>CAWUFW010009018.1:0-600000 GCA_963921515.1 Calotriton arnoldi
CAGCAAAAAGTGGGGGTAACCATAAGAGGCAGATCCTACGCTCCTACACAATCCAAATGGTCCATGTCAGGATTCTCGAGCACCTTAGGGCAGTCAAAAACGGAGACAAGTCATATTCTGTAGCCCGTCACATTAATGATGTCCATGCAGGCAAAGTTGAGGAGCTGATGTATTTTGTAGTGGATTCTGTCCCCAAAAGCAGACGAGGTGAAAATCGCGAAGGCAAGCTTAGGCAACTAGAATCTCGATACATATTAATTGTTTGATTGTAGACACCTAGAGGCTTAAACTCTGATGAAGATATGCATGTTCATCTCGAGTGAGAAAAACACGTAAAGGACCAATCCATCGTTAGAAAAATGGAGATTATAAATGAAATATGCTGATCGTGTCTGTACAATGCTTTAATGTTTTACTACTTTTTATTTCATAGAGGTGTATTTTCATGGGTACTCGACAACATGCTACTGACGGCGTCCATAGGATAGAGACACTGATACACGCTCACCATACCGAATCATAGCAGGATTGCTGGATATATAAGAACTGTATTTAAGGACGCCGCAGAATACAGACACCCCTGTGGGTTGGAAATATCACCACAGAAATAAAATTCATACTGAGAAGACCTAGCCTTGAAAAAGTCGCGGGACCAATTCCCATGTATGCGACGAAACACGTGTCGGCTGTTTGCTGTTTGAAGATCTACAGAATAAAAGGAGAAAAGAAGACAGAGAGAATCTGATTTTTTTGTATAAATTGTGCTGATTTTATGCACTGTTGGATTGTTCTCATAAATCTTTGACGTGTGCTGGGGAGTGTTATTGCATTTTGTAGTTTAGGCTTAAAATTTGGGGAGGTTTGTGGTTCTCCTCACCCTGCAGCACCGTCACCTAAATAGGCAACTTCGTGATAATTGATGTGTTGATTTCTCCTGAGTGGCGCCATTTAACCTAGACTACATACCACTTTTCGGACTTTTCTTATTTTCATGTGAAACTTGGTTTTAAGATCATGCCCCAATGTTCTATTCCATATGGAGTGAAGCTAGGCAGTTAGGCAATAAGGGTATTTCATAAATTTGAATGCACATGTGAGGGTATTAGTGATATGCTCCATTTGGATTATACTACACTGATATATTTTCAAAGTATCCTATACATGCACTTGCACTTTATGCCAATATTCTAGAATTGTTCTCCAGTAATGCATTTGCACTTTACAGAAATAACATGCACTGATGCACTTTCACTTTGTTATATCTGAGACTAGAAGATAGATCACACCGTCCCATATAGGCATTATGCTTAGGGAAGTCAATACGGATACTTCAATAGTTCTTCGAGTAGGGCAGTTGCACTTTACATAGATAATATGCACAGATGCACTTGCACTTTGAGAGTTCAGAGACTGGAAGAAAGCATTTTATATTCAGTATAGGTATTCTGTTCCAGTGTTATTGAGAGTCCATAAGCTTATATCAAGGGGCATTGGCACTTTCTTTGCGTATTTGCACATATTTGGGCCACAGTAAGGACTGTGAGCCCGTTCAACCCTATACGTCCATTTCCACATTGGAGCGACAGAATGGGTATAGAAAGGCTGAGTCAAAACAGCATTCAATAGATATAAATCGAATGATTCAATATGAAGGTTGGGACATCTGACACTGACTCTCTATCAGTGATGGTATATAAAGCACCTGCACTTTATGCGCTGAGTGCGAGGGAATTGCACTTGCACTTTATTGCTACAGTTCATTAGGTCTAATCCTTTAATATTTCATCTAGAGATTTTGTCTATACCCCTTTGGAAAATACTTCCAATTAGGCTAGAGGAGAACACAAAAACATCATTGTGCTGCTTAGACTAGACCTAATGTTATATACATGCCAACTAACTCATCATGGGATGAATCCAATGAGAGAAATGTATGTTAAGGGGCTTTTAAGTTGATTCACGCAAGAGAATATTGAAACACGTGTGGGTTTGACTAGAGGGAAGTAAAGTAAGGAGTAAATTACACATATGTACACAATATGTTAATTAATAAAATGCAAAAAAGGAAACCAAAAATTGTAAAAATTGAAAAAATTGAAAATATGAGTAAAATATGGGCAAAGAATGGATAAATATAGAATAAGTTAGAGCATTTATCAAACCCTTGCAATTGACAATTAAATTAGTATGTTGTTTGTGTCTATGACACCATGTGATCGTATTCATCAACATAAAAGTAAATGCAGCATTTTGGCTCGTTGTGTGAACAAGGCAGGAGATCCTGCCGAAACGCGTTACAGCCTTGTATTTAATCAAATAAAACTTACCTGAAGAACTGGAACTGCGGTGTCGGTGTCTTGCTAAAGGACTACGTGTGCCAGAGCTGGTTGTGGATATATATATATATATATATATATATATATATATATATATAGCCACAATATCCCTTTTGACAGGGATTAATCTCACCGCACTCGCTGCTCCTTATAGTAAACAACAAATAGGCACCGATCATCCAGTAGTAGTTCAAGGGTGTTTAATTTCCAAAAGCTGCCAACACACAACCCCAACGCGTTTCAGTCTCAGCCGAGACCTTGCTCACGGGGAACAATCGACAAACACAGAGCACCATTGTCTTTTTCAGAGGAAAGACAATGGTGCTCTGTGTTTGGGGGTTATATATATATATATATATATATAACCTACTGGCGGTCGCCAGTAGGTAGGTAAAGTTAGGACCTGGTTTCCATAGGAAAAGCGTTTTTTCTCTTGCCAATATCTTTGGCACCGTTTGATGAATCTTCATGAAATTTTCAAAACTAATTGCCTGCTCTGTTCAGCTCCTGTCTTGAAAGGTTCGGGGTGATTCGTCAAGCGGGGGCCGAGAAAAAAGGGGTCCCAAAAAAAGTTTTCTCCATATTAATTTTCATAGGAAACTTTAGACAAAGCTACAGCCCGAACTGCTGAACGGAATTACACCAAATTTGGCAAAAAGGTAGCTCTTGGTTCACAAAGCATTCTTTCTTTTAAATGGTGTAAATCCGTTCAGTAGTTTCTGAGAAATTCAAAAATAAAAACATATCGATATCTGGTGACCCCGGTGGATCCGTGAACCCTCCCGAGCACGAGCTTTCTTCTGATTGGCTGCCAACACTTCAAACCAGAAAGTGTTAGCAGCCATCTTGTGACTCGGTTGAACCGAGTCACAAGAAAAAAGGTCCCAAAACAAGATAAGGGGGCAGGGTAAAAACACCCTGGCCCCCTAGGCCTGCTCAGGGGGTCCCACAGGGATTCCGAGGGACATTTACGGCGAGATTCGCGTAGGGTGCACGAATCCGGCCGATTTTTAAAAAACGAAGCGCGGTCTCCTGCGCTTTGTTTGTTTTATACCCCCCGGGTGGGCCAGGTCCCGGGTACAATCCAGTATTATGTAGCGGGGGCCTGCGGGGACCCCCGCAGCCCTGGGGACTGCCAACTCCCTGGGGCTTTTCATAAAAAATGCATGGGGGGCTCCTGCCCCCCTCCACACTGCCCCAGGGACCACCACCTCCCCCGGGCATCGCTTTAATTATGGGTGGGGGGCCTCGCGAGCCCCCCATGCCCTGGGGACCGCCACCTCCCTGGGGCTTCCATTCTAATAAAGAAGTGGGGGGGGCTCCTGCCCCTCCCCACACTGCCCACACTGCCCACCACCTCCCCGGGGCTGTGCAAATGCTGGGAGGGGGGCCACGGGGCCCCCCTCCTGGAGCACTCTATGGCTCTGGGGACCGCCACCACAGAGGGCCGGCTCCATCAATATCCCGGGGTCCCCACCCCGGGGACATTGCAGTTTGCAATGGCAGGGCGGGAGCACTGCTCCTGCCCTGTCATTGCAAACTCTTGCTTCGCTTTATGGAAGCGAGAGCAGGAAAACTACTCTTGCTTTCATGAAGCGAAGCAAATTGCTTTTGGACAAGGGGAGCTGCATGCTAGCAGCTCCCCTTGTCCAAAAGCAATGCCAGCTCCCGCAGGAGGCAGGGAGCCGACAGGGACTGCGGGGACATTGGGGCTCCCCCCGCGGTCTCCAACCAGATGGTTTGCCCCGGGGGATGGGGTCCTCGGGGCGGACACCGAGTAATGAATGTGGGGCGGTTTTTTTTCACTCGATTTTTGGAATCGCGACGGATTCACGGATTCACCTTAAATAAATAATTTATTAGTATTTAATTTAGAAGGTACTGTTGCATTTGTGAACTTTTTTTATAGAGTTTGTGAGATTGAAGTTCATAATCACGTTAAATTTCATTGAGTTAGTAGTAATATATAAACCAAAAAAGAAAAGTTAAACTTGAAAAGTGTATTGTGTTGTAGTACATTGAATTCGTGCTTTTGTTTTGCGGATTCACGACGGGCTCGCGGATCCAATTTATTTTTTTTTAAAGTATTTTTGTTTTAAAAAAAATAGGATTTACTGTTGGGTCATAGGGTGGCTCTAAAAACAGCCCTTGTTTTCATTCTGACTTTGTTGAAGCTGCATGTAAGTGCGGACGCACAGCTTAAGGTTGTTACACTCTGTTTCCTTCATCTATGAAGTGAACTTCATCACTTCTGTAGATGTCATCCCTATCAAAACGTAAATTGTTGATATAGATGGAGCCCATCCTATGGTCTCTGAGGTAAGCAGAAAAAGCTTTATTGACATTCTTCCTAGCTTTCTCAAACTGTGGACAGAATTGATTTGACCACTTCCATTTCTGTCTTTGGCATATATTAGAGTATACAAAGACAGTTTGAGGCAAAAGCAACATCAATTGTGCAAAGGTATCCTTCATGAGCATTTCCAGTCCTACTCCAGTCAATGTGCCTAGGTCATTGCCACCACAGTGCACAATCATGAGGTCAGGGGGTTGGAGATGCAAAAAGGTTTTAACCAAAGGCATCAACTGGTGCCACTTTAACCCCTTCCATGCGCGGCCGATTTTCGCCCTGTGCGAGGCATTGCATTGAGCGGACGGGTTCATGACGAGCTCAGCTCGTCATGCGCACACGAGCACTGCGCAGCATGACGAGCTGAGCTCGTCATGAGCATGGAAGGGGTTAATCCTCTCTGTGCAATTCATTTAATATCCACATTTTGCAAACCAAGGTCTTTGTCAATACCTCTGTGTTCAGCATACCTTTTGCACTAGAAAACATAGCTGTGCCCTACAATCCATATTGTAAGCATTTTGAAGGGATGTCTGGAAGGAATGAAAAGATGCCTGTAGCTCAGGTAGTCAGTTGGTAGAATGAGAGGTATCTAAAATGGTGGATAAGATGCTGTTTTTAAAAAACAGATAACTGATTGGCTGTTCATGAACATTGTACACTCAAAAATAGGATGCATTTTACTTTCCTAAAGAAACATGCTTCTTATTGGTTATTAAAAAATGTTTGAAAGGTACAGTAGATAGGATTAGCTAATATTTTGCGAAAGTCAACCGCACCTGCTATTTGCATTTGTAAGCTACTGTGCTGAACTTGAAAATATGTTGAACTTGTGACCTGCCAGTACAGTTGAATGTTGCAGAAAGTGTTACTATGGAAACTGGGATTCAGCAGAATGGGGGAAGGGTTGAAACTTTACAGTGGATTTAAAATGTGAAATAGAAACTTTAAATATAAGTGATATGTTACTAATTTAAGTTTTTCTAAGTCAGTAGTATGTGTAGAAGTAGTCTGTTGTTTAAAAAAAAAACTAGTATTATTAGAAATAGGTTTTTGAACTCCAGTATGGATTCGCAGCTCCATCGCAACGCTACAGTGTGGCACCGTGGTGGAGTCGCGACTCCAGAAAGTTACAGAACCAGTTTGGGCACTTTTAGAAGACAGTTGGAAAGGGTGAATATGTCTAACCAATATAAATGAGTTTGACAATTTAAAATAATGTAGGAAGCAATTTGATTTGTTACTTACATTTATTTGTGTGCAGAAAGAGAGGAAAAGTTTGCCATTACTGGTTTTACCTTGTTGAGAGGGGTGCATTAAATTTGTTGTGTGAAAAAGATAATCTTTTATGAGTTTCTGATATTTCATATTCTGCAATACTATTTCAAAGATGAGTTACACATTTTTGAGGTGTATTACGTATTATGTAGTAGTGCTTTACTCTTTGTAGTGATATTGTTAAATTTGAAAAGCTTTATTTTCAAACTTTTAAAATAATTCAAGAAATGTGATGTTTGAAATATGCTATGAAATGTAGAGATGTGTATTGTAGTTTATTTTATTGCACTAAAATGATGATTGAAATAGATTGTGCATAGTAGTATGTTTACATTGGTAGATGGATTAGAGAATATGGTAGTTTGTAGTGGTGTGCGGAAATGTACAATTGAAGTACACCGCATAATTTTAGGTATCGCTTTCCAAATGGAAGTGTAGTGTATCAAGTTTTAAGGTGTGCATGGACTTGTGACTGAGGTATGTCTCTACTTGTCTATGTATTCTGGTATGTCATACATTTTATATATGAAGGCACTAGTGAAAGGTACAGAGACATGCATACAGCCTTTCAGGAATATAGTGAGACTTACAAGAGAGAAATGTGAATGGTTGCTGCATTGTATTTGGCTAGGCCCAACACCCTGAGTAGTATTAGAATTGTGAAGCAGCAGCACAAAAGTGAGGTTTAAGACATGTTGGTAGACGAGTTAGTGATTAGGCTACTTTGTATGAGTCTGTGGAAAGGTACACTTTAAATACACCACATACTTTTATGTATCTGCTTGAAATGGGAAGTGCAGTCTCTGAAGTTTTAAGGTGTGCATGGTCTAGTGACTGAGGAAATGTATCTACTTACACATGTATTCTAATACGTGTTATCCATCTGAAGATGCAATACATGTAAAACACAGGTATACAACTATTTGTATGTTTCTTTTATATACGGTGTCACTAGCAAAAGGTACAGAGACATGCATGAATGCTTTCAGGAATATGGTGAGACTTACACCAGAGACATGTGAAGGGTTGCTGCTTTGTATTTGGCTAGGCCCAACACCCTGAGTATTACTAGAGTGGTGAAGCAGCAGCAGAAAAGTGAGGTTTAAGATATCTTGGTGGAGGAATTACTGATTAGGCTACTTTGTATGAGTCGTTGAAAAGGTACACTTCAAATATACCGCATAATTTTCGGTGTCTGCTTGAAATGGGAAGTGCAGACTCTCAAGTTTTAAGGCCTGCAGTGTCTTGTGTCCGAGGTGTGTCTCTACTTACACATGTATTGTAATACGTGTTATCCATCTTTAGATGCAAGACATGTAAAACAGAGGTATACAACGATTTGTATGTTTCTTTATATATATGGAGTCAGTAGCAAAAGGTACAGAGACATGCATGTATGCTTTCAGGAATATGGTGAGACTTACACCAGAGACATGTGAAGGGTTGCTGCTTTGTATTTGGCTAGGCCCAACAGCCTGAGTATTACTAGAATGGTGAAGCAGCAGGAGAAAAGTGAGGTTTAAGATATCTTGGTAGAGGAATTACTGATTAGGCTACTTTGTATGAGTCGTTGGAAAGGTACACTTTAAATATACCGCATAATTTTCGGTGTCTGCTTGAAATGGGAAGTGCAGTCTCTCAAGTTTTAACGCCTGCATTGCCTTGTGTCAGAGGTGTGCCTCTACTTACAAATGTATTGTAATACGTGTCATCCATCTGCAGATGCAAGACATGTAAAACACAGGTATAAAACTATTTGTATGTTTCTTTTATATATGGTGTCAGTAGCAAAAGGTACAGAGACATGCACGTATACTTTCAGGAATATGGTGAGACTTACGCTAGAGACATGTGAAGGATTTCTGCTTTGTATTTGGCTAGGCCCAACACCCTGAGTATTACTAGAATGGTGAAGCAGCAGCAGAAAAGGGAGCTTTAAGATATCTTGGTAGAGGAATTACTGATTAGGCTACTTTGTATGAGTCGTTGGAAAGGTACACTTCAAATGTACCGCATAATTTTCGGTGTCTGCTTGAAATGGGAAGTGCAGTCTCTTTAGTTTTAAGGCCTGCATTGTCTTGTGTCAGAGGTGTATCTCTACTTACACATGTATTCTAATACCTGTTATCCATCTGAAGATGCAATACATGTAAAACACAGGTATACAAATATTTGTATGTTTCTTTTATATATGGTGTCAGTAGCAAAAGGTACAGAGACATGCATGTATGTTTTCAGGAATATGGTGAGACCTACAGCAGAGACATGTGAAGGGGTGCTGCTTTGTATTTGGCTAGGCCCAACAGCCTGAGTATTACTAGAATGGTGAAGCAGCAGCAGAAAAGTGAGCTTTAAGATATCTTGGTAGAGGAATTACTGATTAGGCTACTTTGTATGAGTCTTTGGAAAGGTACACTTTAAATATACCGCATAATTTCCGGTGTCTGCTTGAAATGGGAAGTGCAGTCTCTCACGTTTTAAGGCCTGCATTGTCTTGTGTCAGAGGTGTATCTCTACTTACACATGTATTCTAATACCTGTTATCCATCTGAAGATGCAAGACATGTAAAACACAGGTTTACAACTATTTGTATATTTCTTTTATATATGACGTCAGTAGCAAAAGGTACAGAGACATGCATGTATGCTTTCAGGATTATGGTGAGACTTACACCACAGACATGTGAAGGGTTGCTGCTTTGTATTTGGCTAGGCCCAACACCCTGAGTATTACTAGAGTGGTGAAACAGCAGCAGAAAAGTGAGCTTTACGATATCTTGGTAGAGGAATTACTGATTAGGCTACTTTGTATGAGTCGTTCGAAAGGTACACTTTAAATATACCGCATAATTTTCGGTGTCTGCTTGAAATGGGAAGTGCAGTCTCTCAAGGTTTAAGGCCAACATTGTCTTGTGTCAGAGGTGTGTCTCTACTTACACATGTATTCTAATATGTGTTATCCATCTGAAGATGCAAGATATGTCAAACACAGGTATACAACTATTTGTATGTTTCTTTTATATATGGTGTCAGTAGCAAAAGGTACAGAGACATGCATGTATGCTTTCAGGAATATGCTGAGACTTACACCAGAGACATGTGAAGGGTTGCTGCTTTGTATTTGACTAGGCCCAACACCCTGAGTATTACTAGAATGGTGAAGCAGCAGCAGAAAAGTGAGCTTTAAGATATCTTGCTAGAGGAATTACTGATTAGGCTACTTTGTATGAGTCGTTGGAAAGGTACACTTTAAATATACCACATAATTTCCGGTGTCTGCTTGAAATGGGAAGTGCAGTCTCTCACGTTTTAAGGCCTGCATTGTCTTGTGTCAGAGGTGTACCTCTACTTACACATTTCAAATACCGGTTATCAATCTGAAGATGCTAGACATGTACAACACAGGTATACAACTATTTGTATGTTTCTTTTATATATGGTGTCAGTAGCAAAAGGTACAGAGACATGCATGTATGCTTTCAGGAATATGCTGAGACTTACACCAGAGACTTGTGAAGGGTTGCTGCTTTGTATTTGACTAGGCCAAACACCCTGAGTATTACTAGAATGGTGAAGCAGCAGCAGAAAAGTGAGCTTTAATATATCTTGGTAGAGGAATTACTGATTAGGCTACTTTGTATGAGTCGTTGGAAAGGTACACTTCAAATATACAGCATAATTTTCGGTGTCTGCTTGAAATGGGTAGTGCAGTCTCTCACGTTTTAAGGCCTGCATTGTCTTGTGTCAGAGGTGTATCTCTACTTACACATGTATTTTAATACCTGTTATCCATCTGAAGATGCAAGACATGTAAAACACAGGTATACAACTATTTGTATGTTTCTTTTATATATGGTGTCAGTAGCAAAAGGTACAGAGACATGCATGTATGCTTTCAGGAATATGCTGAGACTTACACCAGAGACATGTGAAGGGTTGCTGCTTTGTATTTGACTAGGCCCAACACCCTGAGTATTACTAGAATGGTGAAGCAGCAGCAGAAAAGTGAGCTTTAAGATATCTTGGAAGAGGAATTACTGATTAGGCTACTTTGTATGAGTCTTTGCAAAGGTACACTTCAAATATACCGCATAACTTTCAGGAATGTGGTGAGACTTAAACCAGAGACATGTGAAGGGTTGCTGCTTTGTATTTGACTAGGCCAAACACCCTGAGTATTACTAGAATGGTGAAGCAGCAGCAGAAAAGTGAGCTTTAAGATATCTTGGTAGAGGAATTACTGATTAGGCTACTTTTTATGAGTCGTTTGAAAGATACACTTTAAATATGCCGCAAAATTTTCGGTGTCTGCTTGAAATGGGAAGTGCAGTCTCTCAAGGTTTAAGGCCAACATTGTCTTGTGTCAGAGGTGTGTCTCTACTTACACATGTATTCTAATATGTGTTATCCATCTGAAGATGAAAGATATGTCAAACACAGGTATACAACTATTTGTATGTTTCTATTATATATGGTGTCAGTAGCAAAAGGTACAGAGACATGCATGTATGCTTTCAGGAATATGGTGAGACTTACAGCAGAGATTTGTGAAGGGTTGCTTCTTTGTGTTTGGCTAGGCCCAACACCCTGAGTATTAATAGAATGGTGAAGCAGCAGCAGAAAAGTGAGGTTTAAGATATCTTGCTAGAGGAATTACTGATTAGGCTACTTTGTATGAGTCTTTGCAAAGGTACACTTCAAATATACCTCATAATTTTCGGTGTCTGCTTGAAATGGGAAGTGCAGTCTCTTAAGTTTTAAGGCCTGCATTGTCTTGTGTCAGAGGTGTATCTCTACTTACACATGTATTCTAATACCTGTTATCCATCTGAAGATGCAAGACATGTAAAACACAGGTTTACAACTATTTGTATGTTTCTTTTATATATGACGTCAGTAGCAAAAGGTACAGAGACATGCATGTATGTTTTCAGGATTATGGTGAGACTTACACCACAGACATGTGAAGGGTTGCTGCTTTGTATTTGACTAGGCCAAACACCCTGAGTATTACTAGATCGGGGAAGCAGCAGCAGAAAAGTGAGCTTTAAGATATCTTGGTAGAGGAATTACTGATTAGGCTACTTTGTATGAGTCGTTCGAAAGGTACACTTTAAATATACCGCATAATTTCCGGTGTCTTCTTGAAATGGGAAGTGCAGTCTCTCAAGTTTTAGGGCCTGCATTGTCTTGTGTCAGAGGTGTGTCTCTACTTACACATGTATTTTAATATGTGTTATCCATCTGAAGATGCAAGACATGTAAAACACAGGTATACAACTATTTGTATGTTTCTTTTATATATGACGTCAGTAGGAAAAGGTACAGAGACATGCATGTATGCTTTCAGGATTATGGTGAGACTTACACCACAGACATGTGAAGGGTTGCTGCTTTGTATTTGGCTAGACCCAACACCCTGAGTATTACTAGAGTGGTGAAGCAGCAGCAGAAAAGTGAGCTTTACGATATCTTGGTAGAGGAATTACTGATTAGGCTACTTTGTATGAGTCGTTCGAAAGGTACACTTTAAATATACCGCATAATTTTCGGTGTCTGCTTGAAATGGGAAGTGCAGTCTTTCAAGGTTTAAGGCCAACATTGTCTTGTGTCAGAGGTGTGTCTCTACTTACACATGTATTCTAATATGTGTTATCCATCTGAAGATGCAAGATATGTCAAACACAGGTATACAACTATTTGTATGTTTCTTTTATATATGACGTCAGTAGGAAAAGGTACAGAGACATGCATGTATGCTTTCAGGATTATGGTGAGACTTACACCACAGACATGTGAAGGGTTGCTGCTTTGTATTTGGCTAGACCCAACACCCTGAGTATTACTAGAGTGGTGAAGCAGCAGCAGAAAAGTGAGCTTTACGATATCTTGGTAGAGGAATTACTGATTAGGCTACTTTGTATGAGTCGTTGGAAAGGTACACTTCAAATATACAGCATAATTTTCGGTGTCTGCTTGAAATGGGAAGTGCAGTCTCTCACGTTTTAAGGCCTGCATTGTCTTGTGTCAGAGGTGTGTCTCTACTTACACATGTATTTTAATACCTGTTATCCATCTGAAGATGCAAGACATGTAAAACACAGGTATACAACTATTTGTATGTTTCTTTTATATATGGTGTCAGTAGCAAAAGGTACAGAGACATGCATGTATGTTTTCAGGAATTTGGTGAGACTTAAACCAGAGACATGTGAAGGGTTGCTGCTTTGTATTTGACTAGGCTAAACACCCTGAGTATTACTAGAATGGTGAAGCAGCAGCAGAAAAGTGAGCTTTAAGATACTTTGCTAGAGGAATTACTGATTCGGCTACTTTGTATGAGTCGTTGGAAAGGTGCACTTTAAATATATCGCATAATTTCCGGTGTCTGCTTGAAATGGGAAGTGCAGTCTCTTAAGTTTTAAGGCCTGCATTGTCTTGTGTCAGAGCTGTATCTCTACTTACACATGTATTATAATACCCGTTATCCATCTGAAGATGCAAGACATGTAAAACACAGGTTTACAACTATTTGTACGTTTCTTTCATATATGGTGTCAGTAGCAAAATATACAGAGGCATGCATGTATGCTTTCAGGAATATGGTGAGACTTAAACCAGAGACATGTGAAGGGTTGCTGCTTTGTATTTGACTAGGACAAACACCCTGAGTATTACTAGAATGGTGAAGCAGCAGCAGAAAAGTGAGCTTTAAGATATCTTGGTAGAGGAATTACTGATTAGGCTACTTTGTATGAGTCTTTGCAAAGGTACACTTCAAATATACCTCATAATTTTCGGTGTGTGCTTGAAATGGGAAGTGCAGTCTCTTAAGTTTTAAGGCCTGCATTGTCTTGTGTCAGAGGTGTGTCTCTACTTACACATGTATTTTAATATGTGTTATCCATCTGAAGATGCAAGACATGTAAAACACAGGTTTACAACTATTTGTATGTTTCTTTTATATATGACGTCAGTAGCAAAAGGTACAGAGACATGCATGTATGTTTTCAGGATTATGGTGAGACTTACACCACAGACATGTGAAGGGTTGCTGCTTTGTATTTGGCTAGGCCCAACACCCTGAGTATTACTAGAGTGGTGAAGCAGCAGCAGAAAAGTGAGCTTTAAGATATCTTGGTAGAGGAATTACTGATCAGGCTACTTTGTATGAGTCGTTCGAAAGGTACACTTTAAATATACCGCATAATTTTCGGTGTCTGCTTGAAATGGGAAGTGCAGTCTCTCAAGGTTTAAGGCCAACATTGTCTTGTGTCAGAGGTGTGTCTCTACTTACACATGTATTCTAATATGTGTTATCCATCTGAAGATGCAAGATATGTCAAACACAGGTATACAACTATTTGTATGTTTCTTTTATATATGGTGTCAGTAGCAAAAGGTACAGAGACATGCATGTATGCTTTCAGGAATATGGTGAGACTTACACCAGAGACATGTGAAGGTTTGCTGCTTTGTATTTGACTAGGCCAAACACCCTGAGTATTACTAGATCGGGGAAGCAGCAGCAGAAAAGTGAGCTTTAAGATATCTTGCTAGAGGAATTACTGATTAGGCTACTTTGTATGAGTCGTTGGAAAGGTACACTTTAAATATACCACATAATTTCCGGTGTCTGCTTGAAATGGGAAGTGCAGTCTCTCACGTTTTAAGGCCTGCATTGTCTTGTGTCAGAGGTGTACCTCTACTTACACATTTCAAATACCGGTTATCAATCTGAAGATGCTAGACATGTACAACACAGGTATACAACTATTTGTATGTTTCTTTTATATATGGTGTCAGTAGCAAAAGGTACAGAGACATGCATGTATGCTTTCAGGAATATGCTGAGACTTACACCAGAGACTTGTGAAGGGTTGCTGCTTTGTATTTGACTAGGCCAAACACCCTGAGTATTACTAGAATGGTGAAGCAGCAGCAGAAAAGTGAGCTTTAATATATCTTGGTAGAGGAATTACTGATTAGGCTACTTTGTATGAGTCGTTGGAAAGGTACACTTCAAATATACAGCATAATTTTCGGTGTCTGCTTGAAATGGGTAGTGCAGTCTCTCACGTTTTAAGGCCTGCATTGTCTTGTGTCAGAGGTGTATCTCTACTTACACATGTATTTTAATACCTGTTATCCATCTGAAGATGCAAGACATGTAAAACACAGGTATACAACTATTTGTATGTTTCTTTTATATATGGTGTCAGTAGCAAAAGGTACAGAGACATGCATGTATGCTTTCAGGAATATGCTGAGACTTACACCAGAGACATGTGAAGGGTTGCTGCTTTGTATTTGACGAGGCCCAACACCCTGAGTATTACTAGAATGGTGAAGCAGCAGCAGAAAAGTGAGCTTTAAGATATCTTGGAAGAGGAATTACTGATTAGGCTACTTTGTATGAGTCTTTGCAAAGGTACACTTCAAATATACCGCATAACTTTCAGGAATGTGGTGAGACTTAAACCAGAGACATGTGAAGGGTTGCTGCTTTGTATTTGACTAGGCCAAACACCCTGAGTATTACTAGAATGGTGAAGCAGCAGCAGAAAAGTGAGCTTTAAGATATCTTGGTAGAGGAATTACTGATTAGGCTACTTTGTATGAGTCTTTGCAAAGGTACACTTCAAATATACCTCATAATTTTCGGTGTCTGCTTGAAATGGGAAGTGCAGTCTCTTAAGTTTTAAGGCCTGCATTGTCTTGTGTCAGAGGTGTATCTCTACTTACACATGTATTCTAATACCTGTTATCCATCTGAAGATGCAAGACATGTAAAACACAGGTTTACAACTATTTGTATGTTTCTTTTATATATGACGTCAGTAGCAAAAGGTACAGAGACATGCATGTATGTTTTCAGGATTATGGTGAGACTTACACCACAGACATGTGAAGGGTTGCTGCTTTGTATTTGACTAGGCCAAACACCCTGAGTATTACTAGATCGGGGAAGCAGCAGCAGAAAAGTGAGCTTTAAGATATCTTGGTAGAGGAATTACTGATTAGGCTACTTTGTATGAGTCGTTCGAAAGGTACACTTTAAATATACCGCATAATTTCCGGTGTCTGCTTGAAATGGGAAGTGCAGTCTCCCACGTTTTAAGGCCTGCATTGTCTTGTGTCAGAGGTGTATCTCTACTTACACATGTATTCTAATACCTGTTATCCATCTGAAGATGCAAGATATGTCAAACACAGGTATACAACTATTTGTATGTTTCTTTTATATATGGTGTCAGTAGCAAAATATACATAGACATGCATGTATGTTTTCAGGATTATGGTGAGACTTAAACCAGAGACATGTGAAGGGTTGCTGCTTTGTATTTGACTAGGCCAAACACCCTGAGTATTACTAGAATGGTGAAGCAGCAGCAGAAAAGTGAGCTTTAAGATATCTTGGTAGAGGAATTACTGATTAGGCTACTTTGTATGAGTCTTTGCAAAGGTACACTTCAAATATACCTCATAATTTTCGGTGTCTGCTTGAAATGGGAAGTGCAGTCTCTTAAGTTTTAAGGCCTGCATTGTCTTGTGTCAGAGGTGTATCTCTACTTACACATGTATTCTAATACCTGTTATCCATCTGAAGATGCAAGACATGTAAAACACAGGTTTACAACTATTTGTATGTTTCTTTTATATATGACGTCAGTAGCAAAAGGTACAGAGACATGCATGTATGTTTTCAGGATTATGGTGAGACTTACACCACAGACATGTGAAGGGTTGCTGCTTTGTATTTGGCTAGGCCCAACACCCTGAGTATTACTAGATCGGGGAAGCAGCAGCAGAAAAGTGAGGTTTAAGATATCTTGGTAGAGGAATTACTGATTAGGCTACTTTGTATGAGTCGTTGGAAAGGTACACTTTTAATATACAGCATAATTTTCGGTGTCTGCTTGAAATGGGAAGTGCAGTCTCTCAAGTTTTAGGGCCTGCATTGTCTTGTGTCAGAGGTGTGTCTCTACTTACACATGTATTTTAATATGTGTTATCCATCTGAAGATGCAAGACATGTAAAACACAGGTATACAACTATTTGTATGTTTCTTTTATATATGACGTCAGTAGGAAAAGGTACAGAGACATGCATGTATGCTTTCAGGATTATGGTGAGACTTACACCACAGACATGTGAAGGGTTGCTGCTTTGTATTTGGCTAGACCCAACACCCTGAGTATTACTAGAGTGGTGAAGCAGCAGCAGAAAAGTGAGCTTTACGATATCTTGGTAGAGGAATTACTGATTAGGCTACTTTGTATGAGTCGTTCGAAAGGTACACTTTAAATATACCGCATAATTTTCGGTGTCTGCTTGAAATGGGAAGTGCAGTCTTTCAAGGTTTAAGGCCAACATTGTCTTGTGTCAGAGGTGTGTCTCTACTTACACATGTATTCTAATATGTGTTATCCATCTGAAGATGCAAGATATGTCAAACACAGGTATACAACTATTTGTATGTTTCTTTTATATATGACGTCAGTAGGAAAAGGTACAGAGACATGCATGTATGCTTTCAGGATTATGGTGAGACTTACACCACAGACATGTGAAGGGTTGCTGCTTTGTATTTGGCTAGACCCAACACCCTGAGTATTACTAGAGTGGTGAAGCAGCAGCAGAAAAGTGAGCTTTACGATATCTTGGTAGAGGAATTACTGATTAGGCTACTTTGTATGAGTCGTTGGAAAGGTACACTTCAAATGTACAGCATAATTTTCGGTGTCTGCTTGAAATGGGAAGTGCAGTCTCTCACGTTTTAAGGCCTGCATTGTCTTGTGTCAGAGGTGTGTCTCTACTTACACATGTATTTTAATACCTGTTATCCATCTGAAGATGCAAGACATGTAAAACACAGGTATACAACTATTTGTATGTTTCTTTTATATATGGTGTCAGTAGCAAAAGGTACAGAGACATGCATGTATGTTTTCAGGAATATGGTGAGACTTAAACCAGAGACATGTGAAGGGTTGCTGCTTTGTATTTGACTAGGCTAAACACCCTGAGTATTACTAGAATGGTGAAGCAGCAGCAGAAAAGTGAGCTTTAAGATACTTTGCTAGAGGAATTACTGATTCGGCTACTTTGTATGAGTCGTTGGAAAGGTGCACTTTAAATATATCGCATAATTTCCGGTGTCTGCTTGAAATGGGAAGTGCAGTCTCTTAAGTTTTAAGGCCTGCATTGTCTTGTGTCAGAGCTGTATCTCTACTTACACATGTATTCTAATACCCGTTATCCATCTGAAGATGCAAGACATGTAAAACACAGGTTTACAACTATTTGTACGTTTCTTTCATATATGGTGTCAGTAGCAAAATATACAGAGACATGCATGTATGCTTTCAGGAATATGGTGAGACTTAAACCAGAGACATGTGAAGGGTTGCTGCTTTGTATTTGACTAGGACAAACACCCTGAGTATTACTAGAATGGTGAAGCAGCAGCAGAAAAGTGAGCTTTAAGATATCTTGGTAGAGGAATTACTGATTAGGCTACTTTGTATGAGTCTTTGCAAAGGTACACTTCAAATATACCTCATAATTTTCGGTGTGTGCTTGAAATGGGAAGTGCAGTCTCTTAAGTTTTAAGGCCTGCATTGTCTTGTGTCAGAGGTGTGTCTCTACTTACACATGTATTTTAATATGTGTTATCCATCTGAAGATGCAAGACATGTAAAACACAGGTTTACAACTATTTGTATGTTTCTTTTATATATGATGTCAGTAGCAAAAGGTACAGAGACATGCATGTATGTTTTCAGGATTATGGTGAGACTTACACCACAGACATGTGAAGGGTTGCTGCTTTGTATTTGGCTAGGCCCAACACCCTGAGTATTACTAGAGTGGTGAAGCAGCAGCAGAAAAGTGAGCTTTAAGATATCTTGGTAGAGGAATTACTGATCAGGCTACTTTGTATGAGTCGTTCGAAAGGTACACTTTAAATATACCGCATAATTTTCGGTGTCTGCTTGAAATGGGAAGTGCAGTCTTTCAAGGTTTAAGGCCAACATTGTCTTGTGTCAGAGGTGTGTCTCTACTTACACATGTATTCTAATATGTGTTATCCATCTGAAGATGCAAGATATGTCAAACACAGGTATACAACTATTTGTATGTTTCTTTTATATATGACGTCAGTAGGAAAAGGTACAGAGACATGCATGTATGCTTTCAGGATTATGGTGAGACTTACACCACAGACATGTGAAGGGTTACTGCTTTGTATTTGGCTAGACCCAACACCCTGAGTATTACTAGAGTGGTGAAGCAGCAGCAGAAAAGTGAGCTTTACGATATCTTGGTAGAGGAATTACTGATTAGGCTACTTTGTATGAGTCGTTGGAAAGGTACACTTCAAATGTACAGCATAATTTTCGGTGTCTGCTTGAAATGGGAAGTGCAGTCTCTCACGTTTTAAGGCCTGCATTGTCTTGTGTCAGAGGTGTGTCTCTACTTACACATGTATTTTAATACCTGTTATCCATCTGAAGATGCAAGACATGTAAAACACAGGTATACAACTATTTGTATGTTTCTTTTATATATGGTGTCAGTAGCAAAAGGTACAGAGACATGCATGTATGTTTTCAGGAATATGGTGAGACTTAAACCAGAGACATGTGAAGGGTTGCTGCTTTGTATTTGACTAGGCTAAACACCCTGAGTATTACTAGAATGGTGAAGCAGCAGCAGAAAAGTGAGCTTTAAGATACTTTGCTAGAGGAATTACTGATTCGGCTACTTTGTATGAGTCGTTGGAAAGGTGCACTTTAAATATATCGCATAATTTCCGGTGTCTGCTTGAAATGGGAAGTGCAGTCTCTTAAGTTTTAAGGCCTGCATTGTCTTGTGTCAGAGCTGTATCTCTACTTACACATGTATTCTAATACCCGTTATCCATCTGAAGATGCAAGACATGTAAAACACAGGTTTACAACTATTTGTACGTTTCTTTCATATATGGTGTCAGTAGCAAAATATACAGAGACATGCATGTATGCTTTCAGGAATATGGTGAGACTTAAACCAGAGACATGTGAAGGGTTGCTGCTTTGTATTTGACTAGGACAAACACCCTGAGTATTACTAGAATGGTGAAGCAGCAGCAGAAAAGTGAGCTTTAAGATATCTTGGTAGAGGAATTACTGATTAGGCTACTTTGTATGAGTCTTTGCAAAGGTACACTTCAAATATACCTCATAATTTTCGGTGTGTGCTTGAAATGGGAAGTGCAGTCTCTTAAGTTTTAAGGCCTGCATTGTCTTGTGTCAGAGGTGTGTCTCTACTTACACATGTATTTTAATATGTGTTATCCATCTGAAGATGCAAGACATGTAAAACACAGGTTTACAACTATTTGTATGTTTCTTTTATATATGATGTCAGTAGCAAAAGGTACAGAGACATGCATGTATGTTTTCAGGATTATGGTGAGACTTACACCACAGACATGTGAAGGGTTGCTGCTTTGTATTTGGCTAGGCCCAACACCCTGAGTATTACTAGAGTGGTGAAGCAGCAGCAGAAAAGTGAGCTTTAAGATATCTTGGTAGAGGAATTACTGATCAGGCTACTTTGTATGAGTCGTTCGAAAGGTACACTTTAAATATACCGCATAATTTTCGGTGTCTGCTTGAAATGGGAAGTGCAGTCTCTCAAGGTTTAAGGCCAACATTGTCTTGTGTCAGAGGTGTGTCTCTACTTACACATGTATTCTAATATGTGTTATCCATCTGAAGATGCAAGATATGTCAAACACAGGTATACAACTATTTGTATGTTTCTTTTATATATGGTGTCAGTAGCAAAAGGTACAGAGACATGCATGTATGCTTTCAGGATTATGGTGAGACTTACACCACAGACATGTGAAGGGTTGCTGCTTTGTATTTGGCTAGGCCCAACACCCTGAGTATTACTAGAGTGGTGAAGCAGCAGCAGAAAAGTGAGCTTTAAGATATCTTGGTAGAGGAATTACTGATCACGCTACTTTGTATGAGTCGTTCGAAAGGTACACTTTAAATATACCGCATAATTTTCGGTGTCTGCTTGAAATGGGAAGTGCAGTCTCTTAAGTTTTAAGGCCTGCATTGTCTTGTGTCAGAGGTGTATCTCTACTTACACATGTATTCTAATACCAGTTATCCATCTGAAGATGCAAGACATGTAAAACACAGGTTTACAACTATTTGTACGTTTCTTTTATATATGACGTCAGTAGCAAAAGGTACAGAGACATGCATGTATGTTTTCAGGAATATGGTGAG
Organism: Calotriton arnoldi; assembly: GCA_963921515.1. Classification (NCBI taxonomy): domain Eukaryota; kingdom Metazoa; phylum Chordata; class Amphibia; order Caudata; family Salamandridae; genus Calotriton; species Calotriton arnoldi. The sequence continues at coordinate 20,263 of CAWUFW010009018.1, forward strand.
ACTTACACCAGAGACATGTGAAGGTTTGCTGCTTTGTATTTGACTAGGCCAAACACCCTGAGTATTACTAGATCGGGGAAGCAGCAGCAGAAAAGTGAGCTTTAAGATATCTTGCTAGAGGAATTACTGATTAGGCTACTTTGTATGAGTCGTTGGAAAGGTACACTTTTAATATACAGCATAATTTTCGGTGTCTGCTTGAAATGGGAAGTGCAGTCTCTCAAGTTTTAGGGCCTGCATTGTCTTGTGTCAGAGGTGTGTCTCTACTTACACATGTATTTTAATATGTGTTATCCATCTGAAGATGCAAGACATGTAAAACACAGGTATACAACTATTTGTATGTTTCTTTTATATATGACGTCAGTAGCAAAAGGTACAGAGACATGCATGTATGCTTTCAGGATTATGGTGAGACTTACACCAAAGACATGTGAAGGGTTGTTGCTTTGTGTTTGGCTAGGCCCAACACCCTGAGTATTAATAGAATGGTGAAGCAGCAGCAGAAAAGTGAGCTTTAAGATATCTTGATAGAGGAATTACTGATTAGGCTACTTTGTATGAGTCGTTGGAAAGGTACACTTTAAACATACCGCATAATTTTCGGTGTCTGCTTGAAATGGGAAGTGTAGTCTCTCAAGTTTTAAGGCCTGCATTGTCTTGTGTCAGAGGTGTGTCTCTACTTACACATGTATTCAAATACGTGTTATCCATCTGAAGATGTAAGACATGCAAAACACAGGTTTACAACTATTTGTATGTTTCTTTTATATATGGTGTCAGTAGCAAAAGGTACAGAGACATGCATGTATGCTTTCAGGATTATGGTGAGACTTACACCACAGACATGTGAAGGGTTGCTGCTTTGTATTTGGCTAGGCCCAACACCCTGAGTATTACTAGAATGGTGAAGCAGCAGCAGAAAAGTGAGCTTTACGATATCTTGGTAGAGGAATTACTGATTAGGCTACTTTGTATGAGTCGTTCGAAAGGTACACTTTAAATATACCACATAATTTTCGGTGTCTGCTTGAAATGGGAAGTGCAGTCTCTCAAGGTTTAAGGCCAACATTGTCTTGTGTCAGAGGTGTGTCTCTACTTACACATGTATTCTAATATGTGTTATCCATCTGAAGATGTAAGACATGCAAAACACAGGTATACAACTATTTGTATGTTTCTTTTATATATGGTGTCAGTAGCAAAAGGTACAGAGAAATGCATGTATGCTTTCAGGAATATGGTGAGACTTACAGCAGAGATTTGTGAAGGGTTGCTGCTTTGCATTTGGCTAGGCCCAACACCCTGAGTATTACTAGAATAGTGAAGCAGCAGCAGAAAAGTGAGGTTTAAGATATCTTGCTAGAGGAATTACTGATTAGGCTACTTTGTATGAGTCGTTGGAAAGGTACACTTTAAATATACCGCATAATTTCCGGTGTCTGCTTAAAATGGGAAGTGCAGTCTCTGACGTTTTAAGGCCTGCATTGTCTTGTGTCAGAGGTGTACCTCTACTTACACATTTCTAATACCTGTTATCCATCTGAAGATGCAAGACATGTACAACACAGGTATACAACTATTTGTATGTTTCTTTTATATATGGTGTCAGTAGCAAAAGGTACAGAGACATGCATGTATGCTCTCAGGAATATGGTGAGACTTACACCAGAGACATGTGAAGGGTTGCTGCTTTGTATTTGACTAGGCCAAACACCCTGAGTATTACTAGATCAGGAAGCAGCAGCAGAAAAGTGAGGTTTAAGATATCTTGGTAGAGGAATTACTGATTAGGCTACTTTGTATGAGTCGTTGGAAAGGTACACTTTTAATATACAGCATAATTTTCGGTGTCTGCTTGAAATGGGAAGTGCAGTCTCTCAAGTTTTAGGGCCTGCATTGTCTTGTGTCAGAGGTGTGTCTCTACTTAAACATGTATTTTAATATGTGTTATCCATCTGAAGATGCAAGACATGTAAAACACAGGTATACAACTATTTGTATGTTTCTTTTATATATGACGTCAGTAGCAAAAGGTACAGAGACATACATGTATGCTTTCAGGAATATGGTGAGACTTACACCAGAGACATGTGAAGGGTTGCTGCTTTGTATTTGACTAGGCCAAACACCCTGAGTATTACTAGAATGGTGAAGCAGCAGCAGAAAAGTGAGGTTTAAGATATCTTGGAAGAGGAATTACTGATTAGGCTACTTTGTATGAGTCGTTCGAAAGGTACACTTCAAATATACAGCATAATTTTCGGTGTCTGCTTGAAATGGGAAGTGCAGTCTCTCACGTTTTAAGGCCTGCATTGTCTTGTGTCAGAGGTGTATCTCTACTTACACATGTATTTTAATACCTGTTATCCATCTGAAGATGCAAGACATGTCAAACACAGGTATACAACTATTTGTAGGTTTCATTTATATATGGTGTCAGTAGCAAAAGGTACAGAGAATGCATGTATGCTTTCAGGAATATGCTGAAACTTACACCAGAGACATGTGAAGGGTTGCTGCTTTGTATTTGACTAGGCCAAACACCCTGAGTATTACTAGAATGGTGAAGCAGCATCAGAAAAGTGAGCTTTAATATATCTTGGTAGAGGAATTACTGATTAGGCTACTTTGTATGAGTCGTTGGAAAGGTACACTTCAAATATACAGCATAATTTTCGGTGTCTGCTTGAAATGGGAAGTGCAGTCTCTCACGTTTTAAGGCCTGCATTGTCTTGTGTCAGAGGTGTATCTCTACTTACACATGTATTTTAATACCTGTTATCCATCTGAAGATGCAAGACATGTAAAACACAGGTATACAACTATTTGTATGTTTCTTTTATATATGACGTCAGTAGCAAAAGGTACAGAGACATGCATGTATGCTTTCAGGAATATGGTGAGACTTAAACCAGAGACATGTGAAGGGTTGCTGCTTTTTATTTGACTAGGCCAAACACCCTGAGTATTACTAGAATGGTGAAGCAGCAGGAGAAAAGTGAGCTTTAAGATATCTTGGAAGAGGAATTACTGATTAGGCTACTTTGTATGAGTCTTTGCAAAGGTACACTTCAAATATACCGCATAACTTTCAGGAATGTGGTGAGACTTAAACCAGAGACATGTGAAGGGTTGCTGCTTTGTATTTGACTAGGCCAAACACCCTGAGTATTACTAGATTGGTGAAGCAGCAGCAGAAAAGTGAGCTTTAAGATATCTTGCTAGAGGAATTACTGATTAGGCTACTTTGTATGAGTCGTTGGAAAGGTACACTTTAAATATACCGCATAATTTCCGGTGTCTGCTTGAAATGGGAAGGTCACTCTCCCACGTTTTAAGGCCTGCATTGTCTTGTGTCAGAGGTGTATCTCTACTTACACATGTATTCTAATACCTGTTATCCATCTGAAGATGCAAGACATGTAAAATACAGGTATACAACTATTTGTATGTTTCTTTTATATATGGTGTCAGTAGCAAAAGGTACAAAGACATGCATGTATGCTTTCAGGAATATGGTGAGACTTACAGCAGAGACATGTGAAGGGTTGCTGCTTTGTATTTGACTAGGCCAAACACCCTGAGTATTACTAGAATGGTGAAGCAGCAGCAGAAAAGTGAGCTTTAAGATATCTTGGTAGAGGAATTACTGATTAGGCTACTTTGTATGAGTCTTTGCAAAGGTACACTTCAAATATACCTCATAATTTTCGGTGTGTGCTTGAAATGGGAAGTGCAGTCTCTTAAGTTTTAAGGCCTGCATTGTCTTGTGTCAGAGGTGTGTCTCTACTTACACATGTATTTTAATATGTGTTATCCATCTGAAGATGCAAGACATGTAAAACACAGGTTTACAACTATTTGTATGTTTCTTTTATATATGACGTCAGTAGCAAAAGGTACAGAGACATGCATGTATGTTTTCAGGATTATGGTGAGACTTACACCACAGACATGTGAAGGGTTGCTGCTTTGTATTTGGCTAGGCCCAACACCCTGAGTATTACTAGAGTGGTGAAGCAGCAGCAGAAAAGTGAGCTTTAAGATATCTTGGTAGAGGAATTACTGATCAGGCTACTTTGTATGAGTCGTTCGAAAGGTACACTTTAAATATACCGCATAATTTTCGGTGTCTGCTTGAAATGGGAAGTGCAGTCTCTCAAGGTTTAAGGCCAACATTGTCTTGTGTCAGAGGTGTGTCTCTACTTACACATGTATTCTAATATGTGTTATCCATCTGAAGATGCAAGATATGTCAAACACAGGTATACAACTATTTGTATGTTTCTTTTATATATGGTGTCAGTAGCAAAAGGTACAGAGACATGCATGTATGCTTTCAGGATTATGGTGAGACTTACACCACAGACATGTGAAGGGTTGCTGCTTTGTATTTGGCTAGGCCCAACACCCTGAGTATTACTAGAGTGGTGAAGCAGCAGCAGAAAAGTGAGCTTTAAGATATCTTGGTAGAGGAATTACTGATCACGCTACTTTGTATGAGTCGTTCGAAAGGTACACTTTAAATATACCGCATAATTTTCGGTGTCTGCTTGAAATGGGAAGTGCAGTCTCTTAAGTTTTAAGGCCTGCATTGTCTTGTGTCAGAGGTGTATCTCTACTTACACATGTATTCTAATACCAGTTATCCATCTGAAGATGCAAGACATGTAAAACACAGGTTTACAACTATTTGTACGTTTCTTTTATATATGACGTCAGTAGCAAAAGGTACAGAGACATGCATGTATGTTTTCAGGAATATGGTGAGACTTACACCAGAGACATGTGAAGGTTTGCTGCTTTGTATTTGACTAGGCCAAACACCCTGAGTATTACTAGATCGGGGAAGCAGCAGCAGAAAAGTGAGCTTTAAGATATCTTGCTAGAGGAATTACTGATTAGGCTACTTTGTATGAGTCGTTGGAAAGGTACACTTTTAATATACAGCATAATTTTCAGTGTCTGCTTGAAATGGGAAGTGCAGTCTCTCAAGTTTTAGGGCCTGCATTGTCTTGTGTCAGAGGTGTGTCTCTACTTACACATGTATTTTAATATGTGTTATCCATCTGAAGATGCAAGACATGTAAAACACAGGTATACAACTATTTGTATGTTTCTTTTATATATGACGTCAGTAGCAAAAGGTACAGAGACATGCATGTATGCTTTCAGGATTATGGTGAGACTTACACCAAAGACATGTGAAGGGTTGTTGCTTTGTGTTTGGCTAGGCCCAACACCCTGAGTATTAATAGAATGGTGAAGCAGCAGCAGAAAAGTGAGCTTTAAGATATCTTGATAGAGGAATTACTGATTAGGCTACTTTGTATGAGTCGTTGGAAAGGTACACTTTAAACATACCGCATAATTTTCGGTGTCTGCTTGAAATGGGAAGTGTAGTCTCTCAAGTTTTAAGGCCTGCATTGTCTTGTGTCAGAGGTGTGTCTCTACTTACACATGTATTCAAATACGTGTTATCCATCTGAAGATGTAAGACATGCAAAACACAGGTTTACAACTATTTGTATGTTTCTTTTATATATGGTGTCAGTAGCAAAAGGTAGAGAGACATGCATGTATGCTTTCAGGATTATGGTGAGACTTACACCACAGACATGTGAAGGGTTGCTGCTTTGTATTTGGCTAGGCCCAACACCCTGAGTATTACTAGAATGGTGAAGCAGCAGCAGAAAAGTGAGCTTTACGATATCTTGGTAGAGGAATTACTGATTAGGCTACTTTGTATGAGTCGTTCGAAAGGTACACTTTAAATATACCACATAATTTTCGGTGTCTGCTTGAAATGGGAAGTGCAGTCTCTCAAGGTTTAAGGCCAACATTGTCTTGTGTCAGAGGTGTGTCTCTACTTACACATGTATTCTAATATGTGTTATCCATCTGAAGATGTAAGACATGCAAAACACAGGTATACAACTATTTGTATGTTTCTTTTATATATGGTGTCAGTAGCAAAAGGTACAGAGAAATGCATGTATGCTTTCAGGAATATGGTGAGACTTACAGCAGAGATTTGTGAAGGGTTGCTGCTTTGTATTTGGCTAGGCCCAACACCCTGAGTATTACTAGAATAGTGAAGCAGCAGCAGAAAAGTGAGGTTTAAGATATCTTGCTAGAGGAATTACTGATTAGGCTACTTTGTATGAGTCGTTGGAAAGGTACACTTTAAATATACCGCATAATTTCCGGTGTCTGCTTAAAATGGGAAGTGCAGTCTCTGACGTTTTAAGGCCTGCATTGTCTTGTGTCAGAGGTGTACCTCTACTTACACATTTCTAATACCTGTTATCCATCTGAAGATGCAAGACATGTACAACACAGGTATACAACTATTTGTATGTTTCTTTTATATATGGTGTCAGTAGCAAAAGGTACAGAGACATGCATGTATGCTCTCAGGAATATGGTGAGACTTACACCAGAGACATGTGAAGGGTTGCTGCTTTGTATTTGACTAGGCCAAACACCCTGAGTATTACTAGATCGGGGAAGCAGCAGCAGAAAAGTGAGCTTTAAGATATCTTGGTAGAGGAATTACTGATTAGGCTACTTTGTATGAGTCGTTGGAAAGGTACACTTTTAATATACAGCATAATTTTCGGTGTCTGCTTGAAATGGGAAGTGCAGTCTCTCAAGTTTTAGGGCCTGCATTGTCTTGTGTCAGAGGTGTGTCTCTACTTAAACATGTATTTTAATATGTGTTATCCATCTGAAGATGCAAGACATGTAAAACACAGGTATACAACTATTTGTATGTTTCTTTTATATATGACGTCAGTAGCAAAAGGTACAGAGACATACATGTATGCTTTCAGGAATATGGTGAGACTTACACCAGAGACATGTGAAGGGTTGCTGCTTTGTATTTGACTAGGCCAAACACCCTGAGTATTACTAGAATGGTGAAGCAGCAGCAGAAAAGTGAGGTTTAAGATATCTTGGAAGAGGAATTACTGATTAGGCTACTTTGTATGAGTCGTTCGAAAGGTACACTTCAAATATACAGCATAATTTTCGGTGTCTGCTTGAAATGGGAAGTGCAGTCTCTCACGTTTTAAGGCCTGCATTGTCTTGTGTCAGAGGTGTATCTCTACTTACACATGTATTTTAATACCTGTTATCCATCTGAAGATGCAAGACATGTCAAACACAGGTATACAACTATTTGTAGGTTTCATTTATATATGGTGTCAGTAGCAAAAGGTACAGAGAATGCATGTATGCTTTCAGGAATATGCTGAAACTTACACCAGAGACATGTGAAGGGTTGCTGCTTTGTATTTGACTAGGCCAAACACCCTGAGTATTACTAGAATGGTGAAGCAGCAGCAGAAAAGTGAGCTTTAATATATCTTGGTAGAGGAATTACTGATTAGGCTACTTTGTATGAGTCGTTGGAAAGGTACACTTCAAATATACAGCATAATTTTCGGTGTCTGCTTGAAATGGGAAGTGCAGTCTCTCACGTTTTAAGGCCTGCATTGTCTTGTGTCAGAGGTGTATCTCTACTTACACATGTATTTTAATACCTGTTATCCATCTGAAGATGCAAGACATGTAAAACACAGGTATACAACTATTTGTATGTTTCTTTTATATATGACGTCAGTAGCAAAAGGTACAGAGACATGCATGTATGCTTTCAGGAATATGGTGAGACTTAAACCAGAGACATGTGAAGGGTTGCTGCTTTTTATTTGACTAGGCCAAACACCCTGAGTATTACTAGAATGGTGAAGCAGCAGGAGAAAAGTGAGCTTTAAGATATCTTGGAAGAGGAATTACTGATTAGGCTACTTTGTATGAGTCTTTGCAAAGGTACACTTCAAATATACCGCATAACTTTCAGGAATGTGGTGAGACTTAAACCAGAGACATGTGAAGGGTTGCTGCTTTGTATTTGACTAGGCCAAACACCCTGAGTATTACTAGATTGGTGAAGCAGCAGCAGAAAAGTGAGCTTTAAGATATCTTGCTAGAGGAATTACTGATTAGGCTACTTTGTATGAGTCGTTGGAAAGGTACACTTTAAATATACCGCATAATTTCCGGTGTCTGCTTGAAATGGGAAGGTCACTCTCCCACGTTTTAAGGCCTGCATTGTCTTGTGTCAGAGGTGTATCTCTACTTACACATGTATTCTAATACCTGTTATCCATCTGAAGATGCAAGACATGTAAAATACAGGTATACAACTATTTGTATGTTTCTTTTATATATGGTGTCAGTAGCAAAAGGTACAAAGACATGCATGTATGCTTTCAGGAATATGGTGAGACTTACAGCAGAGACATGTGAAGGGTTGCTGCTTTGTATTTGACTAGGCCAAACACCCTGAGTATTACTAGAATGGTGAAGCAGCAGCAGAAAAGTGAGCTTTAAGATATCTTGGTAGAGGAATTACTGATTAGGCTACTTTGTATGATTCGTTGGAAAGGTACACTTTTAATATACAGCATAATTTTCGGTGTCTGCTTGAAATGGGAAGTGCAGTCTCTCAAGTTTTAGGGCCTGCATTGTCTTGTGTCAGAGGTGTGTCTCTACTTACACATGTATTTTAATATGTGTTATCCATCTGAAGATGCAAGACATGTAAAACACAGGTATACAACTATTTGTATGTTTCTTTTATATATGACGTCAGTAGCAAAAGGTACAGAGACATACATGTATGCTTTCAGGAATATGGTGAGACTTACACCAGAGACATGTGAAGGGTTGCTGCTTTGTATTTGGCTAGACCCAACACCCTGAGTATTACTAGAGTGGTGAAGCAGCAGCAGAAAAGTGAGCTTTACGATATCTTGGTAGAGGAATTACTGATTAGGCTACTTTGTATGAGTCGTTGGAAAGGTACACTTTAAATATACCGCATAATTTCCGGTGTCTGCTTAAAATGGGAAGTGCAGTCTCTGACGTTTTAAGGCCTGCATTGTCTTGTGTCAGAGGTGTACCTCTACTTACACATTTCTAATACCTGTTATCCATCTGAAGATGCAAGACATGTACAACACAGGTATACAACTATTTGTATGTTTCTTTTATATATGGTGTCAGTAGCAAAAGGTACAGAGACATGCATGTATGCTTTCAGGAATATGCTGAGACTTACACCAGAGACATGTGAAGGGTTGCTGCTTTGTATTTGACTAGGCCAAACACCCTGAGTATTACTAGAATGGTGAAGCAGCAGCAGAAAAGTGAGCTTTAATATATCTTGGTAGAGGAATTACTGATTAGGCTACTTTGTATGAGTCGTTGGAAAGGTACACTTCAAATATACAGCATAATTTTCGGTGTCTGCTTGAAATGGGAAGTGCAGTCTCTCACGTTTTAAGGCCTGCATTGTCTTGTGTCAGAGGTGTGTCTCTACTTACACATGTATTTTAATACCTGTTATCCATCTGAAGATGCAAGACATGTAAAACACAGGTATACAACTATTTGTATGTTTCTTTTATATATGGTGTCAGTAGCAAAAGGTACAGAGACATGCATGTATGTTTTCAGGAATATGGTGAGACTTAAACCAGAGACATGTGAAGGGTTGCTGCTTTGTATTTGACTAGGCTAAACACCCTGAGTATTACTAGAATGGTGAAGCAGCAGCAGAAAAGTGAGCTTTAAGATACTTTGCTAGAGGAATTACTGATTCGGCTACTTTGTATGAGTCGTTGGAAAGGTGCACTTTAAATATATCGCATAATTTCCGGTGTCTGCTTGAAATGGGAAGTGCAGTCTCTTAAGTTTTAAGGCCTGCATTGTCTTGTGTCAGAGCTGTATCTCTACTTACACATGTATTCTAATACCCGTTATCCATCTGAAGATGCAAGACATGTAAAACACAGGTTTACAACTATTTGTACGTTTCTTTCATATATGGTGTCAGTAGCAAAATATACAGAGACATGCATGTATGCTTTCAGGAATATGGTGAGACTTAAACCAGAGACATGTGAAGGGTTGCTGCTTTGTATTTGACTAGGACAAACACCCTGAGTATTACTAGAATGGTGAAGCAGCAGCAGAAAAGTGAGCTTTAAGATATCTTGGTAGAGGAATTACTGATTAGGCTACTTTGTATGAGTCTTTGCAAAGGTACACTTCAAATATACCTCATAATTTTCGGTGTGTGCTTGAAATGGGAAGTGCAGTCTCTTAAGTTTTAAGGCCTGCATTGTCTTGTGTCAGAGGTGTGTCTCTACTTACACATGTATTTTAATATGTGTTATCCATCTGAAGATGCAAGACATGTAAAACACAGGTTTACAACTATTTGTATGTTTCTTTTATATATGACGTCAGTAGCAAAAGGTACAGAGACATGCATGTATGTTTTCAGGATTATGGTGAGACTTACACCACAGACATGTGAAGGGTTGCTGCTTTGTATTTGGCTAGGCCCAACACCCTGAGTATTACTAGAGTGGTGAAGCAGCAGCAGAAAAGTGAGCTTTAAGATATCTTGGTAGAGGAATTACTGATCAGGCTACTTTGTATGAGTCGTTCGAAAGGTACACTTTAAATATACCGCATAATTTTCGGTGTCTGCTTGAAATGGGAAGTGCAGTCTCTCAAGGTTTAAGGCCAACATTGTCTTGTGTCAGAGGTGTGTCTCTACTTACACATGTATTCTAATATGTGTTATCCAACTGAAGATGCAAGATATGTCAAACACAGGTATACAACTATTTGTATGTTTCTTTTATATATGGTGTCAGTAGCAAAAGGTACAGAGACATGCATGTATGCTTTCAGGATTATGGTGAGACTTACACCACAGACATGTGAAGGGTTGCTGCTTTGTATTTGGCTAGGCCCAACACCCTGAGTATTACTAGAGTGGTGAAGCAGCAGCAGAAAAGTGAGCTTTAAGATATCTTGGTAGAGGAATTACTGATCACGCTACTTTGTATGAGTCGTTCGAAAGGTACACTTTAAATATACCGCATAATTTTCGGTGTCTGCTTGAAATGGGAAGTGCAGTCTCTTAAGTTTTAAGGCCTGCATTGTCTTGTGTCAGAGGTGTATCTCTACTTACACATGTATTCTAATACCAGTTATCCATCTGAAGATGCAAGACATGTAAAACACAGGTTTACAACTATTTGTACGTTTCTTTTATATATGACGTCAGTAGTAAAAGGTACAGAGACATGCATGTATGCTTTCAGGAATATGGTGAGACTTACACCAGAGACATGTGAAGGTTTGCTGCTTTGTATTTGACTAGGCCAAACACCCTGAGTATTACTAGATCGGGGAAGCAGCAGCAGAAAAGTGAGGTTTAAGATATCTTGATAGAGGAATTACTGATTAGGCTACTTTGTATGAGTCGTTGGAAAGGTACACTTTTAATATACAGCATAGTTTTCGGTGTCTGCTTGAAATGGGAAGTGCAGTCTCTCAAGTTTTAGGGCCTGCATTGTCTTGTGTCAGAGGTGTGTCTCTACTTACACATGTATTTTAATATGTGTTATCCATCTGAAGATGCAAGACATGTAAAACACAGGTATACAACTATTTGTATGTTTCTTTTATATATGACGTCAGTAGCAAAAGGTACAGAGACATGCATGTATGCTTTCAGGATTATGGTGAGACTTACACCACAGACATGTGAAGGGTTGTTGCTTTGTGTTTGGCTAGGCCCAACACCCTGAGTATTAATAGAATGGTGAAGCAGCAGCAGAAAAGTGAGCTTTACGATATCTTGGTAGAGGAATTACTGATTAGGCTACTTTGTATGAGTCGTTCGAAAGGTACACTTTAAATATACCACATAATTTTCGGTGTCTGCTTGAAATGGGAAGTGCAGTCTCTCAAGGTTTAAGGCCAACATTGTCTTGTGTCAGAGGTGTGTCTCTACTTACACATGTATTCTAATATGTGTTTTCCATCTGAAGATGCAAGATATGTCAAACACAGGTATACAACTATTTGTATGTTTCTTTTATATATGGTGTCAGTAGCAAAAGGTACAGAGACATGCATGTATGCTTTCAGGAATATGGTGAGACTTACAGCAGAGATTTGTGAAGGGTTGCTGCTTTGTATTTGGCTAGGCCCAACACCCTGAGTATTACTAGAATAGTGAAGCAGCAGCAGAAAAGTGAGGTTTAAGATATCTTGCTAGAGGAATTACTGATTAGGCTACTTTGTATGAGTCGTTGGAAAGGTACACTTTAAATATACCGCATAATTTCCGGTGTCTGCTTAAAATGGGAAGAGCAGTCTCTGACGTTTTAAGGCCTGCATTGTCTTGTGTCAGAGGTGTACCTCTACTTACACATTTCTAATACCTGTTATCCATCTGAAGATGCAAGACATGTACAACACAGGTATACAACAATATGTATGTTTCTTTTATATATGGTGTCAGTAGCAAAAGGTACAGAGACATGCATGTATGCTTTCAGGAATATGCTGAGACTTACACCAGAGACATGTGAAGGGTTGCTGCTTTGTATTTGGCTAGACCCAACACCCTGAGTATTACTAGAGTGGTGAAGCAGCAGCAGAAAAGTGAGCTTTACGATATCTTGGTAGAGGAATTACTGATTAGGCTACTTTGTATGAGTCGTTGGAAAGGTACACTTTAAATATACCGCATAATTTCCGGTGTCTGCTTAAAATGGGAAGTGCAGTCTCTGACGTTTTAAGGCCTGCATTGTCTTGTGTCAGAGGTGTACCTCTACTTACACATTTCTAATACCTGTTATCCATCTGAAGATGCAAGACATGTACAACACAGGTATACAACTATTTGTATGTTTCTTTTATATATGGTGTCAGTAGCAAAAGGTACAGAGACATGCATGTATGCTTTCAGGAATATGCTGAGACTTACACCAGAGACATGTGAAGGGTTGCTGCTTTGTATTTGACTAGGCCAAACACCCTGAGTATTACTAGAATGGTGAAGCAGCAGCAGAAAAGTGAGCTTTAATATATCTTGGTAGAGGAATTACTGATTAGGCTACTTTGTATGAGTCGTTGGAAAGGTACACTTCAAATATACAGCATAATTTTCGGTGTCTGCTTGAAATGGGAAGTGCAGTCTCTCACGTTTTAAGGCCTGCATTGTCTTGTGTCAGAGGTGTGTCTCTACTTACACATGTATTTTAATACCTGTTATCCATCTGAAGATGCAAGACATGTAAAACACAGGTATACAACTATTTGTATGTTTCTTTTATATATGGTGTCAGTAGCAAAAGGTACAGAGACATGCATGTATGTTTTCAGGAATATGGTGAGACTTAAACCAGAGACATGTGAAGGGTTGCTGCTTTGTATTTGACTAGGCCAAACACCCTGAGTATTACTAGAATGGTGAAGCAGCAGCAGAAAAGTGAGCTTTAATATATCTTGGTAGAGGAATTACTGATTAGGCTACTTTGTATGAGTCGTTGGAAAGGTACACTTCAAATATACAGCATAATTTTCGGTGTCTGCTTGAAATGGGAAGTGCAGTCTCTCACGTTTTAAGGCCTGCATTGTCTTGTGTCAGAGGTGTGTCTCTACTTACACATGTATTTTAATACCTGTTATCCATCTGAAGATGCAAGACATGTAAAACACAGGTATACAACTATTTGTATGTTTCTTTTATATATGGTGTCAGTAGCAAAAGGTACAGAGACATGCATGTATGTTTTCAGGAATATGGTGAGACTTAAACCAGAGACATGTGAAGGGTTGCTGCTTTGTATTTGACTAGGCTAAACACCCTGAGTATTACTAGAATGGTGAAGCAGCAGCAGAAAAGTGAGCTTTAAGATACTTTGCTAGAGGAATTACTGATTCGGCTACTTTGTATGAGTCGTTGGAAAGGTGCACTTTAAATATATCGCATAATTTCCGGTGTCTGCTTGAAATGGGAAGTGTAGTCTCTTAAGTTTTAAGGCCTGCATTGTCTTGTGTCAGAGCTGTATCTCTACTTACACATGTATTCTAATACCCGTTATCCATCTGAAGATGCAAGACATGTAAAACACAGGTTTACAACTATTTGTACGTTTCTTTCATATATGGTGTCAGTAGCAAAATATACAGAGACATGCATGTATGCTTTCAGGAATATGGTGAGACTTAAACCAGAGACATGTGAAGGGTTGCTGCTTTGTATTTGACTAGGACAAACACCCTGAGTATTACTAGAATGGTGAAGCAGCAGCAGAAAAGTGAGCTTTAAGATATCTTGGTAGAGGAATTACTGATTAGGCTACTTTGTATGAGTCTTTGCAAAGGTACACTTCAAATATACCTCATAATTTTCGGTGTGTGCTTGAAATGGGAAGTGCAGTCTCTTAAGTTTTAAGGCCTGCATTGTCTTGTGTCAGAGGTGTATCTCTACTTACACATGTATTCTAATACCAGTTATCCATCTGAAGATGCAAGACATGTAAAACACAGGTTTACAACTATTTGTACGTTTCTTTTATATATGACGTCAGTAGCAAAAGGTACAGAGACATGCATGTATGTTTTCAGGATTATGGTGAGACTTACACCACAGACATGTGAAGGGTTGCTGCTTTGTATTTGGCTAGGCCCAACACCCTGAGTATTACTAGAGTGGTGAAGCAGCAGCAGAAAAGTGAGCTTTAAGATATCTTGGTAGAGGAATTACTGATCACGCTACTTTGTATGAGTCGTTCGAAAGGTACACTTTAAATATACCGCATAATTTTCGGTGTCTGCTTGAAATGGGAAGTGCAGTCTCTTAAGTTTTAAGGCCTGCATTGTCTTGTGTCAGAGGTGTATCTCTACTTACACATGTATTCTAATACCAGTTATCCATCTGAAGATGCAAGACATGTAAAACACAGGTTTACAACTATTTGTACGTTTCTTTTATATATGACGTCAGTAGCAAAAGGTACAGAGACATGCATGTATGCTTTCAGGAATATGGTGAGACTTACACCAGAGACATGTGAAGGTTTGCTGCTTTGTATTTGACTAGGCCAAACACCCTGAGTATTACTAGATCGGGAAGCAGCAGCAGAAAAGTGAGGTTTAAGATATCTTGATAGAGGAATTACTGATTAGGCTACTTTGTATGAGTCGTTGGAAAGGTACACTTTTAATATACAGCATAGTTTTCGGTGTCTGCTTGAAATGGGAAGTGCAGTCTCTCAAGTTTTAGGGCCTGCATTGTCTTGTGTCAGAGGTGTGTCTCTACTTACACATGTATTTTAATATGTGTTATCCATCTGAAGATGCAAGACATGTAAAACACAGGTATACAACTATTTGTATGTTTCTTTTATATATGACGTCAGTAGCAAAAGGTACAGAGACATGCATGTATGCTTTCAGGATTATGGTGAGACTTACACCACAGACATGTGAAGGGTTGTTGCTTTGTGTTTGGCTAGGCCCAACACCCTGAGTATTAATAGAATGGTGAAGCAGCAGCAGAAAAGTGAGCTTTACGATATCTTGGTAGAGGAATTACTGATTAGGCTACTTTGTATGAGTCGTTCGAAAGGTACACTTTAAATATACCACATAATTTTCGGTGTCTGCTTGAAATGGGAAGTGCAGTCTCTCAAGGTTTAAGGCCAACATTGTCTTGTGTCAGAGGTGTGTCTCTACTTACACATGTATTCTAATATGTGTTTTCCATCTGAAGATGCAAGATATGTCAAACACAGGTATACAACTATTTGTATGTTTCTTTTATATATGGTGTCAGTAGCAAAAGGTACAGAGACATGCATGTATGCTTTCAGGAATATGGTGAGACTTACAGCAGAGATTTGTGAAGGGTTGCTGCTTTGTATTTGGCTAGGCCCAACACCCTGAGTATTACTAGAATAGTGAAGCAGCAGCAGAAAAGTGAGGTTTAAGATATCTTGCTAGAGGAATTACTGATTAGGCTACTTTGTATGAGTCGTTGGAAAGGTACACTTTAAATATACCGCATAATTTCCGGTGTCTGCTTAAAATGGGAAGAGCAGTCTCTGACGTTTTAAGGCCTGCATTGTCTTGTGTCAGAGGTGTACCTCTACTTACACATTTCTAATACCTGTTATCCATCTGAAGATGCAAGACATGTACAACACAGGTATACAACAATATGTATGTTTCTTTTATATATGGTGTCAGTAGCAAAAGGTACAGAGACATGCATGTATGCTTTCAGGAATATGCTGAGACTTACACCAGAGACATGTGAAGGGTTGCTGCTTTGTATTTGACTAGACCCAACACCCTGAGTATTACTAGAGTGGTGAAGCAGCAGCAGAAAAGTGAGCTTTACGATATCTTGGTAGAGGAATTACTGATTAGGCTACTTTGTATGAGTCGTTGGAAAGGTACACTTTAAATATACCGCATAATTTCCGGTGTCTGCTTAAAATGGGAAGTGCAGTCTCTGACGTTTTAAGGCCTGCATTGTCTTGTGTCAGAGGTGTACCTCTACTTACACATTTCTAATACCTGTTATCCATCTGAAGATGCAAGACATGTACAACACAGGTATACAACTATTTGTATGTTTCTTTTATATATGGTGTCAGTAGCAAAAGGTACAGAGACATGCATGTATGCTTTCAGGAATATGCTGAGACTTACACCAGAGACATGTGAAGGGTTGCTGCTTTGTATTTGACTAGGCCAAACACCCTGAGTATTACTAGAATGGTGAAGCAGCAGCAGAAAAGTGAGCTTTAATATATCTTGGTAGAGGAATTACTGATTAGGCTACTTTGTATGAGTCGTTGGAAAGGTACACTTCAAATATACAGCATAATTTTCGGTGTCTGCTTGAAATGGGAAGTGCAGTCTCTCACGTTTTAAGGCCTGCATTGTCTTGTGTCAGAGGTGTGTCTCTACTTACACATGTATTTTAATACCTGTTATCCATCTGAAGATGCAAGACATGTAAAACACAGGTATACAACTATTTGTATGTTTCTTTTATATATGGTGTCAGTAGCAAAAGGTACAGAGACATGCATGTATGTTTTCAGGAATATGGTGAGACTTAAACCAGAGACATGTGAAGGGTTGCTGCTTTGTATTTGACTAGGCCAAACACCCTGAGTATTACTAGAATGGTGAAGCAGCAGCAGAAAAGTGAGCTTTAATATATCTTGGTAGAGGAATTACTGATTAGGCTACTTTGTATGAGTCGTTGGAAAGGTACACTTCAAATATACAGCATAATTTTCGGTGTCTGCTTGAAATGGGAAGTGCAGTCTCTCACGTTTTAAGGCCTGCATTGTCTTGTGTCAGAGGTGTGTCTCTACTTACACATGTATTTTAATACCTGTTATCCATCTGAAGATGCAAGACATGTAAAACACAGGTATACAACTATTTGTATGTTTCTTTTATATATGGTGTCAGTAGCAAAAGGTACAGAGACATGCATGTATGTTTTCAGGAATATGGTGAGACTTAAACCAGAGACATGTGAAGGGTTGCTGCTTTGTATTTGACTAGGCTAAACACCCTGAGTATTACTAGAATGGTGAAGCAGCAGCAGAAAAGTGAGCTTTAAGATACTTTGCTAGAGGAATTACTGATTCGGCTACTTTGTATGAGTCGTTGGAAAGGTGCACTTTAAATATATCGCATAATTTCCGGTGTCTGCTTGAAATGGGAAGTGCAGTCTCTTAAGTTTTAAGGCCTGCATTGTCTTGTGTCAGAGCTGTATCTCTACTTACACATGTATTCTAATACCCGTTATCCATCTGAAGATGCAAGACATGTAAAACACAGGTTTACAACTATTTGTACGTTTCTTTCATATATGGTGTCAGTAGCAAAATATACAGAGACATGCATGTATGCTTTCAGGAATATGGTGAGACTTAAACCAGAGACATGTGAAGGGTTGCTGCTTTGTATTTGACTAGGACAAACACCCTGAGTATTACTAGAATGGTGAAGCAGCAGCAGAAAAGTGAGCTTTAAGATATCTTGGTAGAGGAATTACTGATTAGGCTACTTTGTATGAGTCTTTGCAAAGGTACACTTCAAATATACCTCATAATTTTCGGTGTGTGCTTGAAATGGGAAGTGCAGTCTCTTAAGTTTTAAGGCCTGCATTGTCTTGTGTCAGAGGTGTATCTCTACTTACACATGTATTCTAATACCAGTTATCCATCTGAAGATGCAAGACATGTAAAACACAGGTTTACAACTATTTGTACGTTTCTTTTATATATGACGTCAGTAGCAAAAGGTACAGAGACATGCATGTATGTTTTCAGGATTATGGTGAGACTTACACCACAGACATGTGAAGGGTTGCTGCTTTGTATTTGGCTAGGCCCAACACCCTGAGTATTACTAGAGTGGTGAAGCAGCAGCAGAAAAGTGAGCTTTAAGATATCTTGGTAGAGGAATTACTGATCACGCTACTTTGTATGAGTCGTTCGAAAGGTACACTTTAAATATACCGCATAATTTTCGGTGTCTGCTTGAAATGGGAAGTGCAGTCTCTTAAGTTTTAAGGCCTGCATTGTCTTGTGTCAGAGGTGTATCTCTACTTACACATGTATTCTAATACCAGTTATCCATCTGAAGATGCAAGACATGTAAAACACAGGTTTACAACTATTTGTACGTTTCTTTTATATATGACGTCAGTAGCAAAAGGTACAGAGACATGCATGTATGCTTTCAGGAATATGGTGAGACTTACACCAGAGACATGTGAAGGTTTGCTGCTTTGTATTTGACTAGGCCAAACACCCTGAGTATTACTAGATCGGGAAGCAGCAGCAGAAAAGTGAGGTTTAAGATATCTTGATAGAGGAATTACTGATTAGGCTACTTTGTATGAGTCGTTGGAAAGGTACACTTTTAATATACAGCATAATTTTCGGTGTCTGCTTGAAATGGGAAGTGCAGTCTCTCAAGTTTTAGGGCCTGCATTGTCTTGTGTCAGAGGTGTGTCTCTACTTACACATGTATTTTAATATGTGTTATCCATCTGAAGATGCAAGACATGTAAAACACAGGTATACAACTATTTGTATGTTTCTTTTATATATGACGTCAGTAGCAAAAGGTACAGAGACATGCATGTATGCTTTCAGGATTATGGTGAGACTTACACCACAGACATGTGAAGGGTTGTTGCTTTGTGTTTGGCTAGGCCCAACACCCTGAGTATTAATAGAATGGTGAAGCAGCAGCAGAAAAGTGAGCTTTACGATATCTTGGTAGAGGAATTACTGATTAGGCTACTTTGTATGAGTCGTTCGAAAGGTACACTTTAAATATACCACATAATTTTCGGTGTCTGCTTGAAATGGGAAGTGCAGTCTCTCAAGGTTTAAGGCCAACATTGTCTTGTGTCAGAGGTGTGTCTCTACTTACACATGTATTCTAATATGTGTTATCCATCTGAAGATGCAAGATATGTCAAACACAGGTATACAACTATTTGTATGTTTCTTTTATATATGGTGTCAGTAGCAAAAGGTACAGAGACATGCATGTATGCTTTCAGGAATATGGTGAGACTTACAGCAGAGATTTGTGAAGGGTTGCTGCTTTGTATTTGGCTAGGCCCAACACCCTGAGTATTACTAGAATAGTGAAGCAGCAGCAGAAAAGTGAGGTTTAAGATATCTTGCTAGAGGAATTACTGATTAGGCTACTTTGTATGAGTCGTTGGAAAGGTACACTTTAAATATACCGCATAATTTCCGGTGTCTGCTTAAAATGTGAAGTGCAGTCTCTGACGTTTTAAGGCCTGCATTGTCTTGTGTCAGAGGTGTACCTCTACTTACACATTTCTAATACCTGTTATCCATCTGAAGATGCAAGACATGTACAACACAGGTATACAACTATTTGTATGTTTCTTTTATATATGGTGTCAGTAGCAAAAGGTACAGAGACATGCATGTATGCTTTCAGGAATATGCTGAGACTTACACCAGAGACATGTGAAGGGTTGCTGCTTTGTATTTGGCTAGACCCAACACCCTGAGTATTACTAGAGTGGTGAAGCAGCAGCAGAAAAGTGAGCTTTACGATATCTTGGTAGAGGAATTACTGATTAGGCTACTTTGTATGAGTCGTTGGAAAGGTACACTTTAAATATACCGCATAATTTCCGGTGTCTGCTTAAAATGGGAAGTGCAGTCTCTGACGTTTTAAGGCCTGCATTGTCTTGTGTCAGAGGTGTACCTCTACTTACACATTTCTAATACCTGTTATCCATCTGAAGATGCAAGACATGTACAACACAGGTATACAACTATTTGTATGTTTCTTTTATATATGGTGTCAGTAGCAAAAGGTACAGAGACATGCATGTATGCTTTCAGGAATATGCTGAGACTTACACCAGAGACATGTGAAGGGTTGCTGCTTTGTATTTGACTAGGCCAAACACCCTGAGTATTACTAGAATGGTGAAGCAGCAGCAGAAAAGTGAGCTTTAATATATCTTGGTAGAGGAATTACTGATTAGGCTACTTTGTATGAGTCGTTGGAAAGGTACACTTCAAATATACAGCATAATTTTCGGTGTCTGCTTGAAATGGGAAGTGCAGTCTCTCACGTTTTAAGGCCTGCATTGTCTTGTGTCAGAGGTGTGTCTCTACTTACACATGTATTTTAATACCTGTTATCCATCTGAAGATGCAAGACATGTAAAACACAGGTATACAACTATTTGTATGTTTCTTTTATATATGGTGTCAGTAGCAAAAGGTACAGAGACATGCATGTATGTTTTCAGGAATATGGTGAGACTTAAACCAGAGACATGTGAAGGGTTGCTGCTTTGTATTTGACTAGGCTAAACACCCTGAGTATTACTAGAATGGTGAAGCAGCAGCAGAAAAGTGAGCTTTAAGATACTTTGCTAGAGGAATTACTGATTCGGCTACTTTGTATGAGTCGTTGGAAAGGTGCACTTTAAATATATCGCATAATTTCCGGTGTCTGCTTGAAATGGGAAGTGCAGTCTCTTAAGTTTTAAGGCCTGCATTGTCTTGTGTCAGAGCTGTATCTCTACTTACACATGTATTCTAATACCCGTTATCCATCTGAAGATGCAAGACATGTAAAACACAGGTTTACAACTATTTGTACGTTTCTTTTATATATGGCGTCAGTAGCAAAATATACAGAGACATGCATGTATGCTTTCAGGAATATGGTGAGACTTACACCAGAGACATGTGAAGGTTTGCTGCTTTGTATTTGACTAGGCCAAACACCCTGAGTATTACTAGATCGGTGAAGCAGCAGCAGAAAAGTGAGGTTTAAGATATCTTGATAGAGGAATTACTGATTAGGCTACTTTGTATGAGTCGTTGGAAAGGTACACTTTTAATATACAGCATAATTTTCGGTGTCTGCTTGAAATGGGAAGTGCAGTCTCTCAAGTTTTAGGGCCTGCATTGTCTTGTGTCAGAGGTGTGTCTCTACTTACACATGTATTTTAATATGTGTTATCCATCTGAAGATGCAAGACATGTAAAACACAGGTATACAACTATTTGTATGTTTCTTTTATATATGACGTCAGTAGCAAAAGGTACAGAGACATGCATGTATGCTTTCAGGATTATGGTGAGACTTACACCACAGACATGTGAAGGGTTGTTGCTTTGTGTTTGGCTAGGCCCAACACCCTGAGTATTAATAGAATGGTGAAGCAGCAGCAGAAAAGTGAGCTTTAAGATATCTTGATAGAGGAATTACTGATTAGGCTACTTTGTATGAGTCGTTGGAAAGGTACACTTTAAACATACCGCATAATTTTCGGTGTCTGCTTGAAATGGGAAGTGTAGTCTCTCAAGTTTTAAGGCCTGCATTGTCTTGTGTCAGAGGTGTGTCTCTACTTACACATGTATTCAAATACGTGTTATCCATCTGAAGATGTAAGACATGCAAAACACAGGTTTACAACTATTTGTATGTTTCTTTTATATATGGTGTCAGTAGCAAAATGTACAGAGACATGCATGTATGCTTTCAGGATTATGGTGAGACTTACACCACAGACATGTGAAGGGTTGCTGCTTTGTATTTGGCTAGACCCAACACCCTGAGTATTACTAGAGTGGTGAAGCAGCAGCAGAAAAGTGAGCTTTACGATATCTTGGTAGAGGAATTACTGATCACGCTACTTTGTATGAGTCGTTCGAAAGGTACACTTTAAATATACCGCATAATTTTCGGTGTCTGCTTGAAATGGGAAGTGCAGTCTCTTAAGTTTTAAGGCCTGCATTGTCTTGTGTCAGAGGTGTATCTCTACTTACACATGTATTCTAATACCAGTTATCCATCTGAAGATGCAAGACATATAAAACACAGGTTTACAACTATTTGTACGTTTCTTTTATATATGACGTCAGTAGCAAAAGGTACAGAGACATGCACGTATGCTTTCAGGAATATGGTGAGACTTACACCAGAGACATGTGAAGGTTTGCTGCTTTGTATTTGACTAGGCCAAACACCCTGAGTATTACTAGATCGGGAAGCAGCAGCAGAAAAGTGAGGTTTAAGATATCTTGATAGAGGAATTACTGATTAGGCTACTTTGTATGAGTCGTTGGAAAGGTACACTTTTAATATACAGCATAATTTTCGGTGTCTGCTTGAAATGGGAAGTGCAGTCTCTCAAGTTTTAGGGCCTGCATTGTCTTGTGTCAGAGGTGTGTCTCTACTTACACATGTATTTTAATATGTGTTATCCATCTGAAGATGCAAGACATGTAAAACACAGGTATACAACTATTTGTATGTTTCTTTTATATATGACGTCAGTAGCAAAAGGTACAGAGACATGCATGTATGCTTTCAGGATTATGGTGAGACTTACACCACAGACATGTGAAGGGTTGTTGCTTTGTGTTTGGCTAGGCCCAACACCCTGAGTATTAATAGAATGGTGAAGCAGCAGCAGAAAAGTGAGCTTTACGATATCTTGGTAGAGGAATTACTGATTAGGCTACTTTGTATGAGTCGTTTGAAAGGTACACTTTAAATATACCACATAATTTTCGGTGTCTGCTTGAAATGGGAAGTGCAGTCTCTCAAGGTTTAAGGCCAACATTGTCTTGTGTCAGAGGTGTGTCTCTACTTACACATGTATTCTAATATGTGTTATCCATCTGAAGATGCAAGATATGTCAAACACAGGTATACAACTATTTGTATGTTTCTTTTATATATGGTGTCAGTAGCAAAAGGTACAGAGACATGCATGTATGCTTTCAGGAATATGGTGAGACTTACAGCAGAGATTTGTGAAGGGTTGCTGCTTTGTATTTGGCTAGGCCCAACACCCTGAGTATTACTAGAATAGTGAAGCAGCAGCAGAAAAGTGAGGTTTAAGATATCTTGCTAGAGGAATTACTGATTAGGCTACTTTGTATGAGTCGTTGGAAAGGTACACTTTAAATATACCGCATAATTTCCGGTGTCTGCTTAAAATGGGAAGTGCAGTCTCTGACGTTTTAAGGCCTGCATTGTCTTGTGTCAGAGGTGTACCTCTACTTACACATTTCTAATACCTGTTATCCATCTGAAGATGCAAGACATGTACAACACAGGTATACAACTATTTGTCTGTTTCTTTTATATATGGTGTCAGTAGCAAAAGGTACAGAGACATGCATGTATGCTTTCAGGAATATGCTGAGACTTACACCAGAGACATGTGAAGGGTTGCTGCTTTGTATTTGACTAGGCCAAACACCCTGAGTATTACTAGAATGGTGAAGCAGCAGCAGAAAAGTGAGCTTTAATATATCTTGGTAGAGGAATTACTGATTAGGCTACTTTGTATGAGTCGTTGGAAAGGTACACTTCAAATATACAGCATAATTTTCGGTGTCTGCTTGAAATGGGAAGTGCAGTCTCTCACGTTTTAAGGCCTGCATTGTCTTGTGTCAGAGGTGTGTCTCTACTTACACATGTATTTTAATACCTGTTATCCATCTGAAGATGCAAGACATGTAAAACACAGGTATACAACTATTTGTATGTTTCTTTTATATATGGTGTCAGTAGCAAAAGGTACAGAGACATGCATGTATGTTTTCAGGAATATGGTGAGACTTAAACCAGAGACATGTGAAGGGTTGCTGCTTTGTATTTGACTAGGCTAAACACCCTGAGTATTACTAGAATGGTGAAGCAGCAGCAGAAAAGTGAGCTTTAAGATACTTTGCTAGAGGAATTACTGATTCGGCTACTTTGTATGAGTCGTTGGAAAGGTGCACTTTAAATATATCGCATAATTTCCGGTGTCTGCTTGAAATGGGAAGTGCAGTCTCTTAAGTTTTAAGGCCTGCATTGTCTTGTGTCAGAGCTGTATCTCTACTTACACATGTATTCTAATACCCGTTATCCATCTGAAGATGCAAGACATGTAAAACACAGGTTTACAACTATTTGTACGTTTCTTTCATATATGGTGTCAGTAGCAAAATATACAGAGACATGCATGTATGCTTTCAGGAATATGGTGAGACTTAAACCAGAGACATGTGAAGGGTTGCTGCTTTGTATTTGACTAGGACAAACACCCTGAGTATTACTAGAATGGTGAAGCAGCAGCAGAAAAGTGAGCTTTAAGATATCTTGGTAGAGGAATTACAGATTAGGCTACTTTGTATGAGTCTTTGCAAAGGTACACTTCAAATATACCTCATAATTTTCGGTGTGTGCTTGAAATGGGAAGTGCAGTCTCTTAAGTTTTAAGGCCTGCATTGTCTTGTGTCAGAGGTGTGTCTCTACTTACACATGTATTTTAATATGTGTTATCCATCTGAAGATGCAAGACATGTAAAACACAGGTTTACAACTATTTGTATGTTTCTTTTATATATGACGTCAGTAGCAAAAGGTACAGAGACATGCATGTATGTTTTCAGAATTATGGTGAGACTTACACCACAGACATGTGAAGGGTTGCTGCTTTGTATTTGGCTAGGCCCAACACCCTGAGTATTACTAGAGTGGTGAAGCAGCAGCAGAAAAGTGAGCTTTAAGATATCTTGGTAGAGGAATTACTGATCAGGCTACTTTGTATGAGTCGTTCGAAAGGTACACTTTAAATATACCGCATAATTTTCGGTGTCTGCTTGAAATGGGAAGTGCAGTCTCTCAAGGTTTAAGGCCAACATTGTCTTGTGTCAGAGGTGTGTCTCTACTTACACATGTATTCTAATATGTGTTATCCAACTGAAGATGCAAGATATGTCAAACACAGGTATACAACTATTTGTATGTTTCTTTTATATATGGTGTCAGTAGCAAAAGGTACAGAGACATGCATGTATGCTTTCAGGATTATGGTGAGACTTACACCACAGACATGTGAAGGGTTGCTGCTTTGTATTTGGCTAGGCCCAACACCCTGAGTATTACTAGAGTGGTGAAGCAGCAGCAGAAAAGTGAGCTTTAAGATATCTTGGTAGAGGAATTACTGATCACGCTACTTTGTATGAGTCGTTCGAAAGGTACACTTTAAATATACCGCATAATTTTCGGTGTCTGCTTGAAATGGGAAGTGCAGTCTCTTAAGTTTTAAGGCCTGCATTGTCTTGTGTCAGAGGTGTATCTCTACTTACACATGTATTCTAATACCAGTTATCCATCTGAAGATGCAAGACATGTAAAACACAGGTTTACAACTATTTGTACGTTTCTTTTATATATGACGTCAGTAGCAAAAGGTACAGAGACATGCATGTATGCTTTCAGGAATATGGTGAGACTTACACCAGAGACATGTGAAGGTTTGCTGCTTTGTATTTGACTAGGCCAAACACCCTGAGTATTACTAGATCGGGAAGCAGCAGCAGAAAAGTGAGGTTTAAGATATCTTGATAGAGGAATTACTGATTAGGCTACTTTGTATGAGTCGTTGGAAAGGTACACTTTTAATATACAGCGTAATTTTCGGTGTCTGCTTGAAATGGGAAGTGCAGTCTCTCAAGTTTTAGGGCCTGCATTGTCTTGTGTCAGAGGTGTGTCTCTACTTACACATGTATTTTAATATGTGTTATCCATCTGAAGATGCAAGACATGTAAAACACAGGTATACAACTATTTGTATGTTTCTTTTATATATGACGTCAGTAGCAAAAGGTACAGAGACATGCATGTATGCTTTCAGGATTATGGTGAGACTTACACCACAGACATGTGAAGGGTTGTTGCTTTGTGTTTGGCTAGGCCCAACACCCTGAGTATTAATAGAATGGTGAAGCAGCAGCAGAAAAGTGAGCTTTAAGATATCTTGATAGAGGAATTACTGATTAGGCTACTTTGTATGAGTCGTTGGAAAGGTACACTTTAAACATACCGCATAATTTTCGGTGTCTGCTTGAAATGGGAAGTGTAGTCTCTCAAGTTTTAAGGCCTGCGTTGTCTTGTGTCAGAGGTGTGTCTCTACTTACACATGTATTCAAATACGTGTTATCCATCTGAAGATGTAAGACATGCAAAACACAGGTTTACAACTATTTGTATGTTTCTTTTATATATGGTGTCAGTAGCAAAAGGTACAGAGACATGCATGTATGCTTTCAGGATTATGGTGAGACTTATACCACAGACATGTGAAGGGTTGCTGCTTTGTATTTGGCTAGACCCAACACCCTGAGTATTACTAGAGTGGTGAAGCAGCAGCAGAAAAGTGAGCTTTACGATATCTTGGTAGAGGAATTACTGATTAGGCTACTTTGTATGAGTCGTTCGAAAGGTACACTTTAAATATACCACATAATTTTCGGTGTCTGCTTGAAATGGGAAGTGCAGTCTCTCAAGGTTTAAGGCCAACATTGTCTTGTGTCAGAGGTGTGTCTCTACTTACACATGTATTCTAATATGTGTTATCCATCTGAAGATGCAAGATATGTCAAACACAGGTATACAACTATTTGTATGTTTCTTTTATATATGGTGTCAGTAGCAAAAGGTACAGAGACATGCATGTATGCTTTCAGGAATATGGTGAGACTTACAGCAGAGATTTGTGAAGGGTTGCTGCTTTGTATTTGGCTAGGCCCAACACCCTGAGTATTACTAGAATAGTGAAGCAGCAGCAGAAAAGTGAGGTTTAAGATATCTTGCTAGAGGAATTACTGATTAGGCTACTTTGTATGAGTCATTGGAAAGGTACACTTTAAATATACCGCATAATTTCCGGTGTCTGCTTAAAATGGGAAGTGCAGTCTCTGACGTTTTAAGGCCTGCATTGTCTTGTGTCAGAGGTGTACCTCTACTTACACATTTCTAATACCTGTTATCCATCTGAAGATGCAAGACATGTACAACACAGGTATACAACTATTTGTATGTTTCTTTTATATATGGTGTCAGTAGCAAAAGGTACAGAGACATGCATGTATGCTCTCAGGAATATGGTGAGACTTACACCAGAGACATGTGAAGGGTTGCTGCTTTGTATTTGACTAGGCCAAACACCCTGAGTATTACTAGATCGGGGAAGCAGCAGCAGAAAAGTGAGGTTTAAGATATCTTGGTAGAGGAATTACTGATTAGGCTACTTTGTATGAGTCGTTGGAAAGGTTCACTTTTAATATACAGCATAATTTTCGGTGTCTGCTTGAAATGGGAAGTGCAGTCTCTCAAGTTTTAGGGCCTGCATTGTCTTGTGTCAGAGGTGTGTCTCTACTTAAACATGTATTTTAATATGTGTTATCCATCTGAAGATGCAAGACATGTAAAACACAGGTATACAACTATTTGTATGTTTCTTTTATATATGACGTCAGTAGCAAAAGGTACAGAGACATACATGTATGCTTTCAGGAATATGGTGAGACTTACACCAGAGACATGTGAAGGGTTGCTGCTTTGTATTTGACTAGGCCAAACACCCTGAGTATTACTAGAATGGTGAAGCAGCAGCAGAAAAGTGAGGTTTAAGATATCTTGGAAGAGGAATTACTGATTAGGCTACTTTGTATGAGTCGTTCGAAAGGTACACTTCAAATATACAGCATAATTTTCGGTGTCTGCTTGAAATGGGAAGTGCAGTCTCTCACGTTTTAAGGCCTGCATTGTCTTGTGTCAGAGGTGTGTCTCTACTTAAACATGTATTTTAATATGTGTTATCTATCTGAAGATGCAAGACATGTAAAACACAGGTATACAACTATTTGTATGTTTCTTTTATATATGGTGTCAGTAGCAAAAGGTACAGAGACATGCATGTATGCTTTCAGGAATATGGTGAGACTTACAACAGAGACATGTGAAGGGTTGCTGCTTTGTATTTGACTAGGCCAAACACCCTGAGTATTACTAGAATGGTGAAGCAGCAGCAGAAAAGTGAGCTTTAATATATCTTGGTAGAGGAATTACTGATTAGGCTACTTTGTATGAGTCGTTGGAAAGGTACACTTCAAATATACAGCATAATTTTCGGTGTCTGCTTGAAATGGGAAGTGCAGTCTCTCACGTTTTAAGGCCTGCATTGTCTTGTGTCAGAGGTGTATCTCTACTTACACATGTATTTTAATACCTGTTATCCATCTGAAGATGCAAGACATGTAAAACACAGGTATACAACTATTTGTATGTTTCTTTTATATATGACGTCAGTAGCAAAAGGTACAGAGACATGCATGTATGCTTTCAGGAATATGGTGAGACTTAAACCAGAGACATGTGAAGGGTTGCTGCTTTTTATTTGACTAGGCCAAACACCCTGAGTATTACTAGAATGGTGAAGCAGCAGGAGAAAAGTGAGCTTTAAGATATCTTGGAAGAGGAATTACTGATTAGGCTACTTTGTATGAGTCTTTGCAAAGGTACACTTCAAATATACCGCATAACTTTCAGGAATGTGGTGAGACTTAAACCAGAGACATGTGAAGGGTTGCTGCTTTGTATTTGACTAGGCCAAACACCCTGAGTATTACTAGATTGGTGAAGCAGCAGCAGAAAAGTGAGCTTTAAGATATCTTGCTAGAGGAATTACTGATTAGGCTACTTTGTATGAGTCGTTGGAAAGGTACACTTTAAATATACCGCATAATTTCCGGTGTCTGCTTGAAATGGGAAGGTCACTCTCCCACGTTTTAAGGCCTGCATTGTCTTGTGTCAGAGGTGTATCTCTACTTACACATGTATTCTAATACCTGTTATCCATCTGAAGATGCAAGACATGTAAAATACAGGTATACAACTATTTGTATGTTTCTTTTATATATGGTGTCAGTAGCAAAAGGTACAAAGACATGCATGTATGCTTTCAGGAATATGGTGAGACTTACAGCAGAGACATGTGAAGGGTTGCTGCTTTGTATTTGACTAGGCCAAACACCCTGAGTATTACTAGAATGGTGAAGCAGCAGCAGAAAAGTGAGCTTTAAGATATCTTGGTAGAGGAATTACTGATTAGGCTACTTTGTATGATTCGTTGGAAAGGTACACTTTTAATATACAGCATAATTTTCGGTGTCTGCTTGAAATGGGAAGTGCAGTCTCTCAAGTTTTAGGGCCTGCATTGTCTTGTGTCAGAGGTGTGTCTCTACTTACACATGTATTTTAATATGTGTTATCCATCTGAAGATGCAAGACATGTAAAACACAGGTATACAACTATTTGTATGTTTCTTTTATATATGGTGTCAGTAGCAAAAGGTACAGAGACATGCATGTATGCTTTCAGGAATATGCTGAGACTTACACCGGAGACGTGTGAAGGGTTGCTGCTTTGTATTTGACTAGGCCAAACACCCTGAGTATTACTAGAATGGTGAAGCAGCAGCAGAAAAGTGAGCTTTAATATATCTTGGTAGAGGAATTACTGATTAGGCTAGTTTGTATGAGTCGTTGGAAAGGTACACTTCAAATATACAGCATAATTTCCGGTGTCTGCTTGAAATGGGAAGTGCAGTCTCTCACGTTTTAAGGCCTGCATTGTCTTGTGTCAGAGGTGTATCTCTACTTACACATGTATTCTAATACCCGTTATCCATCTGAAGATGCAAGACATGTAAAACACAGGTTTACAACTATTTGTACGTTTCTTTCATATATGGTGTCAGTAGCAAAATATACAGAGACATGCATGTATGCTTTCAGGAATATGGTGAGACTTACACCAGAGACATGTGAAGGGTTGCTGCTTTGTATTTGACTAGGCCAAACACCCTGAGTATTACTAGAATGGTGAAGCAGCAGCAGAAAAGTGAGCTTTAAGATATCTTGGTAGAGGAATTACTGATTAGGCTACTTTGTATGAGTCTTTGCAAAGGTACACTTCAAATATACCTCATAATTTTCGGTGTCTGCTTGAAATGGGAAGTGCAGTCTCTTAAGTTTTAAGGCCTGCATTGTCTTGTGTCAGAGGTGTATCTCTACTTTCACATGTATTCTAATACCTGTTATCCATCTGAAGATGCAAGACATGTAAAACACAGGTTTACAACTATTTGTATGTTTCTTTTATATATGACGTCAGTAGCAAAAGGTACAGAGACATGCATGTATGCTTTCAGGATTATGGTGAGACTTACACCACAGACATGTGAAGGGTTGCTGCTTTGTATTTGGCTAGGCCCAACACCCTGAGTATTACTAGAGTGGTGAAGCAGCAGCAGAAAAGTGAGCTTTAAGATATCTTGGTAGAGGAATTACTGATTAGGCTACTTTGTATGAGTCGTTCGAAAGGTACACTTTAAATATACCGCATAATTTTCGGTGTCTGCTTGAAATGGGAAGTGCAGTCTCTCAAGGTTTAAGGCCAACATTGTCTTGTGTCAGAGGTGTGTCTCTACTTACACATGTATTCTAATATGTGTTATCCATCTGAAGATGCAAGATATGTCAAACACAGGTATACAACTATTTGTATGTTTCTTTTATATATGGTGTCAATAGCAAAAGGTACAGAGACATGCATGTATGCTTTCAGGAATATGGTGAGACTTACAGCAGAGACATGTGAAGGGTTGCTGCTTTGTATTTGGCTAGGCCCAACACCCTGAGTATTACTAGAATGGTGAAGCAGCAGCAGAAAAGTGAGGTTTAAGATATCTTGCTAGAGGAATTACTGATTAGGCTACTTTGTATGAGTCGTTGGAAAGGTACACTTTAAATATACCGCATAATTTCCGGTGTCTGCTTGAAATGGGAAGTGCAGTCTCTTAAGATTTAAGGCCTGCATTGTCTTGTGTCAGAGGTGTATCTCTACTTACACATGTATTCTAATACCCGTTATCCATCTGAAGATGCAAGAAATGTAAAACACAGGTTTACAACTATTTGTACGTTTCTTTTATATATTTGACGTCAGTAGCAAAAGGTACAGAGACATGCATGTATGCTCTCAGGAATATGGTGAGACTTACACCAGAGACATGTGAAGGGTTGCTGCTTTGTATTTGACTAGGCCAAACACCCTAGGTATTACTAGATCGGGGAAGCAGCAGCAGAAAAGTGAGGTTTAAGATATCTTGGTAGAGGAATTACTGATTAGGCTACTTTGTATGAGTCGTTGGAAAGGTACACTTTTAATATACAGCATAATTTTCGGTGTCTGCTTGAAATGGGAAGTGCAGTCTCTCAAGTTTTAGGGCCTGCATTGTCTTGTGTCAGAGGTGTGTCTCTACTTACACATGTATTTTAATATGTGTTATCCATCTGAAGATGCAAGACATGTAAAACACAGGTATACAACTATTTGTATGTTTCTTTTATATATGACGTCAGTAGCAAAAGGTACAGAGACATACATGTATGCTTTCAGGAATATGGTGAGACTTACACCAGAGACATGTGAAGGGTTGCTTCTTTGTGTTTGGCTAGGCCCAACACCCTGAGTATTAATAGAATGGTGAAGCAGCAGCAGAAAAGTGAGCTTTAAGATATCTTGGTAGAGGAATTACTGATTAGGTTACTTTGTATGAGTCGTTGGAAAGGTACACTTTAAATATACCGCATAATTTTCGGTGTCTGCTTGAAATGGGAAGTGTAGTCTCTCAAGTTTTAAGGCCTGCATTGTCTTGTGTCAGAGGTGTGTCTCTACTTACACATGTATTCTAATACGTGTTATCCATCTGAAGATGCAAGACGTAAAACACAGGTATACAACTATTTGTATGTTTCTTTTTTATATGGTCAGTAGCAAAAGGTACAGAGACATGCATGTATGCTTTCAGGAATATGGTGAGACTTACGCCAGAGACATGTGAAGGGTTGCTTCTTTGTATTTGGCTAGGCCCAACACCCTGAGTATTACTAGAATGGTGAAGCAGCAGCAGAAAAGTGAGCTTTAAGATATCTTGGTAGAGGAATTACTGATTAGGCTACTTTGTATGAGTCGTTGGAAAGGTACACTTCAAATATTCCGCATAATTTTCGGTGTCTACTTGAAATGGGAAGTGCAGTCTCTCAAGATTTAAGGCCTGCATTGTCTTGTGTCAGAGTTGTGTCTCTACTTACACATGTATTCTAATACGTGTTATCCATCTGAAGATGCAAGATATGTAAAACACAGGTATACAACTATTTGTATGTTTCTTTTATATATGGTGTCAGTAGCAAAAGGTACAGAGACATGCATGTATGCTTTCAGGAATATGGAGAGACTTACACCAGAGACATGTGAAGGGTTGCTGCTTTGTATTTGGCTAGGCCCAACACCCTGAGTATTACTAGAATCGGTGAAGCAGCAGCAGAAAAGTGAGCTTTAAGATATCTTGGTAGAGGAATTACTGATTAGGCTACTTTGTATGAGTCTGTGGAAAGGTACACATCTCATATACCGCATAATTTTCGGTGTCTGCTTGATATGGTGAGACTTACACCAGAGACATGTGAAGGGTTGCTGCTTTGTATTTAAATGTTTAGTTCTTATCATAGGTTTGATAATAAGTAAGGTATAATTTTCTAAATATTTATGTGCTATGGAGACATTATCAATGCAATTGAAAGTATTTGTTTTATTTATAGATGAGAATATTTATATATAATGATTTTAATAATATAAAATTGTTTTTAGAAACTATTTTAACTTTTCTTTTTTTCCAGATATTCACAATTATTACTAAGTAAGATTGAGTGTGGGAAGAAAAGATCAAAAGAGAAAACAAGAAAAAAAACAGTACTATTTAAAGGAAAGAGAAAAGCAGAAAGTAGTTTAAGTTCAAAATGTTACATTGAAGAAAAAGACTTCTGGTAAGAGAACTAAAGAGTTTGTTAAAAAGACTTTTAAAGAATGTAAAAAAAATTGAAAATGTGGAAAAGAGCGAGGAAAGTTGTACAACCAATCGGAAGGAAATGAAGAAAGGACATATTAATAGAAAATCATGTTATGGGGAAAAAATCCATTATGAAAGAAGGCTGAAAGAATATAAAGACATAAGGAGAGAATGTATAGAAGTAGAGTACTGCAAAATTTATTGAAAGATTGTAAAAATATTAAAAAAAGATCAGCAGGTTATAAGAAAAAGCAACAGATTGAAAGTGTAGTAGAAAAAGCTTTTGAATTGAACCGAAAAAAAATCATATTGGTATTGAAGAGAATGAAAACATTGAATAAAACAATGCACTTTATGAAGGAGAAAAGCAAAAAAAAAAGACTGGTTAATAGAAGTAACTTTTGCAAAACTTTTTCTTGTGAATGGAAGCACACTTCTAGTACTGAGCCTTTCTTTAATGAAGAAAGCTATTTTCAACAAAATAATTTAGTTCATGTAGTTGATACCAGTGGTCGATGTTATGAGATGAAAGATGGTTGTCCAATTGAAAAAGAAAAGATGGTTCCTAGAAATGTGGAAGAAGTAATAGCTGAAGAAGTTCAAGGGAGACGTACACAAGCTCCAGTGTATAAGTGGGATTGTAGTAGTATTTGTAGTATTCGACAGGAATCTATTGATATATTATGAGTTTTCTTACGACAATATGCTAAAAAAAGTGTTAAACAGAACATTAAGATGTTGCAAGGACGATTAGATCCATGTAAAGTAAGAAAATATACTAAGTTGCAGGGTCATTCTCTGGCTTGCCTTTCTAGAAAAGTATGTAAATGTACATTTCATCATTCAAGAATATTAGTAGTACACCACTCAGAAATGTGAAGTTAGTAAGCAGATTGTACTACGTAAAAAGTCCTGCATTATCTTTAAGTGAAATGAACGCAGCTCTTTTGCATGGTTCAGTATCGGATGTAAAAAAGTTTGTGATTATATACAGTTTTGTTTCTTTGGTTCCCAGGAGTAGTGTAGAGAAACTGACAGCTTGTGGTGTTGAAGAACAGGTGGAAGATATTAGTACTGACAAGTTTGTAGAAGAAATTACAAAGTTTAAGATAGTTTCATCTGAAAAACCAAACTAGGTTTGTGTTTGTTGTCGACGTACTCACTATAGAAGTCAAACTAGGAGTGTTGATGTATATTTAAATAGTGAAAAGGAAAACAATGATAAGTGGCAGCAATTTGGTGCTTATTTGTTGGTGGAAGGTCGTTTTGAGTTGGGTACTGATCAACATATTTGTAAATATTGTTACAACAAGTTAGAAGAGAAAAAAATACCAGCTAGAGCTGTACATAAAAACTTAGGGGCATATTCACAAGGACTTATCTCCGATTTATCTCCACCTTAACTCATCAAAAGTGGAGATAGATTTAACACCCCATTCACAAGCGGGTGCAAACTGCCGACATCGCCAGTATTCCCGCGATAACTGCCCCAAAACTTAACACCACGGTGGACACCACCAACTAACCCTAATGAGATGCAGAGTAGGCGTTCCCGTGCAAAAACACACGAAAAAACCACTACACCACTTTCACAACGAACTGCCAGATCTGCGATGCAAACCAAAAACAGGCGATAAGCCGCGGTAGCACCAGGGAATTAAAACCTGCCTTTTGCTGGTGTAAAGCAGGACGACTACCTGCAGCATGAAAGGGAGCCCAGCCAAGAGCCACATCTGTAGACCCACAGATGCCATGGAGACAATGATCTTGCAGCTCCGATACCCATGAGGGCCACAACACCCACCGCCACCCCCCCCAGCCCCCCCGAACATACACATACCGTGCACGACACAAGAGCCACAAAAAGCGCCAGATGACGCACATTGATAAAAAATAACACACGTGTGGCCAGAAGAACGAGAAACAGTCACACAGCACTGAAGTAACAACCAAAAACTTTATTGAAATACAACACCAAACACCAATGCGGAAGACTCTTGTCGGGTCCGTCAGGGACAATCTCGACGTCACAGCCTGGAAAATAAAGCACAAAATCAGAACGTGTGTCATGCGCACATCAAAGGAGCGAGACACAGAGAAACAGAGAAGGAAAGAAAGGCAGAGAGAGAAGTAAAGGAAGGGAGAGAGAGAGTGAGAGAGAGAGGGAAGGAAAGGAAGGGAGAGAGAGAGTGAGAGAGAGAGGGAAGGAAGGGAGAGAGAGAGTGAGAGAGAGAGGGAAGGAAAGGAAGGGAGAGAGAGAGTGAGAGGGAGAGGGAGAGGGAAGGAAGGGAGAGAGAGAGTGAGAGAGAGGGAAGGAAAGGAAGGGAGAGAGAGAGAGTGAGAGAGAGAGGGAAGGAAGGAAGGGAGAGAGAGAGACACCGCCGCCCCTGCGCACCCAGGTCCCACTGTTCACCTGCTGCCACCGGTGTGTCTCCAACCATGTGCCTGGATACACTGCAAGCCACCAGGTCTGCAACCTGCAATCGAGGCCAGAGTCAATCATGGCAGAGTCCATCACACAGCACACGGCGAAAAGGTCTGTCCGTCCCTGCGCACGCATGCAGCCGCACCCCACCCCCTCCTGCCGGCCAGCACTGGCTGTCCGCACTTGCGCACCCCGGGCCCACTGCTCACCTGCCGCCAACGGTGTGTCCACCAGTGGGCACACCACGTGCCTGTGCAAGCTCCAGGCCCCGGTCCCGCCACCATGGCATTGTCCACATCATGCGGAGCCACCCCGCGGCACAGCAGGTCCCACACATGATGCTGAGTCCTGAGGCATCAATGGCAGAGACCACATCAGTGCACACATCATCATCGCAGGCTGCACACCCGCTCAGCTATTTCAGTGCCACTAACCCTGTGCAACCCCAGTCAGCGCCACGTGGTGGTAGGCCCGTGACGGGCACAAGGCTTCGGGTGCCACTAACCCTGTGCAACCCCAGTCAGCGCCACGTGATGGTAGGCCCGTGACGGCCGCAAGGCTTCGGGTGCGACCAACCCTGGGCGCCACAACTCATGGGCCCTTTATGATTGAGAACCGTGGAGCGTCCATCATCCAGTCACCACCGGCAGTGGGGAATTTGACGTTGCCAGCCCCTTATATTGGCGGGGTCACATGGCCTGTGACACCTGTGCCAGATGGGTGTGGTGTGTGTGCAAAGCTGCCCTCAGGGAGTGGCCATGGCATGCTGACAACTAGACTAGTGACCTGCATACCACCAGCATGTACGCCTGCAACATGTAGCTATGTGGGCCCTCCCTCAGAGCGTAAGCGGAGTGGTCTGGCCTGGCGTACGCCGGACCAGCGCAGGGCTTGCAACAATGACTCGGGGGCTCTGGGCGTGGTTCAGTCCATGTCCGGACAAGGAAGTGACTAATGCGTGTGTCCCTGTTGTAGTGTTCATGGCAAGCGGAACACAATAGGCAATGTGGCACACTGTGACTGGCATCCCACTAGATGAGCATCATTGACGTGAGGGAAATCACTGTCCCTACATTCATTCACACATTCATACATGAATGATGAAGGACATGACACAGCAGTGCGTTTATGGATGTTTATTGCACATCCGGTGGAGTATTGCAGCTGGAGCAGTACAGGTCCATGCCAAGCACACTACACAATATGGGCCCGTGGAGGGCCAGCCAGAGTCCATCTGGGGATGACAAGTACTGCGGAAGAGGAAGGGTACAGTCCGCAGTCTGGTCGCCGTGTCATTGGTCATCAAACAGGATATGGCAGTCCATGTCGCGGTCCAAGGTGAGTGCAGCGGAGTGTATCGGGTGTCAGTGGAAGGTCATGGGGCCATGTGCGGCACCAAGCAAAAACAGGCAAGGTGGCGGAAATGAATGCTAGTGCTTCCTACTGAACTCAATCCCATCCACGTCCTCGGATGTGTGCTCTGCCCCACCTGTGGGTGGTGCAGTACCGGCTGCGGCACTGTGTGGCAGTGACACATCAGGTGCCGGAGTGGATACGCCTGCCGCACTGGGAGGCACTGACACACCAGGGGGCGGAGATGTGGATGGTGTGGGGGCAGCAGCATTCATCATCGCCACACCTTGTGGCAGCAATGCCATGATGAGGACATGCAGGGCCTGGTAGATCCCAGCTACATTTAGCTGATGTGCAGCGGTGGCTGCCATCCTTTCCGCCTCCATCCGCACCATGTCCTCCATGAGCCTCCGCATGTGTGCTAGCTCACGGCTGGAATCGCTGGAGCCACTCTGAGCGGACAGGTGTTCTTGTCTCCGAGTGAGGACTCCAGCGATGTCAGTCATGGCTCATTGGAGACCATGGAGCGGGCCGTGGGTGTCTGTTAGGGACTGGAGCTGGTCCCTGATGGGACCTATACACCCATGGATGGCGTCCAGTTTGGTAGCCATGAGGTCGAACCCCACCCGCACCTGCTCAGCCGTCTCCCTCTGGACCTCCATCACACGGTGTTGGAAGGCCATGTGTTGTTCCTGGGGGTCTTGGGAGACAGCCGGGGTTGTGGGTGCCTCCTGCTGGGTGGTTTGTGGAGTGGGTGGGGTCTCCTCGATGCAGCTGGGCTGCCCTGGTCCTAGAGGTGCTTGGCGGATGAGCTCAATGATGTCTTGGAGGGCTTTGGTGTCGATGCTGGTGGTGTCCTCCTCGTCATCAGTGAAGAGTGGCTGGGACTGCTCTGCAGGAGGTGTTGACGGTGCCCCTGCAATGTGAAGGGGAGATGGTGTATTACAATGTGTCCGCATGTATGTAGCCGCATGGTACAGGTTCACATTCAGGCAGCATGGCATTGTACATTGTGACAGTCTGTGGCTCAGGGCCATGTTCCAGAATCATTGTGGGTGTGCACTGTGCCCTGCTTGATTGTGCATGTGTGCCATTGTGGCCATCTCCCCCCGTCCCCCCAGTACCTGGTGGTCACTCACCCTGTTGAAGTTGTGTTGTGTCCTGTCGAGCAGTGTCCGGTCCCCCGACTCCTGCCACGGTCTCCACACTGATGACTGTCGACATCAGCTCCTCCATGTCATCCAGCTCCTGCTGTGGCACAGGCCTCCCACCTCCAGTCTGCATTGCTGCCTTCCAGTTGGCTGCGAGTTTATCCTTGGTCTTGCGCTTGATGTCATTCCATCGCCTCTTGACCTCCTCCATTGACCTCCTGTACTCTCCGACGGCGTTAACCTTGTCCACGATGGCCCGCCATAATCCATTTCTGGTGCCCAATGACACATTGGAGGCGATGAACAGTTGTTGATGGTGTTCTATCACCTCCGTGACCAGGATCCTATTCTCCTGCGGACTGTACTTCGTCTTTCTCTTCTTCTTGTCCTTGCCCTTCCCTGTCACCGTGGTCCCAGGCTGGTCGTCCGGGGTACTTGTGGGGTTGCGCTCGTCCTCTGAGCCTGCTCCGGCTGCCTCCATGGTGCTTGGGTGTTGGTCATTTTGTGTTTGTGTGTTTTTTCTCCTTTTGTAGTGATTTTCCCGCCTGCCGGGTGTGTATGGCAGGCCTGGCGCTGCTTATCGCTGCTTTCCTCATCGCGAAAGGGCTCATCGCACGTTTTTTGGTGTTGGGGTTTGTGTTTTTGTCGCCGTCGAGGTGGTTGTATCGCGGACATTATCCGCGGTTTCTGGAGACTATCGCATGGTACCGCCGTGTTGTGAATTCCACGTTAACGCGGGGTTATTTTCCCGCGATGGACTGCGATGTGTAATGTTGCGTTAACGTTTTTTGGTGATATTTAGCACACGTTCTTGTGAATATACACCGCAGAGTTGGGAGCTATACCTCTGGAACTGTCAGATTTAAATGCATATGAGTCCATTCTTATTCAATCTGTGCACCCGTTTCAGGCCATAGTTCGTATGGAGCCTAAAACAGGTAAGCTTCCTCCAACAGATTTGCAAAGAGGTCTGAAAGGAAGAGTTGTGTACTTACCTTTAGATTTTAAGAAAAATATTGAAACTGTTGGTATAGACAGAGAGTAAAGTGAGCCTGTAGTTATTCTAGTTAATGGTGTACCAACAAAGAGTCGAAGAATATGGCAAGAGTTAGTAGATGTTACCAAACTTCAAAAGGCTACATTATATCTTGCACAGAACAATATTTATTATAAAACTGTAAATGTGGAAGAACAGGAAATATGTTTAGAGAATGAAAGAGAAATTCAAAGTGGACAAGTCTAGGACTGAAGAGATTTACGAACATTACAGTATACATCCTCTGCATTAAAAAGAAGTGATTGGAAACAGTATTGAATTATTTCAAATGAAGAAAGCAAAGGGAATGAGTGTATGGGAAAAATGTTTAGAAGCTCTTTGTTTTCCACAGCTGTTCCCCACTGGAGAAGGTGGACAATATGATGAACGAACAGTACAGATTCCAGCTTCAGAATACCGCTCGACTAGATTGTACTCAGAAGATCCAAGATTTCGACAGTGCATTCCATATATATTTCATCTTCTTTTTGAAAGTGACTTGTCTGCACTTTCATATGCAATGAACCACATATTAAAAACAGGAGTTCATTTTACACGTTTCTGCAAAGGAATTCATGGACAAAGTTCAACAAAAAGATGATCATTTAGAAACTCAGTTAATTAACTTGATGGCGTGTCAATGTGGTAACAATGAGTATTGGTATCATCGTCACAGAGAACTTAAATGTATGTTAGGAAACTTGGGTACCCCTACGTGGTTTGTAACACTTAGCTGTGCTGAATATGCATGGGACGATTTATTTGAATTTCTACGAGAAGTAAATTCAAATGTAAAAAATATTGAATTGAAGACAGCTGGAGAACTCTGTTCCTTGGATCCTGTAAATGTGTGCAGATATTTTAATCATAGGTTTCAAGCTATGATGTCTTTTATCTGCCATTAAAATAATCCACCTCTTGGAGAAGTTATTGATTTCTTTTGGAAAAAGGAGTACCAAGCCAGAGGTGCTCCTCATATACACATGCTGTTATGGATCAAGAATGCACAAAAATTTGGAACTGATACTGACGAAAGTGTTTTTGTCTTTCATCAAAGAGTATGTGACCTGTGCCATTCCAAAAGAATGAGGAGAAAACAACTTGAGACAACAAGTTTTGCGGTTTCAAAGTCATCGATGTGGAAAATATTGTCGACAAAAATACAAGTCAAAGGGAAGATTTTATACAAAATGTCATTTTGGATTCCCACGTCCAATAATTTCTAAAGGAAGAGTAAATAGTTTTATGTCAGCAGTAAGGCATACAATAACTTGGAAATCCCCAAGAATACATTCAACTTAAAAAGAACTGAAGATTCAAAGTATATTAATGACTACAAACCAGTGATTTTGACAATGTGGACTACAAACATGGATAATTAATATGTTGCAGACAATTCAATTGCTGTTGCTCGCTATGTTACGTCATATATAACCAAATCTGAAAAGACAGAGTTGAAAGAAATGTGGGAAGAAATTTCAGCAGATAAGAGTCTTAGCAAGAAATTGTACAGCTTTAGCTTGAAAATGCTTTCCCACCGAGAGATTGGATCCTATGAATGTTCGGATCGGTTGAACTCTGCCAGTTTATATTCAAAGTCAAGAGGATTCATTTGGGTAAGTCTAGGTCTTGCTGCCACACGAAATAGAGTATTGAAATCTCTACAAGAATTTGAATACTTAGCATTGAATGAACCAGAAAGTACAGATATTGATAAAACTAATATGTTGGATAGGTACTATCCCAAAAGGAGTCCACATCTGAAAAACCTATGTCTCTATGAAATACTTCAACATTTCAGCTTTAAAAGAAATGTTACAGAAAATATAAATGAAGAAAAATATGCACTAATTGGATGTGACGGATGTTTGGTAAAACATGCCAAAGGAAATCTTATTAACCACAGAAAACTCAGTTGTGAAAGTCCTGATAAGAGGGAATTTTTCTATTTAGCACTTCTGCAACTGTTCAAGCCCTGGCGTAGTGAAACTGAATTACTTGGAGACTATGACTGCTATGAAGATTCTTTCAAAGCCTGTAAAGATAGCATTGAATGCACAATTTTCCCAACTTATCTACAAATGTTAAATGATGAGATTGAACAAGAAACTACTATTGCAGGTGAAATAGCCAGAGACAGTTCTCAAGACAGTCAAGGTTCGGCTGCACTAAGCCAAGATCCACTAGGACAACCAATTATCAAAAATGAAGCAGCAATTGCCATGAATGAAGTAGAAACTGCAATGCAACAAGCACAACATGATATTATTCAGTTAGAAAATTTAGAAGAACAACTAAACATCGAACAAAAAGAAATATATCAACAAGTGACACAACAGATACAACATGGTTTGCTGCACGATAAAAAAGAGTGCCAATGTTCCCCATTTAAACCTATTTTACTGTATATCAGTGGCCAAGCTGGAACAGGAAAAAGTTTCTTAATTAATTAAAGGTTTGACCAGTTATCTCCACAAAACTACAGAATCACATTTATCTTGTGTTGTAACAGCTCCAACTGAATTAGCAGCACACAACATTAAAGGGATTACTTTACATCAATTACTTATGCTACCAGTTGAACAGGATGACAAATTGGAATATCACAAGCTATCTGGAGAAGCTTCTTATGAAGTTTCAAGTGTATTGAAGAAAATGAAACTTCTAATCATTGATGAGGTGAGCATGGTCTCAAACGTAATGTTTGCCTTTGTACACTAGAGGATGCAACAGATTTTAAAAACAAATTACGATGTTCTCTTTGGAAGTAAATATGTAATTGTATTCGGAGATCTACTACAAATTACTTCCTGTAAAAGGACAACCTGTTTTTAAAACACTTGTCCATGAAGACACTAGGAAATCTTTGGGAAGTATTGGAAATGTGAACATTTGGTCAAATTTTGAATATAAAGAACCTATAAAGAATATGCGGCAAGCAAATGATGAACATTATGGAAATATTCTTCAAGATATAAGAATTGGTGTCTTGACGAAACATGGTAAAGAAGGTTTGGAAAGTCGGCTACTAAGGAACTTGTTTACAACTGGAAACACAGCGTCTGAAATAATGTACAATAAGCTTGAAGAAAAGAAGTCTATAGTTTGCCTAATGCCTACACTGCAAGAGTGTTCTACATTTAATCAAGAACTTTTGAAACTGGAAAAACAGGAAATAGTTTAAATGAAAGCTATTGATAAAAATGAACACCAGGGAGTGACTATTCTTCTGACAGACAAACTACAGTCTAAATTGCATTCTTTGGAAAAGTTTGTATCTAAAACAGCAGGCTTAGAAAACACTTTACATGTATGTATAAACTGTCGGGTAATTTTACGGCGTAATTTGGATGTAGAATAAGGTTTAGTAAATGAAGCAATGGAAAAAGTTGTTGAGTTTGTAAAATTTCACAACAGAGATGGAATTGAAATTTTGAAGATAAAATTTCAGATTAAAGAGGTAACACAGATTGGGCGTTTTGTTGTACGTTTTTTGCTTGTGAAAGACATGTATGTTCGCAGAAAACATTTTCCTCTGTCTTTAGCATATGCAGTAACTATTCATAAATCTCAAGGTTTAAGAATAGACAGCACTTTTGTAAATATTGGAAGTACAGTGTTCAAAGAGGGAATGGCACATGTTGCATTATCTCGATGCACTGTCTGGTTTGTATTTGATAGATTTTGATGACAAAAAGATTAGTGCTGATGCAAATTGTGTAAGAGAGTATAATCGTTTATGCTCCTGATTTAGGTGAATACCCCATATATGAGAAACGTATAGTCTGTCCAAAATGGAAATATGTCAAAGATGGAATTGAGGTTCAAAAAAAGAAAATAAATGAACAGAAACTTGAAGGCGTAAAGAAAAAGAAAATGGAAACTGTTGATGAGATTGTAGGATATCAGTTGGAAAATAGTGCAGGTATCAACTGCTATGCTAATGTGATTTTGAATGTCGTGTTTTAGCTAGAAGAGCTTCATTGTGAAATCATGGGAAATCATGAAAAAAGATTTTGTTCTTTACTACATCATGTATTTTAACAGTTGGTAACTGACAGAACTAAAATCTATACTGCTTCTGGAGTTCGTCATCTTTTGGATATATGCAGTGGTTCACTGACATTTACTCTTAATGTACAACAAGATGCACAAGAATTTTTAATGGTTATGCTTGCAGTGTTAAAAGATGAAGGAATTATGATTCAAAACTTATTTGGACTTAGTTACAGTTGGGCTCATAAATGTGAAGAATGTTCTTTTACTACCATCACTGAAATACAAACAGAGCGATTCATATACTTGACAATACCAGACTGTGAATCAGTACCTTTTAACAAATTGATTAAAACAGCCAATCAGGACATGAGATGTTCACATTGTAGATCAGAGATGTTGTCTACATTACATATAGATAGATATGGAGAATATCTCATTTTAATGCTACAAAGTTGTAGAGCAAATGGAAGAAAATTCGAAACAAAAATTAAAATGTTGTTGAAAGTCAAATATCTATTTCAGGAAGAACTTTCATAGCAGTGGCAATTATTTTCCATGATGGACCTACTACCACATCTGGACACTATACTGTATATTTAAAGTGTAATAAAGGATGGACACATTGCAATGATGCCCACTTGGAATTCAAACCTAGATTGCCTTATGAATTACCAAATTCATATTTAATATTTTTGAAGCCAAAGTTTTGAATACATTATTGGGCCTATTGGGAAGATGTGAACACAAAATAACGAATTTATATTGGATTTTTTTTAAGCGAAAGTTTTAAATACATTATTCGGCCTATTGGGAAGATGTGAACAGAAAATAGACAACATTGAAACAATTACTATTTATAATTAGACTTTGGATTATTATTTTTGCTAATTGATATTGCATTCAGAAAATTGTGTTTAAAAGTAAATAGTTTATATATTTATTGTCTATATTGTACCAGATAAAAATGAGGGTGTACATTTCAACAAATGTACTTGAGAGAAATAATAGAGTTAATGTACAAGAAGGACAAAATTAACAAAGTATAGATAGATAAACACATAGCTACACATATTGCCAATAATTCTCTGCACTGATTTTTTTTTTTTTACAATCTTGTTGATTGTTTTTTTCCCTGCTGTTCATTGATGATACTATATTGAAATCACTGAATATGGTGATATTCAGTAGAATTTGACATCACTGATGACATCACTGATGACATCTCAAATGACATACTGATGAGATCACTGATGACATCATCCACTTAATATCTGATGCACCTCCGAAATACTCTAATATAACCTTTCATACACCCACTCTAAAATACAGACTACCATTCTCGAAACCATAGACACACCAATAACAGTTAGTATATACACAATCACTGATTCATAG
Source organism: Calotriton arnoldi (assembly GCA_963921515.1). Taxonomy (NCBI): domain Eukaryota; kingdom Metazoa; phylum Chordata; class Amphibia; order Caudata; family Salamandridae; genus Calotriton; species Calotriton arnoldi. The sequence continues at coordinate 64,834 of CAWUFW010009018.1, forward strand.
GTCTACACACTCATCCACTCACTCACCCATACAATCACTCATTCACACAGTCGCTCATCAATACAGCCACTGATATATGCACTCATATACCCATACAGACACTTACACACCGCCACTCACCCTTAGAGTTACTCACGTACCTGGTCAGTCACCCAAAGAATCAATCACACTGCCATTTACTTACCTATACAGTTATACACACACCACCTCACTTATTCAAACAGATACTAACACATACTTACTCGCTTATACAATCACTGATACAAGCACACACTGATCTATACAGCCACTGTCACAATCACTCACTCTCACAGTCACTTTTATACTCCAACACTCACATACACTGCCTTTCACATATGTAGTTACTCACACATATACCACTAAGACATCCATTCACTCATTAACACAGCCATACACACAATCACTCACCTATACAGCCCCTCGCAGATGCACTCATGCAGCCATTCACCCAGTGAATCATCCACTCACACATCCATGCAAAGAGTCACACCCCGCACCCACCCACACAGATACTCAGGCACCTATAAAGGTACTCAAACAGCCAATCATTAACCCATATAAACACTCATGTAGCTATTCATCAACCCATGCAGCCACTTACACACCAACTGACAGACTGATACAGACATTCACACAGATTAGTCATTCACCTATGCATTCACTAAGACACGTTTAATCACTCACTTATACAGTCACTCACGCACCCACTAAATCATCCATACAGACACTCATACACCCACTGATTTTTGAATACACGTTGGTGTATATATATAACATTCTTAAACTTTTTAGAAACACTCACACTCACAGGATGATGTCATCAGTGATGTCATTTGAGATGTTATCAGTGATGTCATAGTGATGTCACTGACCATGTCATGAGTGATGTAATATGTGACGTCATCAGCAGTGCCTTGTGGGGGTGTGAGTTATAGTTAGGTCAAATAACTATAATGGCCGAATTTCTCTGGTATTGTTTGAGTGAAATGTCCAACTAACTATAATGTCCCTGAAACCTGTGGTTTTTTAAGTGAATATATATATATATATATATATATATATATATATATATATATATATATATATATATATAAAATATGTGAGAGTAAGAGTCCTGCAAAGCGGACGTGTCTGGGTAGTTTGCGGAAAAAGATGCAAATGTTTAGGTAGGTGGCCCTAAGCTGTGTAATGCCTTCAATGTGTGTCTGAGGAGCTTGAAATGAGCACGGTTGTGTATCGGGAGCTAATTGACCTCCTTGAGGTGTGGTGTGATGTAAGTGCTGCATGGGAGATTAAGAATGAGTCTGGCTGCTGGGTTCTGGATGGTTTGTAGTCTTCTGGTGTGTTGCTTGACGATCCTGGCGTAGAGGGTATGCTTGCTGGTGACTAGGGCATTAGTGATGGTTTTTCTGGTGTTGATTGGAATCCATTTGAAGATTTCCCTCAGCATCTTCAGGGTGTGGCAGCAGGAAGACATGACAGCAATGATGTGTGCAGTCAAGTCCAGTTTGCTGTTGCTGAGGATTCCTAGGTTTCTGGCATGGGTCTGAGAAAATCTCATGGTGAGGTGTTTTCACTGAAGATCACTACGCATGCCTTGTCGGTGTTGAAACAGTTCACTTTCATCCAGTTAGCAACTCCGGTCATGCAGGCGGTGAAATAGTTTCTTGTGTTAGGGGTCTTGTCCAAGAGGGAGAGTTTGAGTAGTGTATCGTTGATGTAGGAGAGGATGTTGATGTTCTGTGTGCAGACGACAATTCCCAGAGGGATCAAGTATGTATTGAAGAAGGTGGGGCTAAAACTTGAACCTTGAGGTACTCCGCAGATGAGTTTGTGGACTCCCAAGGGGTAAGGTGCCAGTCTGACAGGTTGTGTTCTAGCCGTTAAAAAGGAGCAGGTTCTTGGATGCCAATCTCGTGCAGGTGCCTGATGAGGATGGGGTGTGAGACAGTGTCAAATGCTGCAGAGATACATAAGAAAGACCGATGCCATTTCTCCTCAGTCAAGGATTATGCTGATGTCATCTTTGGTGGCAATGAGTGCTGTTTCTGTACCGTGGTTAAGTCTGAAACCAGACTGAGTGGCGTTAAGGATCTGGTGGTTACTAAGGTGGTCGGCGAGGTATTGGTTGATTAGTTTCTCTCAGACCTTGACCAGGTATGGTAGGAGGGAGATGAGTCTGTAGTTGGAGATTGTGGCTGGGTCAGCCAATGGTTTCTTGAGCTGGGGCATGACAGTGGCGTGTTTCCAGGTGTCCAGGAATGTGGGTGAGTCGATGGAGAAATTGAGGATGGGTGTTACTGCTTTGCTGATTGGTAGAAGTCCTTTGGTGAAAGCATGGTGGTTTAAGGGTCAGATGTGGCCCATGAGTGGGTAGTCTACATGGTGGTGACAAATTCGATGGTGGCGACAACGGACCATGAGGTCAAGGTTCATTCTTCTGCCACAATGTGACAGTGATGGGTACGGTTGAGGGTCAAAGTTGCTGTATATAGCGGTGATTTTGCTACAGAAGAATTCAGAGAGCTTGTTGCAAAGGTCTTGCCAGGGGGTGATGTTTCTGGAGGTGGCAGAAGGCGCGGTGAAATCTTTGATGATCAGAACATTTTTCTTGCTGCTATTTGTGCTGACGTCAATGCGGTCTGCAAGAGCTGTGCATTTGGTGTTCCGTATTTGCTGGTGGTAGCATCTTTGGCCGGATTTAAAGATGTCTTATTTATTTAGTGTTTTATAGAGCGCGAACGTGACCTGTTAGGGTATCAGAGCGCTTTACAGGGATAACAAGTTGTAAACAAGTATGACATAGACAAAAAGAACATAAGTAAGGATGAAAGGAAGTGAAACACTTGGGAATAAACAGGGTGTATACAATTTTCAGATCAGAATGCAGAGAAATCCAGCAATAACATATGTGGGAGTACCAGGTCAGTACAAAGTGGATAGCAGCCGGTCAGTCCAAAGTGTAGCAGCAGCAAAAATAAATCAAGGCCGCTGAACGGTGTGTGCAATGCATGAGTTATGGGAGGAATTTGCCCATTAGTAAGGTTTTGGCTTCCGTTTTAAAAATTGACAGAGAGGGAATTCTTCTGATGAAGGCCGGCAGCGAGTTCCAGATTCTTGGTGCGGCCTCTGAGAAAGCACAATTGTACGTTTTTTCCTTTCGAAAGCGGGGTGGCAGGAGCACAAGGTCTCTGGCGGCCCCGGAGTTTCTGGGGTACACATAGGAGTCGTCTCAGGAACCTATTTTCAACTCTTTGTAACTCCTCATGCGATGTATAACCCCAAATTTTGCTGCCATAAGTTACCTGTGCTAGACACTTAGCTCTGTAAATCTCCAAGATTGCACCTATTGGCTTTTTACCCAACCTCGATGCGAAATTAAAAATTGCTGCATTAGCCCATAGGAATTCCCCTTTCTTTTTGGTTTTCAGTGGGCCCCAGTTTAATTTAGCATCCAGCATGACCCCCAGGTAAGAGAAGGCACTGGTCTTAGGGACCAGTGTGGACCCTACCTTAAAGTTGAAGGACTTCCTTGAACTTAGCCCCACCTGCATCACAAATGACTTAGAGTTGTTGACTAAAATTTCCCGGTCCTCCATAAACTTCACAAAGGAGTTGAGTAGGGTTTGCAGGCCCCTCGGTGTCCGGGCCATAAGGACGGCATTGTCTGCGTACCATAATACCGGCAGGCCACGCCATCCTACCTGGAGGAAGTCTACCTGAGTGTCAACTAGTACCTTCTCCAGGTCATTGATATATAAGTTAAATAAAAAAGGGGCCAAAATACAGCCCTGTCGCACCCCTCTCTGAATTTGGAATTGACGGGTGACCTTACAGTCATTCGTGTACCGTACCTCTGCTTTGGTGTCCCTATGAAGCTCGTGGAGGAAGAGGACGATATCTTTGTGCACGCCCATGCCCAATAAGGTCTCCCATAACTTGTTTCTGTTTACACAGTCAAAAGCGGAAGACAAGTCCATGAAGGCCAGATATATACTACCAGGTCGAGCAATGGTATATTTGTTGATGATCATGTATAAATTCAAACATTGGTCGACAGTAGACCTCCCTGGACGAAAACCATATTGGATGTCAGTTAAAATGTTATTGTTGTCTGCCCATATAGACAGCCTATCCAACAGGATACGTCCCACCACTTTAACTGATGAGTCCAATAGGGATATGGGCCTGTAACAGAGGGTGTTATCCCTATTTCCTTTTTTAAAGACCGGAAATATGGTGCATAGGGACCAAGTGCTAGGCAAGTCCCCTCTTATTGCAGCATTTAAAATGGTGGTAAGGATTGGTACCCACAGCTGGGGGTTAGATAAGTAGAGGTCCGGGGGATACCATCGGGTCCTGGCGCCTTATTCCTGGACAACCTTCTATACCCTTGCTAACTTTGTCAGCTGTGAAGACAAGGGATGACTTCCCTCCGCCACCAGCTAAACTTGAGTCTGATGGGCAGCTGAACATATCCTGGAAATAGCCAACCCATTCCTCTTCTGTAATATGTGCGCCAAGGGTTTGTGAATTTCCACCTGACAGAAAAGGGCAGTTACCAATACTACAGAACTGATTACTATTTTTCAGGGTACATGCCTCAGTAAGCTTACTCCATGCCTCCTCCTTTAGTTTGGCCTTACGCCTTGCTAGTTCGACTCTATATATCCCTCTACACTCTTTTACCCGAGCAGAATCCCTTGGTTTAGTGCCTAGTGCCCTCCTCAGGTTCCTAGCCGCACAGGAACAGTCGTGATCAAACCATCTCATAACTCGACCTTTCGAAGACATGGGCGGTGCCTCAAGCAGGTGACCAATTGTATGTGAGATGGCCAAGAATGCTTCCAGGACAGCCCCTGCCTCCTCAGGCCTGATTGTACAGATATTGATCTCCCTCTTGCACTTGGCCAAAAGGGACTCGTAAAAGGAGTCCGGGGTTATCTGTGCTCACCTTAGCCTTCTGCCCTAGTCTGTTGCCCTTAATGTTCCCCTGGATGCTTGCGTATGGGATTTCCCAGGTCTTGGCCAAGTGGTTGAGATACAGAGCAGGTTATGATCACTCTAAATACTCTCTTCGACACTGAAGTCCAAAAGTGATTGGAAGAAGGGGCTAGAAACAAAAATAAAGTCTATAAACGTTGAGCTCCCCCTCCCAGTAAATGTCGGATTGATATGGTTCCTGCCGTGGGCCACCCTACTCATACACATGGTTAGATCAAACTCATCGACAATGGCGTTAAGACTATCTCCCTGTGGGGTATGTTCAACATGCATACCCACCATCCGAGGGCATCCTATGCTGGTTATAGTGCCTGCATTTGGATCCCCACATAGATGAACATTGAAATCTCCTGCAATCATGAGATAGCCATTCAGGGAAGCCTTAGTAGTTGTTCTCCTTAAAAAAGAGCCCATCCTAGCGATGTTACAAACATTTGGGACGCGGAATTGGCATTGAAAAAATTCAACAACAACAAGTTTACCGGCCCCTGGGAAAAAGATAAGGCCTGCAGACAATCATTATCAGTTGGTAATTCCTTCAAGCGGCACTGTATGTCCAGGGAGACATAAATTAGCAGCCCACCCTTAGGTCTTCCCGCACGTGAAGGAATGGCTGGTACACAAAAGGTCTTAAATCCCTCAAGAAAGAAACTGTTAATAATAGTCAACGTTTCCTGGAGACAGATCACATTAAAACCTTTTATATAACTAATACATCCGGGGTCTTCAATCTTGTTAGCTAATCCAGCGACATTCCATGAGATAAATTTACAAGCTTTACCATCCCCAGGACCTATGGAGGGAAACCCTATTTTCCTACGGTGGGAGGATGCCATCTCTATGTAATCTTTATCAGTATCAGTGAGTCAATCACAAGCGTCCGTTTCCAAAGGTGTAAAAGAGTTGTAAAAGGGTATGTCTTGAGTTGCCATCTGATGGTTCTGATCGGGACGATCAGGATAAACAGGGAGCCTCCAGGAGCCGGCCCTGTTGGACATCAAAGCACGGGTGAAGGATCTGTAAAAATGCCCCAGCGGGAATGCCACGATGGATGATACAAACCCACCCTGATTATTCTGTGACACTGAATGTAAAATTCTCTCAACTAGGTGGGGTCTGTTAAGGTTGATAATTATACAGTCACCTGCCAGGTTTTTTGTAGTCCTCCCAACCCAGGACACTCTTCGTACCATAATGATGTGTTTCTCCAACCTTAGGCCAAGAGACGTATTACGATCCAACCAGTGCGGTACCTTGTTCTTGAGTTGCTCAAATTCTTCAAAGGTGCCCAGGGGTAGCGCCGGATCATTACCAAGTACTACAACATATGGAGAGGATTCTGGTGGAAGATGTAATGTTGGTAGCCTCTGTCTTGGTCTCTCCCCCATGGGGTCTGATGCCTGGGGCTCTGGGAGGGCACCCCCACCTCTTACAAGCTCTCCCATAGGGGGTTTGACTGTACCGGAACAGGCTGTGGGATGCTGTGACTTCAGTGCCCCGGCTCCACCCATAGGGACCACCCCCGGGAGTTTAAGTCCACCAGAGGCCATAGAAGGAGGTTTGCACTACTTTGCACAGGTGTTAATGGAGGCCTATACCCACTTGAACTTTGCTCACCGTTTGTGTCAATTGTTGGACAGGGGCCGGTTGGAGCTCCCCCCAGGAGAATCCATCTTCCCAACAGGCCTATTTTGGCAAATCCTTGTGAGCTCCTGCTCCATTGTAACTAGACGTTTTATGAAGGGGTCTAGTTTACGTTCAATATTGATCATCAAGGTGCCCATCCAGCCATCCATCATGGCATCCATGTCCTGCTTAGACAGTGGTTGCGGGTTGCTGACATAATGGCCTGACCCCTCTGCCCTTGGGCGTTTGGCTTTAGCCCCTGTCACCGGGCCTTTCCTTTTTACTCCCATACCTGCCCCTGCTTGTGAACCCCCTGGCTTGACCTTACCCCCGGGCCCTTTGTTGGTACTATTGGACCTATAGGCTTGAGTCCGGTGTTGCGGACTATGGCTGCCTCTGGGCCGTGGTCTCCCTCAATCCCCAAGGATGGTGATCTAGCTTGGCTTATTGAGGGTCCATGTTCAAGCTGGGTATCCTGGGCAGGATGCGATACACTACCCCCCCACTGCGCCTAGTATGCTGGAGACAGGGCGGGCGGGATACAGATGAACGAGAGAGCCGGCAAGCCACCAGCTCAATTTCCTTATCTATGATCCCTGCTGCCCGTGATAAAAATGCATCCATTGTCGTGGCTGGAGGACCTAAGGGTACCGACGTTGGGGCCTTTGCGTTTCCCCATAACTCCCACACAGGGGTAAATGTTAAATAAACAGGATAGCCAGCTGCAGTGTTAAGGGGGACTAAGGTACGGGCGCTGACCGGGCAGACAAGCCTCTCACTTCTATTCAAGGTATTCACAGAGACGCCTCCTACCTTCCCGTGGTTGTAGCTGGGAGTGGTCCACAAGGCTCCTCTCTCTGTGCTTGTTCTTGAGTTTCCGGTCCTGGTTGTCCACAAGGTCGCCACAGACTCCTACCAATGAGTTCCAGAGCCAAGAGAGGTGGCCCCGCCCAGCCTCCTCTGGGCTTTGACGGGCGCGGACGGGCCCGCCCTTGGCCCGCGCGCGTCCCCGCCGCAGGAGGCAACCAGCACTTTTCAGCGCGTGCGGCGCGGGCGTGCTGGCCAACTCCTCCTCCTCTCAGTGTCCGGTGGTTTTCTGGGACACCGAGTCCCTTAGGGCATAAACAAACAGCACTGCAGGCGGCAACAAGATCCAAGGCAGAAATGCGTCCCGCGCCGCGGGAGGCAACCAGCGCTTTTCAGCGCATGCGTGTTGCCCAACTCCTCCTCCTCTCAGTGTCCGGTGGTTTTCTGGGACACTGAGTCCCTTAGGGCATAAACAAACAGCACGGCAGGCGGCAACAAGATCCAAGGCAGAAACGCATCCCACGCCGCAAGAGGCAACCAGCGCTTTTCAGCGCGTGTGGCACGGGCGTGCTGCTCAACTCCTCCTCCTCTCAGTGTCCGGTGGTTTTCTGGGACACCGAGTCCCTTAGGGCATAAACAAACAGCACGGCAGGTGGCAACAAGATCCAAGGCAGAAATGCATCAGCAGCTGGGATCTGTATAACCCCTACAAAGTGTAATGGGCATTGGGGAGCATAAATTATAGAAGTCGAGAAAAAGCAAACATTACCAACTCATAATGAGATGCAAGCACAGTGTCAAAGACTCCCTAAGAAAACCCAACCACCATTAGCAGTCCCCATTCAAATTATCAAAGTACTTTTCACATACTCGCCTTAAAAAGAAAATGTGAAAAGACATGAGAACATAGTGGGATGTGGTGGACGAAATGGGAACAAAGTAAGTAAAATGGTAACATTTTAACAAAAAAGTGAGAGGGTTCACATGGCCTAATTAAAAAAAACACAAAATGTCACCGAAAAGTAATTCAAAAGAGGGCTCAATAAATAAAAAATAAATACTCAAAAGGAAGGGTTACTATAGTGCAGAGAGGTAGTATCTCAGCGCTAGGACCTGTTTTAACTTGCTTGTAAGTATGTTAAAACTGGGCTGAATGGCAGCCATGACTAAGAATCCCACTCCCATAATGTGATATTCTCAGAGTTCCCAGTATATTTGACATTGAACTTAAATTCAAAGCATAGTTTCTAGTTCCTGGTAAACTCTCCATATTTATAATGGTAACAATGAAAAGTGTGAGGCATCTTCCTAAACACTCCCAGTAGCCATTATTCCCGCTTTACCAAAAAATGCTGTGAAGTAATTTCTGGCTTCTTCAAAATGTAAATAACCAACAGTCAAATTCCTTCACCAGAGAAGATACTATGCTTGGAAAGGCAAAGAGCTGTGGGCGGGGAAGTGTCCAAACCTGGTCCAATGTGAGTCTGGATGGATTCAGTCTCAAACTTTCTCCCAAACGCAGACCACTGAAATTCACCCTGGACATTAATCTCACTTAAAGGGACACATGATCCAGAGAACCAAACCATCCTTGTTTCACCTCTCTTTAATAAAGACAGTGAAACCATTTCACCCAGGAAGCAATTTCAGAATTACCATTCAAGACCAGATACACATGCATCAGGATGTTGGCAAAGCTCTGCTTCATGGCCACACAGAGACCACATTGATCCTCGTAAGAGCATCCTACACAGTGGAGTTGCCGAAAAACTCCGCACTCCGCAACAGAGCGGAGTTTTATTTTGTTTGCGTGCCCAAAACACGTTTTTGTACGCGCAGGAGCGACTTACCGGGTGCCTGCGATCGCTGACGAGATTTCCCGAGCCGTTTGCGAGCGCCACGAGGTTTGCTAGGTGACCGCATGGTCCCGCGAGAGTTTGCGATCGCGAACACAGTCTGGATGGATTCAGTCTCAAACTTTCTCCCAAACGCAGACCACTGAAATTCACCCTGGACATTAATCTCACCTAAAGGGACGCATGATCCAGAAAACCAAACCATCCAGGAACCAATTTCAGAATTACCATTCAAGACCAGATACACTTGCATCAGGATGTTGGCAAAGCTCTGCTTCATGGCCACACAGAGACCACATTGATCCTCGTAAGAGCATCCTACACAGTGGAGTTGCCGAAAAACTCTGCACTCCGCAACAGAGCGGAATTTTATTTTGTTCGCGTGCCCAAAACACGTTTTTGTACGTGCAGGAGCGACTTACCGGGTGCCTGCGATCGCTGACGAGATTTCCCGAGCCGTTTGCGAGCGCCACGAGGTTTGCTAGGTGACCGCATGGTCCCGCAAGAGTTTACGATCACGAACACAGAATTCGGACGCGTCATCAGACTTCCGGCGGAAGTTTTGTGAAGAACGCGATCCCGAACACACAGAATCTGCAATCTGGAGAAGTTTATCTGCCGAGCAGCAGTAAAACCTTCTCAAAATGACGATTTGGATTAAAAAAAACTCTTCAGATTGACATTTGGCTGTACTTTTTTGTGCAAGGAGTCCTTTTTCTTTTTTTGCTTTTTTTTTTTAAGAGGAAAGAAGTGCCCCAAAGTCTACAACTTCCTGTTCCTGTCCAGCAGGCTCCTCCCAGTGCTTTGTCCATCTCCTGTTCACTTTTCATTTCGATTTGGAGCTTTTGTGGCTCTTTGTGGCTGCTGCATCATATATCATTGGATTTGAGGACTTTTAAATTTGAGATTTCACAAGTAAGTTGGAAAATTGGTGTTGGTTGTTTGATTGGGGCAATACACCTAGATTTATTTATACTTTGCATAGTTTTTTTTTAATTTATTGTGTTGTTTGGCTTGTAGTTTCAGTAGAGGCCTAGTTGTTTCTTTGTGAGTAATTTTTCTTCTTTTATAAGGGGCGACATGTTGCACAGTTCACTACATTTTCTCCAACTTTTGAAATCATCAATTTGTAATATTTATTTAATTCACTATGTAGCCCAGTAGTCTGCCAATAGGCCTTTCAGCCAGTAGGCCCTGAGCTACTCATGGGTGCATGAAACAACTGTTTCTGTGTCTGTTGAATTTAAACATCATTTAGGCCATGGATGGCATTGGATTGAAATGGAAAATGTGTTTTTTTGGGTATTTCACTTTTTTTCATGTGCTTTTGTTGGATGTGTGTGGTAACTCGCAAACCTTTTTTTAGCCCTGTGGATTTTCGTTTTTGGCATTGTTGCATTAAAGATGTGTTGTTAGCATGACTCCTTTGTCTGGCCAGTGAGTGAGTGTGTTTGGTAGGCCAGCATTTGCCTTGGCTGAGCCTCCCCATGTGGCCAGGGGCCATTTTGTAAAGTCTGTGTCCATATATATAGGCCTGCTTGAGTTCATTGTTTTCCAGGCCTCCTGCTGGTTGTTGTTGTGTGAGTGACCATGTGGCTGGTGGCCAATTTGTGGTGGCAGTTAGTGTGCTTTTGCCATAGACCTTTTTTGGGAAACCAAAAATTGCGCCTGCAGCAGAGGTGTCCAGGGAGCAAGCTGGGAGCAGCACCCCTGCATCAGTGGACCCACCCCACCAACCTAGGCCCCTGCCCATGTCTGTCACAGAGGCAGCCAGTCTAATCACAAGTCCAACACCGACGAGCAGTGATCTTGAAATTGACTTATCGTTTTCGCAAAGTAGTACCCAATCAATGCAGGAAACTCAGATAAGTGGGCAACAACAGCCGCAACCACCCCCAATAGTAGTTGTTCCTCCCGAAGTAGGGGCAGTTCAGGAGATCGAGCTTCCTGCAGAGGAAGAAGAAGAGCAAGCCAATCTTTCAGAAGAGCCATTGTCTTCCAGATCCTCAGCAAGGAAAAGGAGGGTTAGTCCATCAACTTCTTCTGCAAGCCCCCCTTCTGATGATCTAGACGCCACTTGGAAGCCATCTCAGTCAGAGAGTGAGACACGCCACGAGACAAGGCTTGGGAAAAGGAAGGTTACATAAAGCCTTAGAGTTATGGAGGTAGATGAAGAAGAGGAGGATGATGACGAGCCAGTCATCATGGACATTAGTCCCGCCCCAGTGGAGACCGACATTACCCCATCCCAAATTGCTGTGAGGGATGTGGCACGGATACCACCAACACCACTTCCAGCTTCCATATTTACAAAGGCCCGGCAGTGACCTACATCCACTACAACCCCCTCAGTAGAAGTAGGTACTGCAGAGAGTCAAACGTCACGCCCACCTACCAGTTCATCCGACATTGCAAGTGGCACCAGCAGCGCCAGAAAATTGACCTCCCCAGTTTGGGACTTTTTTTCGGTTAGCAGGAAGGAGGTGAACATTGCTACATGATCCATTTGTGGACAAGGTGTTAGTCGGGGTAAACTTGGTACAAACTATGGTACCGGAGGCCAAACCACCCATCTGAGAAAACACCACTTGATCCAGTGGGAGGCGCACCTTAGCGGCCAAAAAACTGCACCCATTGTTGTTGGCGGGGATGAAGAAGAAGAAGATCCAATCATGGTGAAAGGTGAACAAGAGGGAGACATTTTCTGTGGTACACAAAACAGCCCTGTCCCCAGCAGTGCAGTGGTACCGCCCACATCCTCATCAGCAACATCGCAATGGCACAAGAGTCAGGCTGAGACACCAAAGGGTCCAAGGCAAGAGAGTACCACAAGAAAAAAATGTGGATTGAGCCTAACATCTGGTGTCAAGAAGTCACCTGCATCAGTGGCACCAGAAAAGAAAAAAATCCAGGCTACCATTATCAGCATGTTTAGGTTGGAGGGGCAGTACAAACGCAACCACCCAAAGGCATGTTTGTACAATGCGAAGCTGGCTAAAATGTTAGCGCTGGACCTCCTCCCTTTTTCTTTTGTGGGAAGGGTGGGTTTTCTTGAATTTGTGGCAGCCATCTGCCCGAAATGAAGGTTCCCAGCCGGTCCTACTTCGCCAGAGTTGCTGGTCCAGCACTACATCACGACGTGCTGGCATTGCTTGGACAAGCTTTACAGCAGAGTGCCGTTCACACTGTCCACCTGACAACAGACATGTGGACCAGTTGCCAAGCCACTGATTACATGTGCATCGCTGCACACTGGATCTCTTTTGTGGGGGTTAGAGAAAAGATATCTGCAGGTGTTGACACTGCTGAGATTTTTAATGTCGCTCGGAAACATGCAACTGTAGCCATTTTCGCCATGGAGAAATCTCATACTGCTGCAAACATTTTGGAAGACTTTGACAGCAAGGTCTTTGAATGGCTGTGGCCAAGAGGGCTTAACATTGGTTTTGTTGCCACGGACAATGGCAGTAATATAGTTAAGGCAATGGCCGATGGTGGCTATTTCAGCGTCCTGTGTTTGGCGCACTGCATTAACATAATTGTTCAAGACTTTCTGAAAAAAGAAGACCAAGTCAGCAACTTACTGACCACCTGCAGAAGAATCTGCACACATTTCAGCCATTCTTTTAAAGCCCGGAAGCAGCTGAGGATCATTCAATGTGATAATAGAATGCCAGTTAAAGCACTCATCCAGGAGCTGCCAACACGTTGGAACTCAACTTATTACATGCTTGAACGTCTGTTTGAGCAGTACAGGCCAATCAATGAATATGTCATGCAAAGAGGGGAAGCTACTGTGAAAGGCATGATCATTGAGATGGACCAATGGGGCCTAGTTAAATGCCTGACAGAGATGCTACTTCCTTTCGAGGTCTTCACACGTGAAGTCAGCAAGGAGGACTGTACTGTGGGCCAAGCTATCCCATTGTTGCACATGCTACAGGAACAGCTGAAGGGGGTGTCTGCAATGTACGCAGGTGTGGAGGAAAAAAAAGAAGCATATGAGTTGGTGAATAGCTTAACCCTTCGCTTATCTGAAAATACAAGGGTGTAATGAGGCATTGTGTCATCCAGCCATTACATTTGTGCCACAATTCTTGATCCACGTTACAAACCAATACGGCACACTTTCATTCCTTTTTCAGATGGGGATGTTACCAGCTACAAAATCTGGATAGCTGTGCAAGCCAGTCAGCTAGAAAAAGAACGGCTGGAAATTGGAGGCCCGCTCCTCCAGGGCACAACAAGTACTGCAGGTCAGCCTTCAAGTACAACTTCAGAGCCTGAGGGCAGTGCGAGTGGCTCACAGCAGCCAAAACCACCAACAACATCAAGAACAACATGAACCAGAACAGGAGCATCAGCCCCACAATCGGCACAGGAATGGTTTCTACAGCAAGGGCTTAAGTCCAGTGCTGAGGCAAAGGCAAAAGAGGCCGAGCAAAGCGGAGCACCCATGAGCATTGAGCGAATGGTCCAGGCCTATTTGAATGACCCAACAGAAGTCTACTTTGATCAAAACCCATTGCTGTATTGGTATGGGAAAAGGTCCCAATGGCCAATGCTCAGCAGGCTGGCGATAAACTATCTGGCTTGCCCTGTCGCAAGTGTCTCTGCTGAGCGTGTTTTCAGTGCTGCTGGTGCCCTTCTGACAGTGAGAAGGACCAGTCTCTCGCCCCAAAACGTGGAGAGGTTAACCATGATCAAAATGAATCAGCACTTTACACCACCAGATTACACCATACCTGAAGTAGCACAGCAGGAAGATGATGTGGTCATGGAAGTAGTGTGTTAGGTGACCTTCTTCTGGGCGAACCACCAGAGTTTGAGGACGAGTTCTACATCCCTGACAACTAGGCTCTTTCATTTTCCAGTTACTTTCTTTCTTTCTTTGACGCCACAAAAAAAAACCCCAAAGAAGATCTAGCAAAGGAACATTATTTACTTTATTATTTGTGTGTGTCACTGTCTTTCTGGTTCACAAGTCCATCCCCACCGTCTTACTCTTTTTATTGCCGGATCAGAGTTGCAACTGTGGACAGTCAATGAAGAAGTAAAGTCCACTCTCGACTCGCCCAAAAGCCATTTCCCCTCAAGCCAGACATTAGATGGAGAATTCAAACAAATATGTGCCTGTCTCCAACCCTGGGCCCTGACTATCTATCTATCCTTTCCTAACCTAGAGGGACTGCCCTGGAAGACCAAGGAAAATGATGGCATGCATTGCACGATGAGTGTTGTGAATGTCTATTCTACAAAGTGACTCAAGTCAATCTTTCCCTTCTTGTTGTTCTATAACAAAATTGTACTACTACAGGCCGATCCATTGCATTTTGAGTCAGGAGTGGACGAGTCTGGAGGACTCACTCGGGAGTCGGACACTGTTGGTACGGACTTGGAGTTGGACACCATGACCATACTCGCAATCAGAGTCAGGTCAGGAGGATCAGAGATGATTGATGGAATAAATCAGGGTGTGACCGTGACTACGTAGAGAAATGCCACCAGAAGATGGAATTTTTCAAATTCACTGAAACCAACCGATTTGGATGATTGATAATGACTTTGAAGTGGCCTAAAGGTAAACAACAACACAGACCAGGGGTGGTGGGCAACGAGTGTGGTGTGACTGACAGCGGTGCATTGATTTTTTTACTTCATTTAGAAAATGCTATGTTGCTGTGTGTATACTATGTATGTGTGCTAAGTGCTGTCTGGCTCAAATCCGAAGCTAAGTGGAGTTTGGGTGGGGGTGACCTGTTGTTGGAGGTAACTGCCAGAAACCTAGTCTGATTTAGCCATGCTGCCTTTGAAAGTCTTCTTATTGCACTCCTTATGCAGTTTAACTTTTTGTTTTCTCCTTGATTTTTCAATATCCTTTTCGTTTTTCCATCTACAGGTCCTTTACTCTGCGCAATACTGGAAAAACAACTCATACTTACCATACCAAACCACACCCCCCAGGCACCCAAGATTCACGGGCGGAGAGTCCAGTAGGAATGTGGATGGAGATGCAACGCCCTATTTATACAGTATCTTTTTTTCTCTCTTCAATCATTACGACTGTGTGTGTTGTTTATGTTTGCTTATTTTACTCCTACAGATATTTTAATTGTATTTGCTATCTTTCTAAGCCCGGTACAACAGAACATAAATGTAATGTATGTAACTTGGGTCTCTCTGGGGGCAGACAGCCAATTGCATAATTAATATACTGCCCTGTACTTGTCTAGTACCACTCATCATCATGCATGCATTTCCTTTTCCTCCCATAACAGATTTATGATGGTCGGCTGCCAAGATGAGTGTTGTCCATGTGTAGTGTTTGTCTTTGTCAAACCTTTCCCTCAAATCCACCTTCCCAACCATTCATCAAACCCCTAACCCTCTTCCCCAGGCTGTGTGTTTTATTGAGGTGTGACTTAACAATTTTTACACCATTAATTGATCACACACTTGGTGGGGCAGATGTGGTAAAAGCAACACAACTCATTGCAGGGTGAGAGGGATCTTATTCTTAACTAAGCTCATATAGCCCACACTGGCAGTATACATTATATAATATCCACCCCAGCACAGTGTATGATATTTTTTTCAGAGGAACATCTCATTGCCAGCATCATCATTCAGGCACTGTATTAATTTGCGTCTAAGGTTAAGCTTGTCCACTTCGTACAGTTCGTAGTAGCTCAACATTGTTCTGATTAGTGATTAATTCAATTTTTCATTGCTTATCATCTCTCTTCTTGTGTCCGAGACTGAGTCTGTTCTAGAAGTCTAGTCTCTGGTGACTGTCATCAAGCTTGCATAGATATAACGGCATTAACCTATTTTTTTTAATTTCAGTTTGTTAACTTCCCTTTCGATGAATAGTCCCCACTCTACGACTCCTACAGTACTAGATCGCCTAGCGGGAGTGTGACCTCGCTTCAGTTTTGATGAGTTTGCCTTCAACATCAAAAGAAACGCTAGCAATGCATGCTTCTACTACTACCACCACCATGATGGCACCATGGGAAGCCATGGAGTCCTCGCTTCATCTAATCAGGTAAGAGAAGTGAACAGTGGTTGATTGATCATTGTTGAACGACAATCATTCTATACAATGGTAATTCACCCCTCACCTCCTCCGAGTCCTTAGTGGTTAATAATAATATATAGTAGTAGCAGAGTAGACTGCAGAGACTAGGAGGAGAGAGTAGTAGGACAAGTGAGGGTACCGCATCACTATTGTTTACAAAATTAGCAGATTTTTAAAACTGGCTGCAGCAAAGGCAGCAGTGAGAAGTAAAACAAACAATCAATAACCCCACCAAATTGTTTTTAAATCATTCATAAATGAATCATAAAATGTAACAGTATGAAAAGTTTATTATTCGCTGAACAAAATACCAAACCCACAACTGGCCCACCCCTCTCCCTAGCCCCAACCAATGTCCAAGTAGTGTTAAAAAAATGTCCAAAATAAAGAAAAACCCAACAATCCCCCAACTTCCACCCACCAACCGAAAAACAGATGAAAGAAGGAGCTGAAAAGAACACTAACGGCGGGTTAGGAGCTTCTTGAGGTGCCTCTATACCCGTTCCTGCCTGGCTTCAATATCCGCCAGCCTTCGCATGATGCGGCGCTCAAAGTGGTGGAAATAAGGGGAAGCAGCAGTGCTGGTGGAATGGTGGCGGCGCCGGTGGCCGCCCATTGGACCGTGCCGATGGTGTGGTGGGGTAGTTGGGGCCTGGCTGGGACCCGGAGCATCTGCAGCAGCTTCTGCCTCATCCTCCAAGGCCACCAGCCGCTGGTACTCGGCCCTGATGGCCTCCATTTTCCGCCGCCGGGTCCGGGCTGCAATCTCCTGCCTGCTCTGTGTTTTAGGAGTAGCTACATATCAAGAAAGAAAAAAGACAAATTGTAACCAATGCTCTTAGCAAAACACAGAAAATGATGCCATGGGTACGGAGGGAAGTGATTGATGATGGGTGGGTAGGAAGGATACATAATTATTAATGTTGCGCTTGAAAACTACTGTGAGTCCAGGGAGGAGTCCGAAATATCACCTCCTCAACCCTTTGAAGCATAAAAAAACCTCAAAAAAACCATTGCATGCAAGTAAAGGTGAAACAAACACCACTACAGAGGAGCACCATAGTTCCTTATTCTCCTTCCCAAGGATTTTTACATTCATCATTGCATTGTTCTTCGAGTATTTTATTTTTTATTCTTCATCCTTGGCTTTGCTACTCACCACCATTTAAGTTTTGTACATTTTCCCAATCCACTATTCACCATTGAAACTACCCATCCATCCATATAGCCATCCATCCAAAGTTCCAAACATGGCTCTCTGTCTCACTCTAGTCTCATGATCTGAAGTACAAACCTTTCAGCAACAAACATTTGTCATTTGACATTTACCCACCCATGCGTCCTTAAGTTTATTTCAATCAAAAGAAACCACCACAGGATTCCAATCACCCACACACGCAGGCATCCTTTCACACATACACTTTCACCCACCCAGGCAAGCTTCCTACCCGTATACCAACCTTTCATCCATCCTTCACCCACCCATGCATCCTAGCTATCAGCCACCTATAGTACTATTTATGCATCTGGCGCTTTCACCCACGCATCCTTCGTTTTCAGTCATATATATTACATTTCATCCAGGGCCGGACTGGCCGTAGTGGGCACCGGGCGTTTACCCGGTGGGCTGCCAGGGTGGGGGCCGGTTTTGGGCCCCTGGGGGGCCGTTTTTGTTACAGGCCCGTTTTTGCAGCATAGCTGCAATATCGGCCCCTGTAACAAAATCGGCTGAAACCGGCCCTGGCAAAGTGCTCGGCCGCACCACCAACCCCCGGGGGGGCCAGCCGAGCACTTTGCCAGGGCCGGTTTTGGTTCCCAGTCCAGCCCTGATTTCATCCAACCTTTCCCCTTCCATCCTTACCTTTTCCAACAATCCATAGTTAAAGGTCTTGTTCATGAAACGTTCTCTGCTGAGTTGAAGATAGGAGCGGCCATTAGTTACTCAGCTCCACTTCAACCCCTGCTGTGTTCACCTGTTGTTCACAAGTCAACAAGACTACACCTTAACAGTGAGCTTATAATTATAACTAATTGTCAATAATAGGCAAGCAATATGACTTACCAATGCCCGCCACTGTCGCTGGCTCACCCCCTTCTGCTGCCGAATCTGCAGATTGGCTGGTGGTCGTTGCGGCTAGAAAAAAAAGATTACACATTTCTTATATGCCAGATACACCTCCCTCTATTAATTGTTTTAAAGCAAAATAAAAAAAGCACCACACACATAATTCACCCTAATTTGGATACATTACAGACAGTATCTTCTATCAAAAATATCAGGTTGGGCATTTTGTTGGCGGAAATCTTTTTTAAAAGCCTGAAATCAAGACAAGAGACAAGCTGTTAAGGAGTGGCTGGAGCTATTGATTGATGAATCTGATGTTTTGAGAAAAAAATAGCAAATGGCCTTGGTTGGCAAATGCAATCGGGCCATCCTCCTCGTACTTCCTCCCAGACATGGTGCACAGTCATCAGTTCACCAACCGCTGCTAATAATACTAGGCCTAGCTAATAAGAAGACACAACTTTAGGGTGTCCAACGTGACCATTGCCACGCTCTTGTTTTAGTGATTAAGCCTTCTCATCTATTACATGCGTAGAATAGCTTACTTGGGCAATGGCCATGCAATCTGCACTGCTGAGGAGTAGTAGTACTATGTGACCAATGGGTTCTCTGAGTCTTAGAGTACCACCACTAGTCAGTCCACAAAAGGGTAGAGGGAAAGCTGACTGAAAAAGCAGAAGGAGCCTACAGACAGACTAGTAACAAGAGACAGTTTGACATAAAGTAGAGAAACTTGAAATATAGAAAATAATAAATAGGATAATGCAGGGATAACAAGAATTTAGAAATCAAAGCATCGAAGAGGATTTGGAAAAATATTATAAAACGGGTAGACGTCAAATTATTCAAAAAGGACTGGAGCAGAAAAATTAGGGGAATAAATATATTAATGTTAACACCAGGAGGATTTACTAGGGCCAGCAGAGCCATCGGCCGAGGAACTCTGGGAGGCAGCTCCAGCTCCAGTTCCCGGACCCTCAAGTCCCTCACCCGCCTCAGCCCTCTTCTTGTCCCTGGATGCTGATGTAAAACATAAAGACAAAAGAAATTAGTGGTAATAAATATTATCTCCTCAAAATATATTTGACAGGCAAAGGCAGTCGCAATAACATTGAACTTTTCTAAATCAGATCAACTAGTAGTAGCATATTACGGACCGTCCTATCCTATTCAAAATTTCCAAAACCTACCTACTCAGTCCACTCCTATTCCAAATTTAGTAAACTGCATTTTGGAATTATTAATAATAAATTGCAACAAATCATGATGTTTGCTTCTTCTCAAATCCCATTCGCAATCTCTCAGTCTCAAGTCAACCCCATTTGACGGGCCATTGCACTAATCACTAAGGGCCTTATTATAATGATTACAATGATGTCGGGCGGATTCCATTGCGGTTCTGGAACCGCCCGACCTTAGGTCGGCGCCGCGGTCAAGACAACCGCACTAGTCTATTATGAATTGATGCGATCGCCCATAGGGCGGTCGCAAACCTCCATTTATCAATGGAAGCTTGTGTGGCAGGCGAAAAAGGCCTGCAGCACAAGCTTCCATTGAAAAATGAATGTTGTTGTTCACAAACATCCCTGCTCTGTCCGTGTGGCATTGGCATGCACCATGCTGTTACGAAATTACAAATAACTAATTGCAGAACGTCTTACATAACCATCACTAATCACATCAGCCCAAGCGAGCGGCAACAATTACGATTCAATAACTAGGTTAGGTGGGTAGCGCCAAGTAAGCTAAGCACTTGTCTAGAATAACAGAATATTACATAATATTTAAAAACTTACTTAAATAACATTCCCTGCATGTGAGCAGCATGCTTGCTATTATTTGGGGAAAATATATTAGCTATAGCATAGAACACACAAGTAATATTAAAAATTAATAATTTTAATAATTACTCACCTAGCCCCACAACCTCAACTCCTAGCAGGTCCAGCAGGTCCTGCTCTCGGTCCAGGATGTCGGACCAGCGGTGCGCCAATTGCTGATGGGTGCGCGGGAACCCAGAGCAGCGGTAAACTGCCCGGCGCACCCTCGCCCAGCGCTGCTGGCTCTCCCACATCCTGTACCCAGACCCAGGCCTGCCGCCTGTTTCCAGGGTGGAGGGGAGGTGGCGCTGGATATAAAAAACCAGCGCTGCCACCTCCACCTCCACCTCAGAAAACAGGGCATGGGCTGTACCCCTGCCTGACGCCGCCTTCCGCAAGGAAGGTTGTCGTGCCTTGATGCACCCTTATCTGCCATGGGGCTGGGAGGAAAGAGAGAGAAAAAAGAAATGGGGGGGGAAAAAAAGGAAGGACTGGGTAATAATAAGGAAGTAGGAAAGCTAAAAAATTAAGTACAAAACTCACCAAAAACACACAGTAAAGTAGAAAAAAAACACATATACACAGTTAGAAAGACAAAGGGTAAGATAATAAATAAAAAAGATGGGAAAAAAAGTTTTAAAAGCCAATGATTACAGAGATTAAGGAAGGATGAAAAAGTAGGCCCCAGCACCATAAACAGAGTAAGAAACAAGATGGCCGCACCCATGTGCGACTGTGTGGTGCAGTTCGCGCGATATTTCCACCCGAACACACAATCCGCGTTGACATATGGCAGAAACGTCACGCGAACGGGCGGGACAAGCAACTCCGCCCGCGGAATTCCACGTAGCGCGGCGGAGTTTTTTTGCAACTTTGCGGAGTTCCACGTAGCACCGCTACGCGAACTCCGACCAGGCTTAGAATTCCACTGGCTCCTCATGCAGTCCACACCATCTTCAAAAACAGTTGTATCATCTAGAAAGCCATCACCACCATCACCCATGCCTACCTGGTTGACAATCTCATAATCTCTGTGACTGTCCGCACTTCGGCAAGGACACTATCAGACAGGAGAAGTGTAAAAATAAATAAACTAGGAAACAGGACTTCTTCATCTATGCATCCCGGATGTGGAGCAACATCTGTGCATCCAATAGGACAACTCTGTAGATACACTTTTTAAGGAACTCTACATCACATTGAAGTGACAATCGGCTACTGCTCTCAGAACCTAGCTACCCTTCACTTGCTGATGGCATCTTTACAGTTGAACCTTTGCAGCACTTTACTGCCTTTCAACTAGATTCACGCTATAGAAAGATGTTAAAAATGGGGGCCTCTAGTTGGCAGAGGTATATACCTTTGTCCAAGTAGGGACCCTTGCTTCTAGGCAGGGTAAGGGGGATACACACTTTAGATAACACCTGCTCACCCCTTTGATAGCTTGGCACAAGAAGACAGGCTTATCCCAAAGGGAATGTGTAAAGTATTTGTACTCAAGTCACACACTAACACAGTGAGAACACCAAACAAGACCAAAATGACAAAACTCCAGCATACATATATCAAAATAGCACTAAAAAACAGTTACTTGCAGAAGTAGCACTTGTAGAATCAAAAAGTTCCACCAGGAGGTATTATGACAAGTACCAATCTGTGGCATGTTTTAGACACTATGGGGGTCCCTGGGAATCTGATCCACCTTATGTCTCAACTGTATAGTAACAACTTTGCCCAGGTTTGCTGTGGACATATGGGAGAATTAACTGAACGCATTCCTATTCAGCGTGGTGTGCATCAAGGGTGCGTTCTTGCACCCACGCTTTTCACCCTCTTCACCCTCTATACGAACAACGTACTAGACATCCTAATGAATTGCAGAAATGACTCCCCTGCTCAGAGTAACAATAAGGTTCTGATTCTTTTATTTGCAGAAGATTCCCTCCTTAGCATTAAGACACCTATGGGGCTCCAGCTCCTGGTTCACAAATTTTCAGGATTTTGTGTGTTAAGGTGCTCAGAGCTAAATGTCAACAAGATTAAATATATGGTGCTCGGGAAGGGAGTGGCTAAAAACTAGATTATTCAAGTAGGTGGAGAAGTCTTAGAGAGGGTGCGGAGCTTTGACTACTTGGGGGTAAAAGTAATGGAGAATTTTAACTGGAAAGTTCAACTTAGTAAAAGCTCACTACTAGTTGAGCACAGAGCAAATGCTATCAATAGAATGTATAAGCAAATGAGCTCACATTAGGTCTCACTGGCCCTTGAAGTAAATCGTGCTAAGGCATAAGGAGCCGCTGTTTATGGTGCTGAGACCTGGGGTTGTACTGATGTTTGCACACTTTCCATCACAGAAAATAAATTTCGCGAGACAGTTGGTCTCTGTCCCAATCAGTTCACTGTTAATTCCTTTATACTTTGACCTAGGACTAAAAAGAATTGCAGATTTGGCCGCACTAAGACCGCTCATCTATTGGGTCCGCCTATGGGTTACACCTGAGTTAAGTGTGCTTAGAGATTCCCTTGTAGACTTACTGAATGTAGGAGGTGCCAAGTCAGTTCCTTGGGTTAAGTTTGTTTCAGACTGGTTGAGTAGGTTAGTATTGCAAAGGCTATAGGCTGACCTGAATAACATATGTAAAGGTGACTTAAATGTCTTGAAATCCTGCTATTGGTCTTACATACAGGAGAGTTATATTAACAATCAAAAGGTTCACTGACAAATACATTTTTAGATATTAAACCTAGAAGGCTAGGGACTTTATCTGAGCCTGCCGGCGACTGCCTCAGGGGGCTAAGGCACGGACTCAGACCGGGGGATGGTTTCGGCCCTTCTGCTCACCACCCGGCCTGGAATTGATAGCGGCCTGCTAGTTTGGGGCCAGCGGCACCATCTTGTGAGCCCTGGACGCCGAGCCGGACCTGCCTGCCGGACGGCCTGGTGAGTGGGGCTCCGCCTTTTGCAGGGAGCGAGGCCTCGCGGGCTGATCGAGACCCAGAGCGGGGTGGACTGGGGCCCCGCCTGCTTTCCTGCACTGCCCCTTGGGGGGCCTATCTTACACTCTCCCTCGCCGAGGCCCGGGCCGGGCTGCTTTGCTCGGTGTTGAAGTACCAGCGGCCCGAGGCCTCCTCGGCCCTCAAGTGTCTCTGCGACATCCCCGGGACACCAGAATAGGATGATCCTGGTGGCAATGATGCGAGGGGCGAAACTGGTTGGTCCTGCCTGGGGCCCTCCGCACTCTGCGTTGACCTGCTTCTGGACCCTCTCAGCAACTTCATGGCAAGGTAAGAGGGGGCGCGAGCGTTTGCCCCCATGGATGGCCACTGCTTTGTCGGGCAGCGGGTATTACCCCGCTCCCTCCCCCCTCTACTAGCCTGATAAAGTTCCAGAAGCACCCAGTGGAGAACCTGCTAAGGGGGGCCCACCCCTGGTTAAGCTGCCCCCAAGACCACAACCAGCATCTAAAAGTAGAGCTACAGTTGGAACAGGCCAGTCATATTGGCTTCATTGACCCTGTCCCTTACACCTCTCCTCTTACCACTCTCGACCTTGGGGCGAGCTGAAGGATGAGGTCGGACGGCGCCTCCCTGTAACACCGTGACCAATGCTCCCGATGGAACTCTGACGATGCCCTCTGGGCGGAAACCATAACTGTCGGCACTTACCGCGGTGCCCGAGCAACCTTGGCTGATGCCCGGTGGAGCTGTCCGATGCAGCTATAGAGGAGTTTGGCTCTGGTTCACCCCTCGGCCGTCACCTACCCAGCCGGACATCGGACATTGTTTTCCTCATCTCCCCGTTGTGTTTCCTACCTGCATTCCTTACCCCTGTTTTACCATTCCCCTTCTACCTATCACTCCCCAGAAGACGTGTGCACGCGCTAATTATTCTGTAATCTCATGATTTTTTCTCCTATGTCTATAATTAAGCTATGTAACTATGTAACTTGTAACTCGCTGATCCTCATGTAAAGCACTCTGATACCTCCGGGTCTAGCCAGCGCTATATAAAACTCTTCAAATAAAAATTAATAAATAAACCATTCTGTCATTTTGAGGAATTTTTAGACTTTGTTTCTTCTTCCTTTAGCGAAACATCTTTATATCCGTTTTTGATTTGGCAGTTTGCCCTTGAGATCTCTCACTACTAAATGGAATAAGGGCTTAGCCCCTAGCATTTGCCCAGCTTGTGGTTTGGAAAATGAAGAAGAGATTCATATATTGGTTTTTTCTCCTGGGTATCTTGGGCCGCGCCGAAAATGGGTCGCCCCAATATGTCGAAATCTGGATGTGACTAGATACCTTGTGGCTTACAGAATTTTAAAAAGGGACACCTCCCCTGCATTTGTTATTGCTATTAGTAAATTTTTACAGGTGGTTTGGTTAAAACGTGGTAGATTGTAGTCAGGGAATGCTAGGGAACACGATGCACTTTGAATATTACTGATTTTATCTCATATATATTTTTAAATTTGTTCTTTTTTATAAGATTTGTGGAAAAAATCTTTTGGACCTTTCTTATTGCTTGTTTGCACTCTGTCCTAGATCATTCTTGCACTATTCTGTATATAGGAATATATTTCTAGGAATGAATTTAAAGTAGTATTGATTTTTATTACAAGTCTGAATTATTGTCGAGGCCGAATAAGGTTAACCACTAACCTTGAAAGCCGGATACAGCGGGAGCGATGGAAGACGCCAAATAACCCTTTCCCCCCTGTATGGAACCACCTGCGAGTATGCAGATACCCACTCCGCAGGTCACACCACAGCAGGGGAAGGGGAAAAAAGGGACAAATGAAACAATAAAGGTGCAGCAGCGAAAACACTAGATGGGGAGATGTTCTGGAGTTGTAGACCTCACTCCTATGGTCGCCCCGTGTTCCCTGCAAGTGAGACACAACACAACACACATGAAAAGCTCCACCCTAATTCACAAGGATATATCAGTATTCAATATGTGATGCAATACACTTACAGTTATTACTGCCGCACTCATCTCATCACAAAAAGGTACAAAAGGAAAAAAGAAAGAAAAAAGAAATCAAGGCTATTCTTCACCACTGTTTTCAAGAGGAAGGTACACACTGTAGCAAAGATTCAGCAAGAAGCCACTGTATGTGTACTTATCTTAACCAGACAGTTCTCTGGTAGTGGTGAGTATTCCCGTTTGGGTCCAAGGAAAGTCTTCTCTAGTAACACACAATTCCAGCGTGTGTGAGCTTGCTGTAAAAAAAAGGAAAACCAAACTAAAAAGTGAAAGCGCACTCCGAGCCTCTCAACAGCTCTTGGAAATAACTGAGCCTCATTTGCCTCGTAATCGCACTCCAGTGCGTGTACCGGAACTCCACTTGGCCCCAGGGAATGCACTACGGAATGTGCAACAGCACGAGTTCTCAGATCGGATTTAGCTGATAGGAAATGAAAAGGCGTTCGCGCTCCAGCGCAAACGCGAGTCAGTAACTAAATGGTTCTCACGCTTCAGCGCGTTTTCTTCGGTCAGAGCCCAATGTCAGGGGGAAAAGGCGGTCGCGCTCCAGCGCGAACGCGAGGAAATGGCAGTCTCCTTCGATTTGCTGGAAAGGCCCCCTTCAGCTTTGGAAAACGTGGGCTTCTGAAATCTCTGGCAGCCGCTAAAACGGCAGGCGATGCAGAACGCAACCTTCAGGTAAGACGATAGAATACAAGTGACAAGCCCCATGTTGTTTGTGGGCGGAGCTTAAGTAAGGTAAATAGAGATAGGACAAGTAAGGACTCCCTTGGCATTCTGGGAGACGTAGTCACGAGTCATGCACACTTGCAAAGGCTCCTCATACACTCATGTGGGCTTTCTATAGTGCAATCCCCACTCTACCTATGCTTAAACGTGACAGAACCCCCTCTCAACGACCGACGTCTCGGCGGTCCACCAGGCTTAGTGGGAAACCGGGAGTGGAAACGCCGAAGGAGGCCAGGGCATCGAAGGTTGGCACTCGGTTCCCAAGAGCGATCCTCGGGGCCATATCCCTTCCACTCAATGAGGTAGTGTACCCGTCCCCTGATGTGTTTGGAATCAAGTATGTTCTGTACCTCGTACTCCTCCTCCCCTTCAATCTCTACAGGCCGGGGTCTCTCAGGTACTCTGGTACCAGGAAGACAGGGCCGTAGGAGGGAAACATGAAACACTGGGTGGATGTGCCAAGTAGAAGGGAGAGCCAGTTTCATGGCGACGGGGTTGATTATGCTATGTATTGGATAGGGACCCACAAACTTGGGTTGTAACCGGGTGTTACCCTTAAATTTCAGATGTTTTGTGTTAAGCCACACCTTATCCCCTACCTTATAGGATGGCTCGGTCGTTCTCTTTTTTTCTGCGTGTTGCTTATCTCGAGCTCTGGCTACTTCTAGGTGTGTTTTGGCATTCTGCAATACCAGCTTGAGATGTGCATGGTGTTCTTGGATTGTGGGATGCTTGGAGGCAACTGGCTGTTCAAACGGTAACATGTTAGGATGATAACCGTTGAGGCAGAAGAAGGGGGAACAACCCAGAGAGGAATGGTCTGCATTGTTATATGCGAATTCTGCAGTCCATAAAAGAGTTCTCCATTCCTCCCCGTGTTGTAGCGTAAAACATCTTAGGTACTGCTCTAAGGTCTGGTTCAATCTCTCTGTCTTGCCGTCTGTCTGCGGATGATAACTCGTGGACAGATGGGCATCGATTTTCATGACAGCACATAGTGCCTTCCAGAACCTTGACATGAATTGGGTCCCCCCGTCTGTGATGATGACTGAGGGAATCCCATGCAAACGAACTACGTGTTGTAGAAATGTAGTAGCCAGTTCCCCTGATGTTGGTAGTTTGGATAGAGCAACGAAATGACCCATCTTGGTAAAATGATCGATGACTACAAGTATGGTATCATGACCAAGGCTAGGAGGCATTTCCACAATGAAGTCCATAGACACGGTATGCCAAGGGGCTGGAGGTATGGGTATGGGTCTGAGTAATCCGCTGGGCCGTTGGTGTTGAGCCTTGGCCTGTGCACAGACGGAACATTCTGAGACATATTTCATAGTGTCTTTTCGCAGTGTTTCCCACCAGAAGTATCTAGACATTGTTTGTAGTGTCTTCTGTGTTCCCAAATGACCACCCAATGTGGAATAGTGAGTCCCAGAAGAGATTCATATATTGTTTTTTTCTCCTGGGTATCTTGGGCCGCGCCGAAAATGGGTCGTCCCAATATGTCGAAATCTGGATGTGACTAGATACCTTGTGGCTTACAGAATTTTAAAAAGGGACACCTCCCCTGCATTTGTTATTGCTATTAGTAAATTTTTACAGGAGGTTTGGTTAAAACATGATAGATTGCAGTCAGGGAATGCTAGGGAACACGATGCACTTTGAATATTACTGATTTTATCTCATATATATTTTTAAATTTGTTCTTTTTTATAAGATTTGTGGAAAAAATCTTTGGACCTTTCTTATTGCTTGTTTGCACTCTGTCCTAGCTCATTCTTGCACTATTCTGTATATAGGAATATATTTCTAGGAATGAATTTAAAGTAGTATTGATTTTTATTACAAGTCTGAATTATTGTCGAGGCCGAATAAGGTTAACCACTAACCTTGAAAGCCGGATACAGCGGGAGCAATGGAAGACGCCAAAAAACCCTTTCCCCCTGTATGGAACCACCTGCGAGTATGCAGATACCCACTCCGCAGGTCACACCACAGCAGGGGAAGGGGAAAAAAGGGACAAACGAAACAATAAAGGTGCAGCAGCGAAAACACTAGATGGGGAGATGTTCTGGAGTTGTAAACCTCACTCCTATGGTCGCCCCGTGTTCCCTGCAAGTGAGACACAACACACATGAAAAGCTCCACCGTAATTCACAAGGATATATCAGTATTCAATATGTGATGCAATACACTTACAGTTATTACTGCCGCACTCATCTCATCACAAAAAGGTACAAAAGGAAAAAGAAAGAAAAAAGAAATCAAGGCTATTCTTCACCACTGTTTTCAAGAGGAAGGTACACACTGTAGCAAAGATTCAGCAAGAAGCCACTGTATGAGTACTTATCTTAACCAGACAGTTCTCTGGTAGTGGTGAGTATTCCCGTTTGGGTCCAGGGAAAGTCTTCTCTAGTAACACACAATTCCAGCGTGTGTGAGCTTGCTGTAAAAAAAAGGAAAACCAAACTAAAAAGTGAAAGCGCACTCCGAGCCTCTCAACAGCTCTTGGAAATAACTGAGCCTCATTTGCCTCGTAATCGCACTCCAGTGCGTGTACCGGAACTCCACTTGGCCCCAGGGAATGCACTACGGAATGCGCAACAGCGCAAGTTCTCAGATCGGATTTAGCTGATAGGAGGTGAAAAGGCGTTCGCGCTCCAGCGCAAATGCGAGTCAGAAACTAAATGGTTCTCACACTTCAGCGCGTTTTCTTCGGTCAGAGCCCAATGTCAGGGGGAAAAGGCGGTCGCGCTCCAGTGCGAACAAGAGCAAATGGCAGTCTCCTTCGGTTTGCAGGAAAGGCCCCCTTCAGCTTTGGAAAACGTGGGCTTCTGAAATCTCTGGCAGCCGCTAAAATGGCAGGCGATGCAGAACGCAACCTTCAGGTAAGACGATAGAATACAAGTGACAAGCCCCATGTTGTTTGTGGGCGGAGCTTAAGTAAGGTAAATAGAGATAGGACAAGTAAGGACTCCCTTGGCATTCTGGGAGACGTAGTCACGAGTCATACACACTTCCAAAGGCTCCTCATACACTCATGTGGGCTTTCTATAGTGCAATCCCCACTCTACCTATGCTTAAACGTGACAAAACCCCCTCTCAACGACCGACGTCTCGGCGGTCCACCAGGCTTAGTGGGAAACCGGGAGTGGAAACGCCGAAGGAGGCCAGGGCATCGAAGGTTGGCACTCGGCTCCCAAGAGCGATCCGCGGGGCCATATCCCTTCCACTCAATGAGGTAGTGTACCCGTCCCCTGATGTGTTTGGAATCAAGTATGTTCTGTACCTCGTACTCCTCCTCCCCTTCAATCTCTACAGGCCGGGGTCAATCAGGTACTCTGGTACCAGGAAGACAGGGCCGTAGGAGGGAAACATGAAACACTGGGTGGATGTGCCAAGTAGAAGGGAGAGCTAGTTTCATGGCGACGGGGTTGATTATGCTATGTATTGGATAGGGACCCACAAACTTGGGTTGTAACCGGGTGTTACCCTTAAATTTCAGATGTTTTGTGTTAAGCCACACCTTATCCCCTACCTTATAGGATGGCACGGTCGTTCTCTTTTTATCTGCGTGTTGCTTATCTCGGGCTCTGGCTACTTCTAGGTGTGTTTTGGCATTCTGCAATACCAGCTTGAGATGTGCATGGTGTTCTTGGATTGTGGGATGCTTGGAGGCAACTGGCTATTCAAACGGTAACATGTTAGGATGATAACCGTTGAGGCAGAAGAAGGGGGAACAACCCAGAGAGGAATGGTCTGCATTGTTATATGCGAATTCTGCAGTCCATAAAAGAGTTCTCCATTCCTCCCCGTGTTGTAGCGTAAAACATCTTAGGTACTGCTCTAAGGTCTGGTTCAATCTCTCTGTCTTGCCGTCTGTCTGCGGATGATAACTCGTGGACAGACGGGCATCGATTTTCATGACAGCACATAGTGCCTTCCAGAACCTTGACGTGAATTGGGTCCCCCTGTCTGTGATGATGACTGAGGGAAACCCATGCAAACGAACTACGTGTTGTAGAAATGTAGTAGCCAGTTCCCCTGATGTTGGTAGTTTGGATAGAGCAACGAAATGACCCATCTTGGTAAAATGATCGATGACTACAAGTATGGTATCATGACCAAGGCTAGGAGGCATTTCCACAATGAAGTCCATAGACATGGTATGCCAAGGGGCTGGAGGTATGGGTATGGGTCTGAGTAATCTGCTGGGCCGTTGGTGTTGAGCCTTGGCCTGTGCACAGACGGAACATTCTGAGACATATTTCATAGTGTCTTTCCGCAGTGTTTCCCACCAGAAGTATCTAGACATTGTTTGTAGTGTCTTCTGTGTTCCCAAATGACCACCCAATGTGGAATCGTGAGTCCCAGAAGAGATTCATATATTGGTTTTTTCTCCTGGGTATCTTGGGCCGCGCCGAAAATGGGTCGTCCCAATATGTTGAAATCTGGATGTGACTAGATACCTTGTGGCTTACAGAATTTTAAAAAGGGACACCTCCCCTGCATTTGTTATTGCTATTAGTAAATTTTTACAGGTGGTTTGGTTAAAACGTGATAGATTGCAGTCAGGGAATGCTAGGGAACACGATGCACTTTGAATATTACTGATTTTATCTCATATATATTTTTAAATTTGTTCTTTTTTATAAGATTTGTGGAAAAAATCTTTTGGACCTTTCTTATTGCTTGTTTGCACTCTGTCCTAGCTCATTCTTGCACTATTCTGTATATAGGAATATATTTCTAGGAATGAATTTAAAGTAGTATTGATTTTTATTACAAGTCTGAATTATTGTCGAGGCCGAATAAGATTAACCACTAACCTTGAAAGCCGGATACAGCGGGAACGATGGTAGACGCCAAATAACCCTTTCCCCCTGTATGGAACCACCTGCGAATATGCAGATACCCACTCCGCAGGTCACACCACAGCAGGGAAAGGGGAAAAAAGGGACAAATGAAACAATAAAGGTGCAGCAGCGAAAACACTAGATGGGGAGATGTTCTGGAGTTGTAGACCTCACTCCTATGGTCGCCCCGTGTTCCCTGCAAGTGAGACACAACACAACACACATGAAAAGCTCCACCCTAATTTACAAGGATATATCAGTATTCAATATGTGATGCAATACACTTACAGTTATTACTGCCGCACTCATCTCATCACAAAAAGGTACAAAAGGAAAAAAGAAAGAAAAAAGAAATCAAGGCTATTCTTCACTACTGTTTTCAAGAGGAAGGTACACACTGTAGCAAAGATTCAGCAAGAAGCCACTGTATGAGTACTTATCTTAACCAGACAGTTCTCTGGTAGTGGTGAGTATTCCCGTTTGGGTCCAACGAAAGTCTTCTCTAGTAACACACAATTCCAGCGTGTGTGAGCTTGCTGTAAAAAAAAGGAAAACCAAACTAAAAAGTGAAAGCGCACTCCGAGCCTCTCAACAGCTCTTGGAAATAACTGAGCCTCATTTGCCTCGTAATCGCACTCCAGTGCGTGTACCGGAACTCCACTTGGCCCCAGGGAATGCACTACGGAATGTGCAACAGCGCGAGTTCTCAGATCGGATTTAGCTGATAGGAAATGAAAAGGCGTTCGCGCTCCAGCGCAAACGCGAGTCAGTAACTAAATGGTTCTCACGCTTCAGCGCGTTTTCTTCGGTCAGAGCCCAATGTCAGGGGGAAAAGGCGGTCGCGCTCCAGCGCGAACGCGAGGAAATGGCAGTCTCCTTCGGTTTGCTGGAAAGGCCCCCTTCAGTTTTGGAAAACGTGGGCTTCTGAAATCTCTGGCAGCCGCTAAAACGGCAGGCGATGCAGAACGCAACCTTCAGGTAAGACGATAGAATACAAGTGACAAGCCCCATGTTGTTTGTGGGCGGAGCTTAAGTAAGGTAAATAGAGATAGGACAAGTAAGGACTCCCTTGGCATTCTGGGAGACGTAGTCACGAGTCATGCACACTTGCAAAGGCTCCTCATACACTCATGTGGGCTTTCTATAGTGCAATCCCCACTCTACCTATGCTTAAACGTGACAGAACCCCCTCTCAACGACCGACGTCTCGGCGGTCCACCAGGCTTAGTGGGAAACCGGGAGTGGAAACGCCGAAGGAGGCCAGGGCATCGAAGGTTGGCACTCGGTTCCCAAGAGCGATCCTCGGGCCATATCCCTTCCACTCAATGAGGTAGTGTACCCGTCCCCTGATGTGTTTGGAATCAAGTATGTTCTGTACCTCGTACTCCTCCTCCCCTTCAATCTCTACAGGCCGGGGTCTCTCAGGTACTCTGGTACCAGGAAGACAGGGCCGTAGGAGGGAAACATGAAACACTGTGTGGATGTGCCAAGTAGAAGGGAGAGCCAGTTTCATGGCGACGGGGTTGATTATGCTATGTATTGGATAGGGACCCACAAACTTGGGTTGTAACCGGGTGTTACCCTTAAATTTCAGATGTTTTGTGTTAAGCCACACCTTATCCCCTACCTTATAGGATGGCTCGGTCGTTCTCTTTTTTTCTGCGTGTTGCTTATCTCGGGCTCTGGCTACTTCTAGGTGTGTTTTGGCATTCTGCAATACCAGCTTGAGATGTGCATGGTGTTCTTGGATTGTGGGATGCTTGGAGGCAATTGGCTGTTCAAACGGTAACATGTTAGGATGATAACCGTTGAGGCAGAAGAAGGGGGAACAACCCAGAGAGGAATGGTCTGCATTGTTATATGCGAATTCTGCAGTCCATAAAAGAGTTCTCCATTCCTCCCCGTGTTGTAGCGTAAAACATCTTAGGTACTGCTCTAAGGTCTGGTTCAATCTCTCTGTCTTGCCGTCTGTCTGCGGATGATAACTCGTGGACAGACGGGCATCGATTTTCATGACAGCACATAGTGCCTTCCAGAACCTTGACATGAATTGGGTCCCCCTGTCTGTGATGATGACTGAGGGAATCCCATGCAAACTAACTACGTGTTGTAGAAATGTAGTAGCCAGTTCCCGTGATGTTGGTAGTTTGGATAGAGCAACGAAATGACCCATCTTGGTAAAATGATCGATGACTACAAGTATGGTATCATGACCAAGGCTAGGAGGCATTTCCACAATGAAGTCCATAGACACGGTATGCCAAGGGGCTGGAGGTATGGGTATGGGTCTGAGTAATCCGCTGGGCCGTTGGTGTTGAGCCTTGGCCTGTGCACAGACGGAACATTCTGAGACATATTTCATAGTGTCTTTTCGCAGTGTTTCCCACCAGAAGTATCTAGACATTGTTTGTAGTGTCTTCTGTGTTCCCAAATGACCACCCAATGTGGAATAGTGAGTCCCAGAAGAGATTCATATATTGTTTTTTTCTCCTGGGTATCTTGGGCCGCGCCGAAAATGGGTCGTCCCAATATGTCGAAATCTGGATGTGACTAGATACCTTGTGGCTTACAGAATTTTAAAAAGGGACACCTCCCCTGCATTTGTTATTGCTATTAGTACATTTTTACAGGAGGTTTGGTTAAAACATGATAGATTGCAGTCAGGGAATGCTAGGGAACACGATGCACTTTGAATATTACTGATTTTATCTCATATATATTTTTAAATTTGTTCTTTTTTATAAGATTTGTGGAAAAAATCTTTGGACCTTTCTTATTGCTTGTTTGCACTCTGTCCTAGCTCATTCTTGCACTATTCTGTATATAGGAATATATTTCTAGGAATGAATTTAAAGTAGTATTGATTTTTATTACAAGTCTGAATTATTGTCGAGGCCGAATAAGGTTAACCACTAACCTTGAAAGCCGGATACAGCGGGAGCAATGGAAGACGCCAAAAACCCTTTCCCCTGTATGGAACCACCTGCGAGTATGCAGATACCCACTCCGCAGGTCACACCACAGCAGGGGAAGGGGAAAAAAGGGACAAACGAAACAATAAAATGGTGCAGCAGCGAAAACACTAGATGGGGAGATGTTCTGGAGTTGTAAACCTCACTCCTATGGTCGCCCTGTGTTCCCTGCAAGTGAGACACAACACAACACACATGAAAAGCTCCACCGTAATTCACAAGGATATATCAGTATTCAATATGTGATGCAATACACTTACAGTTATTACTGCCGCACTCATCTCATCACAAAAAGGTACAAAAGGAAAAAAGAAAGAAAAAAGAAATCAAGGCTATTCTTCACCACTGTTTTCAAGAGGAAGGTACACACTGTAGCAAAGATTCAGCAAGAAGCCACTGTATGAGTACTTATCTTAACCAGACAGTTCTCTGGTAGTGGTGAGTATTCCCGTTTGGGTCCAAGGAAAGTCTTCTCTAGTAACACACAATTCCAGCGTGTGTGACCTTGCTGTAAAAAAAAGGAAAACCAAACTAAAAAGTGAAAGCGCACTCCGATCCTCTCAACAGCTCTTGGAAATAACTGAGCCTCATTTGCCTCGTAATCGCACTCCAGTGCGTGTACTGGAACTCCACTTGGCCCCAGGGAATGCACTACGGAATGCGCAACAGCGCAAGTTCTCAGATCGGATTTAGCTGCTAGGAGGTGAAAAGGCGTTCGCGCTCCAGCGCAAACGCGAGTCAGTAACTAAATGGTTCTCACGCTTCAGCGCGTTTTCTTCGGTCAGAGCCCAATGTCAGGGGGAAAAGGCGGTTGCGCTCCAGTGCGAACAAGAGCAAATGGCAGTCTCCTTCGGTTTGCAGGAAAGGCCCCCTTCAGCTTTGGAAAACGTGGGTTTCTGAAATCTCTGGCAGCCGCTAAAACGGCAGGCGATGCAGAACGCAACCTTCAGGTAAGACGATAGAATACAAGTGACAAGCCCCATGTTGTTTGTGGGCGGAGCTTAAGTAAGGTAAATAGAGATAGGACAAGTAAGGACTCCCTTGGCATTCTGGGAGACGTAGTCACGAGTCATACACACTTCCAAAGGCTCCTCATACACTCATGTGGGCTTTCTATAGTGCAATCCCCACTCTACCTATGCTTAAACGTGACAGAACCCCCTCTCAACAACCGACGTCTCGGCGGTCCACCAGGCTTAGTGGGAAACCGGGAGTGGAAACGCCGAAGGAGGCCAGGGCATCGAAGGTTGGCACTCGGCTCCCAAGAGCGATCCTCGGGGCCATATCCCTTCCACTCAATGAGGTAGTGTACCCGTCCCCTGATGTGTTTGGAATCAAGTATGTTCTGTACCTCGTACTCCTCCTCCCCTTCAATCTCTACAGGCCGGGGTCTCTCAGGTACTCTGGTACCAGGAAGACAGGGCCGTAGGAGGGAAACATGAAACACTGGGTGGATGTGCCAAGTAGAAGGGAGAGCTAGTTTCATGGCGACGGGGTTGATTATGCTATGTATTGGATAGGGACCCACAAACTTGGGTTGTAACCGGGTGTTACCCTTAAATTTCAGATGTTTTGTGTTAAGCCACACCTTATCCCCTACCTTATAGGATGGCACGGTCGTTCTCTTTTTATCTGCGTGTTGCTTATCTCGGGCTCTGGCTACTTCTAGGTGTGTTTTGGCATTCTGCAATACCAGCTTGAGATGTGCATGGTGTTCTTGGATTGTGGGATGCTTCGAGGCAACTGGCTGTTCAAACGGTAACATGTTAGGATGATAACCGTTGAGGCAGAAGAAGGGGGAACAACCCAGAGAGGAATGGTCTGCATTGTTATATGCGAATTCTGCAGTCCATAAAAGAGTTCTCCATTCCTCCCCGTGTTGTAGCGTAAAACATCTTAGGTACTGCTCTAAGGTCTGGTTCAATCTCTCTGTCTTGCCGTCTGTCTGCGGATGATAACTCGTGGACAGACGGGCATCGATTTTCATGACAGCACATAGTGCCTTCCAGAACCTTGACGTGAATTGGGTCCCCCTGTCTGTGATGATGACTGAGGGAAACCCATGCAAACGAACTACGTGTTGTAGAAATGTAGTAGCCAGTTCCCCTGATGTTGGTAGTTTGGATAGAGCAACTAAATGACCCATCTTGGTAAAATGATCGATGACTACAAGTATGGTATCATGACCAAGGCTAGGAGGCATTTCCACAATGAAGTCCATAGACATGGTATGCCAAGGGGCTGGAGGTATGGGTATGGGTCTGAGTAATCTGCTGGGCCGTTGGTGTTGAGCCTTGGCCTGTGCACAGACGGAACATTCTGAGACATATTTCATAGTGTCTTTCCGCAGTGTTTCCCACCAGAAGTATCTAGACATTGTTTGTAGTGTCTTCTGTGTTCCCAAATGACCACCCAATGTGGAATCGTGAGTCCCAGAAGAGATTCATATATTGGTTTTTTCTCCTGGGTATCTTGGGCCGCGCCGAAAATGGGTCGTCCCAATATGTCAAAATCTGGATGTGACTAGATACCTTGTGGCTTACAGAATTTTAAAAAGGGACAACTCCCCTGCATTTGTTATTGCTATTAATAAATTTTTACAGGTGGTTTGGTTAAAACGTGATAGATTGCAGTCAGGGAATGCTAGGGAACACGATGCACTTTGAATATTACTGATTTTATCTCATATATATTTTTAAATTTGTTCTTTTTTATAAGATTTGTGGAAAAAATCTTTTGGACCTTTCTTATTGCTTGTTTGCACTCTGTCCTAGCTCATTCTTGCACTATTCTGTATATAGGAATATATTTCTAGGAATGAATTTAAAGTAGTATTGATTTTTATTACAAGTCTGAATTATTGTCGAGGCCGAATAAGATTAACCACTAACCTTGAAAGCCGGATACAGCGGGAACGATGGTAGACGCCAAATAACCCTTTCCCCCTGTATGGAACCACCTGCGAATATGCAGATACCCACTCCGCAGGTCACACCACAGCAGGGAAAGGGGAAAAAGGGACAAATGAAACAATAAAGTGTGCAGCAGCGAAAACACTAGATGGGGAGATGTTCTGGAGTTGTAGACCTCACTCCTATGGTCGCCCCGTGTTCCCTGCAAGTGAGACACAA
Source organism: Calotriton arnoldi (assembly GCA_963921515.1). Lineage (NCBI taxonomy): Eukaryota > Metazoa > Chordata > Amphibia > Caudata > Salamandridae > Calotriton > Calotriton arnoldi. The sequence goes on from CAWUFW010009018.1 coordinate 101,792, forward strand.
CACAACACACATGAAAAGCTCCACCCTAATTTACAAGGATATATCAGTATTCAATATGTGATGCAATACACTTACAGTTATTACTGCCGTACTCATCTCATCACAAAAAGGTACAAAAGGAAAAAAGAAAGAAAAAAGAAATCAAGGCTATTCTTCACTACTGTTTTCAAGAGGAAGGAACACACTGTAGCAAAGATTCAGCAAGAAGCCACTGTATGAGTACTTATCTTAACCAGACAGTTCTCTGGTAGTGGTGAGTATTCCCGTTTGGGTCCAAGGAAAGTCTTCTCTAGTAACACACAATTCCAGCGTGTGTGAGCTTGCTGTAAAAAAAAGGAAAACCAAACTAAAAAGTGAAAGCGCACTCCGAGCCTCTCAACAGCTCTTGGAAATAACTGAGCCTCATTTGCCTCGTAATCGCACTCCAGTGCGTGTACCGGAACTCCACTTGGCCCCAGGGAATGCACTACGGAATGCGCAACAGAGAAAGTTCTCAGATCGGATTTAGCGGATAGGAGGTGAAAAGGCGTTCGCGCTCCAGCGCGAACGCGAGTCAGTAACTAAATGGTTCTCATGCTTCAGCACGTTTTCTTCGGTCAGATCCCAATGTCAGGGGGAAAAGGCGGTCGCGCCCCAGCGCGAACGAGAGCAAATGGCAGTCTCCTTCGGTTTGCAGGAAAGGCCCCCTTCAGCTTTGGAAAACGTGGGCTTCTGAAATCTCTGGCAGCCGCTAAAACGGCAGGCGATGCAGAACGCAACCTTCAGGTAAGACGATAGAATACATGTGACAAGCCCCATGTTGTTTGTGGGCGGAGCTTAAGTAAGGTAAATAGAGATAGGACAAGTAAGGACTCCCTTGGCATTCTGGGAGACGTAGTCACGAGTCATACACACTTCCAAAGGCTCCTCATACACTCATGTGGGCTTTCTATAGTGCAATCCCCACTCTACCTATGCTTAAACGTGACAGAACCCCCTCTCAACGACCGACGTCTCGGCGGTCCATCAGGCTTAGTGGGAAACCGGGAGTGGAAACGCCGAAGGAGGCCAGGGCATCGAAGGTTGGCACTCGGTTCCCAAGAGCGATCCTCTGGGCCATATCCCTTCCACTCAATGAGGTAGTGTACCCGTCCCCTGATGTGTTTGGAATCAAGTATGTTCTGTACCTCGTACTCCTCCTCCCCTTCAATCTCTACAGGCCGGGGTCTCTCAGGTACTCTGGTACCAGGAAGACAGGGCCGTAGGAGGGAAACATGAAACACTGGGTGGATGTGCCAAGTAGAAGGGAGAGCTATTTCATGGCGACGGGGTTGATTATGCTATGTATTGGATAGGGACCCACAAACTTGGGTTGTAACCGGGTGTTACCCTTAAATTTCAGATGTTTTGTGTTAAGCCACACCTTATCCCCTACCTTATAGGACGGCTCGGTCGTTCTCTTTTTACCTGCGTGTTGCTTATCTCGGGCTCTGGCTACTTCTAGGTGTGTTTTGGCATTCTGCAATACCAGCTTGAGATGTGCATGGTGTTCTTGGAATGTGGGATGCTTGGAGGCAACTGGCTGTTCAAACGGTAACATGTTAGGATGATAACCGTTGAGGCAGAAGAAGGGGGAACAACCCAGAGAGGAATGGTCTGCATTGTTATATGCGAATTCTGCAGTCCATAAAAGAGTTCTCCATTCCTCCCCGTGTTGTAGCGTAAAACATCTTAGGTACTGCTCTAAGGTCTGGTTCAATCTCTCTGTCTTGCCGTCTGTCTGCGGATGATAACTCGTGGACAGACGGGCATCGATTTTCATGACAGCAAATAGTGCCTTCCAGAACTTTGACGTGAATTGGGTCCCCCTGTCTGTGATGATGACTGAGGGAATCCCATGCAAACGAACTACGTGTTGTAGAAATGTAGTAGCCAGTTCCCCTGATGTTGGTAGTTTGGATAGAGCAACAAAATGACCCATCTTGGTTAAATGATCGATGACTACAAGTATGGTATCATGACCAAGGCTAGGAGGCATTTCCACAATGAAGTCCATAGACACGGTATGCCAAGGGGCTGGAGGTATGGGTATGGGTCTGAGTAATCCGCTGGGCCGTTGGTGTTGAGCCTTGGCCTGTGCACAGACGGAACATTCTGAGACATATTTCACAGTGTCTTTCCCCAGTGTTTCCCACCAGAAGTATCTAGACATTGTTTGTGGTGTCTTCTGTGTTCCCAAATGACCACCCAATGTGGAATCGTGAGTCCATCGCAAGGCCTGATGTTGCAGAGGCCCTTTGGGTATATATAGCCGTTTGTCGTAAAACAGCAGGTTGTTCACAGTGGAACGGTGCTGTGGTTCTTCGGTAACCCATGCATGTCCATCCTTACTCCTGATTTGTTTCTTTACCTCCTCCAGGAATCCAGAACTTGTTGTCAAGGCCATTAGTTCCGTCGGAAAGGAAGCATTCTGAAGTATGATAGGCTGTTCTTCTGCTGGGGCTAGGCTGGGTTCAGGAATAGGCATAGGTCTTGATAGTGCATCAGCCTTACCGTTTTGTGGTCCTGGTCTGTATCGGATTACAAAGTTGAAGTCAGAGAAAAACAGCGACCATCGGAGCTGCTGAGGGGTCAGGGCTCTAGCACTTTTCAAAAAGAGTAGATTCCAATGGTCGGTGTATATTTCCACTGTGTGTCTGGCACCCATTAGGTGGTGTCTCCATTCTTTGCACGCTCTCTTTATTGCCAGCAGCTCTTTGTCAGTGATGCTGTAATTCACCTCACACGGAGATAGCTTCTTGGAGAAGAAGGCAACAGGATGAAGTTGACCTGTGTCTGGATGTTTTTGGGAAAGGATACCTCCAAGGGCGTAGTATGAGGCATCCGTTTCTACCACAAACGGCTGACTGGCATCAGGATGACGTAACACAGGAGCACTCGTGAAACAGGCCTTTAGCGTTTGAAAAGCCTTTTTCGCAGATTCCGTACATAGAAAAGCAGCTCCTTTCCGTAGAAGGTCGGTCAAGGGTTGGATGATTCTGGAAAACTCCTTGATGAACCTCCTATAGAAATTCACAAAGCCAAGGAAGCTTTGCATGGCCTTCACACTGGAGGGGGATTCCCATTGGATGATGGCCTGTATCTTCTTTTGATCCATGCAAAGACCGTTGGGTCCGATGACATACCCCAAAAACTCCACTTCTGTGGTGTGGAAATGGCATTTTTCCAGCTTGGTATAAAGAGCAAACCTCTGAAGGCGCTCCAGTACGGCTGACACATGAGGGATGGACGCCGAGTATATCAGGATGTCATCGATATACACCATACATGAGACATCCAATAAGCCTCTTAACACATCGTCCATGAAGTACTGGAATGCTGCGGGGGCATTACAGAGGCCGAAGGGCATCACCCGATACTCGAACAGCCCGAATTTAGTACGAAAGGCCGTTTTCCATTCGTCCCCTCGCCGCACCCGTACCAGATGGTAGGCTCCCCGGAGGTCCAGTTTGGTGAAGACTTTGGCTCCCTTTAACTGGTCCAGTAGAACGGGTATTAAGGGCAGAGGATACCTGTTCTTTTTGGTCACTCTGTTGATCGCCCTATAATCAATGCAAGCCCTTAAGCCCCCTTCGCGCTTCGGAATAAAAAACAGTGGCGAGGAAGCAGGGGAGGAGGAAGGACGGATGAAACCGGAAGACAATAGTTTATCCAAGTATTGCTGCAGATAGGCGGTTTCAGCCTCAGTGAGGGCGTATATACGACTGCATGGTATGCTGGCACCGGGCTCCAGGTCAATCACACAATCATAATCCCTGTGTGGGGGCAACCTGCTAGCTTCTTGTTCGCTGAACACATCATGGTACTGTTTGTATTCTTCCGGTAGTGTGGAGATATAGCACACACTCTGGGTACTGCAGCCCCCAGCAAGCAGTCCAGCTGGATTCTCCACCTGGTAAGGTGTTCGGACTTTCTCTCTGGTACAATGTTCTGCACAGTACGAGGAGCTCATGCTGACTGTGCGCGCTGCCCATTGAACTACGGGATCATGTTGTGTAAGCCAGGGCATACCCAAAATGAGTTTGAATTGGGGGGCGTCAATTAGATCGAATTGAATGAGCTCGCAATGGGTCATCCCAACCTGCATTAGAAGCCGATGGGTGTGGAAACGCACGGGGCTTGACGTCAATGCCGTACCATCCACTGCCTTCATAGGTTCCGGTGTCTTTTTTCTTATGCAGGGTACGCCTAGTTCATGTGCGTACTGCTGGTCAATAAAATTACAGGTGGCCCCAGAGTCTAGTAGAGCATGCACTACCACGGGCTCTGCTTCAGGTATCTCCAATGTAACACACACGTTCATGTGGGCCACGGAAGTCTGCATCGTATTGGCCACTGCAGGAAAGACCTCTTCATCTTCTGGCCTCAAACAAGGGGTCTCTAGCTTGTTTGAGCACGTTAGTTTCCCGAATTCTCTGACAGGTGCTCCACCACAGGCACATTCCTGGTTCCTTTGCTTTCTTTAAACGTCATCCTGGTTTTTGACTTGCAATCCTTGATGTAATGCCCGGGTTTTCCACAATACATGCACAACCTTTGTCTGCGCCTTCGGTCCCTCTCGTCTGGGCTTAGTGGACCACGTATGCCACTTATCTGCATAGGTTCCGTCCCATCGGCGGTCTGTGGTTGCTCTTCCGTCATGGGCTTTGGTCGGGGAAGCAGGAACCTTGAGTCGGTACGCTGTTTATCTCCCTTTCTTTCCTGGAGCCGATGATCCAATTGAACAGTGAGGTCGATGAGTTTGTCGCATGTGGCTGGCATGTGCACCACCTGGGCTATTACGTCCTTCAGTTCACCTCGCAACCCCTGGTAATATAAGGAAGTTCTTTTTTCCACGGGCCAATCCGTTTCCACGACGAGTCGGTTGAACGTGGTTATGTACGTGAGTAGGTCTTGCGTGCCCTGCTTGAGTGTAATGAGTTCCCTGTCTAGTGAGAGTTGGTGCGCCTTTCTATCGAATAACTTGCGCATCTCCTCACAAAAAGTAGAGAAGTTGAGCAAAACAGGATCGTTTCTCTCTATTAGGGGGAAGGACCAACTGGCTGCGTTCCCTCCCAAATAAGACATAACAAATGCAGTTTTTGACTGGTCGTCAGGAAACACCGCAGGCTTGCACATGAAGTGTAGCTTACACTGCCCCAGAAAAATTCTGAACTTTTTTGGATCCCCAAAGAACCTTTCGGGGGTGCTAGTGGCAACTGTACGGGCTGTATCACTTGGATGGTGGTAGGTCCTACTCCCCCTCCCTGACTCTGAGCCGTGTCTGGGGATGAGGGTGGTGGTAGGGTCCAGTTCCTAATGTAGGAGGCCCCCCTTGAAACCGTTGGGCTGGTGCGGGATAGACCTGCTACTTCTCGCCTCATGGTGCCCAGCTCGTTTCTCATTTCCAGGCTTTCCCCCCTAAAGGCATCCACTTCCATCCGCAACGTGGAGAAGGTTTCCAACACTGAAGTGAGAACAGTATTGGTATCCATCGCTCAGGCTGTAAGTAACCATGGGCTTGTCACTCTGTCGAGGCCGAATAAGGTTAACCACTAACCTTGAAAGCCGGATACAGCTGGAGCGATGGAATACGCCAAATAACCCTTTCCCCCTGTATGGAACCACCTGCGAGTATGCAGATACCCACTCCGCAGGTCACACCACAGCAGGGGAAGGGGAAAAAAGGGACAAACGAAACAATAAAGGTGCAGCAGCGAAAACACTAGATGGGGAGATGTTCTGGAGTTGTAGACCTCACTCCTATGGTCGCCCCGTGTTCCCAGCAAGTGAGACACAACATAACACACATGAAAAGCTCCACCCTAATTCACAAGGATATATCAGTATTCAATATGTGATGCAATACACTTACAGTTATTACTGCCGCACTCATCTCATCACAAAAAGGTACAAAAGGAAAAAAGAAAGAAAAAAGAAATCAAGGCTATTCTTCACCACTGTTTTCAAGAGGAAGGTGCACACTGTAGCAAAGATTCAGCAAGAAGCCACTGTATGAGTACTTATCTTAACCAGACAGTTCTCTGGTAGTGGTGAGTATTCCCGTTTGGGTCCAAGGAAAGTCTTCTCTAGTAACACACAATTCCAGCGTGTGAGCTTGCTGTAAAAAAAAAAAGGAAAACCAAACTAAAAAGTGAAAGCGCACTCCGAGCCTCTCAACAGCTCTTGGAAATAACTGAGCCTTATTTGCCTCGTAATCGCACTCCAGTGCGTGTACCGGAACTCCACTTGGCCCCAGGGAATGCACTACGGAATGCGCAACAGCGCAAGTTCTCAGATCGGATTTAGCCGATAGGAGGTGAAAAGGCGTTCGCGCACCAGCACGAACGCGAGTCAGTAACTAAATGGTTCTCGTGCTTCAGCGCGTTTTCTTCGGTCAGAGCCCAATGTCAGGGGAAAAAGGCGGTCGGGCTCCAGCGCGAACGCGAGCAAATGGCAGTCTCCTTCGGTTTGCAGGAAAGGCCCCCTTCAGCTTTGGAAAACGTGAGCTTCTGAAATCTCTGGCAGCCGCTAAAACGGCAGGCGATGCAGAACGCAACCTTCAGGTAAGACGATAGAATACAAGTGACAAGCCCCATGTTGTTTGTGGGCGGAGCTTAAGTAAGGTAAATAGAGATTGGACAAGTAAGGACTCCCTTGGCATTCTGGGAGATGTAGTCACGAGTCATACACACTTCCAAAGGCTCCTCATACACTCATGTGGGCTATCTATAGTGCAATCCCCACTCTACCTATGCTTAAACGTGACAATTATGTGCTGTTTTAAACTGTATTTTAATGTTATTGTTGTATTACATTGTGGATGTTTACTTTGATGGTTCATGGATGCCAAATAAAGTATTATTGCTACTGGTCTACTAAAGGTCTGCAGTCCTACTGTGAAGCCAATGTATAGTCTATTTAAAAGTATAGAAGCTCTGCTGGCAATTGCTGCACATGTTTATACAATAGTTGGCATACCTGCTAGGAAATGTTAAATACTGCCAGCTTACTAGTTTAGTAACCCTATTGAGAGGTGTTTCCACTGGCCATTTAAAAATAGTAGCTTTAATGCATTAAATACTAATAGAGTACCCTTTCACATTCCTGATTGCATACCTTAACCCCTTCGCTGCTAGGCCTCCCCCCTCCTGTGCTAAGCTTTTTTTTGGCTATTTGGGGTAGTTTGCGCTTAGGCCCCTGTAACTTTTTGACCACATAAGGTATCCATGCCAAATTTGCATCCTTTTCTTCCAACATCATGGGGATTTTAAAGGTCCCCAGGGTTTCTTGATTCCCTTGGAGAGGACCCAGAAATTCGCCAAAATACAGCTACATTTTTTTTTTCTGAAAAATGGGAAAAAAGTGCTGCAGATGAAAGCGTCTGGTTTTTTACCTGCAAATGGTATCAACAAAGGGTTTCTGGTGCTAAAATCACAATCTTCCCAGCTTTCAGGGACTGACAGAGTTTTGTCAGAAAACCAATTTTTTTTACACAGTTTTGGCATTTTACTGGGACATAGCCTATTTTTGTTATTTTTTGTGCTTTCAACCTTCTTCCAGTTAATGGTAGAAATGGGTATGAAAGCAATGATGGATCCTGGAACCCTATACATTTCTGAAAGGTAGACAAGATTCTGGATTCAGCAAGGGGTCATTTGTGTAGATCCTTCAAGGTTTTCTTATAGAAACTAACAGTTGAAAATAGAAACAATTGAAAATGAGTTGAAAAAAACACCCATTTGTGCCAACGTTTTCACCTGTAACTTCTTCTAAGTATGACAGATTTTTTTAAAGCAATATACCGTTACATCCACTGGACCCTTCTGATTGTGGGGATATATAGGACTTGTAGGTTCACCAAGAACCAGAGGAACCCAGAGCCAATAACTGAGCAGTGTCTTGCAATGGTTTTTTATTGTGTACCAGGTATATAGCAATTCATTTTGAAAATATAAAAGGTGAAAAATCGGTATGAAAGACACCTATGTATTTTTGAAATGAGAACAAAATATAGAGTTTAGAAACAGTAGCTATTTGCACTTCTCCAAAATTGTGGGTACCCATACTAGCATGTGAATTATAGGACATTTTTCAAAGTGACTTCTTTTTTACTCATTGTCTTACATTTGGAAGGCAGAAATGCATCAAAAGTCAATTGGTAATACGAGTTGCTCTACAATTCTGTGTTCCCCTAAGTCTCCTGATAAAAATGGTACCTCACTTGTGTGGGTAGGTCTAGTGCCCGCGAAAGGAAACGACCCAAAACGCAACGTGGACATACCACATTTTTATAGTGAAAACTGACCCTTTTTTTGCAAAGTGCCTAGCTGTAGATTTTGAACCCTAGCTCTGCCGGCACCTAGGGAAACCTAGCAAACCTATACATTTTTTAAAACTAGACACCCAGGGAAATCCAGGATGGGGAGACTTGTCTGGATCTCACCAGGTTCTGTTACCCAGAATCCCTTGCAAACCTCAAACTTTGTCAAAAAAACACATTTTCCTCACATTTCTCTGATGGAAAGTTATGGAATCTGCGTGGATCCACAAAATTCCACCCACCCCGCATTTCCCAACGTCTTCCAATAAAAATGGTACCTCACTTGTGTGGGTAGTCCTAGTGCCCGCGACAGGAAACGGCCCAAAACACAACGTGGACAAACCACATTTTTAAAGTGAAAACTGGCCCTTTTTTTGCAAAGTGCCTAGCTGTAGACTTTAAACCCTAGCTCTGCCGGCACCTAGGGAAACCTAGCAAACCTATACATTTTTGAAAAGTAGACACCCAGGGAAATCCAGGATGGGGTGACTTGTTTGGCTCTCACCAGGTTCTGTTACCCAGAATCCCTTGCAAACCTCAAACTTGTCAAAAAAACACATTTTCCTCACATTTCTGTGATGGAAAGTTCTGTAATCTGTGTGGATCCACAAAATTCCATGCTCCCCGCAATCCCCAACGTCTTCTGATAAAAATGGGACGCGCTCACTGGGGCTCGACACTTGCTGTGAGGGGAACGGCCTGGCAGAACAGTGCATCGCCGTGAGGGGAACGGCTTGTGCAACCCTTCTAAGCGCCGTGAGGGGAACGGCTGCGTGAATACTGACATCGCCGTGAGGTGAACGGCCTACAATTCCCGGCAGCCCCTGCCCGGCGCGGGGAAGCAGCGTCACAACAGCGCCTGCAGCCTCATCAAAAGCGCTGCTGCCCTCCCGCAGCGCGGGACGCGCGCGGGCCGCGTCCGGGCGAAGCCCGGGCCAAGGGCGGGCCAAGGGCGGGCCCGTCCTTGCCCGTCATCACCAGGAAGAGGCAGGGCAGGGCCACCCCCCTTACAAGTCGGATTGAACACTCCCCATTACGTTTATATTTCATCTGGACAAGGTACTGTGCCAAACTCCATTCTTACATGGGGTTGTCGAAGTCGAAGTCAATGAAATTGGCCTGCAGATGCTCATTGTGCTTGGACTGTGTAAATCCTGAACTGGTTTCTGTATTTCGTCACTGTTGCTGGTCATTGGTGTTTCCCTTTACCTTCAGTGTTAGGGTTACCGCCTAGGAACTGCCTTTCTTCCGTCTGGGCCATGGGGAAACGGAAGACTATGGAAAGCATAGAGGCAGGTGGTAATACCAATAGTGGTGTAGGTAAGGGAAAGAAGGCTAGGAAAAATAAGAAGCACTCAGCTGGTAATTGTGTCATCGATAGAATTGACACTCTTATCAGTGAGTGTGAGGACATCCTGGCCTCAGAACCCTTGTTACCACATAGTAGTGGTTATTCCTCACCTGCCCATGCAAGTCCGCCATGCCCAGTCACTATCCCCGCTATGTTCCAAAAAGTTTCTAGAAAGCGCAATTCCTAAAACAACAGCAATATCTCACTTGTTCAAATAGAAGGTTCACAGGATGATGCTAATAAAGATTCAGCTCCTATCACTGACTTGGATGAATGTGTTTCTTATCCCACAGTTCCTTGTTCAAATAGGTTTTCTGTGCTAGCTGCGCCTGATTCTAATCCAGGTACAGGTACAGATATACAGCTAACAAATACAGCCCAAGTACTGCCACATCTGCGAGGCAGTGTAGATTTACAGACTTCTGGTCCTCACGGTGATTATATATCTATTGACTTACTCAAGGGGGAAATATCCACTATGAGACAGATGATTGAAGATCTCACTGCAATGGTTAAAACTTTATTACCCCTGGCCACACTTCTTCCGCAGTACCCAAGTAACCCTTCTCTTCCTAATAGAAATAAGGAATTAACGGCTAAGACACTTCCAATTGAAAGGGATAATCCAAGCGGATTCGTTAGTTAGTTCATGCCCCACATCCTTTACATCCTTTACGACCCTAGTCTCCAAAAGTCAGAAACCAAATAACAATAGAAATAATATTGTACCTAAAAGTCATTCTGTCACACAGGGATTGACATCTAGAGAATGCCCTAAAAAATTGATACCCAGTCTGAGACCGGAGCAAGTAATACCTATTGGCATACCCTTGGACAGAAACTCTGTTGTTAACTCACACCAGCAGACTCGTTATTCATCTATTACCCCATATCTATCGGGCCAAACTATTCATACGACTAACGTCCCCAAACTTAGTCCTAATGTTGTTCACGAGAGCTCAGACTCCCTAAAAAATAAAGTGATACACTGGATTCGACAAGTAAGGGGCTGTCACTCCTTGATACGGGAGGATATTATTTGCACTCGTAGATGTTCATCCCCAGCTCAAACACATGATTTTATAGAACTTACATTAGGTTCTACTGACTTAGCAGAGAATCTTCTTGCTTTAGAATTTAGAACTTGTCCCCCATCTGCCTCATCTATACAATTTAGGAGCATGCGCTCGCACATTAGGGGTGGAACAATTGGCACTTCGGAACAAGGGTCGTGCTTAGAAGCAGTTGACTGACTAGAAACCATCCATTCCCCTAACATAGCTCTAAATACTAACTCCTGTAGCTCCAAGTACGACACACAAACCTCTCTATTAAATCCTGACACATTAGATAATGTACAAAACTCCTTATTAACTTCCGATACACATAACAACGTATTGGAAACTGGTGAGAACATGGGACTAAGTCCGCACACTGAGTTCAGCCAGAAGACATGTGAGACGGGGTTAGACAAACTTTTAGCTCACCCTGAAGCGTCTGGTTTGCAAATACAACCAAATCTGCTTGAACTGACAAATTATAGCTTAGCCTTGACTCCCTCGTCCAGCAAATTTAGGATTTTATCGTGGAATGTTGCAGGTTTGCAAAACAAACTTATACTCCCTCATTTTAATAAATTAATTGAGGGATTTGATATCTGTATTTTCCAAGAGACATGGAGTCTTGTGCCTCTACACAAAACAGGTTTTGCTTGTTACTGCATTCCAGCTACCACTGTGGGGAGAGGGCGCCCTCAGGAGGTTTGATCGTATGGGTGAATATTGCCATAGGTTGCCAAGTTCACATGCATCTACTTCCAACTCTTGAGACTGACTATCAGGGGCCCAAATGGTGGGGTTACTTTAGAGTTGTTCAATGTTTATAGCAGAGGAACCAAGGGGGGTAACCAATCACCCACTATCACGCTTTTAGAGCAGGCATTATCTAGCTGCCCGCCAGGAAATCGTATTATGATTGCAGGTGACCTAAATTGCACTTTCGAGCCCTTGAGCTCAGATGATTTGCTGGAGTATGATAGGGCTGATGGTAAAAGGATAATCCCTCGACTTAACTTATCCCCCATTAAAAAATGGACTAGCCTAGCCATTCAACTCAATGCACTGGCCACAGAGTTTGATCTTAGGGCAACAAATGGAAGGACTCCCACAGACAAACGGGGGCAAACACCTTTAATAGAGTTGGTTGTCCTTCTCGAATCGATTATATTTTACTGGATGTAAACTTATGGGACGAGAAGACTGACATGTTTGTAGGTGCTACGACGGATAGCGATCATAATCCCTTATGCATGACCATGACTAACCCTTGGGCTCCCACATTAAATCCCTCGACCAGTAGGGCAGCAACCTGTATTACTAACATCATTCCCTCTAATTGTAAGAGGCATCTTAAGTGGGACATGGTCTCTCTGCACGAAGAAAACTTATTGGCTATTTGTAAAATCTTGTCAGAGAAAACAGCAGAACTTAGTGTTGTGGCTTCAGATAAATCTAAGTGTGATATGATCTCGATAGTCCATGTCAGTACTGTAGAGACACTCAGCTCGTATTTTCAGGCTCCTTGTAAGGACAGGACTTTGCGTGTCCACCACAAAACACAAAATCCTTGGTATAACTTAGATTGCAAACTCAAAAGACAATCTTTGTACCTAGCTATCAGAAATAAAAACTGTTCTAGAGTTAAAAGTGCTAGGAAAGATTACAAAGTAGCCCTACATAAAGCTAAGATTGAGTGGGACGAACGATATTGGTTAGAGCTGAAGGACGCTAGTCTGAGTAAAAACAAGAATCTCTTTTGGTCCCTAGTGAGTCGGGGAAAAGATAGGAACTTAAATACCATACCCAATCATATTGCTGGACTTGATTGGTATAACCATTTTGCGAACCTATATTCCCCTACAGAGGATGGATGTCTGGAGGAGCTATGCGGCACCCCTGACATCCCTCCTATAGGGAACAATAGAGAACGCTTCTCGCGGGCTGAAATCGAGTCAGCAATTCTGAAGCTAGTTCCCGCTAAGGCCCCAGGACCGGACGGCCTGCCAGGAGATTTATTCTTGTCTGATCCTAGAGGGTGGTCGTGTTATTTCTACTTTTTGTTCAATGCCATAGCTGCAGGATGCCCAGTTCCAGACTCTTGGAAAAGCGCAGAAGTGGTTCCTATTTATAAAAAAGGAGACAAGGAAGATCCCTCGAATTATAGGCCTATAAGCCTAACTGATGTAATGCAAAAGGTGCTAGGTAGGGTCCTCCTGCAGAGAATACAATCATGGACGGAAGAGGAGGATATCCTCTCGCAATACCAGGCGGGCTTTAGGGCCAATACCGGGACAATTGATCAGGTTTTTAGGCTAATGCTCATATATTGGAAAGTTGTTGTAATTGGGAAAGGTAGTCTCTATTTGGCATTTATTGACCTTAAAACATTGTTTGACCTGGTACCGAGGACCAAATTGTGGCAGATTTTAAATGATATGGGCATCCCACCATTAATTCTTAATTTATTAATACGTCTCCACGAGGGTACTTATGCTCAAGTGAGATGGGGTGTCCAAGGGCAGCTAACGGAGCAGATTCCTGTTGGCAAGGGAGTGCGTCAGGGTTGCGTGATGGCTCCCACCCTGTTCTCTTTGTATGTGAACGGGGTGGTGAAGTTTCTCCAGGAGGACCCAGCCGACGCGCCTATCTTAGTGGGTGACAAAGTGCCAACACTCCTGTTCGCCGACGATACCTTGTTGGTGGCAAAGACTCCAGTTGGGCTTCAAAAATTGTTGAGTAGGTATCAATCCTTCTGTGATGCTCGGGGCTTAGTTATTAATACTACGAAGACAAAGCTTATGGCTTTCAACCCTCCTAAATCCTTCAGGAACAACTTCTTACTAAATGGCACCCCCCTTGAGAGAGTCGGGAATTTAGAATATTTGGGCATACGACTCTCGGATAAAATGCTCTGGAGGCCCCATATAGCCAAAATGCTATTGAATCATCGACGCGTGACTGGGGCAATAAGCAAAGAACATCGCTCCTCATATAGTAGGCCTGTTGCCCCTGCGCTCGCAGTCTATGAAGCAAAAGCAGTCAGCTCGGCTCTGTATGGAGCCGAGCTATGGGGGTTCGAAAATGTGGACGAAATAAGTAGGTCAGAGCACACATTTCTGAGGGATTTGGTGACGCTCCCACGAAACACCCCTTTAATACCATTAATGTATGACATGGGTAGGCGTCCGTTTGGAGCTATAGCCAGGCTACGACCTTTGCTCTTCTGGGCTCGCATACTGCGTACCGAAGGGCTTACCAATTACGCCTTGGCTCTAACGGAGGTAATGAATATGGATGTGAACCATAAGGTCAAGTGGCTATCATATGTGAAGAAAACAATGATGCAACTTGGCCTTAAAGATTCATGGGATGCCCAGACTCCGCCGTGTAAAGCAGAACTTAAGAGATATTATTGGGACTGGTTTGACAGGCAAGAATTATGCAAGCCAATGTTGGGTAGATTGTCAGAAGAGTTCCTCTTGTTTAAGCAAGCCAGATGTCTGGAGCCTTACCTAGATGTGATCCAGGTCCCACGAGATAGGACCCTGTACACTCAGTTTAGGTTCGGCACGCTCCCTGTTAACACCTATATTACCAAGTGGCATACAGCCGAGAACATGACAGAGCACTGTCCGTGCTGCGGAGCGTTGGTCGAGTGCATTGCCCATGTCCTCTTTGCTTGCCCCGCATATGCTACAGCTAGGAGCAAGTGGATAAAACCAATATGTAGCGACATGGGTACCCGCGACTTCCGGTCTGCTCTGCGCATTCTAAAATCTGATCCCAGTGTCCTTTTTTCATGCGGAGTGGCCAAGTTCTTAGGCCGAGCCTGGCTAATCAGAATTAGAGCCATACAAAGTGTGACCCTAATGTAGACACACGATTTATTATAGGTGTTTAAACCATATACTATATTGGTCTGCAATGTAACTCTTAAAATATTAATTATGATATAGATAGCATTAGCACCTTATACATACATTTTTATATACTGCTCACTATAACTGACTTGTCCCCTATATATACATAGTGTCCCAGAATGAAATCTCTTTTATGATACTTGTTTAATGTTTTTAACCAAATATGCTGCTATTAATTTTATCTTATGAGACTTTTAAACAACCCTCTGTATTACATGATCTTTTTCTCTTTTTATTGTACAGATGCTATTTTATTGTATATATGCTATTCGATGCTTTTATGACATATGCTGTCGAATAAAGCTATTTGAAATTAAATTAAATGGTACCTCACTTGTGTGGGTAGGCCTAGTGCCCGTGACAGGAAACGGCGCAAAACGCAACATGGACACACCACATTTTTACAGTGAAAACTGCCCCTTTTTTTGCAAAGTGCCTAGCTGTAAATTTTGAACACTAGCTCTGCCGGCACCTAGGGAAACCTAGCAAACCTATACATTTTTACCCACACAAGTGAGGTATCATTTTACTCGGGAGAACAAGGGGAACGCTGGGTGGTAGGACATTTGTGCCGGCACAGTGATCCCACTCAAAAATGTATGGAAAAAGTGATTTTTTCAGCTGAATTTGAGTTTTGCAGGGGATTCTGGGTAGGGAACCGTTGGGGGATCCACGCAAGCCATACCTCATTGGGCTCCCAGGGTGTCTAGTTTTCAGAAATGTGTGGGTTTGGTAGGTTGCCCTAGATGGCCGCGAGCCCGGGGCCAAAAAACCAGGTGCCCCCCCCCTGCAAAACCAGGTCGTTTTGTGATGGGAAATTTTGAAGTCTCCACAGTACAATTTGGACCATTTCCTGTTGCAGCTACTATGCCTACCCATACAAGTGAGGTACCATTTTTATCAGGAGACTAGGGGAATGCTAGGTGGTAGGAAATTTGTCTCAGCCCGGTGATCCTACAACTTTCCCACACAGAAATTTGAGAAAAACTTTTTTCTGCAAAATTTTAGGTTTGCAGGGGATTCTGGGTAGGGAACCGTTGGAGGATCCACGCAAGCCATATCTCCCTGGACTCCCCCGGTCTCTAGTTTTCAGAAATGTGTGGGTTTAGTAGGTTTCTGGGTAAGAGACCCTGGTGAGAGCCACACAAGTTACCCCATCCTGGATTCCCCTGGGTGTCTAGTTTTCAAAAATGTATAGGTTTGCTAGGTTTCCCTAGGTGCTGGCAGAGCTAGGGTTCAAAATCTACAGCTAGGCACTTTGGAAAAAAAGGGTCAGTTTTCACTGTAGAAATGTGGTGTGTCCATGTTGAGTTTTGAACCATTTCCTGTTGCGGGCACTAGGCCTACCCACACAAGTGAGGTACTTTTTTCTTGGAAGACTTTGGGGAATGCAGGGTGGGAGGAATTTTGTGGATCCATGCAGATTCCAGAACTTTCCATCACAGAAATGTGAGGAAAATGTGTTTTTTTTTTTACAAAGTTTGAGGTTTGCAAGGGATTCTGGGTAAGAGAACCTGGTGAGAGCCAGACAAGTCACCCCATCCTGGATTCCCCTGGGTGTCTAGTTTTCAAAAATGTATAGGTTTGCTAGGTTTCCTTAGGTGCCGGCAGAGCTAGGGTTCAAAATCTACAGCTAGGCACTTTGCAAATAAAGGGTAATTTTTCACTGTAAAAATGTGGGGTGTCCACGTTGCGGTTTGGCCCGTTTACTGTTGCGGGCACTAGGCCTACCCACACAAGTGAGGTATCATTTTTATCGGAAGACTTTAGGGAATGTGGGGTGTGTGGAAGTTTGTGGATCAGCGCAGATTCCAGAACTTTCCATCACAGAAATGTGAGGAAAATGTGTTTTATTTTTACAAAGTTTGAGGTTTGCAAGGGATTCTGGGTAACAGAACCTAGTGAGAGCCACACAAGTCACCACATCCTGGATTCCCCTGGGTGTCTAGTTTTCAAAAATGTATAGGTTTGCTAGGTTTCCTTGGGTGCCAGCTGCGCTAGGACCCAAAATCCACAGGTAGGCACATTCAGAAAAAACAGTCAGTGCCTAGTGGGCTTTCTGCCGCCCTGGGGAGGGGGGAATCGGGGACTATTGCCCCAATATGCCCCTAAGGGGGGGCAAAAAGACTGTGGCTATTTTTTTGGGGGTGAGGACATTGGGATGCCCATTCTGGGCAGCCCCCACCCCTACGTATAAAAAAACCAGCATAATCGCTGGCGCCTAGTGGGCTCTCTGCCCCCCTGGGGGGAAGATCAGGGGCTACTGCCCCCATCTGCCTCCTGGGGGGGCAGAAAGACTGTGGCATCTTTTTTGGGTTGGGTGGGGGCAGTGGCATACCCATTCTGGGCAGCCCCCACTTCTGAATTTTGAAACAAATGTACCCCTGGTGCCTAGTGGGCTTTCTGCCCCCCAAGGGGGCAGGTAAGGGGCTACTGACCCCATCTGCCTCCCGGGGGGGGGGCAGAAAGACTGTGGCAATTTTTTGGGGGTGGGGGTATTGGCATGCCCATTCTGGGCAGCCCCCACCCCTACGTATAAAAAAAACCCTGGTACCTAGTGGGCTTTCTGCCCCCCCTGGGAGCCAGATCAGGGGCTACTGCCCCTATCTGCCTCCTTGGGGGGCAGAAATACTGTGGCATTTTTTTGGGGGGTGGGGGAATTGGCATGCCCATTCTGGGCAGCCTACACCGCGAACTTTGGAAAAAATCCATGGTGCCTAGTGGGCTTTCTGCCCCCCCCCCCCCGGAACCATTCCGTCATGAGCACCGAAAGGGTTAAAAAAAGCCATCTCAGTTTCAGCAAACATCATCTCATCTGCCAGCTAAATCTGTGGAATACCAAGAGCAATCTTTAACTAAAATAATCAAAGAAGTACAAGCTATGCAAATTAGTACAGATTCTATGAATAATCATATACATACATAGAGAATTTGTTGGGTTATCTGATCATGAGATCAAGATTAATGAAAACAAGAAACAACTAGATCAAGTGACTCATCTAATTCAATTATAAGAGAAAGGCTACCTAATCTTGAGCACAGTAATAGGTCGTAAAACCTTCACATTTTTAATCTACCAGGAAATGTAAAATGACAAAGTTGTAAACTTTACCTGCTGAATATAAAACTTGTTGATACGTTTGAGATAGACTACACTCGTTATGTACCATCACAACGTAAACCAAATGCTGTTAAACCTAGACAAGAGATCTTTAAAGTTCTATGTTATTATCATTGTATCCTAATCCAAAAAGCAGTTAGAACCTTCGTTCTAGGTTGATGGCAACAAGATATATATTCACCAAGACTATACTAAAGAGACAGCAAAGAATGCTTCCTACTTAGACCTCAACTTAGAAAAGCTGGCTATAAACATGGAATATTTGAACCTGCAACCATGAAGATTTGGAATAGTATTTTATATATATTTTATATCACCAGATGATTTAATTGGTTATTTAGATCTTCATGCCTCCTCTTGGATACAAATACACGACTTTGATGATCTGTAGTGTTGCTTAGCAATATTTATTTTAATTAACAGTACTTTTCGCCAGACCTCCCTTGTATACTGAGAAATTGGGTTGTTGGTTGAATGGGGTGTTCACCCTGTTCAAGCAACAGCCACATTCCCTGTCAGGTTAATCCACAAAAGTCACTAAATTAACCTGTGCTTAACCCTCATGCAGCTTGGCACAAAAGCAGTCAGGCTTAACTTGGAGGAAATGTGTACAGTATTTATGCAACACTCAAACAGTAATAAATTGAAAACACAACACATGAAAATCCAACACCAATTTAGAAAAATCGAGTACATTTTAATAAATTATTTGACACCAAAACTACAAAAACCCAATTAGTAGACCTGGAGTTATGACACTTTTAATTTTAAGCTATAAAATAGCACTTAAAAGATAAAAGCGACAACCATGGACACCTAGTCGTGCAACACTGGGTCAAAGTTGAAAAATATGGCCAAGTGTGATGGAGTGCGAGTCGGATGCAAAAAGTGGGTTGGGCCTGGTCGTCGCTTCCCTAGGGGCGTAGAAGAAATTTTGACAAAAAGACTTGGAGAAGGTAGAAGTTCTGCTGGGCAAGACTGTAGGCAGCATCCGAGGAGAAGGGGTCATTGTCGGGGAGCCGCTGGAAAAAATTGCAGAGAAAATGTATTTATTTGGACTTAGTCTCTTTTTTGGAAGTTGAAAATCTCTGGTGGGACAAGGATGGAGGCTGTAGCTGACAAGGGTTCCACGAGGCGGATACCCCTTTGGCGAAGGACCACTGAATAGGATTTGTTGCTACGGAGAAGAATGTAGTGGGACCTGCTGCAAGGTCAGGCCGACAGGAGATGCACCTTTGGAGGATACACAAGCAGGTTGGTCCTGGTCTCCTCTTGGTTCTCAGAGAAGCTTTTAGCAAAACAATTTTTAAGGCCCAAGTTTTGGATTTGGGCTATCCGGGCATCTTTACCACCATAACTAAGGTCACAATGGAGGGCTCCACTTGGGGGTTTAGGACTCACTCAGCCTGGGTCCAGGTGCCAGTTCAAAATGGTCCAGCCTTTTCTGTCCGTGAGGCTTTGATCAGGAGGCCAGCCAACTAGCCATTGGAGTCACTTTGGTAGTCCTGGGTTCAGCAGTAGAACAGGGCTCAAGAAGCAGGGCAGGCATCTGAGGGTTCAAGGCAGGGTCTAGTCAGCAAAGCAGTCCCTCCAGGTTCAGCAAAGCAGTCTTGTGAAGTACACAGCAGGCCTAGGCAGCAGGCAGTCCTCTGAGAGTCCTTCTGCAGGTCCAAAAAGTTAACTGAAGAGGAGGTCTGGCGGTCCTATTTTTATATACGGTGCCTTTTTTGAAGTAGGAGAAGTTTTCATAGAGTTCCCTTTGAAGTGCTTAAGGCTTTCTGCTTCCCCTGCCCTGGCTCCAGACTGGCTGCATGAACAATGCAGGGGTGACATTTCTTTTTGTGAAAGCAGAGCACAGCCCATTCAGTTGCAAGTGAGGCTTTGCCTAGCTCTGACCCCCATCCTACCAGTGATGGCCCATCCAGGCACACCTAATCCTTCTATTGTGTGACTGCCTGAGAGGAATAAACAAAGTCCAACTGAAGACTACATCCAGTCATGTGACCTAAGAACAGGCTGTAGCCAACAAATAGTTAGGGCAAGAAAATGCCAACTTTCTAAAAGTTGCATTTTCAAAATTGTAACTTAAAATCCAAATTTTCCACATCAGAGGGTTTTAAATTACAGTTTCTCAGACACCAAACATGAAATGCTTACCAGTTCCCAATCAAAAGTTAGCACCTATTAGGCCTCACAGTAGGTAAAAACTAATTTAGGAGTCTTTCACTACCAGAACTTGTAAAACTTAAAAGTACATGCGCAAACTTTTATTTACAATGCACCTTGCTCTATGTGCTACCTGGTGCCTACCTGGGGGGTGATTCATATGCAATAAAAGGGGAGTTTAACGATTGGCAAGGGAGTTTATTTATTTTTATTTTATTTATTTATTTATTTTAAAGGTTTTATATAGCGCTGGCTAGACCCGGAGGTATCAGAGCGCTTTACATGAGTATCAGACCATAATTGCAGGTTACATCGTTACAAAGGTTACACAGTTATTAGAGCCTGGCAACGTAGTGACAAGTAAGGTCGAGACAAACAAAAAGGACATATACGTAAGGGAAAAAGCAGGCAAGGGGAGAGATTCAGGGGGGGGGGAAGAGCAGGGGAAGTAGACAGAGAATGGAGGAGGGGAAGAGGAGGGGAGGGTGAGAGGCACAGCATGGAAAGAGGAGGGGGGAGGGTGATGGGGACACAAACCGGTATACGATTCAGAGCTACGTCCAAAGTCCAGTAAGCTGTGATCCCAGGGGAAGTGGTATCATTTCCCCATCTCTGTTGCGAGAGGCTCCCTATACGCAGTGGACTCTCTCAGAGGGGTCTCTGAGACTCCAAGGCCTACATACTGGATCCTTCCCCAAAAAGGGAGAGGGAGTGCTTTGGCAAGGGGTCCATACCATACCTCAACTGTGAGTGGCTCCCTAGGTGCTGTGGACTCTCTCAGCGGGTTCGCTGAGACTCCAGAGTATAAATATTGGATCTTTCCCCAACAAGGGGAGAAGGAGTGCTTAGTCAAAGGGCACAAAAGGACAGGGGGCTAGGCGGTGTAGCGGGCAAGGGGAAAGATTCAGGTGAGAGGGGATAGGGGCAAAGGAAGTAAGACAAAGAAAGAAAGAGTGCTAAATGGGAACAGATAGATAGATAGGAGACAAGGAAAAAGCAGAGTTACAGAAATACGATGGGGGGTGGGCGAGACAGGGAGACGGGGAGAAAAACTGTGCCCAAAGTCCGGCTGGGTAGGTGACGGTCCGGGGATGAACCAAGGCCGATCTCCTCAATAGCTGAACAGAGCAGCTCCACCGGGCGTCGGACATAGTGCTCGGACTCCGCTGTCAGGATGGAGATCAGGAGTACTCAGAGATTGTCAGATTTGGGGGGGGAAGAAACCATGGTCCGAATGAATTCCAGACGCCATCTTGAGGTCAAGCACAGTCCTGGTAGGATTATGTAAGGAAGATTTCAGCTGGGGGAAAAAAGTCACAACTGGCGGCCATGTAAGGGTCAGGCACCCATCAGCCTCAGCTGCGACCCTGTTGGATTGTGAACTAGTAACATTTACTTAGGACTCTTGGAAGGCAAGACACTTGATAGGGATCACATGTCAGGCTTCCTACCGAGAGCATCTCCACAGTGGAACCACCATCTCAGGTATCAGTGAACAGGTCAGTCCAGGCAGCTCAGACTCGTGCACTTCCAAAGGAGATTGTTTAAATGTCGCTGGCATACACCTTGGATAGCCCCTCCCACCGTCCTGTGCCACCTCGCACCTCCACCTTCTCTCCTCAGGGGTCTCGCTGCTCTTTCTAGTGTCTTGCGCAGGGGCTCCAAATCTTCCAGGCCCTGTGTGAGGTCTCACCAATAACAATCATCGGTCCAGCCCATTCCAATCAATGGCCTGGGCTCCCCTCCCCCGCTCCGTGCAGTCGTTATGCAGGCTTCAACTCTCCCACGGTGCTGCACCTCAGCAGGCACTCCAACTCACCCAGCTGGGGACCCGAAGGCCTTAACCCCTCTCAGGGCCCACCAAAGACTCCGATGTGGCCGCTGGGAGGGGGCTCTCTACTTCTCTAGCGCCCTCCGGCGCGACTGCTGCTGATGACCGCACCATTCACCAGGCAGCCCGGCCGCTCGGCCCACTTCACACTGCCCGCGGCCCCCGGCTCACTTCCCTACCATCACGGTGTCGGAGCGGTCCCTCTTCGGCACTCGCATACTCCTGTGGCGTCAGTACTCCCTTCAGGCCGCTTCCCTCCATACTTCTCCGAGGTTCGCGGGCTCCGTAGCCCATCTCAGCTCACAGGCGCCATCACACAGATGCCGGAGGCCCGGATGCGACCAGTGTCAGTGAACCTAAGCTGCGTCACTGCATCCGCGGGACTCACCAGCATCGACGCGACGGGACTCGGCTTACTCCAATCCACTCACTGGGCAGACGTAGTCCCAGGGGATCATCAGCCTCTTCAACGAGTATCAGGGTCAGTTGCAGGGAGACCGGTTGCGAATCCGACCACCACTTCCTTGCGATGATGTGGATATCCACTCCCTGGTCTGCAGCAATTCAGGGGGAGCCTCGTTGTTGTAGTCGGATTCTAGGCTGTTCCCGGTAAATTGCCAGGAAAAACGGCAGACCACAGCAAAGCGGTGACAATCCTCACTGTTCCGGTGTCGAGCAAAGGGGTGGACGTGCGGGCATAACTGGGGATATTCACAAAAAAGTGATCCCTGGCCCCGGAGCTACTTCGCAGAGCTCCAGCCCAGCGGCCATCTTCCGGGTGGAACCATATAGTGGAGTTATATTGCCAAGTTGAATTGGCTGTATAAAACTGCATTCAGGCTGCAATGGCAGACCTTGGACATATTTTAAGGAGCTACTTAAGTGGGTGGCACAATAGGTGATGCAGGCCCACTAGCAGCATTTAATTTACAGGCCCTGGGGAAATGTTATACCACTCTACAAGGAACATATAAGTAAATTAAATATGCCAATAACGTTTAAACCAATTTTACCATGTTTAAAGGGGAGAGCACAAGCACTTTACTACTGGCTAGCAGTAATAAAGTGCACAGAGTCATAGAGCCAACAAAAACTAATTCTAGTAAAAATAGGTGAGTAAAGGCAAAATGTTTAGGGGAATACCACACTAAGGCTGAAAGGTCTAACACATGTCTACCCCCAGCTGAAAGTAGGGAGAACTACCCAACTCCATGGAGCTCTCATCACTAAGCCGGAAGAACATAGACAGACCATCAGCATTGGAGTGGTCTGACCCAGGGTGGTGTTCCACTGTGAAGTCCATTTCTTCCAGGGTGGCCCACCTCAACAGTTTTGGATTCTCACCCCCTCATATGCATGAGCCATTTGAGGGGCATGTGGTCTGTCTAAACTTGGAAGTGAGTCCCAACCTGGAATGATCTCAGCTTCTTCAGTGCCCAGACCACAGCAAAGGCTTCCCTTTCAATGGCACTCCACCTCTGTTCCTCCAGGAAGTAGCCTACTAGAGATGAAAGCTACAGGTTGGTCTAGGCCCCCTCATTCAGCTGTGATAAGACTGCCCCAATGTCATGCTCTGAATCGTGTCTGCAGAATGAAATCCTGGGAAAGGTCAGGGACCTTGGGCACAGGGGCTGTGCATATGGCCTGTTTGAGGGTGTCAACATTTTTCTGACAGGCCTATGTCCAGATCATCTTCTCAGGCTGATTCTTGGAAGTCAGCTCCGTTAAGGGGGCAACAATGCTTCCATATCCCTTAACATACCTCCTGTACTAACCAGTGAGGCCATCTTTTTTATGTGTTATTTTTATCAGTTTGTTGTTCCCGAGCCTGATAAAGATCCCATGCCTGTATCATGTTATAGGCCAGTCTCTCTTCTAAATCAAGATTATAAAATATATGCAAAACAGAGTATCCAAAGCCTTCCCATTAATAATATATAATGATCAAACAGGATTCATGAAAGGAAGGTTTTGTCATATAATACCAGAATCCATCATGTATTATCAAATTATAAAAAACTTTAGGGCCTATAGCAATTCTTATTTAAATCGCTACAATGTTTCCAACTCTGCTGAAGCATTCTAAAACATGGTTAAAAATGTATGTGTAGATCATATAGCTAGAATGTATGTTAATAATTTTACATCAGATTATTTTCAATTGAACACAGGAACGAGGCGGGCTGTCCCCATCCCCATTATTATTTTTATTTGCAACTGAACCCTTTTTGTGTTTAATTCGTAATTCCACACTGAATAAGGATATCACTATAGCAAATGTTAGTTCTAAAAACCTTTGTATTTGTGGATACATTATTATTGTATACTGAACAACCAATGTCTACATTACTGCATATCATAAAATCATAGACCCATATTCAACAGTACCTAGATACATATTAAATGTTTTTAAGACAAATTTTTGCAGTAAAAGTATATTGTACTCCTCATATGGTACAGGATACTGGCATTTTGTGGTGCAGTTGTTCCTTAACATGTTAGTATTTTTTTTTAACTATCGAAAATACTGTAAATAAAAACTGTGATTTGACATTTTGCAAAAAGATTAAAGACAGTTAAAAAATGGTTACCTGTCGATATCACCTGCTGGGGTAGAACTGAAGCAGTAAAATACTGACGACCCCCCCCATGTACTGGATTTAATTTCTATGCTAATTGTGCAATTTCAAACTTAATATTTTCACCAATTGATAACCTCCTCTTGCAATGTATCTGGAATAATATAAAACTAGAATATGCAACAATAAGCTTAAACAATCATTACAAACAATCATTAGGATTGCCAGATTTATCTAAATACCATTTGTCATTTTTAGTAGCGACTTGTGCTTCATGGTCAGAAGATACTCACTTAGATATAGAACCTAAATGGCTTACTATGGAAAAAAAGTCTGGTTGATCCCCTTCCTTTACCTGTTTTACACTCTATTTCTTATATGTTTTTTGCTTACCCTATTATCAGTGTGACACGATTAGCACTATTAATATTTGATTCCTTTTTTTCATACTAATATTGCTTGTTCCAAAGAAATTTCAGTTTGGTATAACTCTCATTTAAAGTTTAAGAAAAATGTATCTTTTTGGACGTCCTGGATTAAAGCATGCATTTTACTTTTGCGTGGTATTTACCAAAGAAATATCTTTCATTCTTTTGAAGAGCTATGAAGATGCTTTAATTTACCGCCTGATTAATTATATAAATATGTATTACTGTGGAACACTATACTAAATGGTTTCCCCTTGGCATCACCAGTTCTAAAACTCCAGTGTCGAGGGGCGTGGCCAAGATGGCAGCTGGATAGGACGCACAATCGTGTCCCTCCGGCATCGCCGTTCTCTAGCTTTGAATGCGGCCCACTCCCGGTTCTCTGCAGCAGCAAGGGAGAACCGGGTGTTGGTGAAAGTAGCGGAGCGCCAGAATTGAGCCGTTTTGGCAGCTAATCCGACCCCATTAACACGATCCGCACCTCAGCGGGAGCAGAGACTGGAGCGGAGGCCCGGCGGGCGGAGCCGGGATGGCTGACGGACTCCGGAGCAGCGGAGCTGTGTACGCCTGCTACCCGCTGGCGGTCGAGAGGTGCGTTGGTGCCTCGGTGTACTGCGTTTGACTGCCGGTGACCCTAACAGAAAGTGACCAAGACACCTGAAGGCCGCCTTGAATGGCCTTGGTGTAGCACCCGCCATTTTGCCTGTCTGCGACACCGCTGCGGAGTCTCCCGTGGCGAGGAGCGGCACTGCTCGATAGACGTGAGAATCTGGCCCCAGGCTCTTGTGGAAGCCGATAACTTAGCTGCGAGAGCACGGCGCAGTGGACTCTGTATGGCCGGTGTCCCAGGCGCTGCAAACAGCAGATCGTCACGGAAGACGCGGACGGCCGTCTTCGCTCCTCTGGCGGCGGGCCTAGTGCTGGGTGCAGCAAGACCTCTGGAGGCGCGATGAGCCCCGGAGCGGCTTGAGCACACGCTGCCCACTGCGCATCACCAGCCCAAGAGCTACGGTCTGAACTGTGCCGGACCCAAGGTACAGTCGAGATCCACGAAACCGGCGTGGGGCACACGATCTTCATCGACAGCCGACTTTTGTGAGTACGGCCGTGAGGCCTGGTGGTGTGGCATGAGCCCATTCAGCGAATTCCCCCTAGCCGGAGGGCGGCCGGTGCGGTGCTGGCCAAGAGGCGCTGCTCAGGAGTGGGGTGGACTGGCGACTGACCCCCAAGCTTACACACTAAGAGTATCCAGTCCTGGCTGGCGACGACCATAAGGGGAGGCGAATTGGGAGCACAGTGGTCGCCTTGGACTGCGGAGGCCTGGCGCTCGCCTTCTCGCCTGCTGGGGCGGTGCAGGGTCGTCTGCCACTACAAGGTGAGATCACGCTCTACTGAGCCTAGAGACTGGACCCGAGCAACTGGCAGGTCAGACAAGAAAGCGGAGCGGTTCCGGCGCAGTGCCCACTGTGGTGCGGGAGATTCAGGCGCCAAGATCAGCGGATCGCTGTGGAGGAGGTGGGTGGCTATCTTGGCCTTGCCGGCAGCCGCATAGATCCGGGCACAGCTGGGCCCTCGGCGGAGCGCCGAACAACGGCCAGTCCGTGCTCACGTTGCCGCCTACCTGCCATCAGCCCGGAAGCACGCGCCTGACCGGCACCAGAACTGGAGAGCGCTGGAGGCCCAAGTAACCAATGTGGGAAGGCCGATCTGCAGTCTGATGGGCTTCCGTGAGTACGGCCGGGAAGCCTAGCAGCGCGGCGTAAGCCTGATCAGTGGATTCCCCTTGGCCTGGGGCGTGCTCAGCTTTGTTCTTTCCCAGTAGGAGCTGCCCAGAAGTGAGATAGGCTGCAGAGGGGCCCGGCAAATCGGCACACATAAGATCCTATAACTCCGGGGGGACAGGCGTCGCATCTGATTGCAAGCACCCCGGGATACAGGGTTTCCCTCACGGCGGCGGACCTCACCTGGGGCACTACCGGTGGTGGGGGCCAGAGGGCCCCAGAATTTGATGGACATTTCTGGCGGAGCACTAGGGGAGTCCGGCACACACTCGCTCTGAGGTACACAACGGTGGCCTGATATACACAGAGGAAGCCCCTTCACTGGCACTACTTACGGCTCTCCCACGACCCAAGCAGAGGGCCCCGGGGACCGCGAGCCAGGCACCAACGACGGACCTCTCATTGGCTGGGGGCAACAAAATGGCGGCGGCCCGTGCAAAGAAGGACAGGACCCTCAAAGACATGCTTCTAAAGCAACCTGGGGCATCTGGCTCATCGAGCGCCTCACCCTTGGATGAGAAGCCGGCAGAAACACTGGAGGGGGGTGATGGACCGGCCACTAAGACCTTTATGATGGAGCTCTTCTCCGCCCTCAAGGAGGACATTCAGGACCTGAAGGGTCAGCTTTCCGCTGATTTGAATGAGGTCAAGCGCGACATAGATGAAGTGGGCGAACGAGTGGCCACTCTGGAGGACCTTGAAGCAAGTAGGGAAGAGGAGCTCCACATGATGCAACAAGACCTGATCCGCCTGCAGGAGCAACACCTGGACCTGCAAGCACACGCAGAAGATCTCGAGAATCGCTCTCGGAGAAATAATGTACGGATCCGAGGCGGGCGGAAGAAGACGATCTCAGGTCATATGTCTTGGCCCTCTTTCGACATGTCCTGGGTGAGGATGACACCAAAGACATACGGATGGACCGGGTGCATAGAGTGGGCCTACCTAGGGGGGATAGGGCTCCTCCACCGGATATTATAGTCTGTGTTCACGATTTTCAGCTCAAGGAGCAGCTGATACGCAAAGCTCGAGAGTCCTAGCCCGTTCAGTTCCGAGGCCATACCCCTGCACTCTTTCAGGACCTGGCGGCGTCCACCCTGGTTAAGAGGAGAGAATTTAAGGTTGTTACCTCCCACCTTCGTGACCAAGGAATTTCGTATTCCTGGGGCCATCCCTTTCGTATTATTTTTAAGCATCAAGGGAAACTGAGACAACTTCGCTCTCTCAAAGAGGCGCTTGAAGTGCTGGGTTTGGAGAGCCCTCCGGTGGCGGGGCAAATGGAGGGGCCTAGAGAGCACGCAGCCCGGAGGCCTTCACGCTGGCAGCTGGTCGGTAGACCTGCCTCTAAGCTGAAGCCAGATCCAGAGACGATGGCCAGAGAAAGAGAGGCGGTTCTCACTTCACTGTCTCAGCCTTCGGAGCGACCCATCTCCCCTTGACTTAGACAATCAGATCGCCCCGGAAGGGGTCTCTTGGAGTCATGACGGGGGGGGCACACGAGGACGTTTTGCGATCCCCGCTAGCAAATGTTATCTTGCTATTCGTTGAAGAACAGATTATCCATCACTCGATTCCTCGATCGAAACATGGCCCCCATGGGTTTTTCACTACGGACGAACTGTTGTCCTTCTATGGTTCAACGGGTTGGGTTAATGAAGGGTTTTTTGTGGTCCCTGAATGTTGTTGTTTTTCTTTTTTTGGGTTTCCGCACCAGTCCATACACATCTGCTGTCTCCTTGCCGGTACACCTTGGCTCTTGGGGCACTAGAGGGCCAGTGAGTACGATAAGCGCGCTTCCTGCTGTAACATCCTCACCCGCCCGCTATGGGTAAGCCTTAATGTTCGAGGATTGAACAACCCTGTGAAAAGAACGGCCATCCTTTCTTTGCTAGAAAACTCGGATGGGGATATTTGTCTTTTACAGGAGACCCACCTCCTCTCTAGGGATACCGCACGCATGCGCTCCTGACGCTTCCCGCAACAATTCTGGTCCTCAGGCACGTCCAAGAAAAATGGGGTGGCTATCCTAATCAGAGCTCATTTCCCTGGCAAGGTTCTTACTACTTTTGCAGAAATAAAAGGTCGCTTGTTAGCAATTCGGATACAATGGGAGGGCGCTTGCATCACACTGGCTTCTCTTTACTCACCTAACACTCAACAAGAACCGTTTATCATACATGCTTTAACTGAAGTGCTCGCATCCCCAGACGCAGCTATACTGGTAGGGGGGGGGTTTAATTTGGTGATAGACACAGCCCTGGACCGGTCGGGACAAAGGTCGGCCCAGGCTGGGGCCTTCTCCACCCGGGGGTTGGGCTGGTTAGTGGATAACAGGTTGCAAGATGTGTGGCGAACTCTACACCCCGGGGTGAAAGATTACACCTACTATTCTGCAGCCCATAAATCCTACGCATGGATTGACCACTTTCTTGCCTCCACCTCTTTAGCGCGCCGGCTAACAGACGCCACCATTGAGCCCCGGTCTTTATCTGACCATGCAGTAAATACGGTCAGTATCCCCGCGCAATTTGTCCAGAACACCCCTCCCGGTTGGCGCCTGCGGGAGGGTCTCCTACACTCACCAGAGACGGTAACTGGCATTAAACAGAAATTAATTGATTATCTGCAGCTTAATGATGTGGGTTCTGCGTCTCTGTCCGCTGTCTGGGAAGCCCTGAAACTGGTAATCCGCTGCAAACTTATTGCAATCTCGGCGGCGGAGAACAAGGCCTGGAAAGAAAAGCGCAGAGAATTAGAACAGGGAGTAGCGGAGATGGAGTCCATTCATGAAAGAACAGGGGCGCCGAGGGTGTGGAGAGAGCTGGAGAAGAAGTGACTCCTCTTGAAACGTTTGGATCTAGACAGGGCGGAATACGCTCTTCTCCGCCTACGCCATAAATTCTATCTTAGTGGCGATAAATGTGGCAAACTTCTGGCACAATGTCTGCGGGCTAAGACACAGGCATCAATGATCCAGGCGATCAGGGAGCCAAATGGGGGGGAACTTAGCGCGTATTCGCAAATAGTGGAAGCATTTAGATCCTTTTACCACACTCTCTACACAGGGCAGGACACACCGGTGCTGGATCTTCTCCTTTATTTGGGGAACTGTGCGGTCTCTCCTTTGTCGAAAGCTACAGCAGACCAACTCGATTGTCCCATTCGCATAGAAGAGGTGATCTTGGCTATATCCCGCTTAAAACTCGGAAAGTCGCCTGGCCCGGATGGCTTTTCAGCCCTGTTCTACAAATCATTCTGTCATGAGCTAGCTCCCTTTTTAACTAAGTTATTTAATTCCTTCTTGGAGTCGGGGACGGTGACAGACTATGTCAGAAGCAGCTATTTCTGTTATTCTAAAGCCCTCCAAAGATCCTATCCTTACTAAACATCGATGCGAAAATCTTCACGAGTATCCTAGTGGCGCGCCTCAATCCCCTAATGGCAGACTTAATTGATCCCGATCAAGCGGGTTTGATCCCTACCAGACAGGGGGGGAACAATACAAAGCTCCTCTTTCACCTTATGAATAGTGTGCATAGATCAGGCAGACAAGCACTATTTTTATCTATTGACGCCGAGAAGGCATTCGATAGGGTGAGCTGGGCATACCTGTTTGACACGCTACGAAGCTTTGGGTTCGGGGCGAACTATATTAAATGGATCAAATGCATCTACAGGGCGCCCAGGGCGTTTGTGCGGGTGAACGGAGTTAAGTCTGCCATGTTTCCGATTTCCCGGGGGACACAGCAAGGCTGCCCTCTGTCCCCCCTCTTATTCGCCTTATATATGGAGCCGTTGGCACAACGCTTACGGGATAACCCACAAATTGAAGGCCTGAAATTTGGGGCAGATGCTCACAAAGTCAGCCTTTACGCGGATGATGTGATTCTGTCGCTCACCAACCCTCAAATCTCCCTACCTGCTCTACTCCTAGAACTCGATCACTTCGGAAATGCGTCGGGGTTCAAAGTCAACCTGACTAAATCGCATATATTAAACCTGTCGATCCCTCAAGAGGTGGCGGACAACCTACAACACAACTACCCTTTCCAATGGACCCAGCAAGACATATCGTACCTGGGTATCCACCTCGCGCCAACCATTGCTCGTACTGTAACCCTCAATTATGCGTCCGTGCTTGAACAGACGACTAAGGCTTTGGATTCCTGGGCGCGTCTACGATTGGCATGGTTTGGAAGAATCGCGGCTGTCAAGATGACAGTACTTCCCCGTATTCTTTATTTATTTCAAACCATCCCAATAGCTCCGCCACCGAAGGCTCTCGGCCAGCTACAGTCCCTCATTAACAAATTTGTATGGAGGGGGAAGAAACCGCGCCTATCGCTAGCCCAAATGGCACTCCCGAAAAAAGAGGGAGGAGTCGGGCTTCCTTTGATTAAACGATATTATCAAGCGTCATGTCTTCGATATATCATAGAATGGAACAGACCACTGTTGGGTAAGCACTGGAACTTCATGGACCAGGCGGTGGCTGGAGTGAACATCTGGTGTGAGGTCTGGTTGCCCCGTAAACACAGAGCCTGGGGACTTTACTCCTCACCGGTTACCTCCCCAACGCTGAAGACTTGGGATGAGGTGGCTAGCAAAAGTGGCTGGACCACTTTTCCCTCACCGATGACCCCGATAGTAGACAACCCAGACTTTCCACCGGGTCGGGATTCGGCAGTGTTCCAAAGATGGAGAGAAGAAGGATGCAAGAGACTCGGATCTCTTTTTGACCTGAAAGGGCTGGTTCCATTCGATCAACTAAAGCGAGATTATGGCCTCCTAGCGTCTGATGAATTTGCATACCATCAATTACATCACTGGGTGACAGTGTCCTCCTGCTATAGTGGGGCTTCTCGGCCACTCACGACCTTTGAAAAATGGCTAATCTGTAAAAAGGACGACTAACGCCTCATTTCTGAGCTTTACTCTATGCTCACTATGAGACACGCAGGGCAATGCACAAAGGCTCAAAGTCGTTGGGAAGCGGAGTTGGAGAGGCCATTATCTGTTAAAGAATGGGATAATATAATCTATTGCGCACATCACACGGCACACAATACGGCTGGGGCGGAATCCGCTTTCAAGGTTCTTTCATACTGGTATTACACACCGGCGCGCTTACATAGCTGGGATAAAAGCAAATCTGATCTCTGCTGGAGGGGGTGCGAGCTGACGGGATCCTTAGTCCATCTGCTATGGCACTGTCCCAAATTGCAGCGCTATTGGACTGAAGTCCTAGATAACATTGATGAGGCTTTTGACACTTCTATACCTAGATTCCCGGCGTATACCATTCTGGGGCTTTCGAATCCCCTTACCTTTCCCCTGCGCTCCTTGAAAGGCAGACAAATCGCCTTAGCCCTATTAGCTGCACGACAAGCCATCTTAGTCCATTGGGGTTCAGCTTCTGTCCCAGACTTTACTGCCTGGCTGCATCGGCTCTGGCTAATCCTCGCTATGGAACGAATGTCCCTTGTGGTGGATCAGAAGGGGGATTCTTTTGCTGAACTATGGGCTCCTTTTCTGCATCTATTATCCAAGGAACTGCGCAAGGTCACATGCCCTAAATATCTCCAAATTCTTAAACTATTGCCGCAGGGTACCCCCTAACTGCCACTGTATTTGCCGAAGAGGGAATTACTCACAGGTGCTGTGTGACTCTAAGGTGGGAGGATACACAGGGAGGACAAACTGGTGCGGAAAGTGGGTGGGGGTAGGCGGGTTTTGTTGGGAGGGTTCTTCTTTTAGTTTGCTTCTGGTTCTAGCAAAAGTCTCAAGGCTGGCTACGAATTGACACGTTTATTCAGACGCTGCCGGCCCCAGGGTTGTTGGCACTCAGCTGTGTAGCTTTGCAAAATGTACGCTCTGCCGGCCTCTGGATGTAGGCAGGAAGCTGTGTTCTTTTTATTATGATTCTTTATAATACTAATAAAAAGATTGGTTCCATAAAACTCCAGTGTCTATATTATTCTGTAGTATTACTGAGAAAAGAAAAGTTGTTAGATTTTTCCGCTGAACAATGGCAAAACATCTGGTTAGATAATATTTCCTGTACCTCTTAATGAAACTATGCATTTTATTTAAGTGCGTTTGGACACCAGAAATAATATATAAAACCAATTTGACTGAGTGTTCTTTATGTTGGCATTACAATGCCACAATTGATACATTGAGTCATATATTATTTGTTGTCCAATTCTATTTCGATTTGGGGAATAAGTCTGAGAAATAGTCCAAAACATACCCATTTTTGATAGTATCACCTTTTCCGTTATTGTTTGTAAAGCAGTATTACTTATCTCTCCTTTATAAGTAACTCAACCCAAAATGCTTAATTTCTTCATTTCATCACCTATTAGGTCCATCACTTGGAATTGAAAAAAGTGCTGATTTTTTATCTATTCATCCTTGGTGGACATGGGCTTTCTTTACAGAAAATGTTTTAATGTCTCTAGAGCAAAATAATGAAGATACCCCTTCCCCAGGCCCAGAGTATCAATTATTCTGGAAACCCCTTTGATAATTATGTTAAAGATAACTGATCACATTTTAAGGTTATTGACTTTATGCTTTAATATGTAATTTTAGTAATTGTATATTTACTCATAATTGATAGGTATTATATATATTATAGTCCATTCTATCCAGCTCTTATTGCCCACATATATTTTTATTTTATTTTAAATTAGCTTTAAACATATCATGTTAGTGAAATAGTATGATTTATTTATTAATAATTATTGTATGCTAAACCTTATTATTATGCGGTATACATTTTTTGTATGTGTCTTACACGTTGATTTATTATATTAATGCAATAAAAAAATTTGAACTAAAATACGTGCTGACATTGTGGGAAAGGGCACAACGTACTCTAGTTTTCCTCTGGAGTGTACAAAAAAAGAGACCCGTTACCGACAAATCATTATAAACAAAAAGAGAGAAGATTTATTTCTCTTACAGACACACAAACACTCTCTCTCTTAGGAACATGTCGTAATTGTTTTGTTAAATATTGCTGACGTACATCTGGTAACTTTAAAATATGTAAAATACACCTGCATATGTGGGAATGTTTTAATAGGCAAAAGAGGTTTAAATGAAATGATGTCTTTGTACACAATAATGCATGCTATCATTTAGACCTGTTTATGTGAAGTGAGCACAATAAGCCCACATTCATGACACTTCTGTTGTATTTTCGTGCACCTGCACAATAAATGATACCTATACGAGCAAATCGCAGTGACTCAGTACAATTAATTATATTTATATCAGTAAATCTGTCAACCCAGCAGCACAGTAGCCCGATTGTCAACAAAGACACTGCAATTCCTGCAAATCAGATCTCTACTTAGTTTATGGCTCCTGCCGTTCTCCAGGGAACCTTGCAACCATTCTATTTTTATGTACAAAACTGTAGCTGCAAATTGGCTCCATTTCATGAGGCTTCAGGCTCTCTTAGGGCCTGATTACGAGTTTCCGCGGTCCTAGAGCTGACGGCATAGCCCCGCTTCAGGACTGCTGAAACTCACCACCCCCCACCAGATTACAAGTAATTTTGTGGTCTGATAGGCGGGCGGCATGGCGGTCCCGTGATGGTGCTGCTTAAAGGCTCACAGTGAGCCTTAAACAGCACTGCTGCTGGACCACTAGCGCACGTTCTTGCACAGGAAGTAATGAACCATGTCGTGCATTCCTTGCTGTGCAGGAACTGGGGTGCAAATCTAAAGGGGGACACACCATGTGCCCCCTTGCATGCACCAACGTGCACAAGGGCAAGAGGGGGCCCTATAGGGCCCCTTTTCTTTCTCACCGCCAGTAATTACATGGAGAAAGAGCCTCAGGGCACCACCAAGCATATTGCAGCCCTCAGACCGCCGTGGGACCACTAGGGAGTGCGATTCCCTGGCGGTTGTGGCGGTGCAATGGCAGTCCGACTACAAAAACCTAATAGGGTGGTTGGACCACCAGTGCGGTGGCGGCTGGACTGCTACCGCCACCCCCCCACGAGTCAGACTCGTAATCAGGGCCTTAGTGTGTGACGTGTGGTCTTATATTTATGACAAAGAAAACTACAGTTCCGAAAACCCTATGAATTGCTCACTCAAAATATACAAGTGGCTGAATGTGATGTTCATGATCTAGCACTCAGATGGAAGCTCTGTCAGCCCATCATTTTGTATTGGACATGAGGCTGTTGATGGAAGACACGTAGTATTTCTGTTATCAAACATGCTGCTTGTGAACTAGAGAGAACTTATGGAGCAAACTGAAGCATCGCATTCTGCTTATAATATTTCTCCCATTGTCTTAGCTCTATGGGGGAGAAACAAATAAATAACCAGCAGTTTCTCACCCATCCAAAAATGTTAAAAAAGCAATATAATTATACTGCTTTATCGCCCACGTTTTGCAGAGAACATTTTTATCTGCAACACTAGATCAAAAACCAGCGACCCGACCATTTCACCAGCAACAGAAAGATAGTAGGCAAAGATGGGTGAGTTTGTGTAACCAAACAAGCCTGTGAGACCAGCTGCAAATCCTGTGTACCTGAAACCAGCATCCGTGGGTAAGGACGACAAATTCTGAACAGTCATTTCCAGTAATAAGAATGCCAATGGTAATGCCCTTACCAATGGCTGTAGTCCAGAGATATTACAGCACAATGCTTTTCATTAGAAGACAAAGTATGTCATACCAGCAGAATTTCCTAGTTGCCTCTAGCTGTAAACTTTCCACTCTTTCTGGATTGCAGTCCACTAGTAACTAAGGGCATAACTGAAAGTTTGGCAGATGGGATAATCTGTAAAAATATGGTGGATATCCCTTGCACTGTATTACAAGTATGTTAGGGCCTCATTATGAGTTCAGCGGAGTGGGACCACCCCAGTGGTTGAACTGCCTGCCAGATTAGGAGTTTTCTCCTGTCTGGCAGGCGGTTATTTGACATTCCGACAACGGTGCCTATGAAACAGGCACCGCAATGGGAACCTCAAAATCAGTACCTGTACAGCATGGACTGCTGCAATCCATGCTGTGCAGGTACTGGGGCGGATGCACACAGGGGGGGGCACAACATGTGCCACCCTGCATACTCCCCATGGAGCAGAGGCACAAGGGGGCCATTTAGGGCTCACTTTGTTTCCTCACTGCCACACTTTTCATGGCGGTTGCACCGCCATGAAAAGTGTGATGGTGAGGAAACTCGTAATATGCTTGGCGGGGCCGCAGCGGCCCCGCAAAGCATATTGCGGCCCCAAGACTGCCTTGCCATCGCCTGGAATCTCTGATCACTGTGGTTGCAGTGGTCCCAGGCGACCCAACCACCCTGGTCATAATACGGCAGTCGGAAGACTGCCACCGCCGCACCCCTGCGAGTCTGGCAGTACGTGGACTGCCAGACTCGTAATGAGGCTCATAGGCTTTAATGCACTGGTAACACAGTGGATGGGACATCTGCCACGTTTTTGGGGAGTTTCCCATCTGCCAAACTTTAAATAAGGCACTGTGTTTTAGGCTGCAGGTTTACTTCCACATAAGATTGTAATACTAGAGCAATTCCAGATAATCAGTATCACAAGAAAAATTTCCAAGGCCATAGATCGAAACATTATTTAAATATTTATTTTATTTTTGCTGGGCAAGGCAAATGAAGAGGGAAAACACTTGGAACAAACTTTACAAATGCATCAACGAACTTATTTTAAAAATGTATTTTATATACACAGAAACAGAAGTTGTTATTAAAGGGAGTTAGAAGATAGGTTCCAGTTCCAACTGTTCTCTAGCATTTCTGCTCCAAAGTAGCATTTATCCATCACTATAAATCATAAATAAGAGAGGGCTTGATGTCTCTGAGTAGTATTGCAGAAAAGACATAATTAGAGGTAGTGCTATGAACCCACCAATCTGTCATCTATACTGGGAGTTGCCACCAAGATACTAAAACACTAATTAGTTCTTTATAAGCCTTTTATGTCTGCAGACAAAGCTCATAAAAACATAATAAAAATGGTGTGCAGTGGAGTAAAGTCAGGGGCATGGTTAACATTAGTGCACTAGAGGCACAGAGTTGAGAGGGGGGCCACAGCAGCCAAAATAAAGCCACTCAAGAGGGAGTAAAGTGGCACATTTTCCTTTCTGGCAATGGTCCCTGGCAACCTTGCTAGAACACGGAGTACAGCGAACTAGGCAGAATAAGGTGACTGGTTAAAATATGGGGAAAGAGACAGAGGGAGCGAGGGAAATAGAAAGAACAAACATGAATAGCAAAGGTAACAAATACTAGGAGGTGGAAACAAGAAAGAAAGCTGCGTAGATGGTTTGGAACGAGAAGGCAAAGGGAAAGAATTTGGAAGGGAGGGTGAAAGGAAGAAGAGGAGATGGAAGGGAAGAAGAGCAAAAGGATACCTGGGTGGAAGGGTGAAAGGATGGCTAGATTAAAGATGCATGGAATGGTGAAAAGATTAGTGATAGTATGGCTAGATGAATGGGTGGATTGAATGGTGAGAGGGCGAATGGAAGTGTGGATGACGATATGGCTCAATGTGGAGGACAGTTTCATTTTTTGCTACGGCCTTGTTTAGAGGTCTTCATAACTCTAGTTCAACACCAATTTTTAAAGGGTAGGAATTGTTCGACTCTCACCAATACAGGAATAGGGTGTCCTATTGGAGGCAACTGCTCTCCGAAATTGCAGTGTTTCTTATCATGTGCACAAATATTTATATCCTGACTTAATAAAAAATATACAACTATATGATTTTAGTGTTCTGAAACAGCACATAACAATTGGTGTCAGGAAAGTATTGAGGGGCCTCACTCTATAGCATATAGAGCTCTATCTGGAGGCCCCAAGTCAGCATGCACCTGCTTAACAACATAAAGTATCAGAAGGCAAACAACTTCATAACAGCTCTGAAGATGAACACATACTTTCCAGAAGTGCAAATGGTGGCATCATAATACATGTGTTTTCAATGAGGGAATGTGTCAAAGAACAGGAGGGGGACAGCTCATCAGAATGGAGATGGTCTCCAAATCAGTACAACAATAACACATTACTCCTAAAGGACATGCACATGGACAAGTATTTTCTTCACGTGATGCAAGAGAAGTGTTATGCTTTCTGGTGCAAAGGAGACATTTTGTAGCCGGGGATATTATTTCCATTAATTATGATTCTGTTACACAAATGTTTGCTAAACACAGGATAAACTGAAATATACGAATTCAGAATTATTTAATTGTTACCCATTATTATAACGCCATCTCAAGGACTGTAGTCATATGTATCTTCTAGTCACTCAGTGATATGAAAAGCTGCATCCTGATTTAATACCATGGCATTGTTTCCATTGGGGTTTGCAGTAAGGGATTACATAAATTAGTTCCACTGAGCTTGATAGTATGAATATCTATTTTATACGCTTATCCTAAAAATATGGCATGGATCTCACTCTCCTGGTTCAACGCTGCTGATTTATAAGGACATCTCATTTGGCCTACTTACTCATGTTCATAGAAAACAACTGCTCATATCAACAATTGGACAATGTTTATCAGGGACAGGGTCTCCTGAAATAGACCATATCCATAAATGCAAGAAAAACCCGCCAGGAGACAGCACATGCTGCAAACACTTTCTACTACAGAGAAAGCACAATTGCCAGTCTAAAGCACCTGACCAATTCAAGATACAATTCTGAACAGGTATATTTGGGGATGGCTTTTGCACAGAAAAAAACAAAATGTGGTAATTACATTTATTAGACAAACTCATTGGACTACATTGCTGCCTATAAGGTGATGCATTTCAGTTGTTTGCATTCTTCAAGTCTACAACCACAAGAAGCTCAGCTTAGAGAACACATAAAAAGCTGGAGACACAAGATTCATATTGATCAGTGGGAGAAGACTGTCCAAGCAGGTGTTGAGACATTGCAGAAGAGGGTCATCTAGTAATCTTAAAAGCCAACACACAAGTAGACTCTGATAGGACACACCTACAATCAGGGCATTCTTGCTCAGTAAAATGTAAAGGCAGCAAACTGATGATTACATCACATAAAAAAAGACAGTCCAATGGGAGGGTCACACAAGAGGTTGTTTTAGTGAGCGAGTGCACATTTGGCAAATGAACACATACACTAGTGATTAAACTGCTTGTAAGGGTTGCATGTCAGAATACAGTATACAGAAATATCCTCTGGCAAATTTCCCGCTAAAGGTTGCACGCTTGAGTTGCATGGCAGAGTCAACTTTTGCTCCCTTTGCAGACGAGGGTTAAATGTAAGAAATGAATTGTATGGATCAGTGTATACCAAGCGAAAGTGTCGTTCAGAAGGTTATGCACGAGTTCTTGTGGTTTACTTCAACATCTCATCCCTCAGCATAAATGACTGGGAGGTGGCTGTCGGTACTGGAAAACTTTGAACATTACGATGTGTTTTTTATGTATTGCCCAAGACAGTGCATGCGGTTTTGTTTGCGAGGTCTCTGGTAAACTAAACAAGCATCTGCAATGCAATAGGTCTTGCATTTACGTGAGTTTGAGCTATTGGCATTGTAAATTACAATGCCAATAGCTTAAACTCTCGGAAATGCAAGATCTATTGCATTCCAACTGCTTGTTTTATCCTTCAGACAAATTAAAGAGCTTTCTTCAATCTATTAATGGGAGCTGAGTGTAGAGTGAAGGGCGTTTTTTATCATTTTATTAGGACAAAGATGGCAACACCTCCCTTTATTACCTCTCACCTTCACCTTTCCACATCTCCTCTCACATTTGTTCTTATTCTTATGGCTTGTAGCCATTCCAACAGCCTTACTGTGGGTTTTCCTTCGTTTGCAACAGAAGCTCTGTTGCCCCCTTTCCCATCCCTCACATCAATGAGAGTGACAATAACTTGAGATTCTCCCACTGAAATAAGGCCCTTTGTGTCGGAATGTGCTTTCCCAGCAAAAATATTACAGAATATTATTTGGTACTGGGTCATGTTGTACAGATTATCATATTTAAATGGGCACGACCAAAGATACAAATTTTCTGTCCAGGTCAGAAATATCTAGTAAAGATGTAGGCAAAACTGTGGGGCAATAGAGTAGTGTGGAGAATATCGGACAGCTCCAGATTTAGTATTAGTAGGGACACCTTTTAAGTGAGTTCTATGAAAGCTAGCGGAGACCACAAATAAAGACAGTAGAAGATTCCAAGTTCATGATTAAATAACAGCATTATCATTTCCATTGAACAAATAGCATTAAGTGATATTGATGTGGAGCAGTGGGATGATCGATTTGAAAATAAGCCTAGGGCTGGAAGCCTGTCCCTCACTTTGTATACAATGATTGTTCTAAACAGTTGAATTTGCTGCATTGGGCACAAATGCCAGAGTGCTGTAGCGTGTGAAGATGGACACTGGTCTGGTGGTCGCAGGAGCTTCCAGTTTAAAACAATGTTGGCGGCTCTTGCGGCTTCTCATCCTCGCTCAGTAGGACCTTGCACATATCTGAGTTTGCGCGGTGCAGTGGAAATTCTTTTCCTGGGATACTGGCTTTCCTTCCTTTACAAACCTTACTGGTCACATTTTTCTGCGGGAATGATTCCACCAGGGTAAAGATTTCTCTAAAGAATAATCAAAATTGATAAACAACGTTAATAATCTATTTTACAAACAAACAAGTCTAATATGTACAGTTAAATTATCAGATGGGGCTCAGTAAACAACTTAGACCTTGTTTAACGTTGTAGCGGGGGATTAGTCAATGAGATGTTGCTCAATCTCTCATTGGCCTGGATTTTGGTACAAATGACATGGAGAGGGGTTGAAGAGGCAACTATTACTTTTCTCTCATGAAGATATAGAATATGTTTTGGTTTGCCATCTACAAACAAGTTTCTATTCCCATCACTAATGTTTTTCTTTGAGAGAGATTAAAACACGACATTAACCTCAACCTGAATCAAGTAAAGAAAAACGTTTTCAATTTTACAATCCAAATTTAAGTCAATCTCTTTGGACAATATTTTCCTGTAAGATGCTTTTGGCCTCACATGATTTACTAGTCTAGTTTTTGAGTTATAGACCTCTGAAAGTATTTTATTTTTTAACACATTCAGGGCCAGATTCTGTAGGTTCAGCGATGTTCCCGATTGCTTTGCAATACATCACGTTTGAGCAGGGTCTGCATGCAACTAAGTTCAGGATCATTCTTTAAAGGGGTGGAGCAAGTCCTATTTATGTCATCCTTGGGGGCTGTTAAATGTCAGTAAATTCGTTTTACTTAGAACACTGGAAGGACAACAAGGAGAGAGCCAAGGTGAGACGATAGGCAGAGGGCTTCAAGAAGAAATATGTAGATACAGATTGGTTAAAATAAAACAATTTCTATAGAACGATTGCAAGCTTGAGTGCATGTATTTTTATTCAATTTAATTTATTGTGTGATGTTTGATTGTTTGGGAAAACTATGTAATTGCATACCATTGCTAGGGGTACAGTCTGGGGCATAGTGCAGTAAAAATGGAGACAATGATTAGCAAAGGTCTATTGAGGCAAATTTAGGATAAACTATTGCAGGATTTCATGCAAAATGTATCCTGTTAATCACACTACGAAAAACTGGTGCAATTTGTTAGCTAATATTTAAGAGCAGGGAAGCAAGGAATTGGTGCAGAGGCTATAGTTCCTGGCGAATATCCTGATCAATTATAGATTTTTCGAAAGAGAGAATCTTTACGTTTCACTATAAAAACCTAGTGCTAAGTAAAAAAAAAAAAAAAAGAACATTGAAAGCTATTAAGAACTGGAAACAGATTAGAGGTAAAAATGGGTGTTTTAGCTGGGTACTCATGTTTGTGGGGCACCAATAAAGTCAAAAAGAGGTAGCAGGACAGGGGGAGGACTTCAAATACAATGAATCTACAGTGATCTATAGGAGGGACTTAACCAGGCTAAAAGAATGTTTTTTTTACGAGGTGTAACTGGGATAGAGGAAGCAGAGTTGAGAAAGCCAAGTGTGCTTAGGTACATCGTACTGAAAACTGTGCCAACTACTGAACCATTTCTTTTAGGGGTTAAAAGCAATCATGACTGCTTTTTATTGACCAGATTTCGGTTCGATCTTTTTCATTACCTTTTGGCCCAACCATGTGGTGCCCATAGAGAACAGTGTCCCACACCCTGTGGCTGCGACGGACAGTCTCCACAGGATATGATGCACTCTTTAATGTTCTGTAGCTTTTAGGAGGTTCCCAGAAAGTCTTTTATTATTCCTGTTCTTAAAAAAGCATGTTTTAAGAGGGTTAGAACTGCTTTTATCTTTTTGCAACTTCTTTTAAATGATTCAGGACTGTTTACGCTTAGCTTTTTAAGGGCTGCCATCAGGCTCAGGTCCAGCTGTGATCAACTGTGAGGGTGGGACCTTTCTCATAAACCTTGTAACAATGGGTCTAAAATGGCCATATTGTTTTGCTTTTGTATCCCGATGGTTTTTTATTGATATTTGTTTTGATTGTTTGACTTTTATGTTTTTTTATCGCAAAAACCAAATAAAGTAAAGTAAAATGAATTTACTATGTTGTATTGTCCTTGCTTAGAGGATTCAAATTTAAAAAAAGATGAGTTCAGACGGTCTCTCCAGCAATGCTCTTTGAACTTACCCTAGATATTTGGATGTAATTTTCACACCAATGCTTAAGTTATTCGTAGCCGTCTACGAAATTGTATATTTACTGAGAGGCAGTATGTTAGTGTTAGGGTTT
This sequence comes from Calotriton arnoldi, assembly GCA_963921515.1. Classification (NCBI taxonomy): domain Eukaryota; kingdom Metazoa; phylum Chordata; class Amphibia; order Caudata; family Salamandridae; genus Calotriton; species Calotriton arnoldi. Next base: position 144,149 of record CAWUFW010009018.1, read on the forward strand.
AACAAGTGGGCTAGGCGTGATCAATAAAGCTAACATTTAATAAGGGGGTTTGAAAATTAACAATCTCCCCATAACAAACATAGGCTTCAGAAGTAGGATGTCTGCTCTACACAATGTAGGGGCACTTGTTGGAAAGGCTGGTACGTCGACGTGGGAGGGACCAGTGCAGATGCATTGCACATTTGTGGACTATGACACAGTCTTTTATTCAGATGAGATTATGGGCCTAGTTTGGATGTCGGTCGGAGTTGCCTCCGACCGAAATCCCTGCGGTTTTGGAGCCAACCAACTTTGGGTCGGAGGTCCAAAACTGCAATTATGATGAGACCGCACATGGTGCGGTCTCAGACTCCCATTTCCCTATGGAAGCTTGTGCGGCGGTCAAAAACCGTCCAGAGCACAAGCTCCCATAGAGAAATGGGAGTCACTGTAAATCCCTGCACCGTGTGGCATGGACCCCTCGGCTCCCGACAGTAGGCTGTGGAAGAAGGGGGGCCCTGCTGGGGGCCCTCAAAGTCGCTTTCCAACAGGCTTTCCATGTCGGAAAGCCCAACATCGAAAGTCTGTTGGAAACCAACACCATAATACCAACGGAGGAAACGCCATCTGTACGGGATTATGTGGCGGTTCCAACTGGCCGACGGGCTACTTGAACCTGTCGGTAGCCAGTCGGATTGACCGGCCGGTTTCAAATCCGACCGCCGTCATTGTAATACGGAGGTCGGATTTGAAATCTTGGATGTTCCGACTGACATCCAAATTAGGCCCTCTGTGTTGTGTGGGCCACATGGACGGGATTTTTTAGGGTCTCTCCACCACTTTCTCTCTTTTTGTTGTACTGCATATGAGTAGTGTGCAGAGGTAAATGGTACAGAGTACCTGTAGAGTTCAGTGTGCTGTGACTCTAAAACAGGAGTGTGTTATTCAAACCCCATCACTTATCCTAACTATAACCCTTAACCCAGCCCCATTCCATACACTAATCTAAGCCCGAACTTTAAAACCAACCTTAAAACCTATCCATTAACTTTAATCCTTAAGTTAACCACCATTACACATGTATTGATCAAAATACAGACTACTTTAAATTACTTTGCAATTTATTTTTTTATTTTTAACGTGCAAAGTCTTGTCTTTATAATAAACAGCACTTTTTCGATTTGTTTTTCAAAAAAGTAAATTTTAACACTACTTTTTAGTGCCACAACTTTTTACCCACAATTTTTGTTAGTGCAAACCATATTGATGGTGTAAAAAAGGAGCTCGGTGGTTACAGCAATGAAATTCACCAACAGATTTAATTTAATGCTTGGTGCTTTTCTCTGTTTCAATGTTGTAATATACTGGAAACTAGAATCCACCCTCTGGAGAGAACCGCTCAGTATGACGGAGAGGATTTCAGATGAGGCGCTTTGAAGGGTGCTTAGCTTGTCGCCGGAATGGCATTAAAGTCCGCCTTGGTATGATAGAATTACACTCTAAATCCAACCTCTTCAAATTCATTAACATGGATAATATGACTGGTCCTGCTAACATAAGGCTTGCCTGGTGCTTCTATTCTGAAAACTGGGCCATGAAGCTAGTTTCGTTGGGGATCTGTAGGCAAACAAAGTTGAACAAAAAAGATCTGAAATGTGCACTAAAGAGAGAGTTAGGTGTGACATTGAAGAAACAACCTTTTGGCATTATGGTGCAAATAATTTTAAATTAAAAAGTGCAAAAAATGTGGCTAACTTACAAAATGATTTGGATTCAACCTGTACCTCACCAATGATGATTAACTAGGCTGAACACCTATGTTTTTTTCTGTTGAGAGGACATGTGGCCTTGCAGTTCAGGCTGAAGGACCTCTAACACAGCAGGACCAAGACAGTTCACATAGGTTTGCTCCCCGTCTACTGTAGTACAGTAGGCAAAAAGCGATGGTCTCCCTTCCCAGGTAATTGCCAGTGAATGAGGCCTTTGCAAACACCCTACTCATCACTTTTTATTGTTTTAACATACAGATCTACCATTTAGCCAGGGGTTTATACCTTTGAGGCTTAATCAATTACATCTGTGTGCAGTCATAGGCTCTTGGGCTAATTTGCTATTGCAAGATGTGGGGCGGCAGAAGAAAGGACAGGTGTTACATTGTTCACATGAAGGGAAGACACAACCAGGCAGGTGTCTTCAGACATTTTATTAGATAAATCCTACACCAACCGAGATCAGCAACCTCCATCTCTAATCCCCAGCACCCACTGTCCTCCTTGAATACCTTTGAGACAGCATTCCTGGATGACTAAGGTTCTACATAGAACAGACGACAGTTCAATATTCTAAGCACAATACAACACATATCCCCTCCCTAAACAACAAAAGAAACCTGTACAGCAACCAAACCTGAATCATACAGGAAAAAGTGCAATTAGTGGAAAATTATGATACATAGTACAATATCATCAATGTTACAAGAAAGAAATAACAATAACTAAAAAGTATAAAAATAATAGGGAAAAATATACATGAGATTAAGTGAACAATGCAACATGCTACTAAAAGAAAAATAGGAAACTTAAGACACCACATAGTCTTTACACTAGATGAGTCTGGTTAAAGACTTTATGGTATGTCTGGGAAATGATCTTGGAGCATGACTGCAACAATGACTACTTAGCGGATTACTGCACTCGCATTTACCAGGGGTCACACTTGCCTCAGACTGAACCCATCAATGGTACTGTCAGAATTTGCACCATTCCATTTGACCAATCTAGACATACTCCACATGTCACCGTTATCCAGCCTAACAACATTGCTCATTATTGTCTTAATGCTCAATGGACCCATGTAACTTGACTCACCCTTTCTCACAAATCCCAGCTTCATCACTAGTACCATTTCACAAAACTTGGTACAATTATTTTTTATCATTGTTCTTCTTGTACTTGCTCTGATAGACATCTCTCAACAACTTGCCCTCACTTCTGAGTTCATTCATTTCTAACTCTTCATCCAATCGTCTCAATCCTTGAATCTCTCCACTCATCCATGCTGGATTCAACTACATGTTCTCAACTCTTCCTCTCATCCAGCAGAAAGGTGACTTGAACATTACCCGGCTGGGAGTGTTGCGATGAGCCCACCACAATTCATTCAACACATCCGACAAAGGCCTTCTCATTTTCACCGTGTTTTGCATACAGAACTTCACCATTTGATTCATGTGCTCAGCAAGATTGTTTGCTTGCAGAGAATGCAATGCCATCTTCAGATGAACTATAGACAAATCTTTCAGAAACTCCTGCATCTCTAAAGATGTCAACTGAACACCATTGTCTGTGACAATTTTAAGAGGGACTCCTTCACGAATAAACTCCTCCCTTAAGAAGTTGATGACAACTCTGATGTCGATTGAGCTCACACATTTGGTCACCACCCACTTGGACATATAATCCACTAATAGTATCACATATCGTTCATTGGGAGGTAAAGGATAGAAGGGACCATCTGCACGAGATTCATGACTTTATCTCTTATACCTCTGTGTGGAATAAACCGGTTACCCCTGAACAGTTCACTTCCAATCCAAATCAGTTCTTCTTTCACATTACAAAATCCCCTTATTGCTTCTGATAGAAATCTGAACTCTGGCCATCCCTTAACTATAAACTCTTTGAGTTCCCTAGTCTCCTCATCACTCTCCCTTGCCATCCACCACTCATCTTTACTTATAGCACTTTCACAAACCCAGATAATGTGATCAACATCAGAAATCATCTCATCATTGTCTAATGGTAATCTGGATAGGCAGTCCACTACCCTGTTCTTGGAACCAGCAATATACTCCACTTGGAAATTGAAATCACTCAACCCTTCCATATATGTTTTAATCCTGGCGTCAGCTCATCATCCTTCCTAAAAAAAATACATGAACGAATGGTCTGTGATCAGACCTAAACACAAATGGCATTCCCCAAAGATAGAACTTAATATGTTTGATTGCCTATGCACACAACAAAGCCTCCCTCTCGCTGACAGAATACTGTTCCTCTGCATCTTTGAGCCAATATGATGCTAATGCTATGACACATTCTTCATCATTACAAATTTGAGAGTACTGCCACAAGCCCTTTTAGGCTAGCATCTGTGGACAAAATGCTTTTTTAGATACATCAAAGAGTCTCAGGGTGGGCATTCTATCAATACAGTTCTTAAAGGCTTCAAAAGCCTCCTCACACTCATTAGACCACACAAATGTCATACCTCTTTTCAGTAAAGCACCGATAGGCTGAGCCACACTGGAAAATTGGGAATAAATTTGCAGTAAAACTCCACCAACCCAAGGAAAGATCTCACTTGGTCTTTGTCTTGTGGTGCTGGCGCTTTAAGAATTGAGTCAACCAAATCCAGTTTGGGTTTAATCCCCTCAGCAGAAATGTTATGGCCTAAATAGGAAACAGAGCTGACATGAAATTTAAATTTCTCTTTCTTCAATGTTAGTCCAGCCACGACTAATCTCTCCAACACTTTCACAAGTGTACTATCATATTCTCCCAGATCTTTCCCATAAATCAGGATGTCATCCTGAAAGTAAAGTATGCCCGATACACCCTCCAAAATCTTCTTCATGATCCTTTGAAAGCATGCCGTGCAGATGCTAAACCAAATGGCATCCTGATAAAACGGTAAGCCCCCAAAGGTGTGACGAATGACGTCAAATGCCTGGATTTGTCATGTAATTTAACTAGATGATATACAGATGAGAGCTCCATGACACGGAACACCTTGGCACCCCCAAGCATAGCTGAAGCCTTAGAGATGTTGGGAAGAGGTGGATGATCAATCCAAATGTGCTTCTTTAAATCTCTGAGGTCCACACACATTTTGATCTGCTTGCCCCCATCTTTAGGTGCCAATACAACTGGAGCAAGGCATTCCAAGGATTAAATCTCCTTGATTATGCTTTCCTCAATCAATCTGCTGATCTCTTTCTTTAAAGGCTCCAACATGAGATTGGGAACTTTTCTGACTTTGTGAATACAGGGAATAGCGTTTTCTTCAGAATTATTTTGTGTTCGAACACCTTAAGAAGACCCACTTTACCACTGAACACGCTTGGGAAACATGAAAGAATGTCACCATACTCTTGCTTCACTGATTCAGACATGACTGGTTGGAAGGCATAGGGATTCAACATTATCCCCATAGCCCGTTGGTGATGCCAACCTGATAAGTTGTCACCCTGGTTGGCCACATACTCTTTTACCAAAGTTGCCTTGTCCATTAAACGTAATCCACATGATGGCATACCCCAAAACATCAATCTTGTTGCCTCCATAGCTCACAGGACTAATGTCAGATAGGAGTAGAGAAATGTGTTGATCACTAAATTCCTTCTTCCAATTTTGATCACCCACCGTGGTATACGGTGAACTCGAGTCAGCTAGAAGTACAATTTCCACATCATCTAGCCTAATGTAACACTCAGGCATCATCAAGGGACCTACATCAACTTCACTGGGATTGGGCTTAATAGTTAAAATTATCTTAGTGAGATCTTCACTTAATGAATCAACAGCCTGACCCTTGTCACCCTTACAACCACGGGCATAGTGACCCCTTTTTCCACATTTCCTGCTAATAGAATTCCTGGCGTAGAACTGAAAACTATTTGGATAGTGGCCTAGATTGCCACATCGATAACATTTGATTTTTTACTATTCCTTGTTTCCTTACTACTACCAATTTGTTTCACTTCAGATTTGATTTTATCAACTTCATCTTCAGCAATTTAATTTATTCCAACATTAGCAGAATCACTCTGCAAAGGAGGAGGTATAACACGCATCTCATGCACCCATTTGTTTGTGCTCTCTATGCTTTCAACAAAAAAAATAGCCTCTCTGAGATCTGATCTGTTTTTTTTGCCAATAACTTCTCTTGAACCATGATATTGTTGGTGCATCTCAACAACTGATCCCTGATTAGCGAATCAGTTAAAAGAACAAATTCACAAGTGCGTGCCAGTGTTCGCAAGAAAGCCACATAGTTCCCCACACTTTCACCTTTCCCTTGTGTTCTTGAAAAAACATTGTGGTGCTCCACAAGCACGTTGATTCTTGTCTTAAAGTGTTTCTCTAATATTTATACAGACATCTCATAAGAATCTCTAGGTTCTCTTTCTGCATTCCCTACAGAAATGGTTTCAAGGCTGTCATAAATATTGCGAACTTCCACTCCTAAATTGTACAGAAGAACTCATTGTTTCCTGGCAGAAGAAAGTTTTCACCCCCTATGGTTACAAGCTATGAATCAAAAAGTTTTTTCCATCTCTTCCACAGTATAAGCGGTTCACCTTTATCAGATAATAACACAGAAGCTGAAGGCATACCAGCCGTTACCATCTTAGAATGATGTGAAGGTTGAAAGCTGTAAAAGTTCAGAAGTAATATACTTGAAAGATAAGAGACCAATTTAAATGTACGTGGTGAATGTGACACTCTTAGAAAATGAACAGTAGTTCTAAAAGATAATAACTCATCCAAAAAAAAGAGGAGAGCGGGTATTGCCAGTAAAGTCACCAATTTCTCAGAATGCTTGAAAAACAATCACCCAACTCAAGATGGCTGCTCCAGGGTCCTTAAATCAGGCCACATCCATCGCACGTGTAATAACGCGATATCCCAAAGCAAGATGGCTGCTACTTTGCACATCCAGGTGACGGGACATCCCTTGTGTTAGTGTTGATGCTGCCGCTGTGCTGTACACTGTCCCTGAGCACAAGAGGAAACTGGTTCTCTGCCGCCCTCTGCCTCAGAACGTGAGCAAAGTCTTCAATTGTGCCTCGCACTGAGATTGAGGCATGAGCAAGTCAAACCAGCAGCTACTGTGCAGCACACTACTCCCAAAGCACGAGCAGGGTTCGACTCACGGCGGACGTGACACATGCTGCCTCTAAAGCCTGAGTGAGACCCGAGTGGAAGCCGCGCTTGCCAAATTCCACATTTCCATTCTGGTAGCGTTACACTAGGATGTACCTGGAAGAGATGGAAGACCCATTGGCAGGCAGCAGAGGTTTAGCAGCAAGGTCGGGGTTTTTCTTCAGGTTCCACAATGTGAGTTCAGGAGAAGTTGGTGTGGTTTCAAATGTCAGTCTCCTCCTAGGCTCCTTGTCGCCAGTGTTATGTCATTCGCATGAAGGGAAGACACAACCCGGTAAGTGTCTTTAGATGTTTATCAGATAAATCCTACACCAACCGATATCAGTGTCCTCCACCTTTAATCCCTAGCACCAACTGTCCTCCTGGAAAATCCTTGGAGACAGCATTCCATGATGACCAAGGCTCTACATAGAACAGATGATAGTTCAACCTTTTTGGCATAACACAACAACAGGTTATGAGCTCTGTTAATACCCACGACTGAGATATGTAGAAGAATATTTTTTCCAATATTAAGAAAAGGATTTCATTGTTACACCTCCAGAAACAAATTAAACAATATCTAAATTCAGGCACAATGAAATGTTGTGAATGGGTACTTGTAAATATATTATGTACTCAAAAGTATTTCTTACAAATCAAGATTATTTTAGAGTGTTAATGTTGACATAGTGCCAGATAAACTAAGATGAACTATTTTTGAGTCCCTGTTCGAATTAAATGTGCCATCAAGAGCCTTCACCATAACAGCACTCAGGATATTTGTGGGAACATTTTCAGGAGCCCTGGGGCAGCTAGGGGTTGCTTGCATCAACTTGGAACCACCAACAACAGCCTCAGTGTGTTTTTAACACAGAAATACAACACCAGAAAAAACTATCATGGTAAGGAACATAAATTTGAACTCAATCCCCCTGGTACTTCCATGGTTGAATTATAACCTCAAAGATAGAGACAGAATATTTATGCTCAGAAAAGAGGAGGCAAAATGGATTACCTGTTTAAGATCAGTAGATATGAGGAAGGGCTTGGCTATGTTGAAAGTGGTCGCTTTCTATTAAAGCTCCCAGCCAGGGACTGCAGCTACACACTGACAGCTATTATCAGGGCATTGAGGCATTGAGGCACTCTCAAGGGTGCAGACCCAGATGCGGAAGGCTGGAGAGGGAATGGCACCGGTATGACCTTTATGAGGATTACTGACTCACCATTGTCCACCAGAAGTGCTCAGGTATGGCAAACAATCAATCAATAAAAAAGCTTTATTCGACTGTGATAATAACATCTGCACTGAGCTCTGCCTTAGCATCTACATTACTGTTTGGAGCTTCTCTCTCTGTTCAGTGCAAGCAGCACTAGTGTTATCAATATATTTGCACTACTTAGTTACCTTGGTTGTTGCACCTTCTCCTGATCCTATGAACACTTTGAGACGCAGATAAATTATTTCTCTCACTAGCTCTTGAGAATTGAAACATTATACTGACCAAAAATAATCATGAATACCAGTTAGTGAGTCCACTGTCTTCAAACAGAAGGGCTGCATGTCTGTCTCACAAATACCAAGGCAGCTGCTGTTCTCAGTGGCTATAACGGGTGGAAAACACTCTACACCTACAGATATGGATAAGGGCCCAGATGTTATGCTGGGCCCCCAATAAAGAAACTCAAACATTAGTACGTCCAATGGAACCCAAGGTCACTGAAAAGTCTGTAGAAGAAAAATCGATATGCGCAGGTATTGATTTATTAATGTACACATCTAGAAATGGCGAAGAAAGGATAACGGAGGGGGAGAGGAGACTAGAATCTATGCCGTGTCAGGAAATTTGGCACTTGAGAACAAGCTAACAAACACAGAAGCCAGTCCTTTTAAGGCATCCCCAAAAAAAAGTGGAACAAGGCATCATGCTAACCTACATGGTGGCCTTCATCCGTCAGATGTTTGACATCACATTTCTGCAACACCTAGAAATGCAGAGAGCCCACCATATACACCCCAGCAAATCGAATGAAGCTAATACCACCCACCCAGTAATGGTTCAGTTTCTTTATCATCAGCAAGCAAAACCCATACTACAAGCTGCATGAAAAAAGAATGGCCCCATTATCCTTGAAAACAACACAATCCACATCTCAGCAGACTTTTCACTCAACACTAGCACAAAAGGGAGACACTTCATGGTACTACTTCCATATCGATATTGCTGGGATATCAACTATGGCCTGCTATATCCACCCACAATGATTATTTCCATGGACAGCAAGACTTCATAATACCGTGATCCACAAGACCGCAAGAGATTTCTTCAAACCTTTAAATCAACCTGCATGGAGGTGTCTTTATCTACCACGGATACTGTATCAGACAATACACCTCATTTACATGATGATTGGCTTCCGCCAATGGAGTGAGAGAATGAGCCACAGGGATAGAGAGAGTCTGCCCAAAATTATAGACTCCCTGACCTAGGAAAGGGAAAAGTGCAGATCACCACTGATGAGCACCACAACATGAAAGACTGAAAACTTTGAGGTGGGCAGTCGCTCCACTTTTAACACTTAAGGCATCACTGCAATGCACTATGTCCAGACAAAGACCTGCACACTTTTCGAACATAACTTTATCTGTCTGTACAGTGGTTGCACTTGTGCAATACCGATCTTCTGGTTAGATCTACATTGCATATATCTGTACCAACCTACCTCTGTTGTGAATGCATGTCTCCCACTGTTGGAGTTGGCCCTTTTTGGCTAAAGTTCCCTAAACTTTTTGCCTTCCCCCTAGACCTTTTTTCTGACATGGTGTTGCCAACTTAGATGCTTTGGGCACTTTGCCACTGCTGATCAGTGTCAAAGTCCAAGTGCTCCCTGTATAAAGTGTAATGGTATATTTGTCTTACTAAGGAAGTCCCTAGTAAAATGCACTATGTGTGCCAGGGCTGGTAATGCAAATGCTACTAGTGGGCCTGCAGCACTAATTGTGCCACCCACACAAGTAGCCCTAAAGAGAGAACTCAGGCCTGCCACTGCAGTGCCTGCGCGCAGTTGCTAAAACTGCCATGTTGTCCTGACAAGTGCACCCACTTGCCAGGCCTGACCCTTCCCTTTCTATGCACATCAGACACCCCTATGGTAGGCCCAAGGTACACCCCTGGGCAGGGTGCAGTGTATGTGAAAGGTAGGACATGTACTGAGGTGTGTACCATGTCCTGACAGTGAAATACTCTCCATTTCGTTTTTCACTGTTGAAAGGCCATCTTGCCCATAGGACAGAATGGGGAGGCTGTGTAATATGTTTCCAGCCGATCTTCCAATAGGCTTAAGATGGAGGGGGGAAGTTTAGTGTGCCTGAACTCACAATTTAATAACACATCTTTTTGTGAAGGTGGTTTTTGCATTGTGTCTTTAGAAACCACACTTTCAGAAGTAGCTGGTTTTTTGTGTTCTAACAATTCTGTGTGTCTCTGCCTGGTTGTGGATTGACTGTCTGGATTTGAAAGTGATAGGATCTGGGGAATGTCTTGACCCAGGGGAGGAGGTGAGACAGCAACAGGCTGACCTGCATCTGGAGTGTAGGGGGGAGGAGTAGCCCCTGGAGGTGAAGAGGCCTGGGCTGCCGCCATAAAACAATGGCTCCATCTCCTGCTGAGTGATTGAAGATCCAGACCACCACTATCAAAGGGAGACACCCAGAACTGGTTTGGACAGGGGTCAGTGCCCCCCTGAACACAAAGACTTCAAAGACATTTAGGGGTATAACTATGAGAGCTGAAACCCCTGAACTTAGGACTGATCAAGACTGTAATGGATTGAAACTACTTCGTGGTCAAGAGGAACCTCTGCCAAGGAAGAAACAGCTGAAGAGACTGAAGGAAAGGACTGACCCTTGCTGTGTGTTCTGGGGCTGGCCAGCAGTTTGCTGATTTAACCATGGAGAGGCGAAGGGACTTTGCTGTGTGCTGTGTCCCCCTGCTTGAAAGGACTTTGCTGTGTGCTGTGTCCTGAAATAACTTGTCCCCAAGGGCCCAAAGAGAGCTGGCTCCCTGTTGTGGAAACTCAGGAACACAAAAGTTTCCAGAGGAGTGTCTCAGCGACGCTGTGTGCATGTGCTTCTTGCAGCCTGAGACCTTCGTAAGAACTGCCCCATGATCGTGTGCACCCGGAGTCCAAGTGAGTCTCAGCGATGCTGTGTGCGTGTGCTTTGTGCAGCCTGAGACCTTCGTGAGGATTGTCCTGTGATCGTGTGCACCCGGAATCCAAGTGAATCTCAGCGACGCTGTGTGCTTGTGCTTCGTGCAGCCTGAGACCTTCGTGAAGACTGCCCTGTGATCATGGGCACCTGGAGTCCAAGTGAGTCTCAGCAACGCTGTGTGCGTGTGCTTCGTGCAGCCTGAGACCTTCGTGAGGATTGTCCTGTGATCGTGTACACCCGAAGCTCAAGTGAGTCTCAGCGACGCTGTGTGCGTGTGCTTCGTGCAGCCTGAGACCTTCGTGAGGATTGACCTGTGATCATGTATACCCGAAGCTCAAATGAGTCTCAGCGACGCTGTGTGCGTGTGCCCTGTTGCAGCCTGAGACCTTCGACTTTGCCATCGGCTCGGACCGGCAACCCCAGAGGAGCGGTGCCGCCGGCCCGAGCCTGCCTTTGCCAAGGAGAGACCTCGAACCATCACGTCGGGAGTCCGTGTTCCACTGCCCGAGATCAACGAAGTCGCCCCGGAGGCCCAAGCCGCGAGGAGAGGAGAGCGAGATCGCACCCCCCAGGTAATGCTCAGCGAGCGTGAGTGCGTCGCCGCCTGGGGCGGGTTGCGGTCTCAGAGAGAAACGCTCTCGGCCTTTCCCATACTTGCAGCGCGAGCCCCCGCTCAAGTTAGAATCTCGGCCCGTACTTGCCGAGGAGTGGCAGTACCGGGGCCGGAGTGTGGAGCTGCACTTTGTTTACACCAGCCCAGTGTTGGGGGCATATTTTGGCAGTAGCTGACCGCGAGTCAGTACGAGTGGCATAGAGTCCATTCAGAGCACCGTGAACGGTGCTGGAGTACATTATTGTTGGCATTACGAACTGCCTGATTGTTGCATTACGCATTGCATTGTGGTTGGCATTACGAACTGCCTGATTGTTGCATTACGCATTGCATTATTTTTGCATTACGGACTGCCTGATTGTTGCATTACGCATCGCATTATTTTGGCATAACGAACTGCAGTATTTTTACATTACGAACTGCATAGCATTGCATTAGGACTGCATTTGGATCATTGAGAATTGCTCATTAATACTGCAAGAACCTACAAGGGCTTGCTGGCCTAATAACCGGCCAGGTGAAATATTACAAATACGCATATGTTGGATTTTTATCGTGTGGTCTCATCGTATATCTTTTTATATAAACTTATACTTGTTTTTTATGAAACTCGTGTTGAGTCCATTTGTGGTGTCATCATTGGGTTACTGAGAGCGGGATTGTAAATACTTTACACATTGCCTTGGAGATAAGCCTGGCTGCTCGTGCCAAGCTACCGAGGGGGTGAGCAGGGGCTATCTGAGAAGGTGTCCTTCCTTTCCCTGACTTAGAAGCAAGGGTCCCTATTTGGACTAAGGTACCTACCTCAGCCAACTAGGGACCCCCAATTCTAACCTTGGGTAGCAACGGGTGGGGATTTGAACCCTCCCTGTTCTAACACCCACCTTTGGGGATACTGTGGGTAAATCCTCTGGTTGCGATTAGCTGGTACATAGAATCCCTGGTTTAGCTGGGAGGTAAACAGGAGGGAGAGATGTTCTCCCTTCTGTTACCTGCAACTGGGCACCATCTGAATGAACCACACATGGAACAACTCAACCACTCATGCTCTTGCCTCTTTGCTATTGCTCAAACTCACACTCAACCACTGTTAAATGTCTAGTGGGATGCAGTGGCCTCAATATGCCATTCGGCCCCCTGCTAGACATACTCTGCCCTTATAGGCTCGGGACCACATGGCCCACAGAGTCAGGATTTAACCCATAGAGTATGGTTAGTGTAGGGCCCATATACATGGAAGGGATTACCCACATCTCCCCCTTCTCTCTTTCCACCCACTATAGGTCTTGTATTGCTACTCGCCTCTCTTTCCACCTACTTGCTGCCTTACTGACCACTGTACTAAGGCACGCCACCCATTTGGACAGCTTCCACAACCTTGTTGGCCCCTGTTCCCATGGTCATGACCCTCAATTTCACCATCAACCGCTGACAGTTTCCTCTATGAACACTTGAAGCCTCTCTCATTTTATTAAGCACAAAACATTTTTAAACTTCTTGTGTGCTAATATCATTGGGATTGCTACAATCCACTAATCTGATGCTGAAGCAGCTAAATTCAGAGATGACTAGGTAGAAGTTGTCATCAGTAGCAGCCATATGTCCAGTTTGGAATCCAGGGGCGGAGATGTGACAATGAGAAAATGTGGTCTGATGTAGTGAGACGATTCTCCTCCACAAATCTTTGCCCCAGAAAGTGCTCAAGTCATTGTCTAACCCAGAAGACCGATCTGTATTTACTATACTCAAACTCTTTGACACGTTTGTGGAAGTTGGCTCAATCTACATCTCTAATGTTTCTAATTGTATCTTCTGACTGTCCCGAATCCTTGCAAGATTTGGCTCAGCCTATCTGGTACTAGGTGGGGATTGGAACCTGGCTTTAGAGTCGCTCGTACTCAGAGCAGGCAGAACAGATGCAATGAAGGTGGCAGAGTGATACTCCAAGATGTCTGGCTGAACCATAATCTGGTAAATGTCTGCTGACTTTTACAAGCAAAGGACAAGACTATCTGTTCCTCTCTTAGCCCACAGCAGATCATCATACATACATTACTTCCAGTCTCAGGTAACAGTACTGCCCCATGTGACCCTATTTTGCATACTGGTGGGAGGCCTATCTGATCATTTGATAGTCCATATGGGACACGACCATGGCCGTACAAGTCTACCACCATCCCTATGGAAATCACAACCCCTGAAATATCAACAGCTGATAACAAAAGAATCTTAAATTGCATTTCTCGGTGTTCAGGCAAAACAATGAGACCTCAGTCACCTTGGCACAGCTGCTGTGCACTACCTGCAAAGAGCCCTGGGGAGGCCTTAACATAGGAGACTCAGATAGAATTAAGAATACTCCAATATAGACCAAATCAGACATGCCAAATTGGTTAGGGATCTCACTCAACAGTAAAATGAAGAGCCAACACCTTCAATTCTGTGTCTGCTGATATTGGAGAAGGTTTTCATCAACTAATTTTTCACTGCCCATGCAGAATGTGCACTGACCAAACTATGGCAGCAACACCACGAGTGTGAGGAGAAAGCTGAAAGGCTACTCTCTTTTCAGCTGCACCAGGGCGACTCAATCGGCAAAAGTGGTTTGTGCATGACGAATCGAGGTGTTGATGCACCCAGTTGAGATCTCAGATCTTTGATTCATATTGCAAGTCCAAGTTCAGCTCTCATCCACTGGCTAATCCCTCAGAATCCCCTTCCCAATTCCTGGACTTGGCTTCTCTTGTTTCTCTTTCAGTGAATTGCATTGGGTCTCCTTCGTAGATTTGTGCTGGGAGGTGCCATTGCACTAGCTTTTAATACATATCGACTCGATATGTGACACTAGGGGAGAATTCCACTTAAACTTTCTGTCCCTTCTGCCTGGATCCCCATTGCTCTTATTTGTGTTGTTGATTGACCTGCACCTTCATGGTGATGTTTTTAATGCCATGTATTCTGATATATTAAAGACACTGTTCAATTAAGAAGGCAAAAAAAATCTGATGATTTAAACTAAACAGATAGAAACCCCTGCTACAAGAAATAATAATATCCAATTTACATTTAGTGCTTCATACTGCACTTTTACTATTTCCAAGCACTTTATATATCTAAACACAAGACTGGACTGGCCATTGCCTCTCTAGCACTTCCCCAGTGGATTTCGAAAAGATAGAATGAGGTATACCACACCAGACAAAAAATAGTATCATGTTTGCTAATTGATTTACATTCTATATCTAAATTAGGATTTAGGTAGGGTCCTTAGTCTAGGGATCACTATCCATTTCCTTATGAAAGCCATAGAACCTGAGTGGCTGTGATGTATAGCTGAAACATGTCGACACTAAAAATCACTACTGTATGCTGGTAGGGAAACTAACAAATCACCCCACATAATTAAGGTTCTGTGGTAGAAACTAGACAATTTTAATTGTGTGAGTGCATGAGTAGATCGGATCCCAGTGTATATCAAGAGCTCCCATATATTGGTTAAGCATGCCCCAGCGATAAATGTTCTTGGATGAGATGAATAATCCTACGATAAAGCATGCCACGAAATGTTATCTTAAGAGAAAAGGGACCCTTTTTTTTTTTTACAGCTGGCCCTTTTGTTGTGTTTGTATATGCTGGTAGGGAGGATCGACCAGTGATAGGCCTCTCTCTTCTCTGTGGTGTTTAGTAAGGCTTGATGTCTAACCCTGCATAATTTCCCATCAATGACCTATTTCTCAGCACTATTGGGGAGATGCTTGGTAACTCTGACACAATTATAGTCCATCAGGTACATAATTGTTTCCATTATTGGTGACCTTATGGCTATCCTTGTTATTATAGGAGCCAATGTTTGCCATATTGTTGGACTTCCTGGTAACGTTCTGATTATCCTTGGCAAACCTTTGCCATACCCTTCTTATACTGCAGTCATAGCTGATTCTGGCTGGCCTGGCTACCAATTCGGCCCATCTTTGGTCAATTGTTTCCTTACTTTATATATTCTGGTTATCTTTGGTATAACACTGGTAAAAATCTTTACCAGATGATGAAAAGCCACGATATTTGAGCATGATTAATGGACATGGCAGGCAGAATCTGCCTAAGTGTGCCATTAGTCTATGTGGCTGGTTAAATTGTCATGTAGATGCTTGCAGGTCTAAAATGTTTTTACAAAGAATGAAAATCCAGTATTTCAGAATATGAATGTAGTTTTTCGTGGAAAAACATGTTTCTATGTGCGGCAATGGAATGTATTTATCCAAAATGAGTATGTTGAAGTTCATGGTGAAATGTCTACATTTGTAGAAACTGGCATGACTTTTTTTCAAAGAAAATGACTGCATTTGTGAATAAGGTGATATTTGAGCAATAATTGCTGATTTTGATTCTTTGGTTCTAGGGGACACCTCTTGCCACGGTTGTCATTTCATGATTTCAAGAGGTATTTTATAAAATATACTGATGTCTTTTACGATATTACAACTGCTGCTGCTGCCTGAGCCCTGAGAAAGCAGGTTAGGTGTAGCATGTCTGTTTATACGTAATTGACCATTAGCTTTGCTGTGTCAGCATGTAAGATTTCTCTAGCTCTGCTACAGGCAGCTTGCGATTGTGAGACTGGTTTAACATTTGAATTGCTCTACATTCCCTTTCCATGTCTGAGAATCTACTTGGGATGGTTTAGACAAAAAACACAAAGCAAAGAATGATGCTGTTCATGCATTTGAAAAACATTAGGCACATTGAGCTTGTATAAACAGATTTTCATAACTTCCTTTATTGCATACAGCTCTTCAGCCAAATGTTAGGGGACTTTACACTTAAAAAATCCACAGTTTTGTCACCATTTTTTCAAGGTATTCTTGGGATCGGTGTGTCTCAACACTACCGGGGAAAGGTAAAGCCTGTTTGACACCACAAAAGTATTGAAATACTTAGAAGACCCTTAGAATCTCTGTATTTTTACACAATCTACGTGAAAATTATGCTGAAAATGACCAATTTGGCCCGTGTTTTTTCTTTCTAATTTTCTCTGGAGAGAACCCCCATAAATCCTTCTTCGGGGGTCAGGCTCACTCATTTCCATGGCTTGGTCAAATTCGAGGAAGGAATTTATGAGCCACCATTTTCAAAGTTCACCAGCCACCACTGAGTGTTACTAGACTTAACATACGTATCATTAGGTCTCGCCTAGCGTTGCAGCACGAATGTGCTGCCATCGCTTGCGAGGCATGCAGTATACACTATAGGTGAGGGAAGCCCCGCCCACTCCCCCGCCCACTTTTTCATTGGCTTGTGGCTTTGTCCTTTCTAAATGCTGCCTTCCGATTGGTTTACAGGCTGCTAGTCCCTCCTTATGACGGCCATGTCTCCTTTCACGGCTATTGGCCCCTTTACTGTGTGTTTTCTGAGCACTACTTTGGCCCCCTGTCACCCCTCCCGCTGTCTGTGCCTTCTCTCCCGCCCCCCCACTCTGATTCACGGAACACAGCACTGTGTCACAATGAGCTGGAAACGAGAGCAGAGATCGTGTGTTACACTGAGGCGCCCACCCGCCTCCTCCGTTATGCCGTAGCCAGGAGTGCCCGCCTTACGTCACCAAACTGCCTCCCGCACGTGACTACAACTAACCCCGCACCCACCCCTATCTGGTCTGTGGCGACAACAAAGAGCGAAAAATACTGCCACCCTGGTGTGCGGCTAACTAAGCTCTACGGCCATGTGCTACGCTCCTTCACAGGCAGCTTTACACGCACAGGGCTGATGAGCACACTGCACGCGTCCTCAACCAGACCCGTTCATTCTCGCAGCCTCACTTAAACGAGCTCCTCGAGTTCCCGTGTTCTCTTCTGCCCTTCGCATAAGTCCAGAAGCAGCCATATGTCTATTTCTTTATCAACGGAGCGAATTTTATATACCGCACATAAATACATGATTCTTTTCTGAGGTTTTGCGCATCTGGACATGGTCTTGTTTTCTTCGGAGTGGACTTACGGCATTCAGTTTTCATTTTCAGTGGGGAGAGCTGATGCCGAGACCTCGCCCACACTCCGTTATCACGGAACGGGAAGGTAGTAGGGACTAGATGCAGGTTTCCACTCTCACCGCTCCTTCAGCCTCCCTTGTGCGCTCCTCCCTCCCCCAGACTCATTCGCTCCAGAGCCAAAACACCGGCCAGGAAAGCAGACCACCACTTCCTGGTGAAGTCCAGGCTCCAGCATTCAGGGTCCCCTCCCACCGAAGCTAGTTCTCCCTCCAAAGTTTCAATAGCTTTCGGCTTCTCCAGAGCGCCCTTCCTGCAGCTCCAACAAAGGCAGGCATAGTATAAGCAGCTGCCTCAAAGTTACAACAATGCACTGCAAAAAGGGCGCACATAGAGCCAGGACCACATTTACTGCAGCCTGGCCGGAGGAACCGTGTGCTGCACACAAACACGCTGTGCAAGGCGCCTCGCCAGCCGCTTCAGTAGCATTACCAGCAGGAGTGGAGCGCGAGTCAGAGCTCAGGGTCAGTGTGTTGTATTCCATTGTTATCGTCGACTTGTTCAGCACTCTTCTGAAGGCAGCTTCTATGTCACGGGTATACGCAGCTGATAGAGGGCCGGCTTTATGTGGCAAGTAATATCTGTATGTTTAAAGTATTCTGTGCTGTTAGTCCGTTTCACAAGCAACACTTATCCCCCGTATGGTTTTACCAAAACGCCGTCTGCGATTCCTCACAACCGCCACTCCCTATCGCTCTCTCCCCCGTTCCACAGTTTTCTTTTTCTGTACCACTCAAAGTAGCAAGCAAAGTCTTTTTTATTTAAAACTGCCAGTGTCATGTTGTAGTGCTTGCGCCTGCCAATTAGAAAGTAATCCACTTTTCTTTTCCTGCTCCATTCTGTGTCTCTGTCCCTTCTCTCAGCACACATCGCAACCCCACTGCTCCTTCTCTATGTATAGTCTCCTCGAGCTCCATCTCATCTCCGTTCATCCTCCATCTCCACCCACCCATCCATCCGTGCCCTCGTAGTCCCCAATCTCATTCTCTTTCCATCTCTCTCTCCTTTCCCACCCATACCATCGCCAAATTTACCCACTCTCCAAACACCCTCTCCCTTCCACCTCTCCTCTTCAACCTCTCCCCATCACCCCACTGTTTATACCCCACCTTTCTTTATCCCTGTCTGCTTGATTCTGCTACCTTTACTCGCCGAATCAACAATTCTGCCTTTCCATCTCTTCCTACTCATTTTCTGTGAATTTCAGTTTCCACATCTCTTGTCCCTGCCTCATTCGTTTCGCTATAATTCCTCTCCCACTTTCTTATTACCTTTTCCCCCGTCTCACGCCCCTTATAATTCCACTTGTGTTTGAGGCCGCGCGCCTCCGTGGAATCTTTCATGTTTAATTACAACACCATGCTGAGCTTGTCAAATAATTCCTCGCTGCGCCGGGAAGAGCCGCTTATCACGACCCTCACCCAGCCCCTCCCTCCATGTTCATCAGCAGCACTGAATGCCCGACTGGTTGCAGACACCCTTTTCCCTACCCCAGAGCTGGCAGCAACAAGCGAACCAGGACAGCATCATTCCGTGACTCCAGGGGAAAACTCCCCCACTGAGACATCTCCCAACTGACAGAAGCGGCAAGTTCCATGACACATTTCCCATCCAGGCTGGCTTAATCACTGCATTATGAGTTTCTAGGTGACCCACTGAGCCAAGGTCTTATTACCAAAGTTCTGCTCTGCACTCTCCAATGCTTCTAAAGCTAAACAGTGCTGACAGTTCTGCTAAAGACAATCTTGCGACTCCAGTGATATTAATTGCATTTCCTTCTGTTTCTTTGAAAGAATGTCTGGCGCACTCTTCAACAATTAAAGCCACTCCACACAAAACAACATAAGCCTGAATCTGTATAATGGCTTACAACTTCAAAAAGGCCAGTTTCTCTGCATTGATCCAAAATTACAAATGTTTTTCTTGTATTCATCTTGCTTATAAACTTTGAGGGTAAAAAACAGTTCTGTTTACCTTATTAGCTCGATCTGTGACCACTGCATAAAACAGCACCAGTAATTTTGCAGTTTGTTAGGTGCACCTTTATCTTAATCAAGGGCCAAAGATGAGAATGGGAATGTTTCCTCCCATCCGGAGCTGATCTCCGTTTTACTTTTTCACAAAAAAAAATAACACTTTTTTTCTTAAATATTAATTGCAGTTGTAAATCACACTGCATCACCCAGTGTCTAGTAATTGTATAGCTATTCAATCCCTGGTGGCAAAACATCCAGGATATTGTGCTGCATAGCTAAACACTTATAAGGCCCCAAAGGCGAGACCGATTGCATTTCAAATGCTTGTTTTTCTAATGAAGACAACTCTGCAATAATTCATGTTCAGTGGTCTTAATCGTGTACTTTGAAGGCTGAGCGTGGCTTGGTATTGAAGGAAGTGCCCTTTGTACAATATGACCTTAACGCCAGAAACCAGACATTAACTGGCGACGCTCATGTGCAAAAGCACAGTGCCAAGGGACCATTATCACCAGCTGAATCTTCTAAGTGCGGGTAAACCAGCCAATGTTGTCACAAAGAGTTGGAGGCGGTGAAGAAGGGACTTACTTCCAAGTGATGCTTTATCGAGGAAGAAATACAAACATATATATTCTGTTTTGTCTGAAGCGTTTGGGAGATGAAATGTTGGCAAGCGATTACAGCATAAAACTGCGCTGGGAAAGCGTGAGAGATAAGGATTGTTTCTTTCTGTGCAGAGGGTGGTGCCTGAACTCAGTTCACCGCAATTCAAGGCTACCTTTAAATCTCTGCTAATCTTTCTCTCAGACGGAGCAGCCTCTTATTACACCTCATGCAATAACGTGATTTCAGCTGGTAAGTATTAAACTGAAGAAAATAGAACTCGTCTTATTAAGGGTGTGAATGTAAAGCACTCTGCACCCTGCAGTTGTAAGCAGCGACTCCATTCCATGGTTTTACCAAAAAAGGGGGCAGAGTTAACACTAGGTGGAGTTATCGGGTATTACATATGGGACCATGAGTGTCCACTAAGAAATGATGAATTGCTGGGAGACTTGAGGGTTTTTATCCCAATGTCCGTGGTTATTTCTCAGTCCCACTGGTATTTCATAAGGAGACTCCATCTACTTCTAGCAAGTGCAGTACAGATCCACGGATTTACCACAAATCGGGTCATTCAAATGGGGCTTGTAACTCTGTTACTGACTCTATCCACATTAAAAGGCCACAAGTAATGAGTGCCAGCATTTCACATTAATGACCGAATCTAGCAAAGAAGCACAAACAGAAAATGAGGGAAGTGATCTCAAAATGAACTAAAATAATCAAGTTTATGCTAGCAGGTGGTTTGCAGAAAACATTTACCTGAGTTTGAAGTTTAGAGAAAAGTAAGTGAGATTAGCGGAAAAGCAGTGCCACTCAAAGGGTGATAAAACTCACACGGACACAGTCTGAATTTAGGCGTAACCGGTAACCCGCAACTGACTCCGTCTTAAGAACTCATTTAAAAGAGAAATTTTGATACACGTTGATGCCACAAACAGTTGTGTTGAATACTCATTAAACATTAAAACCTGATCGGAAAGGGAGTAAATAGGCGCACTAAGATAAAATCTCAGTGCACAAGTGTGTACTTAGGGTAATAAAATAGGTCCTGTGCTTGCAGCTCTACCAGCCTCGCACAGGCATCTCCTGCTCTGCCTATAGACCAGTCTGCCTCTATGGTTAGCTAAAGTTTCCCCGCTAGTCCGAAGTGACCTCCACTCCTCCACTATAGATGACAGCTGCGAAGTAACTGCGATGCATAGTGTAATAAAATGACCACAGGCAATGCACAAAAAAAGCGACTGCAGTACACACAGAACTCCCAAACCCCGCATTCTGCATATCATGCCTCACTTACTCTGACTAGACATGAGGTAATGCAAGGGTTACACACCTTCCTCATTACAAGCAACAAGAATCCACTCAAAACACAACGCCAATCACAACACTTAACACACCTTCATTCAAACAAATTAAAACACAACAGAAAGGTATCTTGTAACCATTTCAATAGCAGCTACATATAATGTACATCACCCTGATGCACATAAGTAATGCAACTCAGGAAAAAACACAAGCCTTTAACTAGGGACATATAAACTAAAACACCCGGACCTCATTACGATGTGGGAGTGGAATTCCGCTCTGCCTCATCACGAATGGCCCTGGGTTTTCACACTCGGTTTTCCCAGCTGTGGGTACACTGGATCGTATTTTACTGGCTACAAAAACTGGCCGGTAAAGTCGCTTTAGGCTTTTGCTGCAAGAGCATCCAGGCCTTGTACCCCGGCCCTACCCAACCTCCTTCTCAGGAAGGGGCGAGCGTGGACTCAGGGACATCTTAAGGATTTTGGGGGCCCAGGGCCAAACATATTTTGGGGGCCCCTGTTCAGAACGGCTTTGAATTTATGATCCAATTTCAGCCCCTGTTTGATTAGGTCCCTGACAGTGCAAAGGAACACTCATCCAAATTCTAAGGGCCTTATTTAGGAGGCCTTGCGTCACTTCTATGCTGCCGGTGCCTACAGATACGTCAGAAATACTGACGTATCTGTAACTCCTTGCGACATGATGCGTCATATAGTAAATGTGACGCATCCATCATGTCGCAAGGAGGGCGCACTAAGAAGTGACGTATCGCTGTTTTCACGCAGCGATGCGCCACTTCTCATAAATAAGGTCCTATATGTGTTTACATCTAATATTCAGGGATAGTTATGTGGGATAGTTATGTGTGTTTTCAATATTGTAACACAGCAGCAGCTCACCAATATTACTGCAAATAATCTCTGTGACGCCTTCCAATTTCTTATATGTGAGGCCTTGTTTTGATCTAAAAGAAACTTTTTTTATGTATATTGCATGAAACATAAACACAGCATTTCTCTGCAAAATGGCTGTACTAGACTCTCACACATCAGGTACATAAAAATAAATTAAAGGAAAACAGTATTTAAAACAATCTGTTTAAGAAATATTCAAGGCCATTAGGGCAAAACTCTGGAGAACAGAGCTGACTCTGTCAGGGGGCCCCCTGAAAAGCTGGGGCCCTGGGCCAGAGCCCACTTTGCCCATGCATTAAAACGTCTCTGCGTGGACTTCTGCTTCACCCGCTAGTCTTCCCACACTCGTCCACCCACCCCTGCACAGAAGCCCCTGTTCCCATTAACTACCTGCTCAGAGCAGGCGGTAAAATGGGAGCGCCAAGCCCACAGAACTTGGAATTCTGTGTGGTTTATTGCCCGGAAAAATCTGGTTTGCAGTTATTCCCCAAGCCATAGGGTTTACCTTGTAATTGCATGGTACTGGTGAGGTGTTACAGGGCGGACCAGTAATTACAGGTGCGAAGGCTGCAACTCACCAGTACCCTACTACTCGTAATGATGGCTCTGCTGTAGTGAGACACCTGCCCACAGAAAACAAGCTTGCAGTAAAACAGGAAACCCATCACCAGTTAAATGTAATTACAAGCTACCACTTGTGACAAAGCATTTAAAAAATGAGCTCACAGATAAAATATTGGCGCAGCCTTCCAGGAAACCGCAACAACCATCTGATGAGGAAAATGTGCAGCGCCTAGAGCGCCTTCCTTTTACAGTAGGCCGATCATGCCATAAAATACAACCTCTCTGAAATATCCATTCCCTGAGATTATCCATTCCGGGATGAACCTTAAGCTCGCGTTATCCATTCATCCTTTGCTGGGAAAACTTGATGCGGTAAATAACAGGTGGGTAACACAAACTAACTTTTAAGGTGCCAGATTTACTTTTCTCTCTCAGCAAGAATACATGCGGTGTCAGGAGTCTATGGCCTCAGAGTCCACACTCCTTCTCAATCATCGCCTTCCCCTTAGTGGCACTCAGCAGACCCAGCACACATGCAGCACGTGTGGTCAATAAGGTTGCATTGCCTCAATATTGCAACATGGCCACTGATGGGAAAGCTCTATTCACAACCTTCTGATGTACAAGTGACTGGAGCTTACGTTGTAACAGTCACTGGAAAGGATTTCAATGTGAAATCGCTGACCTGCTCAATAAACTCCCATAGACCAAATGCACAGATCTCAAGGTACGGCATACATGTGCATGGTGCAGACCTGTCCCCCTACGTTGGCCAGTGTAGCATTTTCAAAGCTATCCAGAAGGTTTCCTGCCATCCCAAATTCATCCTTTTCACTAGACACTTCCACCTGGAAAATTTCTTCCATCATGGGCCCAAGCACCTGCTTCGCTTGCAAGCAACCGATCCTTCAGACAACTCTGCAAAGTTCTCATATTATTCTCCAAGCAGGAAGATCCTGGTATCAGCGTGCAGATCAAGATGTACAGATACATTCATGGAACTTTGGGCTACATGTACGAAAGTTAAGAAGAGCGATTCTCCAGTGGCGGAGGAGCGTCTCCCCACTGCTTTTTAGCAAAGAGAAAATAAAATGATAATATAACTCACATTGTTATCATTTTATTTTCTCCTACTTCCGCAGCATTGCGTGAGGGGCAGGGGAGGGGAGGAGTGGTAGCACCCTCCTAAGTGCACAATGACTGCTTGGCTGGCTCTCTCGGGCCGCCAAAAACAGTCTTGTGCACTTCACCTGTTCTCCATGCAGGCTACATTACAGCCTGCATGGAGAACATGCCCAGGCTCCCAGTCAGCGTCTCAGACCAATCCCAACGCTGCTAAGGCAGCGTTGTGATTGGCTGACTGGGAGCCTGAATGTGCTTCCTGTTGTTCAGGTCAGCGACAGAGGACTACGGAGGAGAGACGCGGCGAGGAAGCAACAAGAAGGTATGTTTTTTATTTTATTTTTTGCTGCCCGCTTCCCCTGCGTCCTCTCACCCACTCCCGCCCCTCCCCCGCCCCCCTACCTCCGATCTGTGCTGGCCGCTGCTGCGATTCTCTAATTGCGATTCCCTGAGAATCGCAATCAGGAAATCACTATTCCTAATGTATGAAATCTTTTGAGTTTCATTAGTGACTCATAGTGGGTCGCAAATAGACCTATCTCATGAATATTATTGAGGTAGGTCGCAATTTGTGACCCATTAGGAATTGTAGCCACAGTGAGTGTGGCCTGCTGGGGTCACCAGACCACCATGTCTGTGACTGCTTCTAAATAAAGCAATTCTTTTAAAATACAACACATTTTCCTTAAAGGAAAATGGGCTGCAATTAAAAAGAAAAAAAATTAACTTGGAAGTTTCATTTTTTAAGAGTAGGTGCTCTTAAAAAATATTTTTACAACCATTCTCAAAGGGAAAGGGGTCACCAAGAGACCCCTTCCCATTTGCATGTGAGTTACCACCAACTTCCGATTGGTGGTAAATTGCGAATGTTTTGCGACCTCATTTCAGTCGGACATACCATTCCAATTCGGTATTACGAAGGGGCGCCGTCAATCAGCCGCTTCCTAATACCGAAACCCAAAAGCTAAATTGTGATTTGGTAACAAGTTACAGAATTGCAATTTGGGCTTTATACATCCCTGAAAGCATTTTTGCGGTCCCAAATGGCCCGATTCTGTGAAAGCCCTACCCAATCCCTATTCTGCATAGGCAAGGCTAGACTTACACCTGCTCAGAGTCAGGATACCCTCCCGGGTGATAGTGCACTCTAGAAATACTTATAACATAACATGATGGGTGCTAACGGCCGTGTTCAGGTTCAGTTAAGGCCAATTTCGTCCTTGACTATTCTTAAAGCCCTGGTGTTGTATACGGGGTCATCATGTTCCGCCACAGAGTCTGTGTGACAAAGGGACCTAGGGCATATTGTATAGAAGTTATCACTTTGATTTCCTTAGGCATCGGTCATAGATAATAACATACTCTAAGACAGATAACACGGTACATGCAATCATCCCAGAGGGTGCTAGCCTTCTTTCCCTCTCAGCTACAGCAGTTAAATGGCAGCTGTTGCAGAGCACATAGAACACTCACTCGTACAGCAATCTGCACGTCAAGGCTCACTCACTCTTAAAGACATGGGTGGAAAACCCCAGGAAATAACACATTTATCTCCTTGCACAGATACAAGGAGCACATGACACAAAGTGGAGTCAATGGGAGGTTTGGAACAAACACTGTGTAGGACTTCATGACATCCAAGACAGACTTCCACAAGTTTAGAGCTGAAATAAGCATGGCCCATGAATGAATGGCTAGATCTTCACATTAGGATATGAATCTTACAGCCAGTAGAGTGATAAAATCTAACTGGCTAGCTAATTCTCAATGATACTAAAACAGATGCACCACAATGTGTGATGATATATGTCACATTAATAAGTACAACGCTATATCAGACAAAGGGCCTCATTGCAAGATCCCATTTAATACCGTTAAATGTCTTTGCTGGATCCATAGGTTAACTCTTAATAGCCAGCAACACTTGACTAAAATTATGCTTGCGTTGCTCACTCACATATTATGCTCATTGGTTGAGAATGGTATGCTCATGGCTTGAGCACAATGCTAACATGATTAAAGAGCCATCAGCATCTTTTGAAACAAGGTGGCTATGCAATAACATTGTATTATAAAGTATTTTCATGAGTGATCTCTAGCCTTCAATTACACTGGGTGTTTGTGTTAGATAAGGTTTTCATGAGTACTTTTCTGCAAATATCTGATATACAGTCATGCTGCCCTCAAACAGCAGGGTGCAGGGCTACAGATAATAATCACATGCCACCTGCCTTGGCAAGATAGAGAAGACTACATTGAAACATTTCTACTGCAGGATAATATTGGCCAGGAAGAACAATGTGAGGTCACCACCTACGTTTTACTCAGAGCTTTATGTCCAGAGAACACAAGGGGGTATTATGAGCAAAGTGTCCCAGATGTGTAATGGGTGTACTCATACCTAGAGCTCTTGAGGCACTTTGATGGTGCAGAGCCAAAATATCGATGTAAAAATATCGATTTGCACAAATATCGAGGTAAAAATATCGTGGGTCAGAAATATCGACAGAAAAAATATCGTGGTCAAGAATATCGATTTTTAGGTAAGTAATATCGATTGAAAAAATATCGAAGTGTTAAATATCATTTGTAAAAATATAATTGTTAAAAATATCGATTTTTTATTAATGTTATGTATTTTAGTATATATTTTATGTGTGTGATGTTTGTTTTTTGTATGAGAATTGTTTGTATTTTTATTATATGTGTTAAAATTTTAGTAGTTAATATTTTTTTTTTTTTTATGAATTTTGCGTTTTTAGTTCCGTAGCGGGTTGTGGGTTTATAGGGGAATAGGGTGGGAAGTAATTTAATTATATAAATTGTATTTAATATTTATAGTAGTTAATATTTTTTTTTTTAATTGAATTTTGTGTTTTTAGTTCCGTAGCGGGTTGTGGGTTTATAGGGGAATAGGGTGGGAAGTAATTTAATTATATGAAATTTATTGAATAATTTATATTTATTCATATTTGTATAATTGTGATGTTATAGAGTTAAATGTGTAAATTAATTTATTAATAATTGTTTGGTAATTAGTTGTTAATTAATTTAAATTAATTAATTATTAATTAATTATGGTAATTGTGTAATTAATTTTAGGTGTGTGTTGTGGTGTTTATAGGTGTAAATGGTGGGAAGGGTGGGAAGTAATTTATTTATTGATGAATTAATAATTATTTGTTAATTTAAATTAATTAATTAGTAATTATTAATTGTAATTGTAAATTAATTGTAGGTATGTGTTGTGGATATTATAGTGTTAAAGAATGTGTAATTAATGAATGTTT
Organism: Calotriton arnoldi; assembly: GCA_963921515.1. Taxonomy (NCBI): domain Eukaryota; kingdom Metazoa; phylum Chordata; class Amphibia; order Caudata; family Salamandridae; genus Calotriton; species Calotriton arnoldi. Next base: position 171,706 of record CAWUFW010009018.1, read on the forward strand.
ATCTTTTTTAATAATAATATATTTTACATTTAATATTAATTATGTTAATTATGGAAATAAAATTTAATAAAAATGTTGGTCTTTTTTATTGGTGTGGTGTTATAGGGTAGGAAATAAAAGAAATACATTTATGTTTTAAATAATTTGTTTGTGAATATTTGTTTCTCTTAAATAAATATTGTTTATAAATGTATTTATTCTTTTTTAAATATCATATTTGTAGGTTTTTATTATATATAATTAACATTATAATATGTGTTATTTTTATATGTTTAATATGTTTAATGGTATCATTTTAAAATATTGTTTATTTATTTTTAATATATATATTTTTTTAATTATTGAAATGTTATTAGTAATTTTTGTTTTTCTGCTATCAAATACTTTCCCTACTGTTGCACTCACTGGAGTGGGAATAGTAATTTTTACCCCTCTGCTATCCAACACTTTCCTTACTGTTGCACTCACTGGAGTGGGAATAGTAATTTTTACCCCTTCGCTATCCAACACTTTCCCTGCTGTTGCACACACTGGAGTGGGAATAGTAATTTTTACCCCTCCGCTATCCAACACTTTCCCTACTGTTGCACTGACTGGAGCGGGAATAGTAATTTTTACCCCTGTGCTATCCAGCACTTTCACTACTGTTTCATTCACTGGAGTGGGAATAGTAATTTTTACCCCTCCGCTATCCAACACTTTCCCTACTGTTGTATTTATTGTGTTGTAAAATGTATGTTTTATTTTTGTTTTGATAGTTTAATGTTTTAATTCATTATAGAATGTTTTATTTTATTTTAAATTATTGATATATGTATATATTTTATTTTTATATAATTTATAAAGTTTATAAATTAAATAAAGATAATAGTTAATAAATTATATTTAAGTAAATATATGTATATGTATACATTTTTATGTTTGTGTGTTTATATTTTTTTAATTAAGTTTATTTGTTATATTTAGTTAAAATATATATTAAATGTAATTTATTTTGTTAAAAATATTAATAATATTGAATATATTTTATTTAAGTTATATATATTTTTAAGTTGATATTTTTTACTTCGATATTTTTGATTCGATATTATTGTACTTACCTGTTTAAGTATAGGGAGTCGATATTTTTGTATTCTTTATTTTTGAGTCGATATTTGTGTATGTCTATATTTATTACATCGATATTTAATCAGGGAACCCACTTTGATATTACAGAATTGGATGCAATCCTTCAAGAGGTAAATTCTCTAACAACAACTGCCTAGGCCAATGGTACTTCCCACACAATGAAAAGTGAACATCCTCTCATTTGGAAGGGGGTGAGGCCATGTAAGACCCTACAATGACAGCGCAGCCTGAGCTGCCCTGCCAGTGTTAGTATGCATCCACCCAGGACACCAGAACCTGAGCGGGGCCCAGAATTGCCTAGCAAATGTTAGTGTAGCTATTAACTGCACCCACCTCTAATCTCTTTAAGGCTCTACTCAATGGCTAGGGGACTGACCACCTGAAGGAAAGCTCAGAATGGAATCTTAAACTCTGCTTCCTGTTTCTGTCATGAACTGTATTTAGGTTGTGAACAAACTTAACACACATGCTGAGTACAGAGCTGTCTTTGGTAAATGAATGCACATGATACGTCTGCGCCAAGAGCACCCAGTTGGGATACAAACCAGTGAAAAACCTTAGATTTGTGCCCTTTAAGTAATACTAATCAAAATAAGTACAACTTAACACTTACACAATTTTGCCGTGATGCCTATTTTTACTGTTGTTTTGTACCCTTTACCAGTGCTGAATACGTGAAATGAGATTCCCTATGTTGTATTCATGAATGGATACTTGTTCTGATAAACACTTAGGGGCCGATTCCGATCTCGGTCGGAGGCGCACCCAACACCATTCGGTTGGGAAAAAAGCCATGCGAAAGCCTGTGTCCCGACCGATCCGTACAGCACACCGAACGAGCAAGTACGATGCGCACAACAGCAAAGAATCCGGCCGAGCCGTACTCACCCAAACCAGGTCCTGTTCTCCGACCGAGGCGAATCCGGAAACGCCGAATCGAGTCGCACGGAAGGAAAAATGCAGCCCCGTCCGGCCGGACAAGTACGATGCGCTTTCCGTACGCGCCGAACCCGTCGCTAAGCACGGCACGTCAAAGCATCCGGGAGAGGCGCACATAAGCTCCGATTCGCGCCACAACACGATCCACGGCTCCGAGACGAACACGGCAGCGACGAGGACAACGCGAAGCGACGAGGACGAGGCGAAGCGACGAGGACGAGGCGAAGCGACGAGGACGACGCGAAGCAACGAGAAGGACGAACGACACGAACCAACCATGAATCCCTTCGTCCCGATCATACCAATATTCTACATTTACTACCGGAACAGGCACGGACGCGTACGGCGCAGAAGGTAAGCCAGACACCAACCACAAAACACATACAACACGTACACGACACATCACACACACACACAGGGATGCAGAATATACTTACACCAGCAACAGCAGCACCATAGGGGCGGGATGCCCATCACCAATGCCACATATGCACACAGGGGCCTGAATGCGCACCACCACCCCTACCCAGGGGTGGCATGATGCCTACCACCACTACCACCCTCACCCAGGGGGCAGGATGCCTACCACTACCACCCTCACCCAGGGGGCAGGATGCCCACCACTACTACCACCCTTAGCCAGGGGGCTGGATGCCTACCACCACTACCACCCTTACCCAGGGGGGCAGGATGCCCACCACTACTACCACCCTCACCCAGGGGGGCAGGATGCCTACCACTACTACCACCCTTAGCCAGGGGGCTGGATGCCTACCACCACTACCACCCTTACCCAGGGGGCAGGATGCCCACCACTACTACCACCCTCACCCAGGGGGCAGGATGCCTACCACTACTACCACCCTTAGCCAGGGGGCAGGATGCCCACCACTACTACCACCCTCACCCAGGGGGCAGGATGCCTACCACTACTACCACCCTCACCCAGGGGGGCAGGATGCCTACCACTACTACCACCCTTAGCCAGGGGGCAGGATGCCTACCACTACTACCACCCTCACCCAGGGGGCTGGATGCCTACCACCACCCTTAGCCAGGGGGGCTGGATGCCTACCACCACTACCACCCTCACCCAGGGTGGGCAGGATGCCTACCACTACTACCACCCTTAGCCAGGGGGCAGGATGCCTACCACTACTACCACCCTCACCCAGGGGGGCTGGATGCCCACCACTACTACCACCCTCACCCAGGGGGCAGGATGCCTACCACTACTACCACCCTTAGCCAGGGGGCAGGATGCCCACCACTACTACCACCCTCACCCAGGGGGGCAGGATGCCTACCACTACTACCACCCTCACCCAGGGGGCAGGATGCCTACCACTACTACCACCCTTAGCCAGGGGGCAGGATGCCTACCACTACTACCACCCTCACCCAGGGGGCTGGATGCCTACCACCACCCTTAGCCAGGGGGGCTGAATGCCTACCACCACTACCACTCTCACCCAGGGTGGGCAGGATGCCTACCACTACTACCACCCTTAGCCAGGGGGGGCAGGATGCCTACCACTACTACCACCCTCACCCAGGGGGGGCTGGATGCCCACCACTACTACCACCCTCACCCAGGGGGCAGGATGCCCACCACTACTACCACCCTCACCCATGGGGGCTGGATGCCTACCACTACTACCACCCTCACCCAGGGGGGCAGGATGCCTACCACTACTACCACCCTTAGCCAGGGGGGCAGGATGCCTACCACTACTACCACCCTCACCCAGGGGGCAGGATGCCTACCACTACCACCCTCACCCAGGGGGCAGGATGCCTACCACTACTACCACCCTTAGCCAGGGGGGCAGGATGCCTACCACTACTACCACCCTCACCCAGGGGGCTGGATGCCTACCACCACCCTTAGCCAGGGGGGCTGGATGCCTACCACCACTACCACCCTCACCCAGGGTGGGCAGGATGCCTACCACTACTACCACCCTTAGCCAGGGGGCAGGATGCCTACCACTACTACCACCCTCACCCAGGGGGGCAGGATGCCTACCACTACTACCACCCTTAGCCAGGGGGGCAGGATGCCTACCACTACTACCACCCTCACCCAGGGGGGCTGGATGCCTACCACCACCCTTAGCCAGGGGGGCTGGATGCCTACCACCACTACCACCCTCACCCAGGGTGGGCAGGATGCCTACCACTACTACCACCCTCACCCAGGGGGGCAGGATGCCTACCACTACTACCACCCTTAGCCAGGGGGCAGGATGCCTACCACTACTACCACCCTCACCCAGGGGGCTGGATGCCTACCACCACCCTTAGCCAGGGGGCTGGATGCCTACCACCACTACCACCCTCACCCAGGGTGGGCAGGATGCCTACCACTACTACCACCCTTACCCAGGGGGGCAGGATGCCTACCACCCTCACCCAGGGGGGCAGGATGCCTACCACTACTACCACCCTCACCCAGGGGGGCAGGATGCCTACCACTACTACCACCCTCACCCAGGGGGCAGGATGCCTACCACTACTACCACCCTTAGCCAGGGGGGCAGGATGCCTACCACTACTACCACCCTCACCCAGGGGGGCTGGATGCCCACCACTACTACCACCCTCACCCAGGGGGCAGGATGCCCACCACTACTACCACCCTCACCCATGGGGGGCAGGATGCCTACCACTACTACCACCCTTAGCCAGGGGAGGGCAGGATGCCTACCACTACTACCACCCTCACCCAGGGGGGCAGGATGCCTACCACTACTACCACCCTTAGCCAGGGGGCAGGTGCCTACCACTACTACCACCCTCACCCAGGGGGCTGGATGCCTACCACCACCCTTAGCCAGGGGGGCTGGATGCCTACCACCACTACCACCCTCACCCAGGGTGGGCAGGATGCCTACCACTACTACCACCCTCACCCAGGGGGGGCAGGATGCCTACCACTACTACCACTACTACCACCCTTAGCCAGGGGGCAGGATGCCTACCACTACTACGACCCTCACCCGGGGGGCTGGATGCCTACCACCACCCTTAGCCAGGGGGGGCTGGATGCCTACCACCACTACCACCCTCACCCAGGGTGGGCAGGATGCCTACCACTACTACCACCCTTACCCAGGGGGGCAGGATGCCTACCACTACTACCACCCTCACCCAGGGGGGCAGGATGCCTACCACTACTACCACCCTCACCCAGGGGGGCAGGATGCCCACCACTACTACCACCCTCACCCAGGGGGGCAGGATGCCTACCACTACTACCACCCTCACCCAGGGGGGCAGGATGCCTACCACTACTACCACCCTTAGCCAGGGGGGCAGGATGCCTACCACTACTACCACCCTCACCCAGGGGGCTGGATGCCTACCACTACTACCACCCTCACCCAGGGGGGCAGGATGCCTACCACTACTACCACCCTTAGCCAGGTGGGGCAGGATGCCTACCACTACTACCACCCTCACCCAGGGGGCAGGATGCCTACCACTACTACCACCCTTACCCAGGGGGCAGGATGCCTACCACTACTACCACCCTTAGCCAGGGGGCAGGATGCCTACCACTACTACCACCCTCACCCAGGGGGGCAGGATGCCCACCACTACTACCACCCTCACCCAGGGGGGCAGGATGCCTACCACTACTACCACCCCCACTCATAGGATGGACAATGCATGACACAACCAGCACACCACAACCTAGGGAATGCAAGAAGAAGACATCCCCCAACACCATGACAAGCGTGTGTAGACTGTCAAATGCCTACAACACCGAACATGACTTTGAACATACAATGTGACCCCTAGCACATGTGCCACACATATATGTGTGTGGCACCCACAATGCAAGCAGGCCATGACCATTGTGGCAATGGGGTCCAAACCCCCATCATCACAGTGACCAAAATGTAAGTGTGGGGTCCATAGCTGAAGCACATTTCGAACATTGTGGCAATGGGGTCCAAACCCCCATCATCACAGTGACCAAAATGTAAGTGTGGGGTCCATAGCTGAAGCACATTTCGAACATTGTGGCAATGGGGTCCAAACCCCCATCATCACAGTGACCAAAAGGCAAGTGTGGGGTCCATAGCTGCAGCACATCTTGAACATTGTGGCAATGGGGTCCAAACCCCCATCATCACAGTGACCAAAAGGCAAGTGTTGACAAAGTAAGAGGTGCAACTGCCAAACTGCATGGATGATTCCTGGTCACAGAACAACAAACACATCAGTGGCAAAGTAGTGTATGTGTCCCATTGCAACATAAATTGGGGGAGCCAAATCCTGCAGTGCAAATAAGACATAACTTTGGCCATGTGCAGACAAACAACACCCATGGGGGCTGACACCGTCAACAATGATCAATGACACAATGACAGAAGTGACCATCCGAATGCAGACCCACATATTTGCACCAATGGGCACACACATGCAGATACCCTGTGGAGACTGCAGATGTGAGGCGAACAGATACCATACCATGGCAGCAATGGGACACACAATCAACAATTAGCAACAAATGAGGGCTCCCGTCCCATCAGCCTGGTCATGGAAGTGCCAACGGAATCATCAGCACAGATCCAACACACTTGTATAGCAATGTTGCACTGACAACACAGATGAGTCCTTCCCCATTGATGCCCAAACCTGCATGTTCACTGGAGATGGCCACACGGTCAGGGAAGTAGACGAATAGAACAATGGCAGGCACAACAGATGTGCAGGGGTGGAAGCCACAGATGTGAAGTTGCCAATCTAAGTAGGAAATCTCATTGCCAAATACTGAACACATGACACCCTCAGATGCTGCTATGGATGACATGGATACACCACAGGATAGGACACATAACCCCTGGACCACATGGGTTCCTGCACAGTAACACTTCATTATCATGAGACCAAATATCACCATCACTGCAGCAAGGGCATTGTTAGCATCATCAACATCATGTACATCAGAAGCAAAAGCACCAGAGAACAGAAAGTTGCTTTATTCAGCATATGTGGCATTAAAAGTAGAAGTCCGGTAGAACATAAACAAAGGCCAATGGCCAGTCCATCAACAAAGTCACAAGTGGGTGACAGTGGCAGATGCCACCCTACACATGCCTGCACAAAACCAGGGACAATCCACTAGGAGGGGCAACCGGGGGTAGGCCAGGCACCGCAGGGACAGGATCAGGGCTCACCAGGAGGAAGCAGGGAAGGGGTGGTGGGTGCTGGAGAGCCACTGACAACTGCAGTGGAGGTGTCTGACATGGTGTGTGCCGGCACAACTGGGGGCATGGCTCAGATGTTGTGGGTGCCGGCACGACTGCAGTGTACCCTGCAGATGGAGTGGACAGGTCCGCCACTGCAGTGCCCAAGTCAGACAGGGTGGTAGTGGACTCCACTGCAGTGCCTACCACCAGGGAGGAGAATGGGGAACAGGCAAGGTGGGCTGGACAGAGGGGGAGGACACCCTCACCACATCAGTGGCACAGACAAGCGCAGCTGGGGTGTGGTGCCGGGAGAGCAAGTGGCAGGGGAGAAGGCCGGAGCCTCTTGGGGATGGTATATCTGTGGGTGGGGGAACCTGGGGCAGGGTGTGGCGGGGGCACCTGTGGAGTGGGGGCCTGAGGGATGGAGGAAGGAGACCTGGTGCCTGAGCTGCAGGGCGGCGGCGGGGTCTTGCTCTTACCACTCCGGGGGACTTGCGGGTGGGGGCCTCAGTCTGTCTGCGCCTGGGGGAGGGTGTCCGGGGGCAAGGGGCACTCTGCTCCGTGTGGGGGGCTTCCTCTTCCCCCTGGATGCTGGGGCAGCTGGATCGGAGGGGAAGAGGCCGAGGTCACTGAGGAAGAGGCGCTGGGTCTTTGGGGTTGCAGGTGAGGCAAGGGAGGGTGCTTTGGAGGGAGAGGCAACTGAGGACTGCGCAGTGCCCGTGGATGCGTGTGTGTGTACCAGGGCCCCATCCCCTGTGAGTCTGGTTTCAGTCCCCTGACTGTGCGTGCGTGTGCGTTTAGTTTGTGGCGTGTGTGTCTGTGTGCTGGATGTGTGTGTGCTGGTGTGTGCCTGTGCCGGTGTGTGTGTGCTTGGGACGGGCAAGGTGCTGGGGAGTGTGGATGGAGCAGAGGCAGGAGGGGTGAGGGACTGTCTGAGGAGGGACACTGCTGCCGTCAGGGAGGAGTCCATGGACCTGTTGCCCCTCTGTAGGTCAGACATGCCCGATGAGATGCCCTCCATGAACGACACCAGCTGAGTCAACAGTGCGGTGTGCGCATGGAGGACACTCAGCATGGCTGTCTGCCCTACATGGAGCTGGCGAAGGAGGTACACAGACTCCTCACTCAGGGCAGCAGGGGACACAGGGGCAGGGGTGCGGTGCCTGGGCCAAAGGAGACACGCTCCCGAACATGGGAGCCTCCACGGACCTTGGAAATGGGAGCCGATGGGAGGGCGGTGGTGGTGCTGGTGGTGGCGGGGACAGCAACACTAGCTGGGGTGTGGTGGCTGCTGACACCCGCCTCCACAAGGGAGTCATCCTCCGAGTTGCTCTGGTCCTCAGCTGAGGTGGATGGTGCTGAGGATTCCTCGGTGTGGCTCCCCTCGCCCTCCGTGCCACTGGGTCCCTCCGACCACTCCTCGGCTGCTGACCCAGTCTGGCTCTCTGGCTCCTCCTGGTCCGTGGAGCTGTCCCCTTCCGTGGCCGTGGATGTATCTGCAAACAATGGGGAAACAGACAGACATCAGTCACCTGCACAAAACGCACACACCACTGTGAGCACAGCACATCACAGAGCAAGCCCTGGCATCATTAGTTGTACATTGCTAAAAGTGCCCTAACTGAACAGGAGAAGCCAATTGTCAGTCTGATGCCAAGCATGGCACTCACATCCCACATGGCCTTGCACCCATCTGTCTGGTGTCTGTTGGATTGCAACACCCCAGTGTGGACACATGCACCAAGTACACAGTAGTTGGACAGTGCAGAGGACACGGTGTGGACACATCACAGCTCTTGCCACTGAGTCAGTACAGGTTTCCGGATGAAAGGGATGCCCAGAGTCAAATATGAAATGCATGTGATGCATACCAGCGACAGACACCATGATGCACCCATGTCCTGATAGCCAGCGCCACTATGGTGTGCATGTAGCACATGTCACTCCCCTGCAGGACCACAAATAAGTTGACACATGCCATGGCAGAGGCATGACTGTTAAGTCATACATCACTGTCTCAGTGATGTATGACTTGGCAGCCAGACAACAACACTATGCACTGTGTCACAATAGTAGGTCATGGGGAATGCAAGTCCTGGAGCTGCACAAGTGCACATGTACATCCCCCACACAACACATCATCTCAACCCTCATCTGTCCAGGTCACACCTATTGGACATATGGGAGACCTGTGACACTACCCTCTGAACCTGAGCCCCTCACAATTTGCTGTGAATGGGGAACAGCTGCCTGAACATCACATTCGCATACCCCAGTCTGCACGGGCAGCTGATCAAACACCTATGTGACACACAAGTATCGTCTCCTATGGTCACATCTCCAGGGGCATGCTGAGCCCCTACCAAGAAACACCCCAGCAGTCCTGGCAACTAATCCACAGCACACTGACACAGAGGCAGACACCGGAGGGGTCAAATCACTGTGCACAATGTGTCAGCTGATACACGGGAGTGAGAGTACAGAGTGCATTGCATGGCCTGGAGTAGGCATGACTGTCCTGCTCCACATGAATGAGGGATGTGCCCTGGACAGTGGATAGCTGGCTATGTATGTGTGACACACGTAATCTGCACACTCCTGTGGCACAAACATTGTTCCCACCCGCTGCATGGGCGTGTGCCACATACCCCAGGCACATGTGGTGGCTCAGCTCAGCAAGTGGACCGCATATCAAAGCAACACGCAGATCACATGTCCAAACCCAGGCGTTGTGTGAACAATGGACCCACCCATGATGCCCACAACAGAGTTAGGGAAACAGATGCTGTCCCCCACCTTTAGTGAAGCAAACTGCAAGGACACAGTCCCAAGTGACACAATTCCCTGACTGTAAGGGCCACACCTGGGTATCAGATGAGCAGTGGGCAGTGCACAATAGAGGGACATGGCTCCTGGACAACATGACTGCTGCACTGTGGCAGTTGAACCAGGCCAGAGGAGGGCACAAAGCATGTAATACAGAGTTCACAGTGCAGTCTTTGACTCACCCCTCCTTGATGCTGTCTGGCCTTCAGCTGCCCATCCAGGTCTGGAAAGACCACCGCCAGGATCTGGAGCATGTGGGGGTCAGGGTCCGTGTTCCGCCCCTCCTGCGAGGAGGCGACAGCTTCAGCTGGACCCGTGCAATCCTCCGGGTCCAGCCCCGAAGGTCCTGCCACCTCTTCTGGCAGTTGCGGATCCGGCGCTTGTAGACCCCCACGGACCGGACAGCCCGGACGATGTCCTTCCAGATTTCCTGCTTCCGATGGGCATTAACCTGTGAGGATGACAAAGTGAAAAGGCCATTACCACACATGCAACATATCCGTGCATGACACAGTTGTATATACATGTCTCAATCACAGGGGCACATGATGTACACAGGCAGTGCAAAGCTGACCATGGACAGTTTGCCAGACGTCACTACATGGTATCATTGCATGGGAAGTAAAACCATGTTCAAATGCACTGTCACTGCACCATACCTGTCCAGTGCAAGTCACTACACACTATGGGGGGTGACAACTACTCAGTGAGCCTGCTAGCCAGTGGCGTGCAGACTCTCAGCCTTGCTAGTCAGACAAAATGCACATTCAGAAAGGCAGTGCACAGAACACTCACCTGCTCCCCTGGTGTCCCATACAGCTTGCTGTACTGTGGAAGTAGGCTGTCCAGCAGGGCCTGGTTCTCTTCAAGGCTGAAGGCTGGGGCTCTCTCCACAGTACGTGCCATTGCAGGGTCCAGAGGGGCAGAGACAGCAGCAGTGCAGTGGCAGATGTCGTCTTGGAGCATGTAGTGCAGGCAAGTGGGCTCTCAGGGGAACAGCCAGCAATATATATGTGCTGGAGAGGCAGATACTGTCCCTTGTGTCCAAAGTGATAGGTCCAAGTCGTTTGCATCTTCTGAATCTGGCCAATCCATGGAATAGCAGCACCAAAACACGCCCACAGCATCCTTCAAATCTTCAACTTCAGACATACATGATTTTGCAACATTGTTGTGGGTGACCAACTGATTTTCCAGCAACCGACTCGTTCGAAATTCGAAAACGCGTCCGTTGCCAGGCAAGCCCATTGTCAATGGGTGCGCACCGATCGGTCCATTGCGGTACAACGCGCACAGGGGTACAACGCGTACCCGCACACATTGAAAGCAATGGGCCGGCCGGAGGCACCGATCGGTCCATTGCTGTTCAACGCGCACAGGGGTACAACGCATACCCGCACACATTGAAAGCAATGGGCCGGCCGGAGGCACCGATCGGTCCATTGCTGTTCTACGCGCACAGGGGTACAACGCGTACCCGCACACATTGAAAGCAATGGGCCGGCCGGAGGCACCGATCGGTCCATTGCTGTTCAACGCGCACAGGGGTACCACTCGTACCCGCACACATTGAAAGCAATGGGCCGGCCGGAGGCACCAATCGGTCCATTGCAGTTCAACGCGCACAGGGGTACAACGCGTACCCGCACACATTGAAAGCATTGGGCCGCCCGGAGGCACCGATCGGTCCATTGCTGTTCAACGCATCACTGTACATGTGACTGGCATATATCAGCATGCCTGTCTCAGATGGACATATGCCAGCCACAGATAGCTCCCAGGGAGTGAGGGGCACACCTACATCACGACAGCCTGTCCAAACTTTATCATAAGGCATGTAAGGCTGCATTTCCTATTGTGTGTATGTTGGTGTACATGTTGTCCTGTGGGTGTCACCTGTGGGCAGCCACCCCCAGGCTGTGCACGTGTTCATGGGGACAGGATCCTGGGTGTTACGTGTACGTGACCACTGTGATGTGCAACTGTTCATATCTGTGCATGTGCCATGGTCACATTTCACAGTGGTGTATGTGTATGTCATGTCACATACCCCGTGAGTCCCATGTGGGACGGTATGTTTGAGCCAGGGTGTCCCAGTGGCACAATAGTGATGCTCCTCCACAGTCTTTGTGCATGTGGTGTTTACAATGTCTCTGATTTCATGTGCACAATGGGAGACAGTCTCCACATCCACGTTGTGTGTGCATGGACTCTGATGTTGTGCCTGTGTGTCACAGACGTCCATGTCTGTCCTGCCGTGGCAAGTGGGGCCACTACATGTGGGGGTCATGGTTGTTTTGCTGTGGTGTATACATGATACTCCATGTAATGCCAGTGTCCATGTGGCATTACAGGGTCCCTGGGAATGTACCTGTCGTTGAGCTGTGGTGCCTGGGGCACATCTGTCCTCACATGTCCCTGTGGGGGTTATTGTGACACGGCAGCAGGAGATGGGAACTGTGACACGGCCTCATGATATCCAATGGGCCAACCTGGGACTAATTGATGCCACCTGTTGGACCGTGTTGACAGATGTTGGCCATGTATGTACCATACATGTCCTTACGGTACTGCACACTTCATGTAGTTGTGCCTCATAATGATGTATGTTGGGATCTTGAGTGTGTTCAATGCCGCATATGTGGGGTGACTGACAATCTTGCTTACTTCTCCTCTGCACTGCAGGGCTCCTGCTGTCCATCGGCCATTCCCAGACCTGGCAACGATGGTGGAACGGGACAGCATCCGACGGTACCGCTTCACCAGGCAGCTGATTGAGGATTTGGCAGTGCAGTTGTCCCCACATTTGCATCCTGGCCGGCCGTATCCTACAGCGCTGACCCCCAAGGTGAAGGTGATGGCAGTCCTACACTTCTTTGCCACTGGTACCTTCCAACATACTGTGGCGACTGCTGGTGGGATGTCACAGACCATGTTCAGCCGTGTGCTCCGCGATGTTTTGGCGGCAATGTTGCTCTTCCTGAACCGGTACATCTATTTCCCTAGACTGCGACGACTCACTGACGTGAAGAGTGACTTTTATGCCCTGGGGAGGATGCCGCATGTAATTGGCTCCATTGATGGGACACATGTGGCTTTGGTACCACCACAGGCCCAGGAGCAGGCCTACAGGAACCGCAAGCACTACCACTCGGTCAATGCACTGGTGGTGTGTCTTGCAGACATGACCATCACACACGTGTGTGCCCGTTTCCCTGGTTCAGCACACGATGCCTTTGTGATGAGGAGTAGTCGCATCCCCAGGATGATGGCACAGATGCAGAACCAGCGTGCCTGGCTTGTCGGTGTGTACTGACTTTGTGCCATTGTGTGTGATCTGATCTGTAGTATTCCGCCCACTTTTCCAAGTCAGCTAATGTGTACTTGTCTGTCCGTAGGTGACTCGGGATACCCCAACATGCCGGGGTTGCTGACACCCCTCAGGAACCCTGTGACACCTGCCCAGATGCGCTACAATGAGGCACATGGTCGGACCAGGAGAGTGATTGAGCGGACCTTTGGTCTCCTGAAGAGCCGCTTCCGCTGCCTGGACAAGACCGGAGGGTCCCTCCCATATGCCCCTGCGAAAGTGTGCAAGATTATCATCGTCTGCTGCATGCTCCACAACCTGGCAGTGCGGAAGGAGTTGCCTCTCATCCAGGATGACAATGACCAACATCCGCCACCTGTGGAGGATCCTGGCCTGGACCACGATGCCAGTGACGATGATGATGATGATGGTGATGGTGATGTCCGCACACAGCTCATCACCAACTTCTTTAGCTGAATGTGAGTATCCTGAGGTGTCATGTCAATGATGTGAGTTGGCATGATGTGTGGGTGGTGCTCTGGTGCTGTGGGAGTGTGTCCATGGGCCACTTGACTGGATGTGTGTTGCGATGTGTGGTGACAGGTGGGCTGTACTCTCCAACAGTGTTGACATGCTAACTTGGTTCTGGGTGGGTATCTTGTAACATGTATTGTGCATGTGTTTTGCTGTTCTGTCCTGTACTCCATTGCTTTTGACTGTGTGTCATTTCTGTCCTTCACAGGGTACTTTCAGATTCGTTTGGTCAACTGTGTCCACCGACGACGTGATTGCACATCCAGGCTGGTAGCTGTTGTGTCCCTACAGGTGATGTGCGCCACACCCATGGACGTCCTTCCGTCTACAGTTGTTGACTGTGTGCCCGCTGCCAGGTGGGGTTACCTTGCATCTGTAGTGGTTACGGCATGTTGCAACTGTGTAATAAACCTGTGCTTCACTTTGTGATGTGCGTTGTCTGTGGTAAGACATTTGACTGCCATTTGCTTACTGCTCCTGTGGGCTACTTGACTACAACTGGGAATGGGTGTGGTGTCTGTGCATTGCACCGTCTTCCCTGGCAACATCAGTGTAGGCAATGAGTCAGATGGCCTAGGTGTGTATGTGTCGTGTAGCCCTGGTGGTGTGTCTCCCTCATGTGTGTCACGTTTCCTGTACTCACATGCCTGTGTTGTCCTTGCTGTTGCAGTTCGCATACACAGTGTAATTTTGCAGTTCATCATCCCCATAACAGCACCCACGTTGGAATCACGACAGAGGCAAGTATGGTGTATTAGTGTGTTTATTGTGATACATTTGTGTTAATAGTGCATAGGATGGGTTGTGCTGTACATGAATCTTGCAATCCCAAGTTCCTAGGTGAATTGAAAGTCCGGGTAGACAGGATCCCCAGTATCGGGGCCACAGTATTCTGACACATTGGTCCAACTTGTACTCCCCATGCAATGTGTGGGAGTAGTGTTGCCGTCAACAGGGTGAACAGTCTGTGCACAAAGGCGAACATCCAGAACAGGTTCAGGCTTCCTGGGAGTTGCGCTTGGCCATCGGCCTCTCACTTTTCCCTCCTCGGACGACCCCTCTTCTTGGGGGGCCCTCAAGTGCAGGCTGCTGCGGTGCAGGGGACTCTCCGCCAGAGTCCTCCTCCCTCCCTGTGACAGTTGCAGTTTGTTCGGCACCAGATGTTGTTGGCACACAGGGAGGTGTGGACTGGTTGCTGTTCATCTGGCGGAGGCATTGTAAAATGTCCCTGTGCACCGCCGTCATCTCATGCAGTGCATCCCACTTGGACTCCACGCGGGACATGTGTGACTCCACGTGGGACATGTGGGAGTCCAAGCGGGCATGATGGGCAGCCTGCTGCTGTTTAATGTCTCTGAGGAGCCCCACTACCTGGCTGAGCTCTCCGGTGCTGGACTGGTACGCATCAGCTATGCGTACCAGTTGTGGGTCATCATGCACACCAGCAACGTCTGCAAGCAGCGACCTCTGTCTCCCACCCCTCCCACCACCCCTGCTGACATGTGCAGTGTGTGCAGTGGCACGCACAGATAACCCTGGTCCACCTTGGGGGTTGGTGGTGGTGGTGGTGTCCATGGCCCCAGGTTGGTCCAGGGTCATTGTGGGGTGTTGCTCCTTATTCTGTCCATGTCGGCAGGGATGGTATTCGTGGTGACAGTCGTTGGAGGGGTGGGTGCAGGGGGTGCAGCTGGTGGTCCTGCTGGTGCTGCAGCTGGTGGTCCTGCTGGTGCTGCATGTTGACTTGCACCGGATGTGCCAGGTTGTTCTTCATCGTCCGAGGAGGACAGAGGCTGTACGACGCCAGTGAGCTCGGCATCCTCTTGAGCCTGGGACTGGGACTCCTCAGTGTCTGCTGCTGTGTCCCCATCATCACCTGTTTTTGGGAGACACAAACAATGTATGTCATGTTTCTGCAGGCATCAATGGTTGACACACATGACAGTTGTGACTGTGCCTCTGGGTGCGGGCCTGTACATTGCATTGTCCTGAGTCGTCACAGTCAGGGGTTGATATTGGTGTGGCACATTGTCCTGCATTATTTGGGCATTTCTATGTATTTTCTGGGGTGTGAACATGGTCTGCATTGGTTGTGTTTGGTTGGCAGCCGGACCTCCTTCCCACCCACCCAGCCAGTCAGTTATCCCACCATGGAACGTGCTTGCGTTGCAGGGAGTGTAAGTTGTCTCTCAGGATGTCAGTCAGTGGTGTCCTGCTGTTTGTTGGTGCACAGTTGGCAGCAGGGCCTTGTGCTCCCCACAGCAGTAGCCAGTGTCAGCCATCTTGTGAGTCCTTCTCCACTCCCTGTGATGTGAGCATGGTTCAGGGTGGTGTTGATGGGACAGTTGTGGGGGTGACCAATATCAGTGACTACGACTCCCATCATGCTATTGCCTCCACCCCCTTCCCAGCATGCCCATGCTTCCTTCCTTTTGACTCTGCTTCCCTGTGGGGTGGGCTGGCTGTGCTGACAGGATGGCTGGGAGTGTTGTCCTGGCAGTTGTTTGGCTAAGAGTCCCAAGAGTGTCCCTGTGCTTCACACAACATAACCCAGGGTGGTGGTTCTTTGTGGGATCTTGTGTTAGGATGGAGGGCATTGCATTCTACCAGGTGGGTACTGCGGAGTTTGTGTTGGGGGGGTGTGAGGGGAGGTGCTTGTGACTATAGTCAGTGCTGCAAGTCCCCCTTCCCACCCAGCCAGCCAGCCAGATATCCCACCATGGAACGTGCTTGCATTGCAGGGAGTGTAAGTTGTCTCTCAGGATGTCAGTCAGTGGTGTCCTGCTGTTTGTTGGTGCACATTTGCCAGCAGGGCCTTGTGCTCCCCACAGCAGTAGCCAGTGTCAGCCATCTTGTGAGTCCTTCTCCACTCCCTGTGATGTGAGCATGGTTCAGGGTGGTGTTGATGGGACAGTTGTGGGGGTGAGCTATGTCTGTGACTACGACTCCCATCATGCCATTGCCTCCACCCCACTTCCCAGCATTCCCATACTTACTTGCTTTTGTGTGGAGTTCAGTGTGTGTGGGTGTGAGAGCAATGGCAAGATGGCTGACAGTGGTGTCCTGCTGTTGGTTGGTGTGCAGTACCCAGCATGCCCTTGTGCTCCCCACGACACAGCAACAGTGTCAGACATCTTTGATGGGCCTTTCCACTCTCTGTGGGATGTGCATGCGTGAGTGTGAGCTTGCTGGGCCATGTGGTGGGGGATGTAGAGCTGTGACTACGACTCCCATCATGCTATTGCCTCCTCCCCCTTCCCAGCATGCCCATGCTTCCTTCCTTTTGACTCTGCTTCCCTGTGGGGTGGGCTGGCTGTGCTGACAGGATGGCTGGGAGTGTTGTCCTGGCAGTTGTTTGGCTAAGAGTCCCAAGAGTGTCCCTGTGCTTCACACAACATAACCCAGGGTGGTGGTTCTTTGTGGGATCTTGTGTTAGGATGGAGGGCATTGCATTCTACCAGGTGGGTACTGTGGAGTTTGTGTTGGGGGGTGTGAGGGGAGGTGCTTGTGACTATAGTCAGTGCTGCAAGTCCCCCTTCCCACCCAGCCAGCCAGATATCCCACCATGGAACGTGCTTGCATTGCAGGGAGTGGAAGTTGTCTCTCAGGATGTCAGTCAGTGGTGTCCTGCTGTTTGTTGGTGCACATTTGCCAGCAGGGCCTTGTGCTCCCCACAGCAGTAGCCAGTGTCAGCCATCTTGTGAGTCCTTCTCCACTCCCTGTGATGTGAGCATGGTTCAGGGTGGTGTTGATGGGACAGTTGTGGGGGTGACCAATATCAGTGACTACGACTCCCATCATGCTATTGCCGCCACCCCCTTCCCAGCATGCCCATGCTTCCTTCCTTTTGACTCTGCTTCCCTGTGGGGTGGGCTGGCTGTGCTGACAGGATGGCTGGGAGTGTTGTCCTGGCAGTTGTTTGGCTAAAAGTCCCAAGAGTGTCCCTGTGCTTCACACAACATAACCCAGGGTGGTGGTTCTTTGTGGGATCTTGTGTTAGGATGGGGGTATTGCATTCTACCAGGTGGGTTCTGTGGAGTTTGTGTTGGGGTGTGTGTGAGGGGAGGTGCTTGTGACTATGGTCAGTGCTGCAAGTCCTCCTTCCCACCCAGCTAGCCAGATATCCCACCATGGAACGTGCTTGCATTGCAGGCAGTGGGAGTTGTCTCTCAGGATGTCAGTCAGTGGTGTCCTGCTGTTTGTTGGTGCACAGTTGCCAGCAGGGCCTTGTGCTCCCCACAGCAGTAGCCAGTGTCAGCCATCTTGTGAGTCCTTCTCCACTCCCTGTGATGTGCGCATGGTGGTGTTGATGGGACAGTTGTGGGGGGGGCAATATGTGTGACTGCGACTCCCATGATGCTATTGGCTACACTGACTTGGCCAGCATACACAGAATTCCTTCCTTTGAGTGTTCTTCACTGTGTGTTGGTGTTGTTGTGGTGGCTACATGTCTGGATGTGTTTGTTAGTTCTATTTGTGCCACTGCCTAGCTGTAGTTGTAGTTGTTTGTACATGTGATGGCACAGTTGGATGTGACTTTTTTGATGGCATGTGTTGTGTTTATCTGACTGACATACACATTTTGGGATGATTCTGTTCTGGTTGCTGTGTAATTGCTATGAGTGCATGGTTTGACTCTCCCTTGACAGTGATGTGTGTGTGTTTTGTGGCAGTATATTGTGTACATTTGTTGTGTACTCACCAGGCTCTGGGATGTCCTCTAGTCCATATACGCTCACTGGCGGAAGGATGGCCCGCACCTTCTCCTCCCAGGGCCTGAGGTATATTGGCTTGGCAGGAGGGCCACTGCCGGTGTGTTGGCTGTTGATGTAGTCTTTCTTCAGCATGTCCCGTACCCTCCTGCGCACGTCATACCACCTGTTCTGGATGTCCGTCTTTGTGCGCTGACATGGTGATTGTGCGTTCACCCTGTTGATGATCCTCTCCCACATCTTGGTTTTCTGCGACATGGGGGTCTGTTGGACCAGTGTGCCAAACAGCTGTGGCTCCACCCTGAGGATCTCGTCTACCATGACTTCCAATTCACTATCTAGGAACTTGGGATTCTTCTTGGGGGACATGGTGATGGGTGGTGATGGTGGGTGATGTGTGTGTTGGTGTGCAGGTGAGGGTGTGTGAGTGTGTGTTTTGCTGGGTGTGTGTGAGGTAGGTATTTGTTGGTGTGCTGATGGTGTGTGGCTTGTGTGAGGGATGAGCTGTGGGTGTGTGGTTGCTTTCTCTTGGGTGCTGGCAGTGGAATGGCATTTGCAAAGGCTCATGGTAGTGATTTGTGTCCTTTATATAGGTGGAGTTGTGGGTGTGTCTTTGTTCTCTGTCCCCAGCCCCCCAGTATTTATTGGCTTGGTAATTGCTTGTTTGGCCTTTTTTTGGGTGATTTTTCCTTTGTGCTGTTTGTGTATGTTGGAAACGTTCTTGTGACCGAGTCGGACCCTGCATTGGTCTCGTACGGTGTTCTCCGTTTCGTTCACGCTGTGTTTGTGCAGTTTTCTATGCTGCGTACGCGTCGGTCGCGGTGTATTGTGTTGCTTCGGCTCGGTTTTGTATGCGTGTCGGTCGTACGGCTTGGCCTCCGTCCGACTCGCTCGTGGTTTTCGCGCCTTGCATCGTACTTTGCGGTTTGGAGTTCGCGTGTACGTTTCGGTCGGATTTGTTCCGGGTGCGTGTCGGTCGGTTGGATTCGCGTGTTTTTGGCCGGATTGCTGCTTTCCGTGCGGCTCGGTCGGTCGACTTTGTTTCGGTACGTGTCGGTCGGATTTTTCGCGCTTTGCATCGTACTTGGCGTGTCGTGCGCCACGGGTACGTGTCGGTCGGTATTTTTCCGGATCCGAGTCGGTCGGTGCTTTTCCGGCCCGAATCGGAATCGACTCTTAGGGCCGATTCCGATTCAGGCCGGAAATCTCTCCGACCGTGCCGGACCCGGAGAGATTTCCGACCGAATCGGACTCTGGCAGTCCGACCGAACGAGTACGATGCGCACGCATGCAATCGGACTCGAGTCGGTCGGACTGACGTACAACGCGTACGCGGGCTCCCATTGACCCAAGCGACTCGCGGCGTACATGCACAGGTAGGGGGGACCCATGGGTCTCCCCTGTGTGCGACTCGCGCGGCTACGCGTACAGGGGGTCCGACACGGACCCCCAAAGTGCGGCTCCGACTGCTCTTTCGAGCCGGACGGCGCGAGTCGGTCGGACTGCTCGCGGCACGCATCGTACTTGCCCGGCCGGGGAACGTCTCCATCGCGCGGTGCAAGTCGTGTCCGTGCGAGTCGGTCGGAGCGCTTCGGACCCGCGAACAAGTCAGTCGGCGATTTCGCGTGCGCTCGCATCGTACTCCCTCGGCCGGACGCACGTACGAATCGGTCGGGAAAGAGGGCTCCGAATCGGATCCGGTTAAGCCGAATCCGATTCGGTGCCCTACCGGCCGAGATCGGAATCGGCCCCTTAGTATCATCACCAAATTTAGAATTAGTAACCACAATGGGCCTGGAGAGAAATTCCATAGCAGTGGTGATTTATTTGCCTTCTTGCCACTAACAGGAAATCTACAACAGAAGGGGAACTACAACAAGATTTGTAGAATCTGCCAACACATGGCAACAAGGCATGGCCACTCGCATCTCTCTTACGGGGAGGGTCCTGCGAAATGTTTGCTTAAAAGGAATGCAATACTTTGGAAATATTAGGCACCGTCAAGGGCACCGTCTAGGGCTGTCTAGCTCTGCAAAAGTGGTTCCGGCCATGCTACGCTGAGATTTTATAAGCCAGAAATCGAGTCTTTCAGACTTTTCACTACATGACTCTGGAGGAAATGGGGGTAGGGGAACTAATTAGGAATGGCTAGAAATTAGTCAGGTGGTGCCTACAATGACCTCCTAATATGACCTCTTATACTGCCATGCTGGGGTAAAAACTATTAGTACAAACATGGAAATAAGACAAGTCAGAAGATAAATGCTTTATCTGCCAAAGGAATGCAACGTAAGTTGCCCTGAGAGGCAAGTTGTCCTTGGGTTGACCTCCTACCTGCCTGACTGAGGACTTGGTACCAGACCTAAGGAAGGTAGCTTCTGACTCACTTGAGGGGCTCTGATGTGCTGTGGAAACTGCAACCTGCTGAGGGAACCTACCTCCTTAGCCTGAAAAATCCTGGGAGATTACAGGTTTTGGATACATAGAAAGTCTTTAGCCACCTATCAATGGCTCCTTTTGCCTACCTCGGGTAGAAGACCAGACGTAGTCTGGCTGTGCACATGCACTGTATTTATTGAACACAGACCATATGAGTTGGCAGAAAATAATAGAATAAAGCTGCTACAACCATTGAATTGCCACTGAAAGCATTTTAATTGCAAACAGAAATGTTCATCTTTGCAGACCTTCTTTGAAAGCCATAGGGGACCGTGTAGTTCCTTAGATAACAAAGATACAACTTCCTCAATCAGTACAGCCTTGTGTACCTGAAGAAAATAGGTCTCAGAAAAAGCTGTGCAGCAAATTGAATGAAATTAATATGATTGAATAATAAACAGGTTTTTTTTGTAATGGATTTAGTGTTTTGCACGTTACTTCTTTCCCAGCCTGCACTCACTGAACAGAGCACCACATGCCACCCTCAGAGTAGCTTGCTACTTTTCTTACTCCCCGCAGATGCATTCAAGACTTTCATTCACATATGGAGGACTTCAGACACTATCAGATTCCATTCAGAGTGTATGTGTGGGGTCAGTGAAACAGCTTCAGGCCCATACTTAGCATGCCTGGTGCCCCCATATTCACTCAATGCAGTCTGGATACCAGGAAGTGCTTTTTTTGCTAAATATTTAGGGTTGAGCCTAAGAGTGCATGCACTAGTGCATGCGTCTTGCTTGCAAGACACTGTTGTATACAGAAAAGGGCTTGGAGCCCTCCCATGCTTACCATTTGTGTGCTGCAGCGTCACTCTTCATTCTAGTGTCCCTAATTAGCTAATTCAGCAAAAACGTCACTTCCACTGCTTGCAGTGGAGCACCGGCCAAGCACAGATTAATTAAACTTAATCGGTGCTCTCCGCTGCTCCTGACGCAATTGAGGTACTATTTCTTCCCCCCCTCCTGCCCCTGCTGCTCCGTCTTTAGAGTTTTTTGTCATGTTAGACAGCTGCTTTCACATATCCTGTACTCCATGCCTTTGCCATTAATTACCTACAAAGGAAGCAAACGTTTTTCTCTCATTTCTGTTTCCCGTTATGAAGGAGAATTATACAGTTTTTAAAGGTTCATAGGTGCTAAAAGTGTTTTCATGATGTCTTTAGGGTCTACTGTAATATTTTTTTATTGCAACTTTATTAAATAGGATTATGTAGAGCTTCAAAATCGCATTTAAGTATTGCCAAGCCACTGCAGACGTACAAGACTTGAAAAGGGATTATTCTGTGCCCCACCTTCCTGAAGCGAGTTGTGCTCAAATGCATGGTATTTTCAGTTGTCTGAAACACCTGACTGGGGCCCACAATGATTTGTAGCGAGACCATATAAAGCTGCAGTACTCCATCTCTGTTGACCCTTCCTGTAAAGTAATTTTCAATTTGCTGCTCGATGATGATAATATATACAGATCGGTGATAAGGCACTTTGAAAAAAAAAGATCAGTTTTTACTGTAAAAATGGGTGTGTCCACGTTGCGTTTTGGCCTGTTTCCTGTCGCGGGCACTAGGCCTACCCACACAAGTGAGGTACCATTTTTATTGGAAGACTTTGGGGAATGTGGGGGGGGGGTGGAATTTTGTGGATCTACGCAGATTCCAGAACTTTCCATCAAAGAAATGTGAGGAAAAAGTGGTTTTTGCGACAAGGTTTGAGGTTTGCAAGGGATTTTGGGTAACAGAACCTGGTGATAGCCACACAAGTCACCCCCTCCTGAAGTTCGCTGGGTGTCTAGTTTTCAAAAATGTATAGGTTTGCATTTGCTAGGTTTCCCTAGGTGCCGGCAGAGCTAGGGTTCAAAATCCACAGCTAGGCTCTTTGAAAAAAAGGGTCTGTTTTCACTGTAAAAATGTGGTGTGTCCACGTTGCGTTTTGGGCCGTTTTTTGTCGCGGGCACTAGGCCTACCCACACAAATGAGGTACCATTTTTATCGGGAGACTTAGGGGAACACAGAATTGTAGAGCAACTGTTATCACCTATTGACTTTCTATGCATTTAGCCTTCCAAATGTAAGACAATGTGGAAAAAAGAAGTCACTTTGAAAAATGTCCTATAATTCACATGCTAGTATGGGTACCCACAATTCCGTAGATGTGCAAATAGCTACTGCTTCTAAACTTTAAAATTTGTTCCCATTTTGGAAATACATAGGTGTCCTTGATACCTATTTTTCACTCTTTATATTATACCAAATTAATTTCTATATACCCGGTACACAATGAAAAACCATTGCAAGACGCAGCTCAGTTATTGGCTCTGGGTTCCTCGGGTTCTTGGTGAACCTACAAGTCCTATATATCCCCACAAACAGAAAGGTTCAGCGGATGTAACAGTATATTGCTTTAAAAAATCTGTCCTACTTAGAAGAAGTTACAGGTAAAAACGTTGGCACAAATGGCTGTTTTTTTCAACTAATTTTCAATTTTTCTTATTTTCAACTGTTAGTTTCTATAACAAAACCTTGTAGGAGCTACACAAATGACCCCTTGCTGAATTTAGAATGTTGTCTACTTTTCAGAAATGTATAGCTTTCCAGGATCCATTATTGCTTTCACACCCATTTCTACCACTAACTGGAAGGAGGTTGAAAGCACAAAAAGTAGCAAAAATAAGCTATGTCCCAGTAAAATGCCAAAACTGTGCAAAATATGTTGGTTGTCTGACAAAAGTCTGCCTGTCCCTGAAAGCTGGGAAGATGGTGATTGCAGCACCACAAATCCCTTGTTGATACTATTTGCAGGGAAAAAAACATACGCTTTCTCCTGCAGCACTTTTCCCCCATTTTTCCTCCCAAAAACAAAATGTAGGTGTATTTTGGCTAATTTCTGGGTCCCCTCCAGGGGAATCCACAAGCCCTGGGTATCTTTACAATCCCCATGATGTTGGAAGAATAGGACACATATTTGGCATGGCTACCTTATGTGGACAAAAAGTTACAGGGGCTTAAGCACAAACTACCCCGATTAGCCCAAAAAAAGCTTAGCAAGGGGGGGGCAGGCCAGCAGCGAAAGGGTTAACGTATTGTGAATTCAAAACATAATAAACAAGCATTGCTAAAGCCAATAGGTATGAGCACAACTATTCATAAATGCTGCTTTTATCCGTTGCATTCAGTATTGCTGTTTATCAATTGAATATGACAAATGGCATGATGATTGGGCGTACTTTTCAGAAGCAACATAGTCTCTCTTGCATTACAGTGAAAGGACTTTGTGGAAGGCAGAATGATCCATCAAATAACCAATAGCATGAAGCGCAACAGTAATATTCATGTGGGTGGAGACAAAGCCCATTCTGTGTATATTTAAAGGAATTGGTAATAATATGCCTATTGACAGCTGCGCTCACAACCCAGAGCTAAAAAAGAGCAAGAACTAATCAAACCTGTAGCCCTAGGGGTACCCAGAGTACAGAATATGGCACATAATGAGTTCTCATGGCAGGTAATTCAAACAAGTGAAATTCCTTTCTCACAGTGTACATCTTTTAAAATCCTGCAAAAATGAGCACCTTTTACAAGTCAGAAAATTACACACTTTTAGTATGTCTTCTGTGGAGCATAAAACTGACTGAGGGCCTTATTTAGAGTTTGGCAGATGGGATATTCCTTCAAAACATGACATATATCCAGTCCTTTGCATTACACATGCGATAGGCTATAAAACATTTGTAATATAGTGGACAGGACATCCACCACATTTGTGACAGAGTATCCCTTCTGCCAAATTCTACATAAGCCTGTGAGTTTTATGTTAATTATTTAATTCAAAATAAGATTTTGAGTGGTGAGTTGAGGTTTACTGCATCAAATGAATACGATTGACGAGATAACATGAGAATGGTTAAACACTTCCGTGACCATAGGAGTATCCCATTCATTCTAGCACATGAGGAAGGTAGAAGAGAGAATGTAGCTTCTCTACAGCACAAGAGTCAGAGTAAGCTCATGTGTACACAAAAACACACATGCAAAATCTTGCACATAAACTGTTGCTGCTAAGGGGGATTGAGGTCTCTGCTACAAATGTAACTGATCTCTTTCTCTTCTGATTTTGCATATAACCTCTGCTGCTATGTGGCTATGATTCTTGTACAAAATCATGAATTTTATGAACTCTTACTATATAGTAAGTTTTAACTAATAACCAATTGCCTATGTATTTAACTCAATTTATTTCTGGCGGTAAAGGATTTAAATATGTAATTGTAATTTGATTACACTGTTATATGTGTGATTATCTTTTATATATTCTGCTTTAATTTTAATGTGGACCTCATTAGAGATCCAAATCTTAATAAAAGAATTGAACTGAAAAAAAACACACTTCAAGTCAAAATGGAAAAGTTTAAATGTCACAAATGTGGCATTAGTAATGATAAATGAAATTTAATAGAGGAAGAGAAAAGTGGCAGCAACACATATGTAAAAAAAACACGTCAAAATAGTCTAGAAAAGTACAGCAAACAATTTGACCCGGCTCTCAGTTTAGTGGTGTTGTGCAGTGCACACCGAAACATCACAGTAAAGAGGGAGCAGATGTACGGACCTTTGTTTACGTTCACAGGCACTCTAAATCAGAGTTTGCAACTACAAACAGGGGTTTGCTATATATTAAACACATTTTCAGAGCCAGTAAAGTTTAACCAACTCCTAAAATGGGACAGCATGAGAATACTGGGATTTGGAGGGGCGTGATGCAATTTCAGCTGCAAAACCTTGAAAAATTGCAGACTTCCAAGTGGGGAGCTAACTCATTCACAAAAGGGAAGGGGATCTGTTTGGATTCTTCCCCTTTGTGAATTGTGGAAAACGTTTCTAGGGTAGTAGTCAGTTGTCCAGGGGGTAACTGACAATTCTCAGAGAAATGTATCAAAAACCTGCTTTAAAAAGTTTCTTCATTAAAATGCAATTACAGACATGGTAGTCTGCAGACCATTTCAGGCTACCATTCCTGTGATTGAATCCAATCAGAGTGAGTTGGAATTTACAAACTACCTAATGGCATTTTGGAATTTACAAACTACCTAATGAACATTTTGGAATTTACAAACTACCTAATGAACATTTTGGAATTTACAAACTACCTAATGAACATTTTGGATTTCACAAACTACCCAAAGCACATTAATTATATAGGTCAGATTGAGACCCACTCTGATTCGTATTTTTATGAACTGACCTATTATTTCAAAGGTCAAGTCACAACTTCAATACTGGGCCAAACTGTGACATGCATAATGCCACATCTGGCCGAGGTTCGATAAGTACTTATGGATTCAGTAATAATCTTTACACCGTCACTCACCCCCTGCACTATGCTGTTGTGTGCAGTCAATTCAGAGTCTTACCTGTACGGAAGTGGTTCTTGAAACAGCTGGAGGCAAATTTGGGCTGGAGAGCCAAAAAACTTAACAATTGTGTTGAAGTTGAGAGATGTTTCTGCCTCTGTCCGAGTCTTCACCTGAGCTTGATAAAAGGGGGAGCTGACCTCTGCTCTGAAATCGATAACCAGACCAGACCTGCAAGCAGAAACATAAGAACATTTTCTTTAATTTCTATGGCACGAAGGTAAGTGAAAAAGACGCCCTTTGTCACCACTAGGAAATGAAAACAACTATATATTCTTTAATGTTACTCTTCATTAGGCGGATGCACATCTGGGGAAGTGTTACTGACATAGTTGGCTCTAAAAATCAAGCTTCACCATTTACACCTTATTTCTTCCTTACTGTCCAGTAAGTATGCACCCGGTGCTTAATTTGTATATAAACGAATAAACAAATGAGTGTAGGAACCTAAAGTTTTTCCTGCGAGCCCATCTCCTTTGCTCCCAAACACTGGTGTTGCTGGTTTCAAAGGCTTCCTACTCCTGATTTCACCCCTTACTTCTTTCTTCCTTCAATTTGTGCTTCCTATCTCTTTTTCTCACTTTTGCACGTTCTTTTTCGTTTCTGCTTCCTCTCATTGCCACTGTTTTCCTCTTTCGCTTGCTCCCTTTTCTACTTTTCGTACTCTCTTGCTCTGGATCAAAGTCTAATGAAGAAACGTAAGAGCCAGTCGCCATCTGGACCCAGGTGCACACATACCGCACTGGTTTGGGAATCGTTAACCCAAAATACGTTTTCTAGGTTGAATCTATGATTAATATATGGTATAGCACACAGAGTATTGTGCTGCAATGAAAGTCTTGGCTCATGGCTAGGTATTTGTCCATTGTGTAAGCAAGGTCGGCGGGTCATTTAAGATGACGGCACTGAGCAGTAAACACAATTTAAATGGTTACTTAATGGAACTGGCGAACAGTTGTACTTTGTGTTAAAATGGGCGCCCTGAATAACCCGGCGCCAGCCAACAAGCTCAGTCTTCGGCACAGTGACACAATCTCTTGAATTTGCTTCTGCGTTCTTTGTTGTGACTTTTCTACTGACAAATACGCGTTTTTATTGTGACTCGACTTTGACCTAAAGAGGAGTAGTGCAACTTGTATGTATCCTTTTATACAAGGGAGCACAATACCGTTCTATGCTGCTTCTTTAGTGTCCGCCTGTGGGTTCTTATGGCCTTCAAAATTACCAGACATTTAACCTCCGAAATGTTACGAAAATGAGAATTTTGCGAAGATTGCAACAGGGAAGAACGGATGTAAACTACAAACCTCACAGAAGATGTAGTGAAGCAAGTCGAAGTGAACCCTGCTTATACATTCCTTGTAAAGTGTTCTCTCACCTGTCCTTTTTGTAGACTTAGATTAGGTTTAACAGTATATGTTTTACCATTTATTGATTGTGCTCCTATAAGAATAGCACCTGGACCGAAGAATATTAGTAGTCCCATCCAATAATCACAGTGTGAAGACACAAAAGCAGGCGTCCATTAGTTGCTAACGTAGGCAAGTAGTACACACACCATATGTTTAATTCCGCACACCCCAACTGCAGACGACCGGGAGGCGCAGACGACCGGGAGGCGCAGCTCACCTTAGAGGGAGGGCGGCTACCTCCCAAAGGGCCCAATCAAGGAAGAGGGGCCTAAAAGGTTACCGGGTGAAGCAGTCCCCAGCTTTGTCGGCGGAGGAGTGCTCTGGTCAGGGAATTTCATTCAGCCTCTCTGCTGCTGTTTCAATGATACAGGATATTAAAATATTGCTTGATATTTCTGACAGCGGGACTGTTAGTAAAAAAGGTACATGGGTAACGGGGGTCGGTGGAATTCTGACTTGCTCAAACACCGCTGAAAGGTTTCGTTGTTGAAGGGAGTTTAGGGTGGCTGAGAACCTAAACCTCATCCCAGCTGACAGGCTTCGCTTTCACACACAATGAAGTCAGGGAGACAGTCATTCAAGAGCTGGGTCACTTGTTTGAACCTCAACGGGTGAGGATAAGTAGAATCAGTGGTGAAATAATAGGGGCAATGTTGGCACCAAGGCTGTACATAATCCGAGCCATATGATCAGGAGCTCCATTTAAACGTGTTGGGTGGAGCTCTTCCCTTGAGGAAGGGATAGACGGGACAAATGTGAGCGGTGAGCTAGGTTACTTACAATATCGGATAGAATATGGACAAACCTGCCCATCATCAGACAGCACCCTGTGGTCCAGATCACATGGGTATACTACGTTAGGAGTGCAGGAATCACAATGGGGTACATCAGGGCGAGAGCATAGCATAAATTAACCGTGGCCACGAGCCTATCCATAGGTAAAATAAAGACTTCCGATTGGGTCTTGGCATTGGGGTGGAGGCACATAACGGTAACTAGAGCAGGAAGCAGCGAAGCCCAAAAAACACTGGGTGGCGATTGGTTAGCTTAGTTTGAAGTGGCCAGTCGGCGGGGGGTCCAGGGTGCGCCACAAGGTTAAAAAGGGCATGCTCCCCTACCCCCAAGAGCCATGTGCCTTCACCTCTGATTGTTTCCCCAGGGATTACACAGTTGACAGGGATCATCTGTCTAGCGGACCTTACATAGCAGTGGTCCTTTAGATAGAATGGGGGCCGAGAAGGTGCAGTCGCACTGATGAGGGGCCTGTGACAAACCCCCACTGGGGGGCAATAATGGGAGCTGGCGGCACCTAAGCCCGGATAAACACAGGGCGCCGATTGGTCTGCGTGGTTTGAAGCGACCAATTGGCAGGGGCCCCCTGGGTGCGCAACGAGGTCAATAGGGCGTGTGGGCCCCACCAATAGTCATGTGCCTTCGCCTCAGGTGGTTTACCCTGAGATTACACAGATGATAAGTTTCATCTGTCCAGTGGAGTGAGCTACGTGCTCCTCCTGAATATTGTAAGAACACATGAGTGGCTGGTTCTACTAATCATAGGGAGAGCTGTCGGTGGTCGGTAAACCACCTTCAGCGTGGCGGGGAATCACAAGGTTTAACAAGAAATATCTTCACATAAGGACGTAAAAGGACAATTGCCCGAACAAGGTCCTTAGGATGCCTTACGGCTGGGACTCTTGAGACAAGTGCAATTGCCCGAACAAGGTCCTTGGGATGCCTCGTGGCAGGGATACTTGAGGGGGGACAAAAGAGTAAGAAATGGTCAGCGATGGAAGGACATGGCACTTGCAGCCCAGGCATGGCCATGGCACCACAAATGCCAGACATTAGGTAGAAAGTTGAAGCCTCGAAGCCGCAACCCACTGTACCAAGTAAGTGACAGAAGTACAGCTGTCACAACAATTGGAAAGCGATTTATGACAACTTTGAAGAGACATTATGACTGAAGGATGATGCAGTGCAGGATTAGGCAAGTTATGGTTTATATGCAATGAAGTATAGGATGTACACTCTATAACTTGTTATGAAAATGCCTTACATTGTAGTCCAAGATAAGCCAGAAATTTGCATGTTAATGACCTATGCCATCATGACAAGTGTGTACCAACTGATGATGTGAATAAACTGCGTCCGTTCAACACCGTAAAAGGTCTTGGTGTACATAATTTATGGCAAAGAAGGAACGGCGGGAGGGCCCGTGAGTTACTCGCACAGCTGGGGGGGCTGGGTTAAACCATTTTGTATTGAAGGGAAAATTTATGAGTGTCAATTACAATGCACGGGCCACAGCTACAAACGTCTCTCTGCTTAATCCCTCCCCCATAAAAGGACGAAAAGGTGGAGGGAAGAAGGAAGCACCTATAATGACTGCAAATATCTTAGACCTTGATTATGAGTGCTCGGGAAGGGTCAGTGATAAACACACCCAACAAAATCCGATTTGCCAGGGATCAGAATGTATCCAATGTGATGATTATCACTTATTAAACATTTAGCCCTTCACAATGAGTCATAATGTGAGCATTGCAGTGCTTTTCGTACTATAACCGCAATATCTCTGATTTCCTGGGCAGGTTTGATCTGCTGCCATGCAGCTTGGAAAATTGAGGGGAGCGAACTTTACCACAGTGGGCAATTATCACATGTGGTGTACTCAAAAGCACTCATGATTTGGACCACAGCACTAACAGGTTTTCTGCAGGCGTTGGAATTGTAATGAGGACCATAGTGATTTTCATATGAAAAATTTCCCATCCAAGTCACAGAAAGTTAATAATGTATTTACACAATGTGCAATTCCTACAGAATCAGCAAATAATACTTAACCTTTTCCCAACCCCCTGTTCGCAACTAGCTTTTACATCAACACCCCATCAAATTGTTCACACTCATGCCTGAAGTTCTGCCAAGCCATGGGTGCCCTTATCAATTTACCTTGATCTTTGGGTAGCAAACCAATTATACCACTACTTGAGACCTACAAATTTCAGTGTGCACTCATGGAAAAATATGGGGCTGGGGTGTGGGGCTACGCTAATTGTTCTCCTTTATAGGCAGAGGAAAATCGATTGTGTAGACGCCTCCTCTCAGTACTCCCTTCCACCTCGCATTTGTCACGATGAACTTCGTCTCCCCATTTAGAAAATGTTATCTATTTTGATTAATCCTCATGCGTCTTTAAACAACTCGATATTTAGAGATTGTTTATCGTGTAACAAAGGGCTGAAAGTGCCTTGGCGCGCATATGTTAAACACTGCCAAAGGGCTGAAAGTGCCTTGGCTCGCATATGTTAAACACTGCCAAAGGGCTGAAAGTGCCTTGGCTCGCATATGTTAAACACTGCCAAAGGGCTGAAAGTGCCTTGGCTCGCATATGTTAAACACTGCCAAAGGGCTGAAAGTGCCTTGGCGCGCATATGTTAAACACTGCCAAAGGGCTGAACGTGCCTTGGCTCGCATATGTTAAACACTGCCAAAGGGCTGAAAGTGCCTTGGCTCGCATATGTTAAACACTGCCAAAGGGCTAAAAGTGCCTTGGCGCGCATATGTTAAACACTGCCAAAGGGCTGAAAATGTCTTGGCGCACATATGTTAAACACTGCCAAAGGGCTGAAAGTGCCTTGGCGCGCATATGTTAAACACTGCCAAAGGGCTGAAAGTGCCTTGGCGCGCATATGTTAAACACTGCCAAAGGGCTGAAAATGTCTTGGCGCGCATATGTTAAACACTGCCAAAGGGCTGAAAGTGCCTTGGCTCGCATATGTTAAATAGAGCCTAAAAGAGTTGGGATGGGTCTCCCTTTTTGAGAACCTGTTCTCAGTACGCAAAGAGGATTAATTACAGGTCAAGCATATGTTTTTAGGAAGAAGGCGTTGAATGAGAGAAGATGTGAAACTTAGTTAACCGACTGTGAGGCTTTTTGCTATCCTGAAATCTGTTAATGATATGGAGCGCAATTTAATGCATTAGGAGAGGTCCTTATTATTCAAGTTTAAAGCTGTTACAATCCAACATCTCC
Organism: Calotriton arnoldi; assembly: GCA_963921515.1. Lineage (NCBI taxonomy): Eukaryota > Metazoa > Chordata > Amphibia > Caudata > Salamandridae > Calotriton > Calotriton arnoldi. Next base: position 203,646 of record CAWUFW010009018.1, read on the forward strand.
TATGCTTACTTTAGGGCAATACCATAGCTCTAGTGTCTGTTTTTGTCCTTGTGATGGTGTCTCGGATCAGTCTTTCTTGCACCTTATCTATTTGAAGTTTTTACAGAACAAATTGTATTGCCTTTTCTAAAAAAAAACATACATTTACTAAATGCAGACTAGCATTACGTTTTGTTCAACTGTTGAACGATTCGGAGATCTTTTTTAGGGAAGGATATTTTTTTAAATCAACTGCTCATTGTCATCAATCTATGCTTTTTTAATTCATTTTAAAGAGACTATTCTTTATGCACTGTTATGATTGCCTCTCACATTTGAATAAAGTTACTGAACTGAAAGGAACTAAACTGTGGAATTTTGTGTTAGAGCGAATCTGACATGAGTAGAAAACTAATGTAGTGTAGCTGCTTGTAGGCAAGCGAGAAATGTTCTACTCATCACTATGCATCCCAACTCAAATATGAATACTTACCATCCTAGGGCGAGACGAACTGGAGGTGTGCACAACTGTAATGATGAAGGAGACCTGTCACACTAATTTATTTAACTAGAAGATCTCGAGTAGAACCCTGGAATCCTGGGAGCCCCACTGTAGACAGAAGAGACAGCATAGAGAAAGAGTGTCCACAATAGCTGGTATAGACCTACTGCTCCAACGTTCCAAGATTGTTTTTCTGTTTCTCCCTGCCTAATTTAGAACCCTCTATCCTCAGTAGGAAAAATATTCTAATGGCACGTTAGCCAGTGATCAATTTGTAAAAGAAGAAGTGCAGGGGCCCAAAATTTTACTCAGAAACCCACGGCCGGCGCTATCGAAGGCTGGAATGACAAACACCAAGGCTGTGAAGTCTTGAGTCCACCTCATGCCTCTTTCATCCACCACCAGACCCCTCTTGCCCCTTAATCCCACTTTTGCATCCCTGCTTGATCCCTCTACTACCGTTTCTCGTCTTTCTCTTCCTGTTTCTTTCCTCCTTTTGTTTTACTCTCTCTCTTGCTGTTGGTGAAAGTCTGATGAGGAGTGAGGAGAAATAAGTGCTGGTCCCTAAAAAGAAGAGCCGTAGTCCCCACCTGTAATCACTGGCTCAAATTAACACAGTGGCGATTCTGATGAGGGATACCCGTCGTTAAAGGCACTCTTCTTCATTATAGACCCTGGTCTTAAGCTTGAGCCTATAGCTCAAGCAGAAGATCTTTATCAGCCACTATAGCCCTTAGGAATGGTCTACAATACAATATCAGATGCATATATAAAGTTTTTCCACGTTTCAAGATCATATGCAGTCAATCTCTTAAACATGCACATTTGAAATTGCCCTTGAATGACATACTTGGTTTTGATGCTTGTTCTGGATTCTTGGTCCCACAAACTGACATCGACGTTTGCAAAAATTTCCAACCCAAGTCCACCTTGAAATTCTGCTGTTGCTTGTATTCCAGACTGCAATTGAATCCCCTGCCAACAACAAAAAAAGTGAAAAGGCAATTCACAGTTGAAAAGTAAATCTGCTTTGTTTTGGGTGTTAGTGCTTACAAATTAATGATAAAACATACAAATACATTGATTTGTATTTTTACTTTGTGTTTTTTTATGGCACTGGCCTGGTTCTGGATGACAAATCAATAAACAGTGACTTACAGTAGTGGTGTCCACGTAGGCAATCAGATAGCCAAAAGAGAAAATATTTTTATACAGGTATGTGCTGCAAACAAAACAATACTGTGACAAAATAGTGTCAAAAGAACAACAACATGTTAGAGGGATAGAAACAAGACAGCAAAGCAGAGTGTGTAGACAAAATATTGAGGAAGGGGCTGGGAATTAAACTTTGTAGCTATTTTTAGCTTGTTAAAGTTGTGAAATTCATAGCTGTTTAACAGGTGTTGGTAACAGATTAACTTTGGAGGCATTTTTTTGAAGTGTTTATTCTGATGTACATAATTTGGAAAGTCAGAGGATGAGTGTTTTAGAGAGCATCTCTCTTCATTAACTCTGGACTTTAAAACAAGGAGTTTAAGAACGTGGAATCTCGAAACAGAACATAATTTCTTAAAAGGATCATAGACTTGAAAACTCTAGATACCAATTTCGGTCTAATATTCATTCTGGAATAACGTGTATTTCTACAGTGAGGACCATAAACGATTTTCTGGTTCGTTAGTGTTAGACCTGGCATTTCTTGGCGTGGTTACCCCAGACTTTTTGCCTCTACCTCCTCTATTTTTGATGCTGTGATGGATTTCGTTTTACTGGCTTAGATGCTTTGGGCACTTTGCCACTGCTGATCAGTGTCAAAGTGCAAGTGCTCACTGTATAAAGTGTTATGGTAATTGGTTGTCCATAATTGGTATGTTTGCCTTACTAGTGAAGTCCCTAGTAAAGTGCACTATGTGTGCCAGGGCTGGTAATGCAAATGCTACTAGTGGGCCTGCAGCACTAATTGTGCCACCCACACAAGTAGCCCTGAAGAGAGATCTCAGGACTGCCACTGCAGTGCCTGCGCGCAGTTGGTTAACTGCCTTGTTGTCCTGACAAGTGCACCCACTTGCCAGGCCTTATCTTCCCTTTTTATGCACATCAGACACCCTTATAGTAGGCCCAAGGTACCCCCCTGGGCAGGGTGCAGTGTATGTGAAAGGTAGGACATGTACTGAGGTGTGTACCATGTCCTGACAGTGAAATACTGCCAAATTCGTTTTTCACTGTTGCAAGGCCATCTTGCCCATAGGACAGAATGGGGAATGCTGAGTCCCATGTTTCCAGCATATCTTCCCATAGGCATAAGAAGGAGAGATGGAGTTTAGTGTGCCTGAACTCAGAATTTAATAACACATCTTTTTGTGAAGATGGTTTTTGAATTGTGTGTTTAGAAACCACGCTTTCAGAAGTGGCTGGTTTCTTGTCTTAAACCATCCTGTGTGCCTCTGCATGGTTGTATATTGCCTGCCTGGGTTTAGACGTGACAGGGTCTGGGAAGTGTCCTGACCCCAGGGAGGAGAAGGTGAAACAGCAACAGGCTGGCCTGCATTTTTTGTGGGGGGGAGGAGTAGCCCCCTGGACGTGAAGAGGGCTGTGTTGCTGCCACAAAAGGATGGCTCCACCTCCTGCTGAGCATCTGGGCCCCAGACCCTGACTATCAAAGGAGGAGGGTGTGCACTGGCAGGAAGACACCCAGGTCTGGTTTGGACCGAGGTCACAGCCCCCTGAACACAAAGACTTCAAAGGTATTTAGGGGTATAAATGTTTAAAACCCCTGAACTCAACACTAAAATCCATACTGGAAAAGGATTTAACCTATTTGGTGATCAAGAAGAACCTCTGCCAAAGAAGAACAGCTGAAGAGACTGAAGAGAAGGACTGCCCTTGCTGTGTGTTCTGGGGCTGGCCTGCAGTTTGCTGGTTTGACTAAGGAGAGGACAAGGGACTTTGCTGTGTGCTGTGTCCCCCTGCTTGTGAGGACTTTGCTGTGTGCTGTGTCCTGAAGTAGAGTGTCTCCAAGGGCCCGAGGAGAGCTGGTCCCCTGTTGTGGAAACTCAGGAACACAAAAGTTTCCAACCGTGTCTCAGCGACGCTGTGTGCGTGGTGCTCTTGCACGCCTGAGACTGCCGTGTGGTCCGAGGTACTGTTTACGAGGTGCCCCGTGATTGCACTGCCCCCTGCAGCGTTGAACATCGTCCACGCTGCTGCCTTGCTGTTGTGGCCCGAGCCGTCATCGTACCTGAGGCTGTGAGGAAGGATCACCGCCGCCGCAACGTGCCAAAGGATTGTGTGAAACTACGAACTGTGTCTCAGCGACGCTGTGTGCGTGGTGCTCTTGCACGCCTGAGACTGCCGTGTGGTCCGTGGTACTGTTTACGAGGTGCCCCTGGATCGCATTGCCCCCGCAGCATGAAACATCATCCACGCTGCTGTATTGCTGTTTGTGGCCCGAGCCGTCATCGTAACTGAGGCTGTGAGTAAGGATCACCGCTGCCGGCCCGAGCCGCAACGTGCTAAAGGATTTCTTGAAGCTACAAGGTGAAAGGGATCGTGATCATTGTTCGTCGAAAGAAATCTGCCCAAGATCATCAACGATGGAGAAGGCAGCTCCGTAACCTGTCCGGCTACAGCGTCGCCTAGCAACAGAGCCGCAACGTGATCGGGATCGCCCAGCAGGACGTCCGACGAGCGGGGAGAGAGAGAGAGCGAGGCAGAGCACCCCCCCAGGTAAGGCTTGGACTCCGGTCGGGAGCCGCAAGCGTGTGTGGCCTGGGGAGGCGTGCAGGAGGAGTACAGGAGTGCTCTGAGCTCTCTCCCGCTGCACCGCGTTAGACGCGCTGAGTCCCCGAGCGGCCCGGACCTGCCCAGCAGGACCAGGGCCGCCCCTGTAAGCCTATGACCGTTGTCTCTGATGTTGGGGCCTAGTGGTGCCCGAGTTGACCGCGTAGATTGCATTACGAACCGCATTATTATTGCATTACGAACTGCCTGATTCTTGCATCATGAACCGCATTATTATTGCATTACGAACTGCCTGATTCTTGCATCACGAACCGCATTATTGTTGCATTACGAACTGCCTGATTCTTGCATTACGAATGGCATTATTATTGCATTACGAACTGCCTGATTCTTGCATTAAGGACTGTCCTATTATTACATTACGAGCTGCATTACAAACTGCATAGCATTGCATTAGGAATGCATTAGGGATCGTAAATTGCTCATTAATACCGCAAGAACCTACAAGTGATTGCTGGCCTAATAACCGGCCAAGTGAATTATTACGAACACGCATATGTTGGTTTTCTATCGTTTGGTCTCATCGTATTCCTTTTTTATAAAGATACTGCTATTTTTATGAAACCAGTGTGGTGTCCATTTGTGGTGTTATCACTGTGTTACTGGGAGTGTGGTTGCAAATACTTTACACACTGCCTTGGAGATAAGCCTGGCTGCTCGTGCCAAGCTACCAGGGGGTGAGCAGGGGTTATCTAAGGGTGTGTCCCTCCTTACCCTGACTAGAAGCAAGGGTCCCTATTTGGACTAAGGTACCTACCTCAGCCAACTAGAGACCCCCAGTTCTAACATTGGTGGTCAGCGGTTGGGATTTGAACGTGTATTTGCAACTGACTCACAGTGATTGGTGTACATCACTAGTTTAGCGCAGACCACGACGCAACCAGATATAGTGTTTTGATTTTTGGTTCTATTTTTGAGCGACCTTTAAGCCACACATCATGTCTCAAAGGAGTCAAGTAGCCAGTGAGGCTGCAGAATTGGAATTCGACATTGAGGCATTGCTTACCTACAAAGTTGATAAATTGAGGCAATTCTGCAGAGCTTTGGGATGTCCCATGAAAAGTAGCGCCAAGAAGGAGGAGCTGCAAATGGCCTTGAGGGCCTGGGGGGAAGCCAAAAAGGCTCAGGAGACAGGTGATGATGAGGTGGATGAGGATGACCCAGGGAATGGATTTGGTCCACAGGATTTGCCGGTGGAAGGACCAGCCTCAGGGGCTGGTAGTAACCATTCAGGGAGGAGCTTTTCCCCAGAGGAGCTGGAGGAAAACCAAAGGGTCAGAGAGCATGATTTGGAGGTTTTAAAACTTAAGGCTCAAGCAGAGGAGAAAAAGCTGCTCATTGAAAGTCAAAAGCGAGCAGAGGAGAGCAAGAACGCTCTCGCCTTGGAAGAGAAAAAGATTCTCTTAGCTCATGAGTTAAGCATGAGGGAACTGGACATTAAGGCTAAACAGGTGGAGTCCAGTTCGAATGGTGGCAGCGCACAGCCAGTGCCAGCAGGTAAGGTGTACATTCCCAAAGACTTAGTGCGAGATTACCAGAGGGGTGATGATATTGATGCGTGGTTCACGGCATATGAGATCGCACTGAGGATGAATGAGGTGCCTGAGAAGCATTTGGGCCTGGCCTATGGAAACACTTTGAGGCTTCTGGGAGGGATGTTTTACCACCCTTAGAGAGGGCGGGAACCCTGACCTACGCCAATATGAAGGAGGCTTTATGCCTCAGGTATGGGCTCACTCCTGAACAGTACAAGCAGAAATTCAGGAACTTCAAGAAACTGGAATCCAGTACTTGGGTGGAATGTGTGAATGCGTACACGCGTGCACTGGATGGCTGGATGACGGGCAGCAAGGTAACTGATTTTAAGGGCTTATGCAATTTAATTAGTTGGGAGCACTTGAGTAGTCTGTGTGTTCCAGAGCTGCGCCAGCATATTTTAGACAGTAAGCTGACTGATTCCGGTAAGCTTGCTGAGGAGGCGGACTGCTGGACCAGCACCAGGGTCCACAAGGGTATTGGGGGTACCACTGCCAAAGGTGTACAGGGTCCCCCGCAGAAGGTGGGGGAGGACAAGGGTAACCACAAGGAGTTCTCTAAAGGACCCCACAGTAGTTCCCAGGTAAAAGGGTCCCAGTCCCCCAAGGCTAAGAGGTCCTGGCCCCCTAAGGGCAAGCGGGACCACAGAGTTCCTCCTACTTGTTATTTCTGTAAAGAAGTGGGTCACATTGCCCCTAAATGCCCCAAGAAACCACCTTCACCCACTGGTGCTCCAACACCGGGTTTAGTGAGTGTAGCGTTGGGGGAGGAATTGAGTCCTTGGAATGGGGAGGAGCAAGCAGTTATGACCCTGGTCTCATTAGGAGATAGAGAGATGATCCCGGAAGCCTCTCTGCCTGAGAATACTAAGAAGTACAGGCAGTGGGTGACCATCAATGGAAGGAGGGTGGAGGCTCTGAGAGACACCGGAGCCAGTTTGACATCTGTCAGGTGTCACTGGGTGTCTGAGGAGCAGGTCATTCCCAATGTACTACACCCTGTAGTTGCAACAGACAACTCCGTGCGCCTCTGCAAGGTGGTGCTAGTTCCCTTTGAGTGGGGGGGGTCTCAGGTTCCTTGAAGGTCGTTGTAAGTCCGTCCATGCCTGTAGACTGTCTGCTGGGGAATGACCTGGAGAGTTCCCCCTGGAAGGAGGTGGAGCGCCAGGCGCATCTGGAGATGTTGGGTCTGCCTGAGTGGGCTTGTGTGACCACTAGGTCTATGGCAGCCAGTAAAGGTGTTCAAGAGGACCTGGAGCCTGAAACAGTGGCTCAGGTGCCTGCCTTAAAGAGAAGAGGCAGGGGGAGTGGGAAACCAGCCCCCACAGTTCCCAAGGTCCAGGAGGAGGCACCCCTTGAGGGGGATGCCCTGGGGCCTACGGGGGAGCAAGTAGCTGAACTGGGGGACCTACCTGAGCTGACCGAATGGCAGCAGGAGGGAGGGCCCTCCAGGGAGGAATTCTGTGAGGAGCAGAAAAAGTGCCCTTCTCTTGTAGGTTTGCGGCAACAGGCAGCAAACCAGGCAGCAGGTGATCAGTCCGGGTCACATGTGATTTACTGGGAGAACGATCTCCTATATAGCGAGCCTAAGGTTGCTGAGCCTGGGTCAGCCTAGCGCTTCAGGGCTGACCCTAGAGAGTCTCTGAAGACATAAGGGATTATTAGTTGTGTTGATATCCGCCGAAAAATCTAAAAGTATTTGGGCTCTGACATCGCCTCCATCCACCTTCTTCTGCAGTTTGTCCACAAATAAGCGGATAATCAACTATGTGCTCATGACTGGCCTGAACACAGAAACTAATTATGTTACTTTACACGATAATAGCTTGTAATTTTACAATACATTTGATTAAATCAGTTTGGATAGACATGGAAGTTTGGGAAATTGGTGATAACTACACAAGTCGGATGGCTACAAGGGAGGTTTCTTCAAGAGTGGTCAGACGACTGCAACTTTCTATTTATCAGAAAACATACTTATCATGATAGAGTAAGGGAAGATTTCAGTTTTCACTTGGCCAATTGCAAATACCAGGGTTTATAAACTCTTAAAGACGGGGGGCAGGGTTTCTTTGACTATTTATTTTGCGTCATTGGCTGAAAACACATCTAAAGATTATGCAACCTTGTGAAATATACCAGAGAGATATGGTTATCTCTAGGCTACATCATATAGAGTTTTACTTAACATGTATATTCAGTTCACAAACACTCGCTATACATTATTATTCTTGAATTGTCCTCAAATGTGGAAGGATCGTACTTAATAGAGCAGTGCCTGATAGTAAGTTCCATTTCTGGAACTTTTTGATAATGGACCAGACAATTGGTGTTAAAGTTTTTGAGACTAAATTACAAAGGGAAGGCTCGGTTATCTGACCATGTTAGTTTAAATGGAGTCCCTGCACCAATTAGATCAGAAGGAAAGAAGATTGGATCTAAATTGTGTTCTGCCTTGTACATGGGAAATGTATTTTCCTGAAGCAGATTAGTCGAAGGAAGTCGTCTGAATAATGCTTGTTTGAGGTGCAGTGGGGTTGGTCTAGCCAAAGAGTAAAGTCGACAAGAAAAACCAAAGGCTCTAAATTTTAGGAAAAAATGAATAAGAGATCTAGGAGTACAGAGGTACCAGATAAAGCCATGCTCATCATGTAGTATCCCAAAAGGAATCTAATTGATTAAAATTTGGATTTAATACCCATCTCAAACTTTTCTAGGTCCATTATGTTTGTAAACATGATGTGATCAGCTTTCCTTTGCTTTAGAGCTTGGTTTGTGCTTAACAAATACCAAAACACACATACGCATACGAGACTCTGTTTGCAATAATGATCACCACCAGTCTGACATATGGGCATGAATTTGTAATTCATGTTAAGGTTAGCTAATTGTGCACATTTTTATAGTTGTGAAATTGCATTTGTGGGGTAGAGGCTAGATGCTGCTCACTATAACAAGGACTGTTCACCTCCCACTTCTAACTTTCTGTTTCTATGTTCCCAGGACCTGCCTGAGATGAATACATAAGGTTCCTCACCAGCAGTGCTTGGTTTGAGCCGGTGGTTTCCGATGCTCAGCACCAGAACTTAATTGTCAAAACTGGTGCTTGTGACAGTCTGCCACAAGGTGGTGCTGTCTAGCTAATTTAGAGATCGCCACAACAACAGTCAATTATCAATTCAATATACATATAAAATTACTATTACCTGCCACACAAGCCAATCTTATAGCTTTGGGGGCCTAGAATAGTCCGAATTGTCACACTTGTAGGAGTGTTATGGTTAGAAGTTGTGTTGTTACTATCATTGGCAGCGTGACAGGGACAATGTGTGGTGCAAGCTGCAGTGGCCTCCTGACAAGAGCCCTGGCACTTATTTAGTTACAAATTAAGCACTGCCCACCAATGCAGGCCCTGAGTAGTTGTACGTGGCCTGGCCTAGCTGCATGTACACAGTGGCCACAAGGCATTCTGGGAAAGGGGCAAGGGGTTCCCTTCCGAAATATCCTAGCTGGCCAGATTTTCCAACTGAATCGCACAAACTTCAGTTGGCAGTAGGCCACTTCCCAAATGCCAGAACTTCGGAGTATAAGCTGAAGCTCCAACAAAGCTCACTAAAAACTTCTTTGAGCTAGACCTGGGTGGTTCTGCTGCTGATGCAACCTCTAGAACGTGGAGCTAGGTGCTGCCTGTTCCTTTTGGCTGGGAAAACACCTGTTGAAGCTCTATTGTCCCGTGTGTCCTGTATGAAAGCCCCTAGAAGAGATGCTGAATTTATTTTTAAATATCTACATGTCGAAATTTCAAAATACTACTTAACCCCTTGCGTGCGCGGCGAATTTTCGCGCTGTGCGGGCGTTTCTATTAGTGGGCGGGATTCGGACGGCCCCCGGCCGTCGTTCGCACACGCCCACCGTGATGCGTGACGGCCGGGGGCCGTCGTGAGCACCGAAGGGGTTAAATCTACTTGTTGTGTAAAGAAATTCACCCGTCCCCACCTATTCCCTAAATCAGTTAGATGGGTTAACACAAGCACATCACTTGTTGTTGTCTTTGTTTTTTAATACTGCACAAATGCTACAGGAAAGCTTTCCTGTCTTACTCCATAAGCAAGCTTGGTCAGCTTGGGGTTTTCTAGGTGACACTAGTACATTTTAGGAGCATTTCAACACTGATTTTTAAGTCCATTATTCTGCTGATGTGGAGGTCAAACTGTCAGTGGTCTACTGTGAGAAAGCTAAATTATTATGCTTAAGACTTGAACAGTCTTGTTACACAATGCTATTGTAGAAGGTGCATTAACCCTTCTATTTAGCACTTTGATTGCAAACAGTGGCCAGTGCATTACAATGTCTGCAGTCTTTGCATCAATCCACTGAGCACAAAATATATAAACTGAATACTCGCTGATTTCTGCATTACGTGCATTTGCCCACAGGCTTCAGACTGGGATCTGAACCTGTGATTACCACAATAAATGTGTATGTTTACAGCTGTTTATTAACCCACTGAACTATCGCACAAGGATCTGAACCAGTGAACTACATATTGCACATGGTGTGCACCACACACATAACTCTGCAATGGGCCCAGTCCATGCAGCATCTAACATTCTAACCTACAATGTGACAAAAAGATTGTTTATTTTTCTGCACGTTTCCAATACTTTGATTATTTCCATTTCTTTCCTTCTCTGCCCGCCAAGCCACACTGTCATTCACTGGCCTCTAGTCTCTTCTTTCATTTCATTTCCTTTTTTTATTTTATATTAGTTCCTTCACTCTTTTCTTTCATTTCTTTTCCTCTCCGTCTTGGACCCACACACTGCATGTATTCCACCTGCTTAGAAAGACACACGAACTCTGCATCAGATTCCAATTATCCACAGATTTCCTGCTCATGTTTCCAAGCAAGTCCACTGCTCCAGTGGTCGGGGCTCCTGCAGAGATCGGAGGGCAGGGTGTGCAAGTAGAAACAGTGAGGCACATCAAAGCAGTGCATGCAGAGGCTGCCTCCAAGGGAGATGAGGTTGAGTGCATGGGAGATAAGATACCAAGCAAGCAGTCGCATAGACAGCAATGGGTGCTCCGATATATATGTTCAGTTGAACAGACTGCCGCGTTGGGGATGCATGTGGATGAATATCTGGAGAAGAGATGTGTATGCAGTTGCAGATTGATAATTATCTGAATTTGGAGCTCACAGGACAGACAACTGCTTTCTCTATAAATTTGGTGGTGCTCTCCTGCTAGCTTAGGGCTTCTCCCTTTCTAGGTCATTTCACTGTCTCTGTTCACATTCCTCCTTAGCATCTTTAAATGTACAAAAAGTGCCTCTAAAGATGCATTTAAAAGACACCACCTGTACTGCAGCCACAACAACCTCAACCCCTAGTAACAGTTCTGTACTTGTTTACCATAACTTATTGTCTAGTTGTCCTTCAGACAAAATAGACATTAAGGCCTCTTGTCACCTAAGGAAAACCATATGTCTCAGGCATCGTGAGATGCAAATTTCCAACCTCGGCCATAGCCAACACAAGGAGAGGCATGGACACAGTACCAAGAAGGCTTCTCTATTCCCCACCAGAAATCAGACGCCGGCCTGAATAATCTGCATGTAGACGTGTAGCTCAGCAGAGTGGTGATCCTGTTGAGCACACTCCCTCCCTGCGATACCATTGATTGTTCTTATATTTCATCTGATCCTGCTTTGCTTCAGAGGCTGGAAACTCAGTTCACCTGGGTGTTAGCCCTTTGCCTCCTTCGTGTAGAAGGTCCCCTCCACCCCTCTGTATCTGTTGACCCTGAGTCTGTAGGGCGCACCAGTCATGAGCTATCCGAACTCAAGGGACTAACACCATCTAACCTCAAACAGTGAGAATGACTTATCAGTCCAGACCTCGCAAATCACATTCTGGAACTGCAGCAATTTCTCATTTCACATGCAGTTATTGTTACACTGTATTTCAATTGCCACTGTGTTTCTCTTTGTTTCAGCCTCGTTTCGGTGTGTTTGAGATCAACAGGATCCCGAAATGTAAGGTTTGTGAATTGGTAAAGTAGCTCAGTGGGAGGAAAGCCATCCTCCATTTTACAGTGAGTTGTCCATGACAGCAGTGTAATTGTGAACGTTGCATGTGTGTGAATACTGTTTAAAATATTCCATCTTTACACTAAGTTATTATTTTCGTTTTGAGAACTGTTCCAGTGTTACCAATTATCTAGTGATCACAAATTTTATAAAGTGGTTTATCCTGTGGCTCTAGTTGGATCGCTGTGGGTCTGCGTTAGTGTTTGGTGGACAGAGTATTCTATCACAAACCAGACAGAGTACCCTATCCACCAAATCCTCAGTCCACCGCTCTATTTAGAGTTGGGGGACTGTCAGTTTTCCGATGGCGGTGCACCTGTTGGCTCTGCGGCCGGAAAACGTACTCTGACATCAGGCTACCCACCCTATTTATTTAGAACAGGCGATCTGATGTCTTTTTTTCTGTTCTGTACGTCACTACTAGGTCAAAACTGGCGATCAAGAACAGAGAAATAAATAATGACCCCTACACCCTGGGAAAAATCTCCCAGGGTGTGGGGACTACTAATATTTTTTTTGTTTTTTAGAATCAAACTCCCTCTTTGGGAGTTTGTTTCTGAAAAACAAAACTGTTTTGTGCTTGGTTGACTAAAAGACAGCAGCCATGCATCAAACTTTCAGTGTCTTCGTAGGAGCCGCCATGCTAGTGGATTGGGTGAATACACAGAGATCGCTACTGGGCTGGCAGTGATTTCACAACAGGCCGGCCTTTGTACATCAGGGAGGTAGACGTATTTTCCTCCACTACCTCAGGGGACAGAGTAAACACTGCCAAGGCCTAAATCAGCCCCTATGTTTTCACTGCATCACTGGTTCTATTGTGTACTGTGACTTGTCCATACTTTTTCTACGTGACCTTTATTTTTACTTTATCCGCAAGTATATACTGAAATAATAAAGTGTTGTTTCCTTTTTAAAAACTTGTAACCCTGGCTGAACAACCACACCTATTTTGCCACTAGGATATGCTTACTGTACCTAGACTCATCTCTACACTTCCTTCTTTGAAGGAGTTTCGGCTGTTCGCCTTATCTACTTGGAAATTGAGGGAGACAGCCATTTTGGACCAGTTACCCAGAGTCCTAGATGATTGGAACATCAGCATTATCATGTTAGTTATCCCTCCAACTGCATGGATAAAATAAAAAGATTAACAGGCTGCATCAGTGCAATTGTACACTATAATGGAATAACTGCTTTGTCCTCTCTTCTGTGTGTGGGCATCACTACCCCCTGTCCAGTTTTAGCAGGTTTCTAGACAGTTCATGCAATTGGGGAGTAGCCCTGGATGCACTCTTTCCAGATGTAGAGCTTGTGAGGTCCAAGGCACCACTCACCTTGGTCTCAAGGGCACAAACAGCCCTGATCTTTCAAGGACATCATAATTTTCAGACCAATTATGTTTTTAATGAGAGAACTGTTACTGCTCCTAACCATCAGTCCATAGGATAACACACAATATCATCTGTCCAGCTTTTCAAATTCAATGTAAGCACTTTCAACTGTTTTTCTTTGTATATCCAAGATCTATGGAAATTTGAAGCTTGAAAATATTTCCGCATTTATGTATCTGTTACTCAGAAAACTGGTAAAGTAGACATATTCTGTTTCCACTCCAAAATAAACCACCATGCATATTTCTTAGATGGCATCTCTTTAAATTACTCACCATATAACCTTTTCAAAGTGGTCTCCTTAAATTTAAAGTTATCTTTGTTTGCGCAGCTCATTTAATATCACAATATTAGATGATCACTTTAAACTCAAGCAAAGTTTAAGCTGAAATCCTGACAGAAAACCAAGTTAATACTTTCCTGCAAATGGCAGTGCCTCACCTGAAGATGGTCAACCAACAAGACATTGCCCTCAACGATGCTGGTGGGTTCACCACTATTTGCGAAGATCTTTGATACTAAGTCCATGTATCCTTTGAAGAAAACAATTGGGCGTAATTGGACATCAAATAAAATGGCTGACATTCCAGCCATTACTTCCTGTCCCTCGCTTCCTTCTTCTTCTTCAGCTCCTCCCCCTCCCAAGAGTGATTCAAGACCACTTGCTTCAATCGATACCTAAAATAGAAATGGAGCATGGTTAGCCAGGAAGGCAATGCCTTTTGTGCAGCACAAGGAGCAATGTGCTCCAAAGCTCATGACCATGTCCAGAGGAGACTCTGGCACTACACTTCGGGTCAGAGCAGATTCTATTTAAATATATTTCTCAGCCATTGTAAAGTACCAAATATGATTTACTTTCTCATACCACTTTCCACGTTCATCAGGATTCAGACTTACTAACCCCATCAAGAATAATAATCTCAGGCCAAAAAGATTAGTGTTGTTCTGATGGTTTAGTTCTGACTTAATGTTTTAAGACATATGCATTCTTTTTTACTTTAACATCACAAGATTTTACAAGATTACACCTCACTGGTTGCCTTTCGCGACAGTGATAGCATTTGACTTAACTTTTGAAAACACAATGGAGCAAAAAGGTGCAATTCGATCACTCACACAATAATTAAGAAATTATAAGTACCCAATTTGACTCAATCCTTTTTAGTACTGTTAATGTGGTTTAGGAACTAAGTTGCATTAGAAAGGATACAGAGGTGGCTTTCGTGTGGTTTGGTCACATTCTACTTTTATTGAGAGGTGTGACATATTTTGCAAAAGAGGTGCAAAAATAAGACGTCTGGAATCCAAGGCACTGAATATGTTACATTCCTTCGATGTTAATTTGAGTAAACTAGAAGGATAGCTCAATGAGATGACTTTTGCAGCTTGAGCAACGTGGGGATGGGCAGGTCATGAGTGTGAATGCCGGCAGGGCAGACTCAGCCTTTTATTCTCCCGATGACAGCTAAAATAAGTACCATGAGTGGATAAAAGTAGCATCTGTTATTTACAGTGCTTAGAAATATCAGTTGTGTGTTATGAAGCGCTATATAAAAACAAGTTATTATTTTTAAATGGAGAGATCAAGCATTGCCACCCAGCTGAGATGAGCATTGAAAATTTGTCAAATGGCTTTTAGTCGATTGTGCTATTTCTGTTCAACTGCTAGTGTTAGTTGCAGCAGTACTCTGAAATATATAACATAATGAAAAACTCACTGGCTGTTGATTCATTTTATTTATTTTCTGTCTGAACTAACTTTAGGGTGGTTTGTGAAAATGAAGTTCACATGTAAAGAGGCAGTTGGTAAGGCGCACACTTTTATAGCTTGTTGTGGGTGTCTGTAGACCAGACTAATGTGCATCAGGCAATAATGATGACCTTATTTCCTATTAACACTGTGGTTTTAAGAAATATTGTGTAGTTTTATTGTGCTCTCAATAAGACATTTAAGGTATTCTAGAGCATGGGCACTGTAAACTAATGTAAGGGACTGTATAATAATAATAATGGGATTCAAACCTATTGCCCAATGACCTGTCACAGCCGGAAAATATGGGCCTCGATTTACAAAAACCCTAAATTATTTTCAAAGAAGTTTAGAAAGGAAAATGCTACTTACCCAGTATGCATCTGTTCTTGGCATGTAGAGCTGTAGATTCATATGCCTTAGCATAGATCGCTATCTGGTGTTGGGCTCGGATGTTTGCACTTTGTTTTTCTTCGAAGAAGTGTTTGTAGTCACGAGATAGGTGACTCCTCCTTACGGTGATAGTGCGCATGGGCATCGACTCCATCCCCAGATTGTTTTCGCCATAAAGGGTGATGATGGAGTTAGTAAGAATAGAAAGAGATGTCCATGTGTGTTGTATCTAAGTAAGATAATACTACAGCAGATAAAGGTACCCGGGGAGGCGGGTGGGCGCATATGAATCTACAGCTCTACATGCCAAGAACAGATGCATACTGGGTAAGTAGCATTTTCCGTTCGAGGCATATAAAGCTGTAGATCATATGCTTTAGCATAGACTATACAGCAGTTATTTCAGTAGCGGTGGCTAACCTGTATCTGTTGCAGTAGTTTGAAAAGTGTTCTTAAGACAGCCTGGCCCACACTAGCTTGTTGTTTTGCATGCACATCTACACAGTAGTGTTTTGTGAATGTGTGAGGTGTAGACCAAGTTGCAGCCTTGCAGATGTCATCTAAGGGTATATTCCCTAAGAATGCCATAGAAGCCCCTAGTTTGCGTGTGGAATGCGCTCTAGGGGGAATAGTTAATGTGCGTTTAGCTTTAATGTAGCATATTTGGATGCATTTAACTATCCATCGTGCAATACCAGTTTTTGAAATGGGATTGCCTTTATGCAGTGGTGAAAAAGCAACAAACAGTTGTTTGGTTTTCCTAAAAGATTTAGTTCTTTCAATGTAATAAAGTATTGCTCTTTTAACATCTAGTGTGTGAAGAGCACGTTCTGCCACTGAGTCTGGTTGAGGGAAAAACACTGTTAGTTCAACAGACTGATTGAGGTGAAAGGCAGAAACAACTTTAGGTAAAAATTTTGGATTGGTCCTAAGAACCACTTTGTTGTGATGAATTTGTAAAAATGGTTCTTGTATGGTTAGTGCCTGGAGCTCACCAACTCTTCTAAGAGATGTGATGGCTATAAGGAAGGCTACCTTCCAAGTGAGGAACTGTAGTTCACATTTGTGCAGAGGCTCAAACGGTGGGCCCATAAGATTTGTAAGGACAATATTAAGGTTCCAAACTGGAGAGGGTGGAACTCTAGGGGGAATGATTCTTTTGAGTCCTTCCATAAATGCTTTGATAGCGGGCCCTCTAAACAAAGACAAGTGTTGTCTGTTTTGTAGATAAGCGGCTATTGCAGCGAGATGCAATCGTATAGATGTGTATGCTAAGTTACAGCGTTGTAGGTGTAAGAGATAGCAAATGATGTTTTGAATGGAATCATCTAGTGGATTGATTTGATTGTTTGTACAGTAAATTACAAATCGTTTCCACTTTGCTGCGTAGCATGCTCTTGTGGTAGGACGTCTAGCCTCTTTAATGACGTTCATGCAGTCTGGCGGGAGATTAAGGTAGCCAAACACTATGATTTCAGGTGCCAGATCGCAAGGTTGAGTCGACTGGCATCTGGATGTCTTATCTCTCCATGGTTCTGAGTGAGAAGCTTGGGTGAGAGGTGTAGTTTTTGATGAGGAACTACAGATAGTTCCAACAGGGTTGTGAACCAAGGTTGTCGAGCCCATGTGGGAGCAACCAGGATCATTGTGAGGGAATGCTGTTGGAGCTTCCGAACCACTAATGGAATGAGCGGGAGAGGCGGAAAAGCATAAGCAAATGTTCCTGACCAGTTCATCCATAGCGCATTGCCTTTGGACAATGGATGTGAATACCTGGACGCGAAGTTTGGGCATTTTGCATTCTGGTGTGTGGCGAACAGATCTATTTCTGGGTAGCCCCACCTGTGAAAGAATGGAAGGAGAACTTGAGAATTTAATTCCCATTCGTGGATCTGTTGTCGATGACGACTGAGCAGATCTGCAATGTGATTGTCTACTCCTTGAAGGTGTTCCGCAAGGAGATATATCTTTTGAGGTATGGCCCATCTCCATATGGTTTGAGATAGTCGCGAGAGCTGTAGGGAGTGTGTCCCTCCCTGTTTTTGTATATAGTACATTGCTGTCATGTTGTCCGTACGGACTAGGACAGCCTTGCGGACTAAATGGACTTGAAAGGCTTTTAATGCTAGAAAAATTGCCAGTAGTTCCAGGTGGTTTATGTGGAACTGTTTTTGTTGTAGAGGCCACATGCCCTGAATGGTATGATTTTGAAGATGAGCTCCCCAGCCGGTGAGCGATTCGTCTGCTGTTAGCACTACCTGTGGAACCAGGTCGAGGAACGGCCGCCCCTTGGAAAGGTTTTGTGTGTTCCACCACTGCAGAGAGCGATGTGTGCGGCTGTCTACCAACACCAGATCGGTTAACAGACCTTGAGCCTCGTTCCACTGACGTGCTAAGCATTCCTGTAGAGGACGCATTTGGAGTCTTGCATAAGGGACGATTAGAATGCAAGAGGCCATCATCCCGATTAATTGCATGAACACTCGAGCTGGTAATGAGTGTTGAGGTTGAAATTGTGATATTAGAGCCTGCATGTTGCGTATCCTGACTGGGTTGGGGTATGCTAGAGCTTTGCAAGTGTCTATTGTAGCTCCTAGATATATTTGTGTGTTGGACCGTTGGATGTGGGACTTGGTGAGGTTTACAGTGAATCCCAAGTCGTGAAGCAACTGAATTGTCTTGTGGGAGTGTTGAAGACAGCTGTGTTGTGAGTTGGCCTTTGTGAGCCAATCGTCCAGATAAGGAAACACGTGAATGTGTTGTCTTCTTAAGTGAGCTGCAACTATTGCTAGACACTTGGTGAAAACTCTGGGTGCTGTGGTTACCTCAAACGGGAGGACTTTGAACTGGTAGTGTTGACCGTCCACCACGAACCTGAGATATTTCCTGTGAGCTGGGTGAATGGGAATATGGAAGTAGGCGTCCTTTAACTCCAAAGTGGAAAGAAAGTCGCCTTGCTGAAGCAATGGGAGTACCTGTTGGACAGTGACCATGTAGAAATGGTCTGACTGAATGTAGAGGTTCAGTTGTCTGAGGTCTAATATTGGCCTGAGAGAGCCATCCTTTTTTGGAATTAAAAAATATAGAGAGTAAACCCCCGTGCCCTGATGAGTCAAGGGGACTGGTACTATTGCATGTTTTTGTAACAGGGAGAGAACCTCTTTTTTTAGGAGGGTGAGATGTTCTGAGGACATTGCACGATGTTTGGGGGGAATATTTGGGGGAGTGGAGGTAAGTTCCAGGCAATAACCATACTGGATAATTTGTCTTACCCACTTGTCTGTTGTGATGGAATTCCAGACAAGTAGGAACTGTGAGAGACGTCCCCCGACAGGAGTGGAATGATCGGAGGGTAGTGGAGGGAAGTCACTGTTTGGTGGCAGGGGAAGTGCGGTTGGAGTTACCTCTGCCTCTTCCTCTGTTGTTATTTCCTCTGTACCCTCCCCGAAAATATCCTCTAGAGGAGGAAGATTGATTGGGACTTTTGTAAGAGGATGAATTTTCTGACGCCATTGTTTTTGAGCCACCCCTGTAAAAGGAGCGACAAAAGGAGCCCCTATTAGAAGGTAGTTGTAAGACCCCCATGGACTTGGCAGTCTCAGTGTCTTTTTTCATTTTTTCTAATGAAGAATCGACTGTTGGGCCAAAAAGGTGTTCCCGATCAAAAGGCTGATTAAGTATTGATGATTGCACTTCTTGCTTGAATCCGGAGATTCGAAGCCAAGCGTGCCGGCGTAGTAAAACGCTGGTGTTAATGGCACGAGATGCTGTATCAGCCGCATCCAGGGCGCATTTTATAGAAGTGTTTGTTATGAGCTTGCCCTCTTGGATGAGGTCGTTAGCCTTAGTTTTATATTGTTCTGGTAAATGCTGCATTAGTTTTTCCAGCTCGTCATAGTGAGCTCTATCATACCGCGCTAAAAGCGCTTGAGTATTGGCAATACGCCAATGATTAGCATCTTGTGATGCGATTCTTTTGCCTGAGGTGTCTATAAGCCTTGACTCCTTGCCAGGAGGAGGGGCGTCGCCTGTAGTTTGCGAATTAGCTCTTTTGCGTGCGTTAGAGACGACAAGAGAGTCTAAGGGTACCTGGCCTCTGATATAGACTGGGTCTGTAGGAGCGGCTTTATATTTTTTATCCACCCTTGGCGAAAGCATTCTAGCTCTGACAGGGTCTTTGAATACTTCGTTGGCTTGTTTTATCATGCCTTTGAGCATGGGCAAAGTATTAGTGGATTTTTGGGAGGGAGCGAACGTCTCCACTAAGAAATCATCTTCTAGGGGATCAGTATGTAGTTCCACCCCATGGTACTGAGCAGCTCTGTTAATAAGCTGTGCGAAGCCAATATTGTCATCGGGTGGTGATGGTCTGGAGGGATACAGATCGGGATCATTATTATGGTCTGGATCTTTATCGTAATCATCCCAGGGGTCTATGTCCTGTGGTATGTTGTCCTGATCGTCTTCCCCATCCCCGTCCCCATGCCCATAATTGTCATCCTGTGGCTCAGGTGAGAAAGCTGGTGGTGGTGAGTTTGATGGTGAAATGAATAAGTTGGGATCAAGAGGTGGAGGAGAAGGAGGTATGTAAGGGGGAGAGGGGTTAGTACACATGTCTTTTTTCTTTAGGGGTATATGGTAGTCCACTGGAAGATCGAGCTTCCGTTTTTTAGGAAGCGTTGCTAGAAGGTGTCCAGTTTTAGGGTCGATATGTAATCGTTTTTGTTTTGGATTCAAAGGGTCCTGTGGAGGACGTTCTTTGGATGGGGTGTCTTTGTCCTTTTGTTTGGTGTCAGAGGTTTTTTTTACAGGGTTAGTCTCTGAAGTTTTTATAGGAGTGGTCTTTGACTCTGTGTGCTTCTTCGGCTCCGAGCCTTTCGGTGCGGAGTGTTTGGGCTCCGAAGGTTTGAGTCTTACGGGTTTCGGCTCCGAAGGTTTATCTTTATTCGGCTTCGGCTCCGAAGCTTTGGGTTTAGCCGGTGTCGGCTCCGAGGCTTTGACTTTATGTGGTTTTGGATCCGAGTCTTTCGGTGCCGAAGATGTCTTCGGTGCCGGAGCGTGAGGCACATGCTTGGTCTTGGGTTTTGGTGCCGAAGATGTGGGTTCGGCACCGGAATGGGGCCAGCTTGATCCTGAGCCGGGAGGCTCATCCTTATGTTTCATAGCCGGGCCCGAGGGTGGGGCATCTGAAATGTTTTCACGGTGTCGACCTGGGCCCGAGGGCGAAGGTGATACCGGAGCCTTTGTTGGTTTTGTGGGCACTTGGGGCTCGTTACTCACTGTTCGTTGAGCCGGAGTGACGTTGAAGTCTTCTTCCATGTCGGAGTCGTCGGCTTCAGACACAAAGATTTCTTCTTCTTGTTCGGCACCGGGCTGTTGGAATTCAGACTCTTCTCCGAAGATGTCTGGTACTGGGCTAGTGCCGCGTCGCATCTCGTGACGTCGAGCCCGACGGTCACGAATGGTCTTCTTCGATCGGAATGATCGACAGGCCTCGCAGTTGATTTCTTCATGCTCCGGGGATAGGCAGAGGTTACAGACCTCGTGCAGGTCTGTGTGTGGGAACTTAGCACCACACCCGGGGCATTTCTTAAATGGAGTCCATTCCATGGACTGCTGGCGTGGTCGGCGCGGGTAGGCCTCACGGCCCACGTCGAAAATACCGATCGAAGTTCTTGGATTTTACGATGCGTGTCGAAAGGGAAGCTGCGTTCGAAAACAATACCGTCGAGTGGTAAGGATTGCGCGTCGAAAAGGTTCGAAGACGATACCGAACCGGAGCGCAGCAATACACATCCGAACCCGATGGTGGAAAAAACCAATCTGGGGATTGAGTCGATGCCCATGTGCACTATCACCGTAAGTAGGAGTCACCTACCTCGTGACTACAAACACTTTTTTGTAGAAAAACAAAGTGCAAACATCCGAGCCCAACACCAGATGGCGATCTATGCGAAAGCATATGATCTACAGCTCATATGCCTCGAACAAAATGCTTTCAATATGCAGAAAAAGATGCCCATACAATTTGGATAAAACTGGTTACATAGTTTACTGTCTGATACATGGAGTTCCTGCAACGGCATCTGTAGCAGGTGAAAAGCCATGTCCCCTTACAGCCAGGGTCATCCTTCTGCTCCCCTTCGTCCTCCCCATGGGAGGATTGTGTATCACTGAGACCACATCTATTGAGGGACTTGGCAGGACATGCAGAGTATGACCAACCCCCACCATTCTACTAAACGTACGCATTGCTAGGGGAGTCTACAAGCAGACTGATGGGGTAGCCTTGCTGATGCTGAAGGGTATAACTCGGTCACACATGACAAGTGGGAAAACTCCCTTCACTTCAGGGCCACTGATTTTTTTGTGTTTCAGTTTTGTGAAAAATGAGGAAGGCCCACCAGACCACTAAGACATGGAGATCCACCCAGGACTAATTTGTGATGAAAGTGTCTCTGCTTTTTCAGAGGAACCACTTTCATCAGATTTACACTGTCAAACAGGCAATGAACCCTAAATAGGGCTGCCAGAAAGTCTGCTGCATAGTGGGCTGGCGCAATTCTTCGAGGTGGATCAAGGTGCGACCTCTGTGGTCTAACCGACCCGTAAGTCTTTGCCCCAATTTTCTGTCCCAGTCAAGGAAACCCAAGTGGTTAAGGAAACCTTGGATACACGGCCACTTTCTGAGTGGCAAAAGTGTAGGATGCAGATGGATGAGGGGCAGCTTACTCATAATCAGGCTTCAACCAACGGTCTATGTGAACATAGCTCTAAGTCATCAACGCCCAAACCATGCATGTTTTCAGGTGCAATAAATAAATGTAATGTTTGCATGGTCCTTCGTTTTTTTATGTATTGGTATTTTAAACTGCATTGTGTTCTCTTCTGATGCTTATCGTATTCATTTAAGCCCATGTCCAATTCAAACACATCCTACACATTCATTCTACCTTTAGGCCCCACTGAATAAGTAATGAGGAACATCTAGTCAGTTTGTTGAACCTTACTGGGAGGACCGTCAATCAAAAGAGCAAGTTACTTTCCTTTGGTACCGCTCTTTCTGGTGGATGCTCTATCCAACTACAGACTCCTCACCTTTTGAATATTCCACAGGCATCAGACTGGATCCAGAACATTTTCAGCAGCACCCCTGCGCGTTGGTACATGCTGTTCTGTGGCTTTTCCCTGACATTGTTCAACTCGGGAAGTGACATACCAAGCTGCATATAAGTGCCACGCAAATGCGCCAACATCCATTGCTTTCTAGGCTGTCCGCAGCCCCAGATGCCTAGCTCATTAACAGATTGGCTTTGACCGGTGTACAAATCTCTTTTTAGTTGAAGAAAAGGCGCCTAGTTTACTGAAAGTCAAGGATGGGAGGGTTGGGGATTAATCTGCGGTTAGATAGAGTAGCGTTACGGAAGGGAAGTAACTTGTTCTTCTGTTACATACTTCTAACCGTAGATTCCTCACCTCTTAAGTAGCTATTAAAGCAGTACCCTCCCAGTGGTCGGTCTCTGCACTGGCTCAGACCAAAAAGTCCTGCAAGACCGAGCGGGCAAAGTGTCCTTTTCGAAAAACCTGCATGTCCAAGTAGTGCTTTGTGAACATATGAAGGGTTGCCCACGTAAAAGCCTCGTCAATATCCAGAACAGTCATTACGCACGCCAACACAGTGGTAGTGGCCTTGGCTCTGGTGGAATGAGCTCATAAGCCTCCTGGGGCTTGCTTCTCTACTAACGCCTAGCAGATTTTGATACAGAGCACAATCAAATGAGATGGTTTTCTTCTGCACTGCCTTGCTTTTTTTGCTCCAGTGAATCCACCAAAGAGCTGATCGTGCGCCCGATGAGGTTTGGGTCGATTGATGTAAAAACTGAGAGATCTTTCAGGATCTAGCCAATGGAGTCTTTCCTTCTCAAAGGGATGAGGTGGATCGAAGAACACCAGAAGGGTGAGACTTTGCCCGACATGACAAGGAGTCACCACTTTCGGGAGAAAGGAGCCTCGGTTCGTCCTGAAGACCAAGTTATCTGGAAATAATGTTGTGTACAGGGCCAGCTTTAACACTGGTGGCGCCCTGTGGAACAATGTCTGTTGCTCCCCCCCCCAATGACCACCTCTACCACGGATTCCCTCACTACCACCCTTTAACAGTGCCCCTCAAGTCTCCATAACCACTGTCTCTCGGATTCATTTAGTTTTATAGCACAACTCATACCAGTGTAAGGCGTCAAAGCACTTTACATCACACACACATTGCACAGAGACAATCATATGTGTGTAAATCAGTGTATAGGAAAGGTTACATCAGACAGGACTACAAGGTGTAGTGTAGGAGTAACATGTCATCGATACTGGTAGGCAATTTAGTTTAAGAGTCCTTATTCTGAAAAAGCACAAATTCAGAATTTAAAATGTAACACCATTGTTAGGGGTTCTCTTTAATAATAAGAATTGTTTTCTAGCCAAATGAACACTTTTGGCAAGATTAGGATAATGAAAGACTGGGCAAAAAACATATAGCTCTAACATATACCTTGCAGTTTATATGCAGCTCTTTGATGACAGTTAATAGCTCGATGTTTTATATTAGAATTTTGACTTACAAACAACACGTGACAAAAGAAGCTCTCTTACAGAAGCAGTAACCCACTGACCTATTTACATTATATGCACTTTGTTATCTTCATGGCACACATTCTTAGCAGCAGGCATTTTAACCCGCCACTCTACCTTTGGATGAGTCAAAACTTCCACTAGACAAACCTCCGTCTCTTTCCAGGAAGACGATTAATCACAGAGTTATCTTGACATTTTAATTTATGCCTGAAAATTGCTGGAGGCCAGGAACGTGGCAGCAGGTGCTTTTTAAATGATAAAACACTTGCAAAAAGGCCCCCCCCCCACCCCAAGTCAGCGCCCGGTGCGGTGGCACCGATCGCACCGCCCTAGAGCCAGCCCTGGTTGTGTTTGTTGGATTGAGAGACAAGGCTTGGCGTTTAGAGATCCCACCAGGTGGTGTACTACCAGGAAAATCCCCTGGTGTTCTAGTCACTTCAATAAGTGCAGTGCCTCCTGACACAGGAGGCACTACACTTACCCCTATCCTACTTGCTGCAGTACTACAAGGCGGTAGTGTTGTCAATGGGCACCTGCAAAAGCCTCCCTTTGATTGATGGCAGGAAGGCTTTCAATGCCAAGTAGATGGCCTGCAACTCTAGGAGACTGATGTGGAGCTGAGCTTCCACCAGAGACCAGATGCCTTTGATCTCCACCTCTCCCAGATGGCCTCACCAACCTAGTAGCGATGCATCGGCCACCACTGTTAGCTCTGGGTGGGGTAAGAAGAGGGGTCTGCCGTAAATAAAATCTCAGTCCAGTAGCCACTACTGCAGGTCATGTGTAGTCACCCCCGAAATCTAGATGTGGTCAGGGAGATCCTTCTGATGCTGTGCCCAGTGGTACCTCAGAACCCTCTGAAAAGCATGCATATGCCACCTAGCATGCTTGACCAGCACGATGCAGGAGGCCATCAGTCCTAACAGCCTCAGAGTTATCCTCACTCAGATCCAGGGCAGAGGCTAAAATATCTGGATCAAAGCACAAATGTACTGGACTCTCCGCTCCAGGGGGAAGCCTCAAAAGTACACCTTGTTCAGAACAGTTCCAATGAAAGGAAGCATCTACAAAGGAGTCAGACTTCGACATGATGAAAGTGAAGCCCAAAGATGTTAAGAGGTCTCCCTTAGTCTGGTGGTGGGTGACGACTACATCGGATGTGTCAACCTTCAACAAGCGATTGTTAAAGTAGGTGAAGACTGGAAACTGTGACCTCCAAAGATGTGCTGAAACCACCACAATCTCTTTTGTGAACACCCAGGGGTACTAGTGAGGGAAAAGAGAAGCACAGTGAACTGAAAGTGCTCCTGTCCCAATGTGAACCACAGATAGCAACTGCCTGCAGGAAGGGGATGAAGAAATAAGCGTCCAGAAAGTACAACTCTAACATCCAGTGTCCAGGGTCGAGGGCAGACAAGACTAGGGCAAGATTGAGCATCTTGAATTTGTCCTTCCGCAGGAAGGTGTTGAGGGGGAGAGGATCTAAAATAGAACAAAGGCTTCTGTCCTTCTGCAGCACGAGGGCATAACAGGAGTGCCACCCAGTTCCTTCTTCCAAGGCCGGAACCTTCTCTATGGTCCCATTGGCCAATAAGGCCTGCACTTCCTGCTGCAAGAGACCCAGATAGTCATCTGTCAGCTGCTGTGAGGGTGGTGAGAGCTGTGGTGGGGTGAAAAGAAAGGACAGTGCGTAACCCCACTGGGCAACTTGCAGGATCCACTTGTCTGAAGAGATTGTTTGCTACCCTGGAAGAAAATGCAGACTCCAGCCTCCAACAGGGTGAATGTGCAACTGGAAGGGCACACTAAACAGGTTCTGTGGCTGTTGCAGCTGGGGTGGCAGGGGATTGAGTTGATTGCTGCCCATTCATGTTGTCTGTGGGTACCGCAACCTTGACCACGAAAAGGCTGTTGAGTCAGCTGGGCTTGTTTGCATAGGCTGGTGGTAATGAAAAACAACTACCATTTCCACAGAGGGAGTGAAACTGCTTGCAAAATTGGAGTAGACAGGCCAAAGGAGTGTACTGTGTCCATGATGTCTTTAAAATGCTTAAAGTGCTCGAGGGCCGAGTCTGCCTTCTCGCCAAAGACGTGAGAGCCATTGAAGGACATGTCCATTAGGGAAGATTTGACATCCCCAGAGAAGCAGGAAGACCTCATCCAGGCATGCCTCCTAAGTGTCTTGCTGGTGTCAACTGCCCAACCAAGGCAATCAGTAGCATCCAATCCACAGTGCATATTGAATTTTGCTGCATTACAGCCACCCCGAATGGGTTGTGTAAGTGTAGGACTTCGGTAAGGATATTGGTTATGACCTCCAAAGTAGGCAAATAAAGGTGAAGAACTTCAGCCACTCTTCGCATCACTACAGCAAAGGAGGTGCTTTCTTCAATAGGCAGCCCTGGAGGAGAGACTAAACCAGAGTCTGCAGAAGTATCTAGTTCACTCGCATCTTGTAGCTCATCATAACAGTTGTCCTCAGTGTATGGTTGAGCAAATTCCTTCCCATCATCATAATAGTCATTATCTGGGTCTGTGCCAAAAAGATTGCGGAGTATCTGTGCCCTTCCTTGAGGCAAGTGCAAGGTGTCAGAGTCTGATGGGTTGCTGGAAGGCTTGGCCAAGTGGGATCACAGCGCAGCCTTGGTGGAAGTGGAAGCGTAGTCAGCTGGGAGACAAAGAGCATTAGCGTTTTGCACTTTGACTTCCAGTGTTGATGCTCTGGAGAGGTGGTATCAGAGGAACCACTAGTGGAGTCGTAGCTGGAGGTCCCCATGGCTCCTAAGAGCCTGGAGGCGCATCAGAGGGAACCAGCAGCATGCCGAAAAGACGGAGCATAGTTTAGTTGAACTCATGGATTAACTGCAGTGCCATTGAGGGAGCTGGAAACTCTGGTTGCCCCAGGTTGAGAGTCAGAATCGACTCCAAGTGAGATCGAGTTTGGGAGCAAGACCCAGAGGCATGTTTACCCCTTCACGCTTTCTCAGGATTTCAAGAGTGGCAGGAAGGGAAAGAGTCCAGCTTGGATTTCCTATGCTTTTTGTTTTTACTTACCCAAGGACTTCTACCATGATGAAAATCTGCTGCAGGAGCAACTTTGGCAGTGGAAACGTTACCTTCCATTCAACCTCGACCAGTCCCGGCATGGAGTCTTCTGTTGCTTGGCGACGTACAGCTTTGCCTCATGGTCGCGGGTGGTTTTCATTCATCATGGGAGAAATGGTACAGGTCTTGGAGTCGTAGTCTGACCCTAAGCACTAAAGATAAATCTGATGGGGATCAGTCCAGACATTTGCTTGCAACAGTTCCTGCAAGGTGTGAACCCTGCGGTTTAAGAGGGTGACATTTTCTCTGTGCACACCTAGACTCCTGGGGAATAGTCAAAATGTGAGGAATCTGCAGTTAGAATTATGCCTCAGAACATCCCTTATTCAACATAAATACTCTTCGCCAGACCTCTAAAGAGCTCAGGCCGTCTCTCCTTGGGCCGTTCACACTTAGAGATAGTTGAGGGAGGAATTGTGTCACATTTTACAATCAGGAGGGATTAGTCCCCTGCTTTACAGCTACAGGCAGTGAACAAGGTATTCTTAGTATGAGGTTTTTAATGTACATTTTTTTGGGTGGGTCCTTAATTTTACCTGTGTAAATAAGTGCCCAAATTAATAAGTATCATGGGGTCTGATGATATAGTCTCATGTCTTCACTTTTGCCTGATTAATCCAAGGATCTGGATAAAAAAGATCTGAAAGTAGACCTATAATGTAAATGCCTCAATATTTCATTCAATCAAAGGTGTGCAATTATTCGTAACATTCAGGCATGGTGCTTTAAACTCCAGAGGCCCGACACCAGCACAACGTCTCATTTGAAGGCTTGGTTGGTCCTTCAAGTGAGTGCTAAACAAAAACACAATGTCTTGAGAGCCCCCAAGATGAGCAATATAAAAAGAGGAAGCCTTGAAAAAAGCTGCATGGCAAGGCAGAATAACTACATTTGTTTATCTCTGCGGGTTGAAATACTAGTTTGATTGTTTGGTAACTCGTTGACAGCATTGCTGCAATGAGCTTCCAATAGTCTCACATTTACCACATTCACTCTCTTGAAACCATCAGAAGATTGTGAACTCTATCACTCCCGCTCTATTTACTTACATTGAAGACAAGTCCCACCACAGAAAAACAGACAAGAAACAGACCTGTGCAGCTCGGATGGGGTTGTCGTGGCTGAGAATCGAGAAGTCCGAGAGGCTGCGCCTCAGGAGCCCGCTCTCGGTGTAGAGCAGCTCTAGACTGTAGGTGCTCACCATGTCATCTGAGGCTGAAAGAAAATGGCAAAGAAGAGTACAATCAAAGCCTGTCATACACAGCAATCTTTCAACCAGGTAGTACATCTACATTATCTCTCCGCGTTACACGCTAATTGACCATTTTATTGACAAATTTTATTGACCATTTGTGCACACATTTAAATTTTACTGCTTCGAGTGGTGGAAGCCTACTTTGTAAGATGGCTTCAGAATTCAAATAGATAGAGTTATAGTACCTACCAGACTTTGCTGTTCCTGAGAACAAAATGCCTCATGCACTGCAAGGGAAGCACTCCATAAGAAGGGGACTGACACACTCAATACCGAGTCAGACAGCATCATAACGGTTAAGAGGAAATATTCCTTTAGGCTGACCCAAACGAGAATGCCAGTTACAACAAGGAAAGAACCAATAGACTCCATAGGTAAGCGGGCTGACCCAATGCCCCTCTTTGTGTATTTGTCTGTTATTCATGACGTAAGCTCTGGCACACCGCAACAATATCTCTAGTCAGGCCTTCGAATGACTGCGAACAAGTATTGTCAAAGCCAATAGGTCTGGGTTTTATGTGCTAAAGTATTCAAAGACAGAGGTGCAGAAATGTATGTTTGGGCATGCCTTTGGAGGCATGTGTTAGCACATGAAAGGTAGAGAAGGTGCAGTGTAAAAGTAAATTGCTATGTGTTCTTGAAGAAAACATGGTTTCTCCATTATAAATACTACTGGACCTCTTTCTGTAGTGTCTCATTAAGGATTACACCACACACCAACTTTAACTTGACGTGCTTATTCCTAAACACAACACTGATCTCTGCACAGCTATCCCATCCAGGTTCATCATCCAGCTGTCCTGTTTCCCTAAATTTTGTAACTAGCTTTGAAATACAGAATTATACACTCCCAAAACTGCTCATACTCCAGTGCTCATACGTTTCTTCTTCCAATAGAGGCATTGAGGTATTGTTGCTGTTCACAACATCACTTTCCAAGGAAACCATCCCTTCCACCTTTATCCTCCCGGAGGAACCCTGCTCCACCACATCCCCTCCATTCACATACTGGTTATTATTCGTTCCATTAATTCCACTAAAATATTGGATGTCGACCACTCAATCCTTTTCTGACCACCTGCTAATCCCTGTGTTCTTAAGCAATGCATTTATTTTTCCTGTAGTCACTTTCTTTGGCAAATGTCAAGCCATGCCTGATGAGTTTTGTGTTCCCATCTCTCCATACAAAATTTTAAGCTAAATTTTTGTTTAACCTATATTTAGTTTTTAAAAACACAGGAAACATGGAAAAAACAAGGTGCAGCTATGTAATTTTGAAAAACATAAACTCAAACAACAACAATACATATATTTTACCTGCAATCACTGATTGTCATTTTTCATGGCATGTCTAACTGATTTCTGTTCCTTTATCTCCAAAGAGCATTGGGACAAATGCTAGTTCTAAGTCAATAAGTAAATGATGTCAGACACATTTGTATTTACTGGTTCTGTAACCCATAAGAATCTCCGTACTTGTTTGGCACCAGGAAGAAGCGGAAGTAACAACCACAACCCACTTCCGATGCAGGGAACCCTCTCAATAGACCCTTTGGCCAAAAGGAATAGCTCTTCCTGCCGTAGGAAGGACTGACGGTACTACGACAGCGATTCAATGGATGGTGGAAAGTGCTGCTGAGCAGCCAGGAAGTATAGGGCATACCCCTCCTATTCAGTTTACAGGACCCAGCTGTCTGATGTATGGCCTGTCATTTCGGTAAAACTCTTTGTATCCTGCCTTCAACCAGGTAACTGTGCTCCACTAAGGGCACACTAAAGGGGTTTGGCAGATGGGTCTGTGATAGGTGGTAGACTGACCGGCGTGCTCTCCCTGACTGTGGGATCAGTTGGTGCCATGGCCTCAACCACGAAAGGGCTAGGAACCCTGCTGAGGCCGAAGTGATTGTCTGTATTGAATGCCCCTGCCAGAGCCATGGAAAAGTCAAAAAGGCTGGTGCATTTTGCTTGGTGGGGAAGGCAAGCCCAAGGAGCGTTCTGTGACCCTGTTTTCTTTGAAACACTCCAGAGCAGAGTTTGCTTTGTTCGCAAAAAGGCGAGTCCTGTCAAAAATCCTGACAGGATCCAAAATTTACTAGAATGCATAGCACTCTGAAACTTTAAAAAAATATGCAGAATCGTGAAAAAAACAAATACCAAAACTTAACTCGGTTATTTTTATGACAACATGAAACCTAACAGAGTTATAAGAACTTTACCTGCCATAAGTCCTGAAAACACAGAAGACCCACCAAGCCTTGAGAGTCGGTAATAGTTATTTAATTGGGAGTCTTTCAATGCTTGCTGGAAAACGTTTCTAAAAAAAAGAGAAAAGAATAGCAACATTAAATTGAGGCATAAATCCGATATTTGTGACACTAGCATTAGCCATAAAAACATATATTTATGATCTCCCAAAGCAATCTGCACTCTCCCACCATCCATTTCGGCTATTACTTTAATTAACTCATCCGTGTTTTTTTCGTTTGGGCCTAGAGACAGTGTTAGCTGGTTTTCCAGCCTCATTTAATCAAAATATTTTATAAATTAGAAAAATGTGGGGCAGAGGGTCAGCAGATTTCAGCCACTGGATCTCTTGCACTGTAACAGCATTTGCCCAATCACATGTGTACGCACATCCATCTACAGGGAAGTGCCACTGCTGGTCGGCCAATACTTTACTTTGCCAATAAGTTTCTTATTCCTATTCTTTAAGCTTTTGTTATTTCGTTTTAGTCATCTTTGAGTGTTTAAGATATGCCTTCAGTTTACAGTAATTTACAGCCAACGCTACCTGTTGTTTGCTCCTTTAAGAATCATATTTTCTTGTGATGGTTATTAAAACTGAAAATGTTTTCTATACCTGTTCTAGTTTTTCCTGCCTATTAGGAAGCACTCATGCTGCTCTATATGAGTAATATGTGATTTTCTTTTTAATTCTAACTTTATATTGGAAACATATGGCATCCATACATGTTTTCTTTTTCTTTTGGGGCATATGTATGCAATAAAATAATTTAAAACATTAATCATCGTACAAGATTGCCAAGGATAGACCCATTGGCTTTGCCAGTGGTTATTTTGTAATTAGTAGCTAATCATGTTGCCATATAGGTCTTTTAAAATAAGTGTTTCATAAACATGGTGGGAACTGGCATTTTGCCCAAGTGCTGCTTTCCCGAGTGAGGATATTGAACAAATTGTAGGATACTGAAGGGGTGGACTTACCAATTTAGCATTCAATCGATTAGCGTGGAAGAGATTCGTCCATTGGACCCAAAATTATAGGCATGGCAAAAAATGTCTTTTCAATGGAAAGTGCAGCAGAACCATAAATACAAAGTGTCATTGATAGAGACTCTAGTTATGGTTCAGATGCACTTTTCATTGAAAAGGCGTTTTGGTTTGCTAATAACTTTTCCACTGTTTTGACAAATATACATGAAGTTGACATGAACATAGAACTCCTCTGAGAAAGCATTCTTTTTGTGTTGCAGTAGTTCTTTAGATATTTGAAAAAAGCGCCAGTGGCCCACCTTCAGCACAGCTATTTCGCCTTTTCTACATTTATGCAGGGCTGTGATTTGCTTATTTGACTTGCACACACTGCATCGCCCATTACACTCGTTTGTACAGTAATGCCATCAATAATGCAATTTGTGATGTCATATCTGATTTCATGAGTGTGGTGACTGATAATATGATTTGAGATGTTGCCAAGTATGATGTCATGAGCAATGCACGGCAGGCTTGAGTTACAGGTCGCATACCTATGTATTCCTGGCCAATTTGGGTTTTAGTTTTGCAACCATAATTTTACTCAATGTTTATTTCAGGGAATTTCTAAGGTTCTTAAACACACAGTAATGTTTTATGAGCAGAAGAAACCATAGTCTACATGTTACAAAGATTTTACAAAGATTTTTACATTTTGTATGATATACTACATCCAATTTCCA
Organism: Calotriton arnoldi; assembly: GCA_963921515.1. Classification (NCBI taxonomy): domain Eukaryota; kingdom Metazoa; phylum Chordata; class Amphibia; order Caudata; family Salamandridae; genus Calotriton; species Calotriton arnoldi. The sequence continues at coordinate 236,035 of CAWUFW010009018.1, forward strand.
TGCTTTTACATTCCACTATTCGAAACACTCTTTGCTGACAACCCATCCCACCGTTTGGAAAATCCCCAATGTGTGGATGTTGGCCGCAACCTTCGGCCAACCCTCTGTGCAGCAAAGCCTGACAGTGCATGACCTTCAGAAATCCAAAATAGGAATTGGCTGCGCTAGCCAGGCCATGCGTCCAACACTTGATCAGCCAACCATCCCTTTTGTAGGGTTTGACATCAGGAGCAGGCTCTGTGTCCATGCACAGAGTGGCTGGCCGGCACCCAACCTCTTCTGTGGCCTAACTTGTTCTTCATAGCCACTGCTAGGCGTGCAGTCGCGGGGTATAGCCTGCTATAAGGTCTTTGTGCCCAACCCACTCTATCAAAGGTTGTGAGCAGCATGTGTTGGTCTGTGCCCACCCTTCCCTGCAGCCAACCCTCACTGTGTGGGGTTGGGCTGCAGGGCTGCTCCCAAACCCTATGAGGCTAACCCTCACCACGCATCCTAAAGTCCATATGCAGCATGGGTTGGGCACAGGGTCTGCACACAACCGTCCATGATTTTAGAGATCCATTACTAAAGAGAGGTCTCTTTTTGTACCAATTCGGTGGTAGTTTATTTTGAAAAATTAACACCGAATAGTAGGGATCAGCAGTAAATGTGTGAAGGTCTTAAAATCGTCCACAGTTCAGAGCACATGGGAAATGTAGATGTCTCTGCTGTACAGCACTGTTAAGGCAGAAAGGTATTTCTTCACCTTGATGAATGCGGAGAGCGCAGAATATTGTTGATCTTGGAGAGCAGCAATTTGGAAGTCTCTATGTCCATTGACTCCAGAGCCAGGATAATGTTCCTGAAATCGAAGAGTGATGGGTCAGCAAGCAATAGGATCTCAGCAGCAGCCAGTCGAGCATTCTTCTCATAACCTTCTCTGTTCTGGTGGAAAATCCGCCGGAGTGTCTTTTTTACCTAGCTCAAAATGAGTGAAATGGTTATATTTGACCCTCAGAAGACTGGTAGTGCATCACGTTTACCACATTTAAACTGTACCTTATCAAAATCAGAAACAACATAAGACTGTACTGGCTGTGTCACGAAAGGACAGTAATAATACTCAAGATCTGCTAGCATGCCCATAACATTCAGAAGACTGAAACTCCATCTCTGAGACAGCCACTGTTGAGAAGGTGACAAATAAAGGACTCAGTTGTGGCTGCTCCTGGGAAGCTGGTGTTAGGTGGGGTGGGGATGGGGGAAGGAGGGGAGGGGGTGCGGTTAAAAAAAAAAAAATAACTTACCTGCCGGCAGCTGCCTCTCCTCCGTCCTTTACCTGGCTTCTGTGCAGACTGGAAGCAGGAAGCACCCAGGTTCCCCATAGCCAATCACAACGCTGCAATGCAGCAGTGTGATTGGTCTGAGTGCTGTGGTTCGGCAGAGCCTGGGCATGTTCTCCTCCCAGGCTGTAATGCAGCCTAGGTGGAGAACATGCAAAGTGTGCATGAATGTTTGGCCAGCCCAAGACGTCCGGCCAAACATTTATGAGCACTTACAGAGTGCCACCACTGCCCAGCCCAGCCCGGCCCCACTGCCTCAGCACGGAAAAATAAAATGATAATAGCCTTGCGTTATTATCATTTCATTTTTCCTTTATTGCAGGGTTGAAAGGCAGTGGGGAGACACTGCTCCGATTTAGCGGAAGAGCCACCCTTGAAAGGACTGATTACAAACTGTGCGCTAATCCTGATTCAGGCACAAACAGGACTACAAGTCATAAACAAACTACACCCAAGCATAGGTGTTTGCCCCGATACATTGGAAACGGCAAGAAGCACACATTACAGCATTGTTCAATTCAGAAGAAGGAAAAAGAAGCACAATTACTGCATTCCCCTCACTCTGAAGTCTGTAACTTTGAAGTTGATGCAAACTGCCACTTGCTAATTATCACAAATGGTAATTAGCAAGTGTACAGTCTGCACCTGTGATTAGCCTATGGCTTGTGATAAGGGCACATCACAAGATAAACACTTCATAGATTCCTTTTTGAATGGTTTATTCTTGACTACTCTGGTGATGCGAAGCGGAAATGACTGAACAGCTGACATGTTCATTCAGTAAATAAACCAGGGCCAAATTCATTTCATGTTATCATGCCCATGAGCTGCACACCTTGGTTCTTGCTTGGGGCTTAAAGAACAAGTTGCTTACCTTTGTTAACTCTCTTTCTGTTAGAGACTCTATTTAACAGCAGAGTCCGCACCTTTTGAATACTTCCCCAGGTGTCAGACTGGATCCAGAAACCTTTTCAGTAGTACCTCTGCGTGCTGTAGGCTCCACACTTATCCCGTTCCACTCCGGAAATTACTTGCGGATACTTTATAGTTGCCACTCCCATGCATGGACAACAGTTGCTTTTGAAGCTGTCCATGCCCCTAGGTGCCGAGCTCCAAAAGCAAATTAGTTGTGACCAAAATGAAGATTCTTAGGCTTGGGATTTTATTAATGGAGAGAACTCATTTGAAAGAACTAGGAGGATGGAAGGGTCAGTGAGTAATCTACAGTTAGATAGAAACTTTGCGAGAAAGAGCATTACCAAAGGTAAGTAACTTATACTTCTGATAGAGACTTCTAACCAGAGTTTCCTCACCTTTTCAATAGATACCCAGAGCAGTATCTATTAGGAGGTGAGTTTGTGAATGTGGCTCAAACTAAAAAGTTCAGCAGGACCGAGCGGACGATATGCCCCTCTAGTTGAACCTGGCTGTCCAGACAGTAGTGCTTTGTGAACGAATAGAGTGACGCCCATGTAGCTGCTGGCAGATGTCCAGAACAGGAACTCCATGTGACAAAGCAGTGGTAGCAGCTTTGGCCCTGGTGAAGTGAGCTTGAAGTCCTTCTGGAGGCTGCTTTTTGGCCAATGCATAGCAGATCTTAATGCAGAGCATGATCCAGCGGGAGATGGTTCATTTCTGCACATCCTCACCTTTTTTCACTCCAGCGACCCCACACAGAACTGATCGTCCAATCATTGTCCTCTAGTACAATCAATGTACAAGCTCAGTGCTCCTAGCAATGGAGTCCCCCCCACTTCCTAAGAGGGGTGAGGCTGAGCAAAGAATGCTGGCAGAGGGATGGTTTGACTGACGTGGTATGGTGTCGCAGCTTTTGGCAAATAGGATGCCCACATCCGCAGAACCAGTTTGTCTGGGAAGTAGGTGGTGAATGCCAGGTTAATATGTAGAGCTTGAAGCTCACTCACTTGCTGGGCAGAGATGATGGTGACAAGGATCTTGAGGGTGAGAAGCTGCAAAGGACAGCTTTGAAGCAGCTCAAAGTGAGTACACATTAAATATATAAGGACCAGGGGGGGAAGCACCACCAGGAAAATCCCTTGACGGTCCTGCCATTTTCAGAGGCATGGTGCCTCCTGGCACAGTTCCCACAGCCCCACTCTGCCCTGTTTGGTCTAATAACACATTGAGGTGGTGTTGTCCGTGAGCACCTGTACTTGCATCCCCTTAATGGACGGACGAAGGCTGTCGGCACCAAGTGGATGGCGCAGAGCTCAAGGAGGTTGATATGGAACTGCGACTGTGCCGGAGAATCTGATCTCCACACCCTAAGGTGGGCTCCCCATCCCAGCCGTGACGCATCAGTTACTGCTGTCAGCCCTCGGTGGGGGTCCAACAATCACCACTGCACAACATTTGCAGTCTACTCTGAAGATGGGAGGCAGTCGGAGTGGTCCCGTTGATGTTGAGCCCACTGAGGCTTCAGATCCAACTGAAAAGCATGCATATGCCACCTAGCGTTTTTGACCAGCACGATGCAGGAGGCCATCAGTCCCAGCAACCTCAGATTCTACCTCACTGAGATCCAGGACATAGGCTGAAAGATCAGGATCATAGCCTGAATGCCCTGAACTCTCTTTTCAAGGTGAAAGGCACAAAACTGAACTGAGTCTAAAATATCTCAGATGGAGGGGAGTGCCTGAGAAGGAGATAGGCGTGACTTAGGCACATTGATAGCGAACACCAAAGATAACAGGAGGTTGCCGTAGCCTGGGGGTGGTTGACGACTGCCTGGGGCAAGCCTGCCTTTAGCAGCCAGTCGTCGAGAAGAATGTAGTGGAAGAATAGGACCCCGATCTCTGAAGGTGTGTTTCGACCACCGCCATCACTTTCATGAACACCCGAGGTATGCTGTTGGAACTAAAGGGGAGCACAGTGGACTGAAAATGCTTATATACTACCATGAACCTCAGGTAGCGCTGATGTGCCTGCAGGATGCTTATACTGCTGGAGCTGAACTGGTCACTTGCTGCTGGCCCCTGGTCCTAACCGCACTCTGCACTTTACCGGGAGTCCCTGATGGGGCTTCAAAAATATCACGCCGGTCCTGCAGTGCGGGATGCGCGCGGGGCGTGCCCGGGCTCGGCCTGGGCGAAGACCGGGCCAAGACGGGCCCGTCTTAGCCCGTCATAGACCGGTAGAGGCCGGGCCGGGCTACGGCATTTGATTTTTGCACTGAAGGTACTGTGACTCTGACTCTGATTTAAGACATTTTATATATGTAGAGATAGAGCACGCTGAGATATCTAGCTCTCCTACCCATATTTATGATTTTTTATCTCGTCTGTGGTTGCTACTTAAAGGGACTGCCCCAATAACTTTTTGGAACTGGTTGCTTTATATTTTTGCTTATCTGTGCTTCCTTTTAAGACGGTTTTGGGGAAGTTTGTTTATAGTAACCCCTCACAAGACCTAACATGGGGAAAAGAAAAGTAATGAGTACCCAACCAAAAGGTAATGTCAAACCAGGGGTGCACCCACGTCAGACATTGCTTAGCTATTTAACGGGTGCTATGGGTGCAATTGAGCAACAAATTGTAACAGTCGAAGAGGCGTTAAAACCAGGGAATATTGGATTAGAGGAGGATATCTATCCGGATATTTCTACACAAAAGGGGCACACTTTATATGACGAAGTCGTTAGGACTGCGCCAAGTACAAATGGTTGCGTTGTAAACACTAGGGATAATATTTCAGATAGTGAACATGATGATGCTATACAACCGCCCATTAAGCGTGCGAGAAACCCAGACATTTCCCCCCGTCTCATGGGAGAAGCTGTTACAAAAATGAGTGAGGCCCCCCTTCCAACGCGAAACAAGGGCACGAAAAGGGGTAAGTCCAAGCTGACACATAAACCAGATAAACCTATAGCTAGTGCCAGCATTAATACTCGCATTCACAATGAGGTAGACAAACTAAATAAGAGGGTGGAAGCGTTAGACATTTTTATAAGGGATAGCCTAGGCGGTTTATTATGTAGAATCGCCACCATGGAAAAATCCCTATTTAAATGTCTAGAAAAGGTACAGTCCCTGGATAGGATCCCCACGCAAGAGATATTAACTGCCCAAGTGAGTAATCAGACCAAAAAAGTTAATAGTTCGAGAAATTATACTGATCATCATGCCCCCGTCCTGAATGAGAGAACCCAGCAAGTATTACCCAAGTCAGTTCAAAATAGCTCTCTGGCTAATCGAGAGACCGACCCCCCCTAATATTCCCCTGATTCCAAGCTTGAAAAAATATCCCCCTTTTACTAGCGGATATAATACTGTGAGGAGCATGAATGGTAATGTAGCAGAGAGGTCTACAACATGGCTGGATTTACCACCAGAGGCCAGACCGTACGTAATAGTATTAGTGAACGTCCCGAAATTACAAGAAGGGACGGAGGAATGCTGGGAGGTTCTCAGGAATAAGTCAATACACTGGCTTGGTTTAAGGACGGGCTTAACAGAGAGATTATTCGAAGAATTTAAGATGGTCAGGAGAGTGAGATGGGTAGGTAGAGGGCGGAAGAAATTGCCAGGAGACTGTGTGGTGCTGACCTTCAAAACTCCCCAACTAGTCCATTTGATTCTGAGCAGAGCCGGTAATGACACCATTTCAGGGCATGGCGTCAACTTAGCCCCTTTAGGCTTTTTCTATCAGCCTATTATTTACCCGGCTCAGCCGAACAGGGAAGCACGAAAACTGACCAATACACATTATTTTAATCTCCCAACAAATAATCGGTTTGATCCACTTGCCAACCTCGAATCAGTGGACTGACTACAAACTGCGGCCACTGTCCAACCAATTGTAGTGAATATTATGGGGGTCCCTACCAGCGAGTGCTTGATAAATATACAACAAAGTAATATAAACAATCTAGTACATCATGATGATATGACAAACCTGGTGGGGTCTGTGGGTAATATAGCATCAGAAAACATTGATGTAGCTATTGTACAGTCGACTTTACAAGTTAAACATACATTAGGGACGCTAATTGGAGAACAAGGGGAGTCTAGTGGGAGAAAAAGTGGAAAAGATAAGTGCTCAATATTGTCTTGGAATGTGGCGGGTCTGAAAAGTAAGGTGGCTAACAAAGTGGGGACCGATTTTGTAGACAAATTCGAGATCCTTATTTTGCAGGAAACATGGGTGATAGATCCTATCCACATTAGGGGATATAAAACCTTCCATTCCCCTGCAGTGGCTTCCTCACATGGTAGAGCGAAAGGGGGCCTCTGTACGTATATTTCTAATTATTTGAATATAAAGAAAGTCAAATTAAGTGTTACAGACCAGTATTATCAAATCATCAGTTTGCATTTTAATCATGTATTACGTGTTATTTTATTGAATTTTTATAATAATGTTCCCCCAGGGATGTTTGAAGTTACACTGAAACGTCTTGGTAGTGATCTACAGAATTTACAGACCCATACAACTAAGGATGTTTTTGTCATATGGGGAGGGGATTTTAATTCCCCACTATGCCATCACATGGATAAAGGGGTATGCGGTATACAGTATGAAAAAGGTTGTGGACTTGCTCATTTCCGCATACGTCTTTAGGGGATTGTTTAAATGATATTTTATTTACATATGATTTAGGCTTTGCAAATACCCTATGTTCGTCCATGGTCCCTTTTCGCCCTACTTTTAATGGACGAGGACTTTTTTCCACTATAGACTTCATATTGACATCAAATAGATACGCCTGACGCATTAGGGATTTTATAACACATGATATCGCATTAAGCGATCATTTTCCCATCAGTATTGACGTGCTGGTGCATAGCAAGGGTATCAATATGAGAGGTGATACTACTCTCTTTGTGGAGAACATAACACTGAATAGACAGAATGGCTATGCGCTTAAATGGGCGAAGGTGGATCCAGAAGAAATCACTAGTGCTGTCCTGACAAAATGCAAAGACAAGCTTTTATTCTGTCTGGATGAGAGGTCATCGCCACAGGAAATTTTGGAGAGCTTTTCTGGTATTTCTAGCTATATTAAAGAAATACTGTTTCTAAAAACAAAAAAGAAGGTGGAACACAAAAAAGGTTGGTTTGATTCCAATTGTACGAAGGCCTACACCAGGCTTAAACATTCCCTTCATGTTACAGTGAAAAATAAGGAAAACATCAGAAAAGCTAGAAGAGATTATAAGAGGGCTCTAAAAATAAGAAGGTTGGCACTGAAAGAAGAAGCATGGCATAATTTACGGGACACCGCAGAGAACCATGATTCTTCTGCTTTCTGGAAGGCGGTTAATGCACCTTTCTTGGGGGAGTGCGATAAAGCATTTGTAGAAATAGCAATCACTGAGTCAGAGTGGATAGCACACTTCTCCAAATTGTATACCAACACCATGACCGATGAGAAGGAATTTGGGGGAAACGTAGGGAACCCTGAGTCTTTATCCCCTCTTTCAGATCTGCCCCTGCAATTTACTGTTAGCGAGGTCAATAAGGCAATAAACTTAAGTTTGGGTGGGAAAGCCACCGGGCCAGATGGAATCCCGGTGGATCTTTTTAAATTCAACTTAGCACTATGGGGGCCAGTTTTAACTCAGGTTTTTAATGCATGTGGTTCACAAGGTCCCATATCAACTTGGTATGAATCTATAATTCTTCCTATATTTAATAAAGGGGACAGGGTCAGCCCTGAATGTGTACCGCCCAATTTCATTGTTGGATTCCACAATTAAGATTGTTGGACGAATTATGTTAGATAGGTTGCAGGCCTGGGCGGAAGATCGTGCATTGATAAGCGACTTACAGTATGGCTTCCGTAAAGGCTTCGGAACAATCGAACAGGGTCTCAACTTACACATTTTTCTGGACAAATACACTAAAGCAAAAATGGAAAAGTTATTTTTAACCTTTGTCGATTTGACCGCGGCATTTGACTGCGTCATCCATGAGAGATTATGGCAAATTTTAGAGGGGCTAGGGGCAGATGTTTTAATAGTTTCCTTTTTAAAGCAGCTTTACTCGGGGGCGTAGGCAAGGGTACGGTACGGGACGGGTGGAGAATGTACTGAGCATTTTAGAGTGATGAAAGGTGTAAGGCAAGGTTGTACCCTTGCCCCTTTCCTTTTCACACTATATATAAATGGCCTTGAAACAACTATGATCCAAGAATGCAAGGATTTGCCAACAGCAGCAAATCGCCCTGTTCCCGCACTCTTATACGCGGACAACGCGGTCTTAATGGCCCGTACGCCGCTAGGACTCCAAAGGGCGGTTAATTCATTTGCTAATTTTATGTCAAATTTGGGCCTCACTATTAATTGCTCTAAAACCTTTGTGATGAATTGTGGGGCTGGAAGCAACAAAAAAACCAATACTCTTTTCATACAATCGAAGGCAATAGAGTACACAAAAACTTTTTCCTATTTAGGAATTTTATTTGACCAAACGGGATCCTGGGTCCAGGCTGTTAAAGCAAGAAAGCTTCTTTTTATTAAAGCATTGATGGCATTATCCAACTTCAGTAGGAAATTAGGAAGACGTCCCCCGGTTGAACTACTGCAGATTTAGAGAGCAAAATGCGTAGCCATTGCTACTTATGGCGCTGGAATATGGGGATATGCTAATGTATGCTCATTGCAGGTCGTAGAAAATAAGTTTTTTAGGTTCCTACTGGCAGTGCCAGATACCACTTCAACACATGTTTGTCACATTGAATTGGGTATGCCCTATTTAGAGGATATCATTAAGATCCAGCCAATCCTACTGTGGCATAGAGTATGGACTGCCGATGAGACTGATTTTAATCGCCATATTCTGAAGGACGCCCTGGTGATCGATGGGGCCAAACATATAAGATGGCTAAGTTATATCAAAATGTTTTTAGTTAAATTCGGCCACCCAGAATATTTTAATAATCCTGACACTATGCGTAAAATCCCCAGGAAAGAACTGAAAAGTAGTTGTTTGCGTTTTTTGGGTGAATGTAGAACCACCATGGAATTGAGTAAAACAACGATTCAAACCCATTACACAATTTTGGCGACTCCAGCTATGCAACCGTACATTCTTTTAGTTACTGGAGATTATGATAGATTCCTGCTTGTGCGTTTTAGACTAAATATTTTATATAGATCCCTAAGTTTCCCCGACCGGAACAATTGGTCAAAAATTTTATGTAACTGCCCTTGTGATAATGTTTCTGCACAATCTACTATACATGTGATGTTTTTCTGCAAATTGTATACTAGCCCGAGAAAGAAATGGATTATTCCTGTATTGAGAAAAATTGGGTTGAGACAATGTAGACCTGCTCTCTTGGCGTTACAAATTTTAGATGATGAATTTACGATCGCTTCTGTGACGGCCTTTTTAAAAATATTTTTATCTATCGTAAAACCATTGTTTAATGTGAATTTGAGACTATTGTACTTCCATTTTTAATATATTGTAATTGCTGGATTGTGTATTATACTTTTATGGTCAACTTTTATGTTCACCAAATAAAGTTTAATTGAATTGAATTGGGTATATGGAAATAGGTGTTCTGCAGGTCTAACACCACCATCTCGTCTCCAGGGTTGAGGGCAGACAAGTACTGGGCCAGTGTGTACATCTTGAATATTTCCTTCTGGAGGAAGGCATTGCGAGGGCTCAGGCCTAAAATAGTTCAAAGCCCTACGTCCTCCTTTGGCACCAGAAAGTAGCAGGAATGACAACCATGACCTAATTCTGGCGCAGGCACCCTCTCGATAGCCCCTCTGGCCAAAAGGGCTTGCACGTTCGAATGTAAAATGGACAAATGGTTCTCCGTCAGTCGTTCTGGAGATGGAGGAAGGTGAGGGGAAAGGTAATGAAGGTCAAGGAGTATACATTTCGGACTATCTGCAGGACCCACCTGTCTGATGTTATCGTCTGCCAACCTGTAAAAAATCATTGGATCATGCCTCCAACTGGGTGGCTATGCTCCACTAAGAGCTCGCTAAAGTGATTTGGAAGGTGGGGCTGCAGGGTGTCAGGTGCGTCAGGGCACTGGACTTAGTGGCTCACTGACCTTGACCGTGCGGTGGTGGCCACCATGGCAGCAAAACTGCTGGGCACCCTGCTGAGCCTGAATTGGCTACCGGTATGGGAAACGTCTGTCGAAGCCATGAAATGAACGGAAGGCCTGATGCAGGTGTCGACGCAGGACAGAGAAGCTCAGGGAGCATCCTGTTGCCCTGCTGTCTCGGAACCACTCCAGAGCGATCTGCCTATTCCCCAAACAGGGGAGCACCATCAATAGGCATATCCACGACTGACAATTAGACATCGCCGGAAATATCCATTAACTGCAGCCAGGCATGGCAGTGAATGGCGACGCTCGTGTCATTGGCTTGCCAGAAGGAATTAGTGTTGTCCAAGCCACAATAAATTATGAACTTGGCTGTATCGCAGCCATCCTGTATTGCTTGGGTTAGGACAGGTGGGATATCTTCCAGGATACCTTGGAGGACTTGAGTCACTGAATCCTAAAGAGCATGAGAATAGTGACCCAGCAGGCAACTGACATTCACAGACCTGAAGACTAAGCTGGTGGAAGGAAATAACTTCTTCCCTAAGATCTCCACTCATTTGGCTTCTCTATCAGGGGAAGTAGTTGGAAATGTCTTTGGGTTCGTCCAACTGGTAAATGCCTGCATCACCAAGATTTCCTGTGAAGGATGCTGAGACAAAAATGCGGGGTCACCCAGGGCAGGGTGATGGTGTCTCACAATTTAGCGATTGACTAGGGGGCCAGAGCAAGGTTTGGCCCACGCCCCTAAGAGAGTATCCTTCAGTGCCTCATTGAAGAGAAGGAGGGGCTCAGTAGATATTTGGCCCAGCTGGAGCACTTCCATCAAGACATTGGTTTTGATCTCAAATGTGGGAAGCGGGAGGTCAAGGACTTCAGTTGCCTTATGCATGTCCATTGCGTAAGAAGCACTCTCCTCAGTGACAGGGCCTGGGGGCGGGAGGAATCTTGACTCAAGGGAAGGGCCAAGACCACTAGCTTCTTGAAGGTCATCATACCAATTTTGTTTGTGGTATGGCTGCCCTATCTCATCGCCAGCATGATAATCGTTGTTTGAATCCATACCAAATAAGAAATGCAATAAATGTGTTCTTCCTTGTGGCGGTGGGAGGTCAAATGGGGAAGGTGGCCCTTCGATGGAAAGCAAACACAACCTAAATCGAGGTTGCAGAGGCACCAAAATTTGGATTCAGAGAGCACAATGGGAACCTCATCCTCCAGCGTCAATGGAGGCGGCATCAAGGCTCAGGTGTGGAGTGCGGCACAGGAGGCAGAGGGGGTGCAGGAGCCAAAGGAGGCCCAGTGGTGGATTCGGGGGGTCCAATTGGTGCCAAGGAGGAACCTACTGGTAGTATCCCAGGTAGGGCTGCCTCTTATCTCCTTTGAGCCGATAGGCACACCAGAGGGAGTCGGTAAGGAACCGAAGAGTGGGTGCAAGGCCTTGGGGAACTCTTCAATCTGCCTCGGCCTCATCCCCGGAAACTCGGATTGTGCCAGGAAAAGTTGCAGAATGGGCTCCGAGATCGACCATCTTTGAGAGTGAGATCAAGGTATGGAAAAGCCCTCACGCCTTCTCAGGACAATGTGAGTGGCAGGAAGAAGCCTAGTATTACTTGGATTTTTAATGATTTTACTACGATTTACCCAAAGACTTGGAGAGCGATGTCGACGACCTCAGGAATGACTCCTGCAACTACAGGATCAAGAACGGGACTGACCCTTTATTTTTTTTATTTTTTTACGGAGTTTTATATAGCGCGAACTTGACCCGGTATCGGGTATCAGAGCGCTTTACATAGCACCAGTTGCGTTACATGAGGACACATTCATTTTTTGTTAGGCACAGGGAGATTAAGTGATTTGCCCAGAATCACAGGATGTTCAGCGTCATTGCCGAGACTCGAACTCGGTTCCCCAGATTCGAGGTCGACCGCCCTAGCCGTTAGGCCAACTCCTCTCCCCTATGACCCTTTGACTTGAACTGGTCTTGTTGTGTAGTCTTCCGGTGCTTAGTGACATTAGAGATTCACCTCACAGTCTTATTCGGCCTTAAGGTTCACAGAACAGGCCTTAGAGTCGTGGCTCAAGTCCAGGCACCACAGGCAAGAGGATCGATCACAGACATTCATATGTAACAGTCCTTACAGGGCTTAAAATCTGTCGTTGTGGGAGGTAACATTTCCCTTGCACACAAAAAACAATTTTAAGGTAAAGTATGCCTAAGATACAAGAGGTAGCTCCTAATCCGCATCTGCACAGGAGTGGCGCCTATATAGGCTCCGCACATCATTTTCACAGCAGAACGGTATCAATGCAGTCACACAGCACCACCTACCAAGCACAGAGATACTACTGAAAAAGTTTCCATATTCAGTCTAATGCCTAGGGAAAATTCAAAAGGTGAGAAATTTGCAGTTAGAAGTCTGTAGCAGAAACTCTGGTGCACGTTCACAGAATCACCAGCCAGCGTTAAACCGCCTTACTAGCTCCCTAATAGTTTATTCTTTCACCTCTGGCACTACCGTTAAGAACGAGACAGATCATGAAGCCACAAAAACATGCACGGTTTAGAACCATAAACTCTTTCTGAAAAACAATTTGCACATCTGCAAAGCTCACACCCCAATACCCACTGAATCACCATGTTCCGAATAAAATCTGCTTTAATACACAAGACTAAACATAAAACAATAGGGCAAATGGATCACACACTCAACAGCTACAATGTCCCCTATTAATTTTAAGTCATCTCAAAGGATATGTATCAAACAGGGGGGATGCTGTCGAATTTATACAGTTAATCTAATAGGGCCTCTCAAAAAACATTTCAAGCTCTATAGAAGAATCAGAGACGTTTTTGAGATGCCCTGATAGTTAGAGGTAGAAATACTCTGGCTTCTGTCCTTATTGCTACAGCTTCTGAATTAAATATGTGCATGACTCTGGCACAGTTAAATACAACAACCCCTCAATGTCATTGGGAAGTATAATCCAACAAGCCATCATTTGCCCTTACATATACATCACAAAGAAGGCAGAGGGGGGAAAGAGATACGATCCACAAAACAATGCAAAAAAGGAAAAGGTATTTCACCAATCTTGAGGATGAATTTCTGGTATCCTATTTGGTGAAGTATCACGCATCACTCTAGCACATATGCAGACTTTAGCTCTCGACAGTTGGTAAATATGCACTGTGAGACTGCCCCCTGAGTGGAGCCATATGCAGTTGAAAAAGTGCATAAAAATGGCTGGATGAAAGGCATTGTGAAAGGAAAAATATACACAGTGTCCATAAGGTTATCCTGGAAGTATAGAAAAATCCAGTGCCGGGGAGTAGAGTATGTGTGTAAACTCTGGTTGGAGTACATAGCACTGTACAAGGGAAAACTTGTAAATGTCACATTTACAATGTAAACTCTTTATACAACTTTCCACACAAACATTACTTCATGTTACGTAGCAAAAAAAGAAAAAATCTCATTTCAGATATGTACATATTGTTGGTCAGGGTGAAACCAACTACAAGTGCCCATCACACGACGGCAAAATAAGAATAAAGATCACACAGGAACATGTGCAGCTCCCTATGCCCATGTCATGTAGAAATATCTAGTGCATCAAATGCACCACGTCTCCACTGTCAACATTGTACAGTGGCTATCATTGTGCCCTTGATTTGAGACAGATTTAAGACAGACAGCTGTGCACCCGGTCATATGTAACTGAATATGTCAGTCCTAGCTCCAAAACATATGAATGCACTATTTCCTAATATAAATAAGCACACACCACACTGATTATGACAGTGGTCTCACTAACCTTACATGGAACTGAAGTGCTTCGCTAACAATTCAGGCATTTCTGTGATTGCACAACTATGTCATGATAGTCTGTATGTGGATACACACACGTCTTAAAGATGGCAACGTTAAAGTGTTGATGTTAGAGTTTGGATATAATAATTGCTCAAATGTATGTGACTGGGTTGTAATATATACATTGTTCTTTCCTGTTTCAAGTAGAATGATGCATAGAAGCAAGTCTGAGAGATGTTGCCTCCAAATGTGTGTGCCATGAAAACTAATACATTCTGACAATAATGTCTGCATGAAAACGTGAATTATAATGGTGCACGAACAGGTGAATTGCAATGGTGCATGAACAGAAACATTGTCAATTTTTTGCATAACAAATAGGAGGTAGTCAAATTGAACTTCCTTAGCTAGGCACAGCCAGAAATTGAAAGGAAGCCACAAGGCCAAAGTGTTGTTAGAAATAACCCTCTCTACAAGGCCACCTCTAAACATTTTACCTTCCCCCTCCCATTTTTGCTGAATTCATTTTTGTTGGCTTTAGAACTCTGTGCACTTTACCACTGCTAACCAGTGATAAAATGATTGTGCTCCTTCCTTAAAACATGGCAGAATTGGCTTATGCCCAATTGGCATATTTAATTTAGTTATACCTCCCTAGTAAAGTGCACTACATATGCCCAGGGCTGTAAATTAAATGCTAATAGTGGGCCTGCAGCTTTGATTGCGTCACCCATTTAAGTAAGTAGCCCTTCAAACATGGCTTAGGCCTGCCATTGCAGAGCCTGTGTATGCAGTTTTAATCTGCCATGTTGGCCTGGCAATTTAAACCTCTTGCCAGGCACAAACCTTCCTTTTTAGGTCTCACTTAGGCAGCACATGTGCTGTCTCTTCGAGACATGCTGTAGTTACTCTGTTGGCTTCGAGCACGCCCATCGATTTTCATTCCTTCCTGTTAGTGCCCTTCGTAAATGCGTGCTTTTCTTTGGTGAATCTATTTTTATTAGTTCCTCCTTTTGGTGTTTTGGTCCCTCCCATGGAGCCTGCCCCTGTTTCCTGTGGTCTTACTGTTTTGGGTATTTATGTTAACGTGTGCACACTATTTTTTTTACAATAACAAGTCCTATGCACACGCATCTAAGTTAAAAACAGTACAACACAATCACTGTTGATCAAAGATGAAGACAATGTTGTCTTTTTGGTTTCTGTGATGATCACTTTTAATGGTGTTGGTCAACAGGCCAGCCAACACGTGTTTCGTCAGTGGGTGGTTAAACCCTTGACTTCTTCAGGGCTTTCACGAGGCAAGATAGTTCATAGACCTCAAACCGGTGATAATTCCGACCCGGTGGGTCATAAATAATCCACAATGTTGTTGGCTGGCCTGTTGAGCAACACCATTAAAAGTGATCATCACAGAAACCAAAAGGACAACATTGTCTTCATCTTTGATCAACAGTGATTGTATTGTACTGTTTTTAACTTAGATGCGTGTGCATAGGACTTGTTATTGTTTGTAGTCAGACCCTAGGGTCCCAATCCGAGGGTTTAGGGGTCTTTCCCTCACCTGTGGCACCGCACCGTAACTGTTTCTGCTTTCGATATACTTTACGATATTTGGCAAGCGCCGCTTTAATTTCCTGTGAAAATTAACTCCCCCTCACTTACACACTATTTCTTTGTTTGCCTTCGGCTCATGTTTTAGGATTGTAGTTATTTTTGCCTTTCCAACTAAGGTGAGCTTATCTGATGGCATCTTTACTTTATAAACACACACTGGATTTTTCGTTTGTGTACTTTGTCTTGTTTTATAATTAACTTTTTTTTGTTTTTCCGTAAAAAACATGGGTAGCTCATGGCATTTGTTTGTGACCGATTATTTCGCGTGTGCGTTCAAAACGAGCTTAGCTGTTGGCATTTATACTTTTGCAGCTGAGCATCCACCTCTACGACAGGGATCTGCTGCGAAGGTAGTGCACACCAGTGTCATATTAACTATCTAGAATGCATACTGGTATACGTTTGGCTGCTATGTCAATTGCATATAAGTGTGTGTTCTAAATAGTAAATATGTAGTAGTAACCAAATCATACCCTCCCCAGTCACTGCTTTAAACACCAATGTTCTGGTCTGTGTCATTTGGTTGCCTAGGCGAGGAGCAGGGGAAGGGGCTGAATTTGCACCTGTGTTATAGAAACCCCTGGTCACAACACACTATGGCAACGTGTCCTGGTGGTTGTGGGTGCTCAGGGGTGGGCATCCTGTGTGCATCCTTCTGATGTCCCTTCCACCACAGTGGAACACGTGGAAATGCCCTCCTATCACTTGCCTTTGGATATCCGCACTCTCCCAACTAAAGGAGTGTATGGAAGGGAAAATAGAGAAAATAATTGTGCAAGCAACTGAAGTACATCTACAATGTGGCAATAGTCCGGTTTTGGCTAGGGCAACTTAAACCTTGAGCTCATAAATATTATATATATATATATCATGTGAACAAGGCTCGGACGAGCCGAAACGTTATGGCGGCATATTATTAAAAAATAAATTAATTTTGCACTTATTTGCTGGTCCGTGTCCGTGCTGGTTGTGGAGGTGACGAGGAGGAGTTACTGCTACTCAGCTGCGGAGTTAGCGATATATATATATATATATATATATATTTTTTACATTTATAGTTTAGAAAACATTTGAATGATGAAACTTACATGAAATACAGTTCAACATAAAATATACACTTTTGTTCATCATGTCTGTATACAAATCCCATACGTGGCCTAACGGTCAAGTTGTTGACTTTGTAACAGAGAATCAAAATCCTGTGATTCTGGGTGAATCAGTCAAACTCCACGTGCCCAAAAAAAACCACTGACCTTGTGTACTGTAATCTGGTGGTCATGAAAAGCGTTCCAATGCCCCTGGACCAAATTCACACTATAGAAAAATATCCTCACTCACTTTTATGTTGTAAATGCCATGATCACTATTTCTTCTGTAATTTATGTGCAGATATTTTTCCCTTCTCGAATCGTGTTTCTATCAAAGTATACGTTTTATTCATGTGAACTATTTAAAGAGTAAAGACATGGCTGGCAGTTCGGGCTAGACTGGTCCCATGAGGCACAGGGTCAAGACTGATTTGCATATAGCTGTGTCTGAACTGGGGTGGCGAAGTGAGCTAAAGAACGATGTTGGATTCCACCCAGATTGTGTTTGCTTTGTTCGCCCTAAGTTGGCAGGGTATGCCCAGACGTGGGTCCCTTGCTCACTTTGCCACTCGATTCAAGCTAGCCTGGCTGATGAGGGGTGTTAGCCCGAAACCGGTACCAGGATGCTTTTTTCCGGTCCTGGGAAGACATGGCTTGGCAGTTCGGGCTGGACTGTTCCCATGAGGAACAAGGTCAAGACTGATTTGCATATAGCTGTGTCTGAACTGGGGTGGCGAAGTGAGCTAAAGAATGATGATGGATTCCACCCAGATCTGTGACTGGGGGTGAGTGTCTGAAAAGTTTCAGCGTTCTGTCCATCATCTCCTTGTGTTTGCTTTGTTCGCCCTAAGTTGGCAGGGTATGCCCAGACGTGGGTCCCTTGCTCACTTTGCCATTGGTTTCAAGCTAGCCTGGCTGATAAGGGCTGTTAGCCCGAAACCGGTCCCAGGATGCTTGTTTCTGGTCCAGGGAAGATATGGCTTGGCAGTTCGGGCTGGACTGTTCACATGAGGCCCAGGGTCAAGACTGGTTTGCATATAGCTATGTCTGAACTGGGGTGGCGAAGTGAGCTAAAGAACGATGATGGATTCAACCCAGATCTGTGACTGGGGGTGAGTGTCTGAAACGTTTCAGCGCTCCGTCCATCATCTCCTTGTGTTTGAACTATTTAAAGAGTCTCAGAATGTTTGCGCAGTTGTCACAATAGCACCATCACTGATATTTACTGTACATCCGTTACAAGAGGAACACTTTTTCTTATAGCAATATAGCTATGTCACGATTGTAAGGAATTTGTTTATTTGTTCCGGGTATACCAAATTTCTTTTGATGTGGTCGCTATTGCGATACTCAGTGGTTACTATGCATCACGATTGACATCTTTGCTCTCTCTCTCTGAACCACCACGGACTGCCTAATTTTCTCTCGCAGAAGGCAGTGTGTCCTTTTACCCTCTACTTGCCAGTTCATCTGCAGAAGGCCCAATCCTGGCTTGACCAAAAACATTTGACTAAATGCAGCTATTATTTCTTTGTCTTAGGGAATAGCTATTAGCTATTTCTGAGGCAATGAGCCTCTGTTCTTAAAATGGTTCTTCTGATTTCGGGTTTGCTTCTTTGGCATTCCAGAATCCCGATACTTTGTGTTGGGGTTGGTATTGTTCCGGTTATTTCGGTTAAGAACTGTCTAATGCAAATTACATTTACACTCACTGTTGTAATTGGACTCTTAACTCCCACACTTATTGCTTAGCAACCAATACCGCCTTTCATTCTAGCACTTCTTTACATTTTATATCAGAGCATACTTATTAGACTATGTGAAGTAACACCTTTTGTTTAAATATGCATCACCCCTTTTATAATTCATTCCCAACTGCACCCTTCGTGTTGCTTCTCCCCATGTGAATCCTCTGTGTTACTACTTCCTAAAAAAATTGTTTTATGCTAAATGTTTTAATTTACCAGTCCAACTTGGATCAGGAAATTAAAAAAAAAAGAGCCATTGCGAGACATATTGGCTTTGCCAATGCTTGTTAATACATATAAGTCAGCCCTCAGATAGGCCTGGGACAGTCTGAAGGGCAGGGTGCAATGTATTTAAAAAGCAGGACATGTACTTTTAAGTTTTACATGTCCTGGTAGTGAAAAACTCTTAAATTCGTTTTTCACTACTGCC
Source organism: Calotriton arnoldi (assembly GCA_963921515.1). Taxonomy (NCBI): domain Eukaryota; kingdom Metazoa; phylum Chordata; class Amphibia; order Caudata; family Salamandridae; genus Calotriton; species Calotriton arnoldi. The sequence goes on from CAWUFW010009018.1 coordinate 255,098, forward strand.
AAGCCTATATTTCCATAGAACATTGAGATTACCTTATTAGAATTTATAAGCATAATTCCCAAATGGGAAGATACAACTGGTTAATTTTTGGTGTCTCCGGAATTCTATTTTAAAATCCTAACTTATGGTGAAGTCGGATTGAAAAAATTACAATTCTGAAAAGGCCTGTTTTCCGGTCCAGGGAGGACCTGGTCTGACAGTTAGGGCTGGACTGTTCCCATGGGGAGCAGGGTCAAGACTGATTTGCATATGGCTGGGTCCAAACTGGAATGGCGTGGTGAGTAAAAAAATGATGGATTTAACCCAGATCTGTGACTGGGGATGAATGTTTGATTTGTTCAGCATTCCACCCATCAGCTATTCATTTTGCATGTCTCACCCTAAGTGAGAATGGTATGCCTAGACGTGGGTCTCATGCTTGCTATGCCACCGGATTCAAGCTAGCCTGGCTGATGAGGGGTGATACCCAGAAAGCAGTCCCAGGATGCTTGTTTTCCGGTCCAGGGAGGACCTGGCCTGGCAGGTTGGGCTGGGCTGTTACCATGGGGAGCAGGGTCAAGACTGATTTGCATATGGCTGAGTACAACCTGGAATGGCGTGGCGAGCAAAAAAACTATGGATTTAACCCAGATCTATGATTAGGGTTTTATGTTAGAATTGTTCAGCATTCCTTCCATCATCTGTTCTTTTTGCAATTGTTGCCTTAAGTGGGAAGGGTATGCCCATGAGTGGGTCCTGTGCTTGCTAAGCCACCAGATTCAAGCTAGCCTGGCTGATGAGGGGTGATACACCAAAACTGATCTGACGATGCTTGTTTTCCAGTTCACGGAGGACGTGGCCTGGCAGTTCGGGTTGAACTGTTCCCATGGGGAGCAAGGTCAAGACTGATAAGCATGTGGCTGGGTCCAAACTGGAAATGCATGGCGAGCAAAGAAATGATGGATTTAACCCAAATCTGTGACAGGGGGTGAATGCTTGATTTGTTCAGCATTCCGTCCATCATCTGTTCTTTTTCTTTTAGAAAGTTTACATTTTCCTGCCTTAACCATTTGGTGCCTGCATCCTATCTCTGATCACATGACTGGGTGTAGCAAACAGTTGGGCTTTGTGTATTCCACCTAGACAGCCACTCACAATGGGAGCTTCGGTGTGACTTGATGGGCCATCCTGGCAGGACCAAGCCTCACTTAAACCTGAATAGGTTGTGTCCTGTCACCACACAAAGGACTGCATAGCCCCTGTAGTTAGTCTAGAGGCAGAGCTGACAGGGCAGGACAACTGTGCACTTCAAAGGCTTGTCTTTGAAGTCCCCCCCACTTCAAAGGCACTGCTGGCTAGAAGTACTGGAACTCAGACACCACCACTTCAGGACACTTCTGGACTTGTGGATACTCTGCGAGAAAGATGGACTGTTGTGCTGCTGAAAGGACTGCTACTCTGCTGGACTGCTATTTTGCTGGCTCCCTGCTCTGTTGTGCTGACCTGCTGCCCTCTTGGCTGGGTGAGAAGGACTGGACCTGCATCTCTTGAACCCAGATTGACTCCAAGAGCTAATTGACTGGCCTCCTGATCTGAAGCCTCAGGGACATAACAGACCTCCAACAGCCTTGCATCTGCACCTGGACTCTGCCATCTGTGAGTCTACCCTGCCAAGTGGTGCTACCCCAGTACTGGATCCTTGGAAGTGGGCCTAAGGTGCTTATAGTGCACCCTCTAGCCAAACCGATGCATTTAGTGCTTATGGTGCACCCTCTAGCCAAACCGATACATTTCCTCGGCTGAACAGCGCTTCCTCAAGCAGAACTGAACTGACCCATCACTGCTGTTGCATGGATTGGGCCCGGGGCAGAAGGTCCGCATCACCCTCACATCTTCGGAACCGACACATTGCCGATGGCACAGTGAATCTCACACCCATGTCCTCGCATCCCTCTTCGACGACAGCTCGACGACGACGCTGGCCTCCGAATCGCAGCCTCCGAGTTCTGAACCAATGCATTGCCTCAGCTGCGTGCCGCATCCTATATGCTTGGGCTTCGCACCCCAAGCCACGTCAACAGGATCCTCGATGACAATGCAACAGGACCTCTCACCGTTTCTCAGAACCGACGCATCGCTTCGACTGCGCAACGCTTCTTCGCTTCGGATCCACGCAATGCTCCGCAGCCAGAATTTAAGGTACTTTGTTCAGCAGGTCTTACTTGGTCCCTGTTGTTGGCCTGCACTCCATTGCGGTCGGCATGAACTTGTGATTTTTTCCCGGTCCGGCCCGACCAGATATCCCTTGTTGGTGCTTTGTTCTTTTTGGTGCTATTTTACCCTAAATTTTAAAATTCAATAACTCTGGTTTCCCTGATTAGACTTTTTGCCATTTTAAGCTTGTTTTACTTATAAAACTCTACTCTATTTTTCTAAACCTGGTGTGAGATCTTTTTGTATGGTGTTTTTGTTGTTTTTACTATTTGAACTGTTGCTTAAATACATTACACATTGCCTCTAAGTTTAGCCTGACTGCTCTGTGTCATGCTACCAGCGGGTGAACATAGGTTAATTTAGGGTGTACCTACCTCTTATTCTGACTAGGGTTGTGGTTGCTGCTTGACCAGGGCTTATACCCCAGTCAACAAGTAACCCAATTTCTAACAAGCGAGTTATGGAATTCCAGGCTCTCATTCACAGTAGCCTAATTCTGATGAAGATGATAGGGCAGATATACTGTTGGATGGTCCTGTGTGCACTGTAGATGGGTCTATTTTGCACAATACTCTCACCTACAGCCATAGAAATAGTTGTGGCTGACACACTTGGGGAGAAGCAGCTGGAATACACTGCCTAAAGGGAATCAATAAATCTATCAATAGGATTTATATAGACGCAGGTGGAGAGGAGCTGTCTGGCAGGGTGGTGGAAATGCAGGCGAAGATCGATGTAGGCTGGTCCTTGGTTTTGAAAGGCTTTGTAGGAGTGGCTCATCAGCTTCAATTGGCATCTCTTCTGTATGGGGAGCTAGTAGAGTTTTCTGAGGTGGGGGTGATTTGGGTCCATCTGGGGGTGTCGAGGATGAGTCTGGCAGCTGAGTTCTGTATGGTCTGGAATCCCTGCAGAAGGTGTGTGGTGATCGCAGCCTAGAGTGAGTTGCCGTAGTCTAATCGGCTGGGGATTAGGGCCTAAGTGAACGCCTGGTGTTAAGGGCGAGCCATTCGAAGAATTTATGTAACATGTGAAGTGTGCAAAAGCAGGCAGAGGCACCTGCGTTGATTTTTGACTTCATGGTCAGTTTGCAGTCAAGCATTATGCCAAGGTTTCTGGCGTGGTTGTTGCTTTGGGTGATGGTCCTTCTTCCGAAGGCCACTAGGAGTCATTCCACGGGATGGTGGTGTTGTCCAAAATCAGCACTTCCATTTCATCCGTGTTGAGCTTCAGGCAGTTGCCCTTAATCCACCTGGTAACGCTCATCATGTACTTGTGGAAGTTGGCTCTTTGGTTGGCTGGATCCTCAGAGAGTGAGAGGATGAGGAGGGTGTCGTCTGCATAGGATACAATATTTAGTCCATGGGATCTGACAATGTTGGCCAAGCGGCTCATGTACGTGTTGAAGAGATTGGGGCTGAGGGAGGATCCATGAGGGACACTGCAGATGATGTCCTTGGGTTCTGAGGTAAATGGAGTTAGGCAGACCTTCTGCATTCTTTCGGTGAGGAAGAAGGCGATCCACTTGAGGGCATTTCCTTAGATACCGATATGACGCAGTCTTCTGATCAGGGTGTGATGAAATAGGGTGTCAAAGGCTGCTAAGAGGTTAAGGAGGATCAGAGCTGCTGTTTCTCCCAGGTCGACAAGGGCTCTGATATCATCGGTGGCTACGATCAAGGCAGTCTCAGTGCTGTGGTTGGTGCAGAATCCAGATAGGGAGGTGTCTAGGAGATGCTTCTGCTCCAGATATTTTGTGAGTTGTCAGTTGATAGCTTTTTCTAGGACTTTGGTGGGAAGGAAGAAGGGACAAAGGGTGGTAGTTTTTGAGTTCGCTCGGGTTGGTGGATGGTTTCTTGAGGAGTTGTTTGATTTCTGCAAGTTTCCAGTCTTCAGGAAAGGTGGCCATGGCAAGTGAGGAGTTGCAGAGGGTGGTGAGTTTGCTGCTGATCCTGCGGCCTCGAAAGGTTGAAAATGTGGTGTGGGCAGGGGTCCGTGGGGGCTCCTCAGTGAACAGAGTTCATGATGGTGGAGTTGTCCTGGGGGGTGAGCTGGTCCCATGTTGATGAGTGTGTGAAGGTGAAGGAAATCTGGGGACTTGGGCTGGGATTTGAAGTTCTTATAGATGGTGTTGATCTTGTCGTGAGTCTGTCACATAGTTCTTGGGAGGGGGTGATGCTGTTTTCTGTGGCTGCTAGGTTTGGTAACTTTCTGACAATGTTGAAGAGCACTTTGCTGTGGCTGGAACTGGGCTCGATGATGTCGGCTAGGGCTTTCCTCTTTGTCTCTCTCAGTAGCCGGTGGTAGAGGTTGAAGGAGGTCTTGAAGGTGGTGCTGTCTGAGGTATCCTTGCTTGTGTTTGTTTTGTTCGCCCTAAGTTGGCAGGGTATGCCTAGACGTGGGTCCCTTGCTCACTTTGCCACTGGATTCAAGCTAGCCTGGCTGATGAGGGGTGTTACCCGAAACCGGTCCCAGGATGATTGTTTCCGGTCCAGGGAAGACACTGTGAGAAGTTGGCCTGGTATATGCTGTCCACTAATTAAAGTGGGCACCTTGCACCAGTCCAAACGACCCTTATGATGTATGAGGTCAAAGATAACCTTTAGAAAGCTATCCTAGTGGTAGCTGTGGAGTGCAGCCTTCAGGCTTAATCTTGAAGGAATGTAAAGCAGTTTGTTGTACCAGAACATCGCCTCCTATATTGACTAAATGAAAGGAGAACCACACAGTAGTTATATAAAAATATGTATTTATTAATATAACACTCTCTAGTATCCTCTACACGAGGATAGAACACAAAGCACACAATACGAGATCAATAGAACAGTTGTAAGTAGCACAATACACAGGCTCCAGGGGGAGACCAAACCATATACTAAAATAGTGGTATAACAATCACGACTTGAGTGAAGACAAGGTCTAGAGCACGTAGAATCGCTGGGACCCCAAGGAACCACCCAAGGTGAGTAGATAGGGACCCCACGGAGGACGGGTGCAGTGTGCTAACACGACCACGGGCTCCATACATTTCTATGGGGAAGTTGCGGTTGCAATTTTAAAGTTTAAGGACCCTTCTAGGAGGACTTCGAGCAAACCCGTCGGAACTTAAGATGTTGGAGAGCCACCCCACCCGTAGATACCATAGTACCCAAGTTACCTATCCCAGAGGAGCCAGGTGCATAGGTCTGGAGTGGTGTCAGAAACCGCCATCGTTCTCAATGGAGGGCTGTGATGAAGTACTGCTGCCGTGAAGGTAAAAAGGGTCCGGTGGAATCCAAGCCTGGATTCTGGAAGGAAGGAACCTGAAAGCAGAGGGGACAGAGTCTGGGTCACTTCAGAGTGGCCAGGGGCTTGGTAGACGAATGCCCACCGATGTCGGTGCTTCAGGTGCGTAGAAGGGATGCTTGACTCTGCAGCCACGAGGACCAGGAGACATCGACGATGAACAGGAGCCGGAAGTGAGCTGTCCCACGAAGGATGTCGAGTGCTGAGGGGTCGGTGTTCGGCTGGAGCACCACCAAGCCTTGGGAAAAGCAACCCACGCAGGAAGGTCAAGCAGGTTACGGTGTAGACCAGCAAGTTCCAGGGGACTCACCAAGCAATGGGGAGTCAGGGCACGTCTGGACCAACCAGAAAAGCCCAACAGAAATCAAGATGACCCTCAGGATGACCCACAAGGTGAATGACCAGGAGTTGCGAGGGGACCTCGAGCCAGATTGCAAAGTACCAGCCCACGGAGCACTCGATACGAGGAGGCCGGAGTTCTTTGGTGCAAATACTGCTCAGGGTCAGGACTACTCGGAGTCCAATGCACAAGCTCGGGAATAACCAACAAGCATATGCACTTGCAAATGGACGCCGTGCACAGGGGTTCGGGTTATGCAGTCCTCACAAGGGATACTGGCCTCAAACTTGCTGAGAGGGCAGATCGACCTCAGGGACCTTCGAAAACCCACCTCCTGTGTTTCTGAAATCTTCGGAGTCTGCAGGAGCTCAGGAGCAGCAGACTGGTCAGTTGCATTACAGTGCCTGCAAACGCAGGGGAGTGACTCCTTCACTCCAAGGGAGATTCTTCAGTTGTCCTTAGTGCACCACAGGTCCTGCATGGAACCTGTATGGAGCAAGGGCACAGACAAAGCTTTGGATGGAGAGGGAGACAAAGTCGGGCCCAGTCGAAGTCCAGCAAAGTCCAGAGTGTCCAGACGGTCGAAGGTCAGTGGTTTCTTCTTGTAGAATCTTGTCCACGTAAAATCTAAAGTCTTACAGCCAGGTAAGCCCTTTTGTACCGACTGGAAGGGGTTGGACAGATTTGGGGGACCCTCCTAGGGGAGGGTCAGGACAGTGGGGTGGTTACACCCATGTCCTTTGTCCAGTTTCGCGCCAGAGCAGGAGCCAATGGCTCCCAGAACTGGTTTGAGCTGGACTATGCACAGGGACACCAAATGTGCCCCCAATGCAGACTTTCAGGCACTCTCAGAGTGCACTCACCTAGCCCCAATACACTAAACCCTGTCTGGGAGGTGGTCACACCTCCCTGTGACAGGATGCCTATTGTGCTGGCTTCCTCTGCTCGATCTTGGCTCAGCAGCAGGAGGGCAGAAATGTGTCTCTGGTCAGCAGCATCCATTTTGTGCTGACCGGGTTGAGAAGGCTGGCACCGGATAGACCAGTGTCCCCACGAAGCTCGCTTCAGAAGGGTGGAATCATACCTCCACACCGGTTACCGGTGTGGAGGTATGATTCCAAGGTGTTTGATACCAAACACAATATGTTTCTATGCAGCTGTTTTCGAGATAGCATTTACCGCGAGGTTATAATGCACCTCTACCTATATGTCCGGCTGAGTCACAGACAACCCGGGAGAATGGTCTCCGAAGGCTGCAGAGAGGCTCTGCTCATGCAGGGGCACCCTCTCACTAAAAACCCAACACCCTGCCTTCAGGATTGATAAGGCCTGCTATAGGGGTGACTTATAAGTTTTAAGTGTAGTGACCTATAGATATAGTGAACCTATATCTAAAGTAAGTGGTGCAAGCACCATCTTACACAGGTTGCAGTAGCAGACCTGTAGTTCCATTTTGCATGGCCTCTCATGGGTGGCATAATACATGCTTCAGCCCATGGGAGGCCTCTGGGGTACCTATGCCCTGGGTACATGGGTACCACATACTAGGGACTGATAAGGGTACCCCAGTATCCAATCTGGAGTGTACCAAAGTACATGCATGACAATTTAAGGGAGAAAGCAGATAGACTGGGGTCCTGATTAGCAGGATCCCAGTCAGACTAGTCAAAACAGTGCAACATCAAGCAAAATGTGGGGGTAACCATAAGAAGCAGATCCTACTCTCCTACACAACCCCCCCAAACAAAAGGACATGAGACTAACCTTGACCAGTTGAGTCTTAATTTTCTAAGTGGAAATATCTGGAGGGTCCATCTGCATTGGCATGGGTACTCCCAGGTCTATGTTCCACTGTATAGTCCATCCCCTGTAGGGAAATGGACCACCTCAAAAGTTTGGGGTTTTCACCCTTCATCTGTTTTAGCCATAAGAGGGGCTTATGGTCTGTCTGAACAATGAAGTGAGTGCCAAAGTATGGCCTCAGCTTCTTCAGAGCCCAAACCACAGCAAAGACTTCCCTCTCAATAGCTGACCAATGTTTCTCTCTGAGGGTCAGCCTTCTGCTTATAAAAGCTACTGGCTGATCCTGACCCTCTTCATTAGGTTGTGATAACACAGCCCCTACCCCCAACTCAGATGCATCAGTTTGAACAATGAATTGTTTGGAATAGTCAGGACTCTGCAGAATGGGAGCAGTGCACATGGCCTGCTTCAGGTCATCAAATGCCTTTTGACAGCAAACTGTCCACTGAACTTTCTTAGGCATTTTCTTAGAGGTCAGATCATTCAAGGGGGTCACTATAGATCCAAGTCCCTTGACAAACCTCCTGTAATACCCAGTCAGGCCCAAGAAAGCTCTGACCTGAGTCTGGGTAGTTGGAGCAACCCAGTCCATGATGGCCTGGATTTTGCTCTGCAATGGTTGAACCTGGCCTCCGCCTACAAGGTGGCCCAGGTACACAGCAAAACCAAAGGGGATGATGGACGGAGTGTTGAACATTGCAAGCACTCACCCCCAGTCAACTGATCTGGGTTTAATCCATCATCATTCTTTAGCTCACTCCACCACCCCAGTTCAGACATGGCCATATGCAAATCAGTCTGACCCTGTGCCTCATGGGAACAGTCCAGCCCGAACTGCCAAGCCATGTCTTCCCTGGACCGGAAACAAGCATCCTGGGACCGGTTTCTGGCTTACAGCCGTCATCAGCCAGGCTATCTTGAATCCAGTGGCAAAGTGAGCAAGGGACCCACGTCTGGGCATACCCTGCCAACTTAGGGCGAACATAGCAAAACCAAAGGGGATGATGGACGGAGTGTTGAACATTGCAAGCACTCACCCCCAGTCAACTGATCTGGGTTTAATCCATCATCATTCTTACAGCCTTACTCTGCCCTATCTGGCACTTGGTGGCCTTGATAGTGAGGCCTGCCTTTTGCAGGGCCTCCAGAACATTTCTCAGGTGGACCAGGTGATCTTCCCAGGTGGAACTAAAGACAGCAATATCATCTAGATAAGCTGCACTGTAGTCTTCCAGGCCTGTGAGAACTTTATTCACCAACCTTTGAAATGTGGCAGGTGCATTCTTAAAGCCAAAGGGCATCACAATAAATTGATAATGCCCACTAGAGGTTGAAAATGCGGTCTTGGGTTTGGCATTCTCAGCTAATCTGATTGGCCAATAACCAGCAGTGAGGTCAAATGTACTCAAGAACTTGGCTGAGGTCAAAGTATCAATAAGTTCATCTGCCCTAGGAATAGGGTGAGCATCAGTCCTAGTGACTGCATTGAGCCCCCTGTAGTCTACACAAAACCTCATTTCTCTTTTACCACCCTGGGTATGAGGTTTAGGTACCAGGACCACTGGACTAGCCAAAGGGCTATCTGAGGGCTCAATTACTTCCAATTCCAACATCTTTTTGACCTCAGTCCTGATGCAGTCCCGGACATGGTCAGGTTGCCTGTAAATCTTATTTTTAACAGGCAGACTTTCACCTGGTCCACTTCATGGGTACACCAGGTGGTCTGACTAGGAGTCAGGGAAAACATATGTCTGTGCTGATTGAGGACCTTCTTGCAATCAGTCTGTTGCTGTTCAGTGAGTCTGCCTGCCAAGGCTACACCATCAACTGAGCCATCATCAGGGTTCTTTGAGAGGAGGTCAGGGAGTGGCTCACTCTCTTCCTCCTGTCCCTCATCAGTAGCCATGAGCAAGCCCATGTCTGCCCTGTCAACATATGGCTTGAGCCTATTCACATGGAGCACCCTGTGGGGGCTCCTGGGAGTTCCAAGGTCCACCAGGTAGGTAACCTCTCCCTTTTGCTCAAGAATGGTATGGGGTCCACTCCATTTGTCCTGGAGAGCTGCTGGGGCCACAGGCTCCAACACCCATACCTTCTGTCCTGGCTGGTAGACAGTCAGTACAGCCTTTTGGTCATGCCAAGCTTTCTGTAAATCTTGGCTAGCCTCAAGGTTTTTACTTGCCTTCTTCATATACTCAGCCATCCTGGAGCGGAGACCAAGTACATAGTCCACTATGTCTTGTTTAGGTGATTTGAGAGGTAACTCCCAACCTTCCTTCACTAAACACAAGGGACCCCTAACTGGATGTCCAAACAGAAGTTCAAAAGGGCTGTAGCCAACCCCCTTCTGAGGAACCTCTCTGTAGGCAAAGAGAAGGCAGGGCAACAGGACATCCCATTTTCGCCTAAGCTTTTCTGGGAGGCCCATGATCATGCCCTTCAGGGTTTTGTTGAACCTTTCAATTAACCCATTGCATTGTGGGTGATAGGGTGTGGTAAATTTGTAATTTACTCCACACTCCTTCCACATAGCGGTGATATAACTAGACATGAAGTTTGCACCTCTGTCAGTTAGGACCTCCTTAGGGAAACCCACTCTGGAAAGAATTCCCAGGAGGGCCCTGGCCACCACAGGAGCTGTGGTGGTTCTAAGGGGTATTGCTTCTGGGTACCTAGTGGCATGGTCCACCACCACTAGAATATATCTGTGCCCAGATGCAGTTGGAGGATCCATGGGACCAATTATGTCAATCCCAACCCTCTCAAAGGGAACCCCCCCACAGGTAGTGGTATCAGGGGGGCCTTTGTGGTACCACCTGCCTTACCACTGGCTTGACAGGTGGTACAGGAGCGACAACACTCCTTTGTGCCAGTAGTAGTAGTATAAATCTTTATTTCGGCCAGAGGCCATAAAAGATTCCATTATAAAATATCATTATAAAAACTAAAAATATACTTGGCCAATACTGCATAATTCACTTAAAATCGGTATTTACAATAAAACAATTTCACATAATAAAGTGCCGATGCTGTATACAGAAAATCAATAATTACATATTCTTAAAAACCAGACAGAAATTCTCCATCACAGGTACAAATGTCATTAATTTATCACAACTTTAAACCCCTTTTCCTTCTTATTAAGACCACTGCAAACAAATATCTAGATACAGCAAATATCACGTGTGGTAGGGTACATGTTGTCAACACTCTCAGGGCCTCCTGATATTTCCTAAATCCCAGTATGTTACATAATGGTCTGATCCATTTGCTCCTTGCATTCCGATATGCCGGGCAGAAAAACAGAATATGTGCAATATTCTCTCTGGTATTGTTTTCGGGCCCTGGAGAACAAATAGCGCATAAGGGACAAGCCTGGTCTCCCCCCCCCCCCCATTTTGCAGTATAGCTCTTGATCTGCAATATATTGTATCTCATTTTGAGGTATAAAATTCTTGCCAGGGAAGGCTGTACTTTATCGAGAAAATCCTCCCATTTTGGGCTGGGCTTGATAGCAAGGAAATCAGTTGTTAACTTTCCTAGTCTGGGATCACAGTGGAGTGCATTCAATACATATTGCCAGTATACACCCTTCAATTTATTTTTACAACTTGGCGTTAACTTGTGTGGATTTACCCAGTATGATTCAAGACCAGGCTCTAGCAGCCATTTCCGGACAAATCTCAACCATGGAAAGGTGAGGCATTGGTCTATCTCCAGTAATTCCTGGGCCGCTTCTCTATATCTTACTAGTTCAGGTGTTGTCCACAACCGTATCCAATAGAGCAAGGGACGTAAAGTTGCAATATGCCCTATTCTCTTTAGATTTAAATCATGGAATATTGGGACGAGCGGAGCTGATTGGGCCAGTCCCAATATTTTCTTTACAAATTTATTTTCCCCAATAGTCAATTGCTTAACATTACTTACGCCCCATAGCTCTGATCCATATAGGGATGCTGCCTGGACTTTAAATTTATATATCTCTAGGGCCGGGGTCACTAACTTGCTACTAGTTGATCCATGTTTCTTGCAAATTGCCCCTGTTCCTTGTGCTAGCCTTAGAGCTAAATGATTAATTTGCTGATTCCAGGTTAGGTTTGTATCTATATATCAACAAAAGGATTCTACCATTGCATTATATTACGCCTATCAGAATAGGAAGGCTGTAGTAGTAACGATGGTGTGAAAGGTGTTACTACGGGATACCTTTCTGAAATTGATCAGAAGGAATCTCTTGAAATTTTTAAGATGCCCCTCACACACTGATACCTAATTCAGTGTCATGCTTCATCATTGGGGCCTTCCCGTCCCTCTACGGGGCGGGGCGTGCTACGACCTACGTAGACGCGGGAGCACTCAAAATTATGATAGATGTTATGTGTAGTGCAAGGGATAGTAGGGTCGTGAGGGAATAGTGGTGTATGTGTTCTAAAAATTCCCTGGCTAGTGGAAAAAATACACTTTATTGTCTTCCCTAGCTGGAACGTTAAAAATGGGGAGGTGTAGAGGGTATACTGTGATGTGTCACCTTCTACAGGGTCAACATGTTTCGAAAGCCATCCCCCTGGCTCTCATCATCAGGACCAAGAACGATCCCTACTTTACTTAATGGAGTATTAATTTCCAAAAGTTGTATATGCCTAAGGTCTTATGGTGCACACAATGATGCTACCAAAATGCATATCCGGCGATACCCTATTGGTATATTTGTATCATTCTGAAAAGGAACAGAGAAATGACATTACTTTAAATCATTTGCACACACTTTGACTTCACCATCATACGAACCAATGCGGCGTATGGCCAGTTGCCGTGATATATTTTTCAAGTGACTCACTGTTTATGTAAGACAAAAAAGTGAGATCGTGGTAAATACCACCGTGATATATTTTTCTCACTTGGGCTCATTACGGGGAGAGAGAAAAGTGTTCTACCTTACTTAGGCAGAACTGCTAAATCACAAGATCTAAAAACACAGTTCACGATCGATTATTGGTGCTCCTCCATTCATTCGTGCCAGACATACTATTCACATTCATACTCGTGGTTATTTGGGTTATTAGCGGCGTTCGTGTATATTGGGTCCTTGGAACGCCCGATATTTAAAGATAAAGCTAAAAAACAAAAAAACAAATAAACATTCACTCGTAACTCAAAAACAAGCATTATAGTGCTTTGTGCCGTTAGGTTTTAAACCGCACGTTTATGAGGCCAAAAAACGAGGCATAGTTAAAGTACATACTTAGATTCAAAATGCGATAAGCCCCTTGAGCTGTCACGATAGGTGAAGGCGCATGCGGTCAGACACTGCAAAAAAGGTAGATAAAACAGGCCGGTTACGAGTTACGGTAATTCGTATTTTAGTGCCTCAGTAAGTGGCTGTTTTCAAGACTTGCCATCGTCTTACTCACATGCTGGATGCTGCCATCACAACCTGGTATTACCTTCTCATGGCTCGTGGGAACAGAGACTGAGCGTGAGGGTTCTGTATTTCAGTATACACGCTTCATTGTTGGCGCGCTGAGAAATTTGATGTAGCAGAAACACTAGAACATTCTAGAAATTAAAATGGCCTCCTGAAAAGTGCTGTTTCTTTAGTGCTAAAAAACGCACTTCCTGTGTTTTGGTATTCTTGATTTAAGTAGAGGCTGCATTGAAAGCATTACTTGTCTGGATGTAAAAAGGTGATCCCAGTTAAATCGGATAAAAAAGGATTTGTCTGAAAAAGAAAAATTATTTAAAAAGAAATTGTCCTCATAGACACCTGGGTTATTTCTGAAGAAAGGGCGTGAGTGGCAAATAAAACGCGCTTAATGAAAAAAAAATATATATACATATGCCTGATACATAAATGCATATATATATGGCCCCTTCCGGACTTCTTATGAAAAACATGGATTATTAGCTGCATGATTACTCCAAATGTGATAGAAACGAAAAATAAAATTAAAAAATGTTGGAAAAAGGGAGAGACACACCAGTTTGTTATGTCTTAGCATATGTCCATCAAATGGGCATACATGTGTCTAATGTTTTTGTGGGCCATGCTTTCATTTAGGTCTAATGGTTTTTCAGATACATGTTGTTGTAGATTGCTGTTACCGTGATAAGAAAAAGCTATTTGAGCGATACAGTAACCAATCAAGGTATGCAAAAATACCACACAGGCGATTGAAAAAGTCTCTAGGTGTTAGACCTCCTCTCATGTTCACCGTCCATATTCAATTTGTATGATCAGTTTTTTTGGTACATTTACAATTGGTTCCAAGGAATGTCATCGTTCAGCCCTGTATCATGAGTCCTAAGACGAAATACCCATCTTTGTTCCTTTTCAAACAGGTGTTTATCATTAGAGACCTGTTCTATCACAGTCCAGGCTATATCTTCCCATTTATGGCCTTCCTCCAGAAAATGTGCAGACATCTTAGTGGAATTCTTTTTACATTTGATATTACTTTTATGTTCTCCAATTCTGATTTTGATTGGGCGTGTGGTCATGCCCACATACTCTAATCGGCACGGGCACGAGATCAGATAAACAACATTTTTGGTGTTACATGTGGTAAAATGTTTTTGATCCCATTTAGTCCAGTTGCGGAAGACTATTTCTTTACTTCTTTTGGTGAGTCTGCAGACCTGGCACATGCCACAAGGATGGTGGCCCGAGATAGGTGGTAACAACATTGTTTGTGTCTCCGGTTCTCTTTTTTAGGTCTAGTATGCACCACCATGTCCCTGATACTTCTTCCTCTCCTATGTGAGAAAATTGGTTTGGGGATATTCATCCCTCCACTATTCAAGATGCGCCAGTGCTTGTTCACAATTTTTGTGATTTCGTTAGAATTTGTGTTGAATGTCGTAATGCAAAATGGGCGATTTTCCACTTCTTTACGTTGTTGTGGCTCCAGTAGGCTTTCTCGGCAATTGTTGCGAGCTCTTTTATATGCTTTTTCAATTACCATATTCGGGTACTGGCGTTTTTCAAGTTTCTTCTTTAAATCGCCTGACTGTTGTTTAAAATCTTTAATCTCAGTACAATTCCTTCTCAGACGCAGGAATTGTCCATATGGGAGATTATCTCGAAGGTGTCTCGGGTGGAAACTTTTATATAGTAGTAAGCAGTCCTTGGAGGTGGCTTTGAAATGAGTGGTGGTCACCAGTCTCCCCTTTCTAGGATAGATATTTAAATCCAAGAAAACCAGTTCCTTGTTTGTAATGATACTGGTGAAGTTCAAGAAATCGTCTTGGCAATTGAGCCAGGTAATGAAGCGGTTAGCTGTTATTACATCTCCATTCCAGATGATCAATATGTCGTCAATATACCTCTTCCATAAGCCTATGTGGCTATAGAATGGATTGTTGACGTGTAAAATTTTTTGTTTTTCTAGATGGTAGACGTACAGACCAGCTACACTGGGAGCGAAGGTGCTCCCCATGCTGGTCCCATGCTTCTGAAGATATAGGGTGTTGTTGTACTCAAAGAAGTTCTTTTTCAATGCTAGATTACAGCATTCCATAATCACATTTCGTGGAGTCTGATATTCCCAATCAGTGTCGAAGAGTACATATTCAATGATAGTCAGGGTTTCATTGTGGGGAAGGCTGGTGTAGAGACTTTCCACATCACAGCTAATCAGCAACTGTTTTTCTGGGTCAAAAGGCATTTCCTCTAATAGTGTTAACACATCTTTTGTATCTCTTAGGTATGTAGAGGTCTTTTGCACTAATGGTCTAAGATATGCATCCGCAAATTTTGAGACCGGTTCCAGAATGGAACCTATTCCTGAAACTATAGGGCGTCCTGGAGGGGTTTCCAGGTTTTTGTGTATTTTCGGTATTGTGTAAAAATATGGTGTTCTTGGAGAAGCTGTTGTCAGGAAATCTCCCTCTTTCTTGGATATCCATCCATGTGATTGTGCTTCCTCCACCATGCTGATTATCTGTACTCGGATCTGTTCCGTCCGTTCTTGATTGAGGATTGTGTAGTTCCTCTCATCTTGGAGGAGGCGTCTACATTCAGCATCATATTTCTTGGCACATTGTATTACGATGGCCCCTCCCTTATCAGCTGGTTTTATTACTAGATTAGGGTTGTTTGCCAATTTTCTAATGGCCTCACTTTCCTCTTTAGAAGTGTTGTGAAAAACTTTCTTGGTAGTTGGATCTATCTCCTCCAGCTCTTTCATGACTGCTTTTTCGATGCAGCCTCTACTTAAATCAAGAATACCAAAACACAGGAAGTGCGTTTTTTAGCACTAAAGAAACAGCACTTTTCAGGAGGCCATTTTTATTTCTAGAACGTTCTAGTGTTTCTGCTACATCAAATTTCTCAGCGCGCCAACAATGAAGCGTGTATACTGAAATACAGAACCCTCACGCTCAGTCTCTGTTCCCACGAGCCACGAGAAGGTAATACCAGGTTGTGATGGCAGCATCCAGCATCCAGCATCCAGCATGTGAGTAAGACGATGGCAAGTCTTGAAAACAGCCACTTACTGAGGCACTAAAATACGAATTACCGTAACTCGTAAGCGGCCTGTTTTATCTACCTTTTTTGCAGTGTCTGACCGCATGCGCCTTCACCTATCGTGACAGCTCAAGGGGCTTATCGCATTTTGAATCTAAGTATGTACTTTAACTATGCCTCGTTTTTTGGCCTCATAAACGTGCGGTTTAAAACCTAACGGCACAAAGCACTATAATGCGTGTTTTTGAGTTACGAGTGAATGTTTATTTGTTTTTTTGTTTTTTAGCTTTATCTTTAAATATCGGGCGTTCCAAGGACCCAATATACACGAACGCCGCTAATAACCCAAATAACCACGAGTATGAATGTGAATAGTATGTCTGGCACGAATGAATGGAGGAGCACCAATAATCGATCGTGAACTGTGTTTTTAGATCTTGTGATTTAGCAGTTCTGCCTAAGTAAGGTAGAACACTTTTCTCTCTCCCCGTAATGAGCCCAAGTGAGAAAAATATATCACGGTGGTATTTACCACGATCTCACTTTTTGTCTTACATAAACAGTGAGTCACTTGAAAAATATATCACGGCAACTGGCCATACGCCGCATTGGTTCGTATGATGGTGAAGTCAAAGTGTGTGCAAATGATTTAAAGTAATGTCATTTCTCTGTTCCTTTTCCTTTCCAGAATGATACAAATATACCAATAGGGTATCGCCGGATATGCATTTTGGTAGCAACATTGTGTGCACCATAAGACCTTAGGCATATACAACTTTTGGAAATTAATACTCCATTAAGTAAAGTAGGGATCGTTCTTGGTCCTGATGATGAGAGCCAGGGGATGGCTTTCGAAACATGTTGACCCTGTAGAAGGTGACACATCACAGTATACCCTCTACACCGCCCCATTTTTAACGTTCCCAGCTAGGGAAGACAATAAAGTGTATTTTTTCCACTAGCCAGGGAATTTTTAGAACACATACACCACTATTCCCTCACGACCCTACTATCCCTTGCACTACACATAACATCTATCATAATTTTGAGTGCTCCCGCGTCTACGTAGGTCGTAGCACGCCCCGCCCGTAGAGGGACGGGAAGGCCCCAATGATGAAGCATGACACTGAATTAGGTATCAGTGTGTGAGGGGCATCTTACAAATTTCAAGAGATTCCTTCTGATCAATTTCAGAAAGGTATCCCGTAGTAACACCTTTCACACCATCGTTACTACTACAGCCTTCCTATTCTGATAGGCATAATATAATGCAATGGTAGAATCCTTTTGTTGATATACAGTATTTTAGGAGGACGATTCTACCTGATTTTCCTCTTAAACTCCTTTTTTGTTTTTGAATAATATTGACAGCGTACAGCTGTAGGAGTGTTTAAACCAATCCTTTTATATAACACAGCCCCTAGATAGAGGTGACCACCTATTGGGTGACACCCTCACTTCTATTTCACTTTTTCTTTCTAAACACCATTCACGATCGTTACTTTTTAAAGGACACGAGCACTTGGTTATCAACTTACAACATGGCAGAAAACACGGGACTCACATTTTCAGAGGAAGAAATAGATAGTATTATAACATCATTAAGCAACTTCGAAGGCTTGAGTACATCGGAACCTACATCAGGGAATAATGATTGGGATGAAATATCACAATTAAGAAAAACCAAATTAAGACAGCCCTTCACGGTCTTTTCATGACAGAATACCTTAAGGGAAACGCAGCACCTCAAGGGCTAATAGTCAGAAATGAGCCATATATCTTCCAGCATGATAAAATCTTCAAAAAGGACTGGTCACTAATAAGCTGGCACTGTACCAGGGATTGGCTGATTCTGATAATTAAGACAGCAAGTAGACTAGCTCAAGAACTGAAGATAGAAATTCAAGAAATTGAAGTGCGCTTAAAAAGTTATGAATCCCCAAGCGCATTCAAAAAACATCTGGATGAATTGAACAAAACTTTGAATGACTTTGAGGTTACATTAAAACAAAGTAAATATAATAAACTGAAAAAAGATACCAGTCGCTTTAGTCATGAGAGGATATACCCCTACACCAGAGAAGATTATCAATCCCAAACAAATGTAACAACAGATGATGAGTCATCAGACACAGGATCCAGCGACTCAGACTCAAGCAGAGGCAAGAGCCCAAGATACCGAGGAGGTAGGGGCAACAACAGACGCCCTTGGTACCAAGGACAAAGAGGTTGGGGACACTATCAGGGCCCACCTATGTATCCAACACATCCCATGGGACCCCCAGTATACCAACATCCACAAGGGGCGTACCAACAATGGAACTACCCCCCACAGAATTACCCGTACTATGAGCAGACACATTTTTTAGGATCGCGCCAAGGAGGGAACAGAGGGAGAAACCGGAGAGGGCACAATGTCCACTGGACACCCCGAGACGAGGAACCAATCCGGGTAAAAACAAGGAGCATGACAGTGGCCTCAACGAGCAGGAAATGAATCTCGTGGTAAACCTAACGGACCTCACACTAACATCAGCACAGAACAGGGTTCTTGAGAAAGGCCTAGGTTTTGTTCCCACAGCCAAGTTGGATAAATTCCTCTTGTGTAAAGAAATGAAGGAGTTCATGAGAAGATAAAAAATACAAATCTTCTTCAAAGACAAAGAACAAAAGGATAAACAGGATGGGGACACAGGTCTAAAACTAAAATCTACCTTCAGTCCACCAGATTCAAACCTTCCGGTCGAACTGATTGCTTTCGAAAAAGCAGTCATGAAAGAGCTGGAGGAGATAGATCCAACTACCAAGAAAGTTTTTCACAATACTTCTAAAGAGGAAAGTGAGGCCATTAGAGAATTGGCAAACAACCCTAATCTAGTAATAAAACCAGCTGATAAGGGAGGGGCCATCGTAATACAATGTGCCAAGAAATATGATGCTGAATGTAGACGCCTCCTCCAAGATGAGAGGAACTACACAATCCTCAATCAAGACCCGACGGAACAGATCCGAGTACAGATAATCAGCATGGTGGAGGAAGCACAATCACATGGATGGATATCCAAGAAAGAGGGAGATTTCCTGACAACAGCTTCTCCAAGTACACCATATTTTTACACAATACCGAAAATACACAAAAACCTGGAAACCCCTCCAGGACGCTCTATAGTTTCAGGAATAGGTTCCATTCTGGAACCGGTCTCAAAATTTGCGGATGCATATCTTAGACCATTAGTGCAAAAGACCTCTACATACCTAAGAGATACAAAAGATGTGTTAACACTATTAGAGGAAATGCCTTTTGACCCAGAAAAACAGTTGCTGATTAGCTGTGATGTGGAAAGTCTCTACACCAGCCTTCCGCACAATGAAACCCTGACTATCATTGAAGATGTACTCTTCGACACTGATTGGGAATATCAGACTCCACGAAATGTGATTATGGAATGCTGTAATCTAGCATTGAAAAAGAACTTCTTTGAGTACAACAACACCCTATATCTTCAGAAGCACGGGACCAGCATGGGGAGCACCTTCGCTCCCAGTGTAGCTGGTCTGTACGTCTACCATCTAGAAAAACAAAAAATTTTACACGTCAACAATCCATTCTATAGCCACATAGGCTTATGGAAGAGGTATATTGACAACATATTGATCATCTGGAATGGAGATGTAATAACAGCTAACCGCTTCATTACCTGGCTCAATTGCCAAGACGATTTCTTGAACTTCACCAGTATCATTACAAACAAGGAACTGGTTTTCTTGGATTTAAATATCTATCCTAGAAAGGGAGACTGGTGACCACCACTCATTTCAAAGCCACCTCCAAGAACTGCTTACTACTATATAAAAGTTTCCACCCGAGACACCTTCGAGATAATCTCCCATATGGACAATTCCTGCGTCTGAGAAGGAATTGTACTGAGATTAAAGATTTTAAACAACAGTCAGGCGATTTAAAGAAGAAACTTGAAAAACGCCAGTACCCGAATATGGTAATTGAAAAAGCATATAAAAGAGCTCGCAACAATTGCTGAGAAAGCCTACTGGAGCCACAACAACGTAAAGAAGTGGAAAATCGCCCATTTTGCATTACGACATTCAACACAAATTCTAACGAAATCACAAAAATTGTGAACAAGCACTGGCGCATCTTGAATAGTGGAGGGATGAATATCCCCAAACCAATTTTCTCACATAGGAGAGGAAGAAGTATCAGGGACATGGTGGTGCATACTAGAACTAAAAAAAGAGAACCGGAGACACAAACAATGTTGTTACCACCTATCTCGGGCAACCATCCTTGTGGCATGTGCCAGGTCTGCAGACTCACCAAAAGAAGTAAAGAAATAGTCTTCCGCAACGGGACTAAATGGGATCAAAAACATTTTACCACATGTAACACCAAAAATGTTGTTTATCTGATCTCGTGCCCGTGCCGATTAGAGTATGTGGGCATGACCACACGCCCAATCAAAATCAGAATTGGAGAACATAAAAGTAATATCAAATGTAAAAAGAATTCCACTAAGATGTCTGCACATTTTCTGGAGGAAGGCCATAAATGGGAAGATATAGCCTGGACTGTGATAGAACAGGTCTCTAATGATAAACACCTGTTTGAAAAGGAACAAAGATGGGTATTTCGTCTTAGGACTCATGATACAGGGCTGAACGATGACATTCCTTGGAACCAATTGTAAATGTACCAAAAAAACTGATCATACAAATTGAATATGGACGGTGAACATGAGAGGAGGTCTAACACCTAGAGACTTTTTCAATCGCCTGTGTGGTATTTTTGCATACCTTGATTGGTTACTGTATCGCTCAAATAGCTTTTTCTTATCACGGTAACAGCAATCTACAACAACATGTATCTGAAAAACCATTAGACCTAAATGAAAGCATGGCCCACAAAAACATTAGACACATGTATGCCCATTTGATGGACATATGCTAAGACATAACAAACTGGTGTGTCTCTCCCTTTTTCCAACATTTTTTAATTTTATTTTTCGTTTCTACCACATTTGAAGTAATCATGCAGCTAATAATCCATGTTTTTCATAAGAAGTCCGGAAGGGGCCATATATATATGCATTTATGTATCAGGCATATGTATATATATTTTTTTTTCATTAAGCGCGTTTTATTTGCCACTCACGCCCTTTCTTCAGAAATAACCCAGGTGTCTATGAGGACAATTTCTTTTTAAATAATTTTTCTTTTTCAGACAAATCCTTTTTATCCGATTTAACTGGGATCACCTTTTACATCCAGACAAGTAATGTTTTCAATGCAGCCTCTACTTAAATCAAGAATACCAAAACACAGGAAGTGCGTTTTTAGCACTAAAGAAACAGCACTTTTCAGGAGGCCATTTTAATTTCTAGAACGTTCTAGTGTTTCTGCTACATCAAATTTCTCAGCGCGCCAACAATGAAGCGTGTATACTGAAATACAGACCCCTCACGCTCAGTCTCTGTTCCCACGAGCCACGAGAAGGTAATACCAGGTTGTGATGGCAGCATCCAGCATGTGAGTAAGACGATGGCAAGTCTTGAAAACAGCCACTTACTGAGGCACTAAAATACGAATTACCGTAACTCGAAACCGGCCTGTTTTATCTACCTTTTTTGCAGTGTCTGACCGCATGCGCCTTCACCTATCGTGACAGCTCAAGGGGCTTATCGCATTTTGAATCTAAGTATGTACTTTAACTATGCCTCGTTTTTTGGCCTCATAAACGTGTGGTTTAAAGCTAACGGCACAAAGCACTATAATGCGTGTTTTTGAGTTACGAGTGAATGTTTATTTGTTTTTTTGTTTTTTAGCTTTATCTTTAAATATCGGGCGTTCCAAGGACCCAATATACACGAACGCCGCTAATAACCCAAATAACCACGAGTATGAATGTGAATAGTATGTCTGGCACGAATGAATGGAGGAGCACCAATAATCGATCGTGAACTGTGTTTTTAGATCTTGTGATTTAGCAGTTCTGCCTAAGTAAGGTAGAGCACTTTTCTCTCTCCCCCCGTAATGAGCCCAAGTGAGAAAAATATATCACGGTGGTATTTACCACGATCTCACTTTTTTGTCGTACATAAACAGTGAGTCACTTGAAAAATATATCACGGCAACTGGCCATACGCCGCATTGGTTCGTATGATGGTGAAGTCAAAGTGTGTGCAAATGATTTAAAGTAATGTCATTTCTCTGTTCCTTTTCCTTTCCAGAATGATACAAATATACCAATAGGGTATCGCCGGATATGCATTTTGGTAGCATCATTGTGTGCACCATAAGACCTTAGGCATATACAACTTTTGGAAATTAATACTCCATTAAGTAAAGTAGGTATCGTTCTTGGTCCTGATGATGAGAGCCAGGGGGATGGCTTTCGAAACATGTTGACCCTGTAGAAGGTGACACATCACAGTATACCCTCTACACCTCCCCATTTTTAACGTTCCCAGCTAGGGAAGACAATAAAGTGTATTTTTTCCACTAGCCAGGGAATTTTTAGAACACATACACCACTATTCCCTCACGACCCTACTATCCCTTGCACTACACATAACATCTATCATAATTTTGAGTGCTCCCGCGTCTACGTAGGTCGTAGCACGCCCCGCCCCGTAGAGGGACGGGAAGGCCCCAATGATGAAGCATAACACTAAATTAGGTATCAGTGTGTGAGGGGCATCTTAAAAATTTCAAGAGATTCCTTCTGATCAATTTCAGAAACGTATCCCGTAGTAACACCTTTCACACCATCGTTACTACTACAGCCTTCCTATTCTGATAGGCGTAATATAATGCAATGGTAGAATCCTTTTGTTGATATACAGTATTTTAGGAGGACGATTCTACCTGATTTTCCTCTTAAACTCCTTTTTTGTTTTTGAATAATAGGTTTGTATCTAGTAATGTTCCTAAATAAGTGAAATTAGTGGCATATTCCAGTACCTCATCGCCCAGCCGGAGATTCTTTTTAAAGCCCTTATGTGGGTTTATTGCCATATACTTGGTTTTATTAGCATTTACGTCTAAACCCTTTTCTATACAATATCTATTAAAATCATTCAATGTCTTTTGTAGCCCCTTTTTATTCTGTGATATTAAAATGGTGTCATCTGCAAATAGCAGCGCCGGCACCCGATTACCATTCAATTTTGGGGAGTCATTTGCTTGATCTTGTAAGTAATCCACCACATCATTTATATAGAGTGAGAACAGGGTAGGAGCCAGTACGCAGCCCTGTCTCACTCCTCTCTCTATTGGTATTGGCTCAGTTAATTCCCCATTCATGCCCCAGCGAACTCTAGCATAGTTCCCTTTGTGTAATCTTCGTAACTGCGTGACTAGGTTGATGGGGACGCCCTGCTCTTCAAGTGTCGTCCATAGTAAGTTTCTAGGTACGAGGTCGAAAGCCGCCCTTAAGTTGACAAATGCCATATAAATATGTCCTTTCCTGACCTTAACGTACTTCCAAATAATACATAAAAGTCTAAAGACTTGGTCTATTGTACTGGTGCGTGGTCTAAACCCTGCCTGGTATGGGGACAATATGTCACTAGTCTCTATCCAACTGATAAGCCTATTCAGTATCTGTCTAGCATAGATTTTTTGGGGTATATCTATCAGACTAATTGGTCTATAGTTCTCTGGTTTGTGTTTACAACCCTTCTTGGGTATTGGTACAATTTCGGCCCCTCTCCAACTTTCCGGTATTGGGGCGCCTGCCGCTATTGCATTATTGAGGGCGTTAATATAAGGCACCCATATTTTTTTATCGTATTTAAATAAATCACCTGGAAGTTTATCTAATCCCGGGGCTTTGCCTACTTTAATTGAATCTATAGCCATCTCTGTTTCTTGCAATGAAAAAACAATTGTCCCACAGTCTCCCACTGTAGGGGTTTGCACTCTGTCTACATTCTGTAGTAGAGCGGAATTGAAACTTGAATATAAAGCAGTAAAATGGTTGGTCCAGGTAGCTTGGTCCAAGTAGTGCTCGGTTCTTTGCACTTGATCTTTCCCCCCCCATGCTATAATCTTCCAGAACTCAGTTTGGTTATTCATTTTCGCTGCCTCAAAAAGGTCCACCCAACTATTTTCTTCCCATACTCGTTTAGCATTTGTCAATACTTTCCGGTGAGCATCCCTAGCATTTCTAACTTGTTCTGCGCTTCCCTGTTTTATTCTTTCTAATAGTGCAGTTTTGGACTTTCTGCAATTAGATGTGTACCATGGATTTACTTTTAATTCTCTCTTTTGACCTTGTTCCTTGTTCATCCCATTCTTTTTAGTGAGAAACGGTTCTAATTTAATAACTAAATTGGCGTGTGCAGATGTAATAGGTAAGTTACTTGCCTCTAAATAAGCGCCCACTATTTCAGTAAAAGTATTATAGATTTTTATCATAGTTGCCTGGTTACCTATGATTCTCGGCCACCCAATAAATCTTCTGTTATACCCCACTATGTGCTGCACATCATGTACAATGGTATTCAATCGATCAACCCTTGTTAGGTCAGTTATTACCTCCAGGCTTAGTGGTCGATGGTCGCTATCTTCTCTCGTGTCTATTTTAAAACTTGCTATTCTATTCCAACTGTGGGTACTAAACATGATGTAGTCAATTCTCGATTGTATATTACCTCGTTTAAAAGTGTTGAGAGTAGCATTTTCCTCCCCATTATTAGGTATCCTTCCATTGCATGCCCTTAAGTTATGTTCCATGGTTAACTGCACTATCTGTAGCGCCACATTGGTGCAAGGTTTTGGGGGGCCAGCCGTTAATTGGGGTAGACGTAGAGCTATATCTTCTTCTTCCGTGGCTCCTTCTAGACCAATCAACGGCTCGTAAGTACAGTTAAAGTCCCCACAGACAATTATAATATCTCTTTGATCTATAATGTCTAATGATTTGCTTAATATATTAATAGTCTCCGAGCTAAAAGTACGCTTTGCTGGTCTATTATAGATGTTAAATAAATATGACTTCCCATTCTTCTCATCTATAGATATTGCCAATAGGTCGGGGGAGTCGGTACTAAGATATGCAATTTGCGATCTTATTATGATTCTCGTGCATATTACCAGCCCCCGGGATGATCTCCCTCTACGGGAAGCAATTGCATTTTTGTAGAATGTTTTATAGCCCAGCTTGTGTGGGGGTGTCGTCAACCAGGTCTCTTGGAAGAGACATATATCAAAGCTTTCTATATAGTTATGCCAATCAGGGTCTTCCAGTTTTGTTTTTAGCCCCGCTACATTCCAGGATACTACTGCAATGTTTTCTTTACCTAGCATAGTAGTATTGGCAATGAGAGCAATGGGGCTAGTACTTGGTTGTACGACTTCACATATTGGGGGCCCCCCAAATACGGTTGAGTCATTGTTATCATTTAAGACACTCCTTAGCTCAATGGTTTTGTCGTGCCCGTTATGATCTATTGATCGGTTAGATGTTAGTGGTAACAGGTCATAATACTCTCTGGTATCACTTTGGGCTGCTTGTGAGATCTGTAATCTTGTATCTTGGTAAGTTCTATCCAGGAGTCAATCGATTTTGTCTAGTTCGGAGCTAGTTGGTATTTTATCACGTACTTGATTTAGTCGATCCGGCCTATAAGGCGAGAAACGTCTAAATTGGATCTGTGAAAAATCCGGGGAGCAAGTACGATATTCTAGATTAAGCAAATTTTCTACCAACTCTGGATCTTGTAGTGTAAGTTCTATGTGATCTGACATTTGTCCAAAAAATGTGCGCCTACATACCCCAATTATGTCCTCTCTGATTACCGAACGGCAATCCCTCACATGTCGAATCCAATGAATTACTTTATTGATTAGTGAGTCTTCCCCTTCTAGTCCATAGCTTACATTTAATTTTGGGACATTTACCATAGTAATTTTTTTATTTAACAGCGATGGTTCAATATGGTGCGTATATGCTGGGTGGTTCTCGCTATATTGACCTAATGGTATGTCTTGTTGCGAATTATAAATCCTCTTGTTGCTGGACTGGGCGGGTGCACCTGCTTTTACTAGATGAAAATTAACAGGATTCCCATTAAAGGCAGGAGGTTTTCGATTAGAATAATCAGATACTGTTGGGGCTGAAGTTGGATACGTGCGCCAATATTTATTATCTCCTCCCTGAGCAGTATTTGCTATATTGGGCTGGTACCTATTGCTCTTTTCTTGTAATGCCTTATGCTGTTGTTTTTCTTTGGCACATAAATCTCTTGTGGCCAAAGGTACCATAGGCGCGCTATTTTGTAATGTTCTTTTAACCAATGTCGTTAGGCCTTCTATCATTGTTCTTAAAGACCCTACTTCAGCCCTTAGATCTTCAATAGTCTGCTGCAAGCTTTGTACAGAAGGTTTAGCTTCAACTATTAACTCTGTCGGGATCAGACATTGCTGGGCTTGGGGTTCCGTTACACTATCCGATATAGTCAATAATGGCACACACCTATTTGTACAAATAACATTAAACTCCGGTTGTGCGGATATTTTTCTCGGTGTACTAGGTGTATTGCTATTGCCCTCTGGTGTGTTATGCCCCATAAGCGGCGTGACAAGAGGCTCGATCTGGGTTGTTATAGGGGGTGTCATAGTGCCATGTACGGTTACTGGCGGTAGGGTCGATATTGTGCTTTGTTTGGGGGATCTTGTTTTACCACTTTTCCTAAAGTACATTGAGATATTTTTTGTGCCCTTCGGTACAGTTCCATTTTCATTAGCTAATAAAGTTTCCACCTCTTCGATTAGATCATCAATTTCCTCCAGGGTACAGTTATCTGCTGCAGATTTCCCTGTTTTACCAATCTTGGCCATCTTTTTCCTGCCTGCATTTGTTTCTAGTGCCTTCCTTTTCCCCATTTTATGTGTGAGCCAGCGGGAGCCGCTCAAACTACCGCTAGATCAATTCCTAATATTTAGGGGCTATCAGGCTTTTGCCAACTTTCAAGTGGTATTAAATATATTTGGGTGTTATTTTAGAAATACACCACTGAATGCCTAATCTTAGAGGGGCCAAAGGGAATGAAATACAAATAGAGATTAAAAGGCAAAAGCTGAAATCAAAATATACAATAAGCTTTCATGCAAGCTAACAGGCTATCACAACCCAAGTTCTGATTATTGATCAACAGTATTGGACAGTGAGCAATCTTTTTAAGGCTATAGTTGTTATATAGCAGGATTCATATACACGCTACTAATTAAAACCATTCACATAATGCAATAAGTCTTGTAGAGTTCAATTTGGCTCAGGTGTATTCCGAGTTCCCCCGCTGCTTATGCTGTTATAAATGGTCCCGTGTGCTGAATACAAGTGATAGTGGTAGAACGAGTCTAGTTGTAGAATCTGGCAGATGGTAAAGAGTAGATTTAGACGATCTTACCAGGTCGCACCGCTACATGTGTTCAATCGCATCCAAGGGGAGTAGCCCTGCCCTGCCTCGAACTGTCGCGGACGGGCGCAGACGGGCCCGCCCTTGGCCCGGGCTTGGCCCGGGCACGCCCGCGCGCGTCCCACGCTGCGGGAGCCCGCAGCCCGCTATGTAGCGCCTCCTGGCGCTACGGTGGTGACGTGTGCGGCCGGGCGCCGCGATGCGAGGGGCAGGCTGGATGATGCAGTCCTGACAGCAGGGGCAACAAGGCAGCAACCAGGAAACGCGGGACCCGCACTACGCGAGCCCGCAGCCCGCTATGTAGCGCCTCCTGGCGCTACGGTGGTGACGTGTGCGGCCGGGCGCCGCGATGCGAGGGGCAGGCTGGATGATGCAGTCCTGACAGCAGGGGCAACAAGGCAGCAACCAGGAAACGCGGGACCCGCACTACGCGAGCCCGCAGCCCGGTATGTAGCGCCTCCTGGCGCTACGGTGGTGACGTGTGCGGCCGGGCGCCGCGATGCGAGGGGCAGGCTGGATGATGCAGTCCTGACAGCAGGGGCAACAAGGCAGCAACCAGGAAACTCCTTTGTGTCCTCTGACATGTGAGGCCAGTGAAAGTGAGGGACAAGCCTGTCCCAAGTCTTACTTTGGCCTAAGTGTCCAGCTAAAGGGATATCATGTGCCAGTGTCAGTAGGAAACCCCTAAACTTCAGAGGTATGACCAACCTTCTGGTGGCACCAGGCTTGGGGTCTCTACCCTCTGAGTAAAGGAGTCCTTCATCCCAGTAGATCCTGTGGGACCCACTGGCACTCCCAGCAGCAGCTTTCTGTCTGAGGGGTTCAAGAGAGGGGCAGCTGTGCTGCTCCTGACTCAGATCTGCCCTGGAAGGGCCCCCTGTCCCCAAGAACTCAACCTGATCAGGTTCAAGTTCCTCTGAGACAGTTCCTTCACAGGGACTGGGATCATCTTCCTCAGGAGACTGATCCTCACTCTGAGTCTGAGGGGAAGACACTGCCTTACCCCTACTGCTCTTTCTCTTGGAAGGCACCTGGTCCATTTTTCCAGGATCCAGGGCCTGTTCAGTTGAAGACAGTTTGGCCTGTGACCTAGTCACAGCAAACACATCTGCAGAGATGCCCAACATTTCTGCATGTGTCCTGAATTCCACTTCAGCCCAGGCTGAAGTTTCCAAGCTAACCACAACCTTCTTAGGGCCAATTACCCCTCCCCAGCTGAAATTAACAACTGCCAAGGAATGGAGTGTCCTGACATTGTTAGCATTGGTCACTTGGTACATTTCACCAAGTATGATCTGGTTAGGGTCCACAAGATATTTTGTCACCATTGTGACACTTGCTCCTGTGTCCCTATATGCCATGGCCTCGTTACCATTGATTAGAGGCTGTTGTCTGTATTTGCCCAGATTACTGGGGCTCACAAAAAGGGAGGCAATATCTATGCCTCCATCACAGACAAGTACAGCCTGAGCTGGAGTTCTGACTAGGCCAGAACCCATCTCAGATCCCAGGGTTAACCCTACTATACCCTTGTTCCCTGTACCACCACTTTGAGCTGAACTAGGGGTAACAGTTGCCTTAGGGGCAGTGGTGGTGGTAGGAGGATCCTTGGCCCTTGGACAACTGGCATCTTTTGTCCAATGGGTTTTCTCCTTACACAGGAAGCACCAAGGTTTCTTTCTGCCTTTACCTTTGTTAGATTGTGATTTCCCCCCAGATGCAGGTTTTTGGGGCCCTGATGAAGACTTCTGGTCTTTACCCTTCTCCCCACCCTTATCCGAAGGTTTAGCATCTTGCTTCTTCTGGTCACCACCTGTGGTCTGGTTTTTCTGCTTCACCCTGGTTCTGACCCACCTATCTGCCTTCTTTCCCAATTCTTGGGGATAAGTCAGATCAGAGTCAACCAGGTACTGATGCAACAACTGATTTTGGCAATTATTAAGGATCTGCTCCCTCATAATCAAATTGCAAAATCCCTTGAAATCATTCACTTTGCTGCCAAGTAACCAGCCTTCCAGAGCCTTAGTAGCACAATCTACAAAGTCTACCCAGTCTTGAGTCTGTGTCTTCTGGGTGTCTCTGAACTTAATACTGTACTGTTCAGTGGTTAATCCAAACCCATCAATGAGAGCACTCTTCAGGACTGAATAGTTGTCAGCATCCTCTTCTCTAACAGTGAGGAGCTTATCTCTACCTTCGTCAGCAAAGGAGAGCTACAAGATAGCTGCCCACTACTCTTGAGGGACCCTCTGCACGTTACAGGCCCTCTCTAAAGCAGTTATACATTTGTGGATGTCATCCCCACCATGGTAGGGAGGGACTATCTTGCTCAGGCTCCTATGGTCATAAGTATACTCCTTAACCCTAGGGACACTGTTGCTGCCACCATGGGACTCTAGTCCCAATTTCTTTCTAGCCTTCTGGAGTTCTAAGGAATTCCTTATCTAGGCCCAATTGCTCTTGCCTGAGCCTAAGCTTGACTTTCTCAAGCTCTAGAAATTGGCACTGTCTGTCATAAGAGCTGTCTCTCTTATGAGATATGGAGGTCCCTACAGAATGTCCTGAATGACCAGATTCTGCAGAGGGAGATCTAGATCTCCTTGGTAAACTCTGCACTCTTCCAGGAGGAGTAAAGAGAGGGCCACTGGGGCCTTCTCCACCCTCTTCCTGAAGATCTAGGTTGTCCAGGTGGGAATCATCTTGATCCTCCTGGCCAGGGTTTGAGTCTAGGTCATAAAAGGTGTCACCTCCTGACCTGTCTTCATTCCCTGCCCCACCCACTCTTTCTACCTCATCTGACCCTGGGGTCTTTCTAAGGTCATTTAAGAGTAACACCTCAATGAGACATTGGGTGTTGGCATTTCTCCCTGTCTTCAGCTTCCTAGAAACACACATGGCTTTCACTTCCTGAAATGTAAGACCATTGTACCTAGAAGGCAGAGAGCCACTGGCTTCTCCTTTAGAAGACATAACTAGTGAGGTGTGGTGTATGCACCTACATACCCTAGTGGGAACTAAACTCTCTTAGGTTAGAGAAAGGGTGTGCTAGACCCTTAACTTACCCAACCCTAAATTCAGTAGAACTTACTTATTCTAATCTTTAAGTATTATATGTGCCTGAATACTTTAGTGGTTTTCAGTTAACCCATACAAAGAGATTTATCTGGTAAAACAATGCAGGCTTGAATCCCAACAGCTGCACACCAATGTGAGAAGTTGGCCTGGTATAAGCTGTCCACTAATTAAAGTGGACACCTTGCACCAGTCCAAACGACCCTTATGATGTATGAGGTCAAAGATAACCTTTAGAAAGCTATCCTAGGGGTAGCTGTGGAGAGCAGCCTTCAGGCTTAATCTTGAAGGAATGTAAAGCAGCTTGTTTTACCAGAACATCACCTCTTATATTGACTAAATGAAAGGAGAACCACACAGTAGTTATATAAAAATATGTATTTATTAATATAACACTCTCTAGTATCCTCTACACGAGGATAGAACACAAAGCACACAATACGAGATCAATAGAACAGTTGTAAGTCACACAATACACAGTAGGCTCCAGGGGGAGACCAAACCATATACTAAAATAGTGGTATAACAATCACGACTTGAGTCAAGACAAGGTCTAAAGCATGTAGAATCGCTGGGACCCCAAGGAGCCACCCAAGGTGAGTAGATAGGGACCCCATGGAGGATGGGTGCAGTGTGCTAACATGACCTCGGGCTTTGTACAATTCTATGGAGAAATCACGGTTGCAATTTTAAAGTTTAAGGACCCTTCTAGGAGGACTTCGAGCAAACCCTTAGGAACTTAAGAGGTTGGAGAGTCACCCCACCCGTGGATACCGTAGTACCCGAGCAACCTATCCCAGAGGAGCCGGGTGAATAGGTCTGGAGTGGTGTCGGAAACTGCTGTCGTTCTCAATGGAGGGCTGTGAAGAAGTACTGCTGCCGTGAAGGTGAAAAGGGTCCAGTGGAATCCAACGACTAATAAGAAGGGGGACCCCTGACTCGATGGGGACAGGTATGCAGGGGAAATAAGGAACACCAAATAAACAAGAAATAACCTGCCCCGTCTGATCAACACCTGGCCCTATAACAGGATCCTAATGTACATACTCTATCCCTGAAGCAAATGAAGGACAAATGGATAATAATATCAATGTATACAAAAAAACAGTAGAAAAACTTTTTTTATTATTATTAAATCCATAATCATTTCGACAGTTGATAAATACACATCACAGTAATAACAATGATTGATAATTAATAAGACAGTTCAAACAAAAACATATATATACATGACGTCCCACACACCTACTTACAACAAAGCATTCATATCATCATACATTCCCAAACTTCATCGACTAACTCAACATAACACACATCATAATAACAAAGCATACAAAAAGTTAAAAATAGAACATAAAAGCCACACGATGATCAGATGACAAAGAGAAATACAAGTCATCAAGGGGTAGGGATGAGAATAATCCAGCTGCCCCGCAAGAAAAACGCCAACGCGCGTTTCGGTGAGTTGCCCCAGCCGGGGCTACACCTTCATCAGGGCGTAAAATAGACAAAAGAGGGTGGGACAGAACACCTGTCAGATATAAACAAAAAACATATATAGTTTATTCCGGGGAACATAATCCTATATATATACTTATATTATTCAAACAAAAGTTTTAGAACAATCCAAAACACAAGTCCTTGATAAGCTCCAGGGAGACTACAATAAAGTTAACTAATGAGTAAAGCAACTGGAATAGAAGGCACACATAACGAACATAGACATACGCCAACAGATACTTATAATATTGCCATACATAAGGAAAATCCTCATATATACACACACTCTCATCATCATGATAACCACCTACAACACAAGAACAAACAAGAATAAGGAACAAACGTGAGGATATCAGCGATAGAAAGAGACAACCACCCGAGACACAACACCCCAAGAGTAAAATGTCAAGACCAACCACCAAGTGATAGAGGGGGAATTTAGTAAGTTACAGTAATGCCTACCAGTGGTTAGGCCCTCCAGATGTATCACAATTAATTTCCCATAGCCGAGGGCATGGACAAAAAGCCTGCAGACATGACTTCTCTGGACCGTTCTACAAAGGAAATATCGCATATACATAAGAAACCCTGATAAGAGTGCCCACAGGGAACAAACTATAGAATGTAATCTAGGGCAAGAGTCAGAAATAAAAAAACTCCAAATGCCTACCGAATTCTAAATGATCCAAGGATCGCAATGGGCTTCTTCTTCCATCGGGATTATAAAATTCCTTATAAGTAGGTCACAACCAGGATGATCTCATGCATCAGGGTACCCCCCACCCATTGTCGCAAACTCACAAATTTCATATGGATACTTAGGTCAATATAGAACGCAATGTCATCTGACACGGATCTGGGAAGCATAAAAGAAGGGATACATTAATCAACTAATACAACCAAATCCCGAAAGCAAAAATGTCTAAAATGAGCAACCCCGAAAACATCACAGAAAAGATCCGCGGGCATTAAACTAGAGGTAATTATCCCCAGTCATGACTCTACACGATAAACAGATCACACCATATTAGCGAATTTAGGGTAAAAATAAGTAAGTATGCCAGTACGTAGTGGAGCAGATAATTAAAGCTCTCACTAAGTCTGTTTCTATCGTCACAAATGACTCGACAGAACGACAAGCTGACAAACAGGCAAACCTCCCCAGATATCACCAAGCGATAACCCACTCACCGGTAACTCCGTATTAATCGCGAAAGACAAGGGGGGGGGGAAAGAAATATGGAGAGAAACGAGGGGACCCAACGGCACACCTCCTCGTTCTCACAGCATGTCAATGAGCGTGCAAGGTCTTCGGGGAGAGAAACCGGCCAGCTATATAGCACGCTAGAGTGTTAGAACAAGAGAACACAGGTGAATGAAAACAAAATAAAGAAATGAAAAACGGACTAACGCACGTCTTCAGAGAAAGACCAATAAAACGGCGGCCATCTTATAGATACTACAAATACAGCACAAGGACTAGATTCATTGAGAGGGCTGCACATATCCAGGTCTCAGTGATCAATATGGACCTAGAGGCGCCTCATCCAAGATTAAACAACAGAGAAACTGTATACAAACAAATTGTGATGAAAATTCAACATTAAAAAGGCCGAAAAATCAATAAAAAATAAATCAAAAAATAAATCAAAAAACAATTTCAACGATCAAATGGTCAAAGAACCCCCACTTACTCCCAGAATCCAACCCAAGGGGTCACTCAGATAAAAGCATTCTCCCATGGGCAGTGATCATTCAATCCCTTTTTCACAGCATTAAGAAGGTAAATCCAAAAGACCTCTCTTTTCTTACGTACAGCCACAGGATCTTGTCCAGGGTAAGTTTGAATCCTTTCCAAAATTGACCACTTCAGATCACTTTCTAGGTGATTTTTACCAAGCCAATGGCTAACAAGAGGGGCTGAGATCTTCTTAATGCGTATGTTGGATTTGTGTTCTCCTATTCTGGTTCGACACTCACGACCAGTTTCCCCAACATACAATAAGCCACATGGGCAAAAGATGATATAAACAATATTGGAAGTACGGCAGTTAGTCATTCTGGTGAGCGTGATAGTTTGCTCAAGGGTTTGTATAGTATCGCCAACTAAAGCATTGGGGCAAGCCTGGCATCTGCCACATCGATGATTGCCCTTAATCGGGACAGAATCAACAATCACTTTCTGTACCAATGCTGGAGGATCCTGAAGTTTCCCTTTCACAAGATAGTTCCTCAAATTTTTGTTTCTCTTAAAGGCAAAAATAGGTTTAGGAAGATGTTCTTCATCATTGCCAAGGTTTAGGAGGTGCCAACATGAATTAATAGCCTGTCTTAGCTTATGATTAAAATTGGAGTGTTTACTTATACAAACCAATTCTTTACGAGGTTCCTTCTCCCTAGACTCAAACATAGTCTCACGGTTAAAGTATCTAGCGCGCTTGAATGAATCCTTGATCAATTTTTAGGATATCCACGCTGTAACAGTTTATCTTTCAGTATGTCAGATTGAGTGAGAAAATCTTTCATGTCCGAGCAGTTCCTTCGAATCCGAAGGAACTGACTGAAAGGGATACTATCCTTCTGGCAGCGAGGGTGAAAGCTGCCATACTGTAACAAGGTGTTCCTTGCCGTGGGTTTGGTGAAAAGAGAGACATGTATCCTATTCTGTCTGTGTTCCACCCAGATGTCAAGAAACTCCACCTTACAGTTGCTGGAATGGGCAGTAAATTTTAAATTACAATCAGCCGCATTAATCCATAGTATGAACTCATTCAATGAGTCCTGGTCCCCTTCCATATAAAAAGATGTCATCAATGAAACGAGACCATGCTCGAACATTTTCATGGAAGGGGGCCATCTCGTTGTATATGTGCATCCGTTCAAAGTTTCCCATATACAAACAAGCAATACTAGGGGCACATGCGGCCCCCATACTGACTCCCTGGGTTTGCTGGAAATAACAGTTGTTAAATACAAAATAGTTTTCATACAGGGCTACCTCAAGACATTGAATGATAAAGGGGGCATTGGTGAACATGGGTTCAGATGACAAAATATCCTCCAACACACTTAACGCTCCCCTTTGGGGTATATTGGTGTATAGAGACTCAAGGTCCAATGTGACCAAGAGTTCTCTATCATCCAGATAAGGTATCCCCTCAATTTTGGCGATAAAATGGCCAGTATCCTTTACAAAAGATTCTAATTTGTTGACCAATGGTTTCAGAAAACGATCAATATATTTACAAAGGGGCTCCGTCGCAGATCCAATGGTGGATACTATGGGTCTTAAAGGAGGGTCATACGTATTTTTATGAGTCTTTGGAATCCCATAAATAATGGGCATTCGAGTATAACTAGGAGTCAAAAATTCCGCCTCCTTAGGACAAATATACCCCGCATCAACCGCCCGTTCGACCATGGTAAGGATACGGCGTTTTAGAGCAGGTTCGGGATTTCTCATAATTCTCTTGTAAAAGTCAGTTGACGATAAAAGGAGATTCATTTTCTCCACATAGACAGGCATATCAAAAATGACAATGCCCCCTCCTTTGTCACAAGGCTTAATGGTAAGATCTTTATTATCTTTCAAGACACGTAGGGTAGTAGCTTCATCTCTAGATAGATTATCAAGGGGTTTTGGCACATATTTGATACTTTTTTCAATTTTCGAGAGAACCGCTTTTTCAAAAATGCCCACCTCAGGTCCAATAGTGTCCAGCGTGGGAGTAAAGTCGGACGGAGGCTTAAGGCCTGAGATATTGTCCATTGTATTAGGAATTGGCCTGCTACAAAAAAAAATTTTTAGTCTAATTTTACGGAAAAACAAATGCAAATCCTTCAAAAACTCAAATTTACTAAAATTAGTAGAAGGGACAAACGATAAACCCCTTGATAACAAACAGACCGTTCCAGGGTCAATCTCCGAGTCAGAGAGATTGAATACTGGAATGCTCTTTACGTTCTCCAATATTGATGCTGTCTTGTTTGGACATACATTTGAGGTTGACCCTGACCCTGATGGTAATTCCTCTGTTGGGGGACACGGGTCCTTGGACGAAAATTCCCTCTGCGATTGCCTAAAAACGATTCGGTACAGGTGCTCTTACAAATGGTTCTTGTCGGGACTGAAAATTGGAATTGTAGTTGGGATCATAATTCGGTTCGTAGTTAATAGGTCCCTCACCATCCGAATCAGTGGTATCGGAAAAAGTGGTAATCCGACGATTCCCCCATCTAGGGGCACCGCCACGGGCATTAGAATCATCCGAGCTAGTATAAAAGTCCTTAGATAAATAAGGATACGCCCGTTCCTGACTGAATAAACGGATATCCTTTTTAAATTTGTCAGTCTTCCGTTTCAACAAATAATCCGAAAAAGAATCAAGTTCTATGACTATTTCTTCCAATTTCTTTTTACCCATATCAACCGAATTATCTAACTTAAGTTTTTCCTCAAGAGACTCAATTTCCTTATTCAAAATGGCCAGGACCTCCCTGGCCGTTTCGATAATGAGCATCATCCAGTCTCTGGAGCAACGGTTGGAAATCAACGCCCATCTCTCCAGAAACTTGCGGATCTCAACAAATAAACCAGGAATATTGCGGACCCTCAGTCCTATGGGTATGGTACCAGCCTTTAAATAATCTAACATAAACTGAGCATGAAGTTCAGTACGCTTAGATTTTTTCTTTAGACCGAGGAGTTTGATCCACTCACCCTCCAATCCCTTAGAGAGGGTAAAATGTTTGTCACTACCTCCAGCATGGCCAATCATTTTGGCAAAATCTTCATCAGAGAATCCAAAAACCTCCATAACCAAAGCAGCCAAAAGGAAAAATAGAAAGAAAACTAATACCTCACTTAACCTAAGAAACAGAATGTGTAATGTAAATAAATTAATCCAAAACGACAAACCAAAAATATATTTCACAAAACAATAAAGACAAACCAATCAACAAATTACACCAAGGGCACCTAACCCTACCACAAGCCCTATAACGAATAAACAAAACAAAGGGCACAACTATTCCAGAACAGGCACACAACACACCCCCACAGCACAAGGCTGTGACGCAACGACTAATAAGAAGGGGGACCCCTGACTCGATGGGGACAGGTATGCAGGGGAAATAAGGAACACCAAATAAACAAGAAATAACCTGCCCCGTCTGATCAACACCTGGCCCTATAACAGGATCCAAATGTACATACTCTATCCCTGAAGCAAATGAAGGACAAATGGATAATAATATCAATTTATACAAAAAAACAGTAGAAAAACTTTTTTATTATTATTAAATCCATAATCATTTCGACAGTTGATAAATACACATCACAGTAATAACAATGATTGATAATTAATAAGACAGTTCAAACAAAAACATATATATACATGACGTCCCACACACCTACTTACAACAAAGCATTCATATCATCATACATTCCCAAACTTCATCGACTAACTCAACATAACACACATCATAATAACAAAGCATACAAAAAGTTAAAAATAGAACATAAAAGCCACACGATGATCAGATGACAAAGAGAAATACAAGTCATCAAGGGGTAGGGATGAGAATAATCCAGCTGCCCCCGCAAGAAAAACGCTAACGCGCGTTTCGGTGAGTTGCCCCAGCCGAGGCTACACCTTCATCAGGGCGTAAAATAGACAAAAGAGGGGTGGGACAGAACACCTGTCAGATATAAACAAAAAACATATATAGTTTATTCCGGGAACATAATCCTATATATATACTTATATTATTCAAACAAAAGTTTTAGAACAATCCAAAACACAAGTCCTTGATAAGCTCCAGGAGACTACAATAAAGTTAGCTAATGAGTAAAGCAACTGGAATAGAAGGCACACATAACGAACATAGACATACGCCAACAGATACTTATAATATTGCCATACATAAGGAAAATCCTCATATATACACACACTCTCATCATCATGATAACCACCTACAACACAAGAACAAACAAGAATAAGGAACAAACGTGAGGATATCAGCGATAGAAAGAGACAACCACCCGAGACACAACACCCCAAGAGTAAAATGTCAAGACCAACCACCAAGTGATAGAGGGGAATTTAGTAAGTTACAGTAATGCCTACCAGTGGTTAGGCCCTCCAGATGTATCACAATTAATTTCCCATAGCCGAGGGCATGGACAAAAAGCCTGCAGACATGACTTCTCTGGACCGTTCTACAAAGGAAATATCGCATATACATAAGAAACCCTGATAAGAGTGCCCACAGGGAACAAACTATAGAATGTAATCTAGGGCAAGAGTCAGAAATAAAAAACTCCAAATGCCTACCGAATTCTAAATGAACCAAGGATCGCAATGGGCTTCTTCTTCCATCGGGATTATAAAATTCCTTATAAGTAGGTCACAACCAGGATGATCTCATGCATCAGGGTACCCCCACCCATTGTCGCGAACTCACAAATTTCATATGGATACTTAGGTCAATATAGAACGCAATGTCATCTGACACGGATCTGGGAAGCATAAAAGAAGGGATACATTAATCAACTAATACAACCAAATCCCGAAAGCAAAATTGTCTAAAATGAGCAACCCCGAAAACATCACAGAAAAGATCCGCGGGCATTAAACTAGAGGTAATTATCCCCAGTCATGACTCTACACGATAAACAGATCACACCATATTAGCGAATTTAGGGTAAAAATAAGTAAGTATGCCCGTACGTAGTGGAGCAGATAATTAAAGCTCTCACTAAGTCTGTTTCTATCGTCACAAATGACTCGACAGAACGACAAGCTGACAAACAGGCAAACCTCCCCATATATCACCAAGCGATAACCCACTCACCGGTAACTCCGTATTAATAGCGAAAGACAAGGGGGGGGGGAAAAGAAATATGGAGAGAAACGAGGGGACCCAACGGCACACCTCCTCGTTCTCACAGCATGTCAATGAGCGTGCAAGGTCATCGGGGAGAGAAACCGGCCAGCTATATAGCGCTAGAGTGTTAGAACAAGAGAACACAGGTGAATGAAAACAAAATAAAGAAATGAAAAACGGACTAACGCACGTCTTCAGAGAAAGACCAATAAAACGGAGGCCATCTTATAGATACTACAAATACAGCACAAGGACTAGATTCATTGAGAGGGCTGCACATATCCAGGTCTCAGTGATCAATATGGACCTAGAGGCGCCTCATCCAAGATTAAACAACAGAGAAACTGTATACAAACAAATTGTGATGAAAATTCAACATTAAAAAAGGCCGAAAAATCAATAAAAATAAATCAAAAAATAAATCAAAAAACAATTTCAACGATCAAATGGTCAAAGAACCCCCACTTACTCCCAGAATCCAACCCAAGGGGTCACTCAGATAAAAGCATTCTCCCATGGGCAGTGATCATTCAATCCCTTTTTCACAGCATTAAGAAGGTAAATCCAAAAGACCTCTCTTTTCTTACGTACAGCCACAGGATCTTGTCCAGGGTAAGTTTGAATCCTTTCCAAAATTGACCACTTCAGATCACTTTCTAGGTGATTTTTACCAAGCCAATGGCTAACAAGAGGGGCTGAGATCTTCTTAATGCGTATGTTGGATTTGTGTTCTCCTATTCTGGTTCGACACTCACGACCAGTTTCCCCAACAAACAATAAGCCACATGGGCAAAAGATGATATAAACAATATTGGAAGTACGGCAGTTAGTCATTCTGGTGAGCGTGATAGTTCGCTCAAGGGTTTGTATAGTATCGCCAACTAAAGCATTGGGGCAAGCCTGGCATCTGCCACATCGATGATTGCCCTTAATCGGGACAGAATCAACAATCGCTTTCTGTACCAATGCTAATTTTAGTAAATTTGAGTTTTTGAAGGATTTGCATTTGTTTTTCCGTAAAATTAGACTAAAAATTTTTTTTTGTAGCAGGCCAATTCCTAAGACAATGGACAATATCTCAGGCCTTAAGCCTCCGTCCGACTTTACTCCCACGCTGGACACTATTGGACCTGAGGTGGGCATTTTTGAAAAAGCGGTTCTCTCGAAAATTGAAAAAAGTATCAAATATGTGCCAAAACCCCTTGATAATCTATCTAGAGATGAAGCTACTACCCTACGTGTCTTGAAAGATAATAAAGATCTTACCATTAAGCCTTGTGACAAAGGAGGGGGCATTGTCATTTTTGATACCCCTGTCTATGTTTAGAAAATGAATCTCCTTTTATCGTCAACTGACTTTTACAAGAGAATTATGAGAAATCCCGAACCTGCTCTAAAACGCCGTATCCTTACCATGGTCGAACGGGCGGTTGATGCGGGGTATATTTGTCCTAAGGAGGCGGAATTTTTGACTCCTAGTTATACTCGAATGCCCATTATTTATGGGATTCCAAAGACTCATAAAAATACGTATGACCCTCCTTTAAGACCCATAGTATCCACCATTGGATCTGCGACGGAGCCCCTTTGTAAATATATTGATCGTTTTCTGAAACCATTGGTCAACAAATTAGAATCTTTTGTAAAGGATACTGGCCATTTTATCGCCAAAATTGAGGGGATACCTTATCTGGATGATAGAGAACTCTTGGTCACATTGGACCTTGAGTCTCTATACACCAATATACCCCAAAGGGAGCGTTAAGTGTGTTGGAGGATATTTTGTCATCTGAACCCATGTTCACCAATGCCCCCTTTATCATTCAATGTCGTGAGGTAGCCCTGTATGAAAACTATTTTGTATTTAACAACTGTTATTTCCAGCAAACCCAGGGAGTCAGTATGGGGGCCGCATGTGCCCCTAGTATTGCTTGTTTGTATATGGGAAACTTTGAACGGATGCACATATACAACGAGATGGCCCCCTTCCATGAAAATGTTCGAGCATGGTCTCGTTTCATTGATGACATCTTTTTTATATGGAAGGGGGACCAGGACTCATTAGATGAGTTCATACTATGGATTAATGCGGCTGATTGTAATTTAAAATTTACTGCCCATTCCAGCAACTGTAAGGTGGAGTTTCTTGACATCTGGGTGGAACACAGACAGAATAGGATACATGTCTCTCTTTTCACCAAACCCACGGCAAGGAACACCTTGTTACAGTATGGCAGCTTTCACCCTCGCTGCCAAAAGGATAGTATCCCTTTCAGTCAGTTCCTTCGGATTCGAAGGAACTGCTCGGACATGAAAGATTTTCTCACTCAATCTGACATACTGAAAGATAAACTGTTACAGCGTGGATATCCTAAAAAATTGATCAAGGATTCATTCAAGCGCGCTAGATACTTTAACCGTGAGACTATGTTTGAGTCTAGGGAGAAGGAACCTCGTAAAGAATTGGTTTGTATAAGTAAACACTCCAATTTTAATCATAAGCTAAGACAGGCTATTAATTCATGTTGGCACCTCCTAAACCTTGGCAATGATGAAGAACATCTTCCTAAACCTATTTTTGCCTTTAAGAGAAACAAAAATTTGAGGAACTATCTTGTGAAAGGGAAACTTCAGGATCCTCCAGCATTGGTACAGAAAGTGATTGTTGATTCTGTCCCGATTAAGGGCAATCATCGATGTGGCAGATGCCAGGCTTGCCCCAATGCTTTAGTTGGCGATACTATACAAACCCTTGAGCGAACTATCACGCTCACCAGAATGACTAACTGCCGTACTTCCAATATTGTTTATATCATCTTTTGCCCATGTGGCTTATTGTATGTTGGGGAAACTGGTCGTGAGTGTCGAACCAGAATAGGAGAACACAAATCCAACATACGCATTAAGAAGATCTCAGCCCCTCTTGTTAGCCATTGGCTTGGTAAAAATCACCTAGAAAGTGATCTGAAGTGGTCAATTTTGGAAAGGATTCAAACTTACCCTGGACAAGATCCTGTGGCTGTACGTAAGAAAAGAGAGGTCTTTTGGATTTACCTTCTTAATGCTGTGAAAAAGGGATAGAATGATCACTGCCCATGGGAGAATGCTTTTATCTGAGTGACCCCTTGGGTTGGATTCTGGGAGTAAGTGGGGGGTTCTTTGACCATTTGATCGTTGAAATTGTTTTTTGATTTATTTTTTGATTTATTTTTTATTGATTTTTTGGCCTTTTTTAATGTTGAATTTTCATCACAATTTGTTTGTATACAGTTTCTCTGTTGTTTAATCTTGGATGAGGCGCCTCTAGGTCCATATTGATCACTGAGACCTGGATATGTGCAGCCCTCTCAATGAATCTAGTCCTTGTGCTGTATTTGTAGTATCTATAAGATGGCCGCCGTTTTATTGGTCTTTCTCTGAAGACGTGCGTTAGTCCGTTTTTCATTTCTTTATTTTGTTTTCATTCACCTGTGTTCTCTTGTTCTAACACTCTAGCGCGCTATATAGCTGGCCGGTTTCTCTCCCCGAGGACCTTGCACGCTCATTGACATGCTGTGAGAACGAGGAGGTGTGCCGTTGGGTCCCCTCGTTTCTCTCCATATTTCTTTTTCCCCCCCCCCTTGTCTTTCGCTATTAATACGGAGTTACCGGTGAGTGGGTTATCGCTTGGTGATATATGGGGAGGTTTGCCTGTTTGTCAGCTTGTCGTTCTGTCGAGTCATTTGTGACGATAGAAACAGACTTAGTGAGAGCTTTAATTATCTGCTCCACTACGTACGGGCATACTTACTTATTTTTACCCTAAATTCGCTAATATGGTGTGATCTGTTTATCGTGTAGAGTCATGACTGAGGATAATTACCTCTAGTTTAATGCCCGCGGATCTTTTCTGTGATGTTTTCGGGGTTGCTCATTTTAGACATTTTTGCTTTCGGGATTTGGTTGTATTAGTTGATTAATGTATCCCTTCTTTTATGCTTCCCAGATCCGTGTCAGATGACATTGCGTTCTATATTGACCTAAGTATCCATATGAAATTTGTGAGTTCGCGACAATGGGTGGGGGGTACCCTGATGCATGAGATCATCCTGGTTGTGACCTACTTATAAGGAATTTTATAATCCCGATGGAAGAAGAAGCCCATTGCGATCCTTGGTTCATTTAGAATTCGGTAGGCATTTGGAGTTTTTTATTTCTGACTCTTGACCTAGAATACATTCTATAGTTTGTTCCCTGTGGGCACTCTTATCAGGGTTTCTTATGTATATGCGATATTTCCTTTGTAGAACGGTCCAGAGAAGTCATGTCTGCAGGCTTTTTGTCCATGCCCTCGGCTATGGGAAATTAATTGTGATACATCTGGAGGGCCTAACCACTGGTAGGCATTACTGTAACTTACTAAATTCCCCCTCTATCACTTGGTGGTTGGTCTTGACATTTTACTCTTGGGGTGTTGTGTCTCGGGTGGTTGTCTCTTTCTATCGCTGATATCCTCACGTTTGTTCCTTATTCTTGTTTGTTCTTGTGTTGTAGGTGGTTATCATGATGATGAGAGTGTGTGTATATATGAGGATTTTCCTTATGTATGGCAATATTATAAGTATCTGTTGGCGTATGTCTATGTTCGTTATGTGTGCCTTCTATTCCAGTTGCTTTACTCATTAGCTAACTTTATTGTAGTCTCCCTGGAGCTTATCAAGGACTTGTGTTTTGGATTGTTCTAAAA
Organism: Calotriton arnoldi; assembly: GCA_963921515.1. NCBI lineage: Eukaryota > Metazoa > Chordata > Amphibia > Caudata > Salamandridae > Calotriton > Calotriton arnoldi. The sequence continues at coordinate 298,810 of CAWUFW010009018.1, forward strand.
CTTTTGTTTGAATAATATAAGTATATATATAGGATTATGTTCCCCGGAATAAACTATATATGTTTTTTTGTTTATATCTGACAGGTGTTCTGTCCCACCCCTCTTTTGTCTATTTTACGCCCTGATGAAGGTGTAGCCCCGGCTGGGGCAACTCACCGAAACGCGCGTTGGCGTTTTTCTTGCGGGGGCAGCTGGATTATTCTCATCCCTACCCCTTGATGACTTGTATTTCTCTTTGTCATCTGATCATCGTGTGGCTTTTATGTTCTATTTTTAACTTTGTGTATGCTTTGTTATTATGATGTGTGTTATGTTGAGTTAGTCGATGAAGTTTGGGAATGTATGATGATATGAATGCTTTGTTGTAAGTAGGTGTGTGGGACGTCATGTATATATATGTTTTTGTTTGAACTCTCTTATTAATTATCAATCATTGTTATTACTGTGATGTGTATTTATCAACTGTCGAAATGATTATGGATTTAATAATAATAAAAAGGTTTTCTACTGTTTTTTGTATAAATTGATATTATTATCCATTTGTCCTTCATTTGCTTCAGGGATAGAGTATGTACATTAGGATCCTGTTATAGGGCCAGGTGTTGATCAGACGGGGCAGGTTATTTCTTGTTTATTTGGTGTTCCAGTGGAATCCAAGCCTGGATTCTGGAAGGAAGGAATCTGAAAGCAGAGGGGACAGAGCCTGGGTCACTTCAGAGTGGCCAGGGGCTTGGTAGACGAATGCCCACCGATGTCGGGTGCTTCAGGTGCGTAGAAGGGATGCTTGACTCTGCAGCCACGAGGACCGGGAGACGTCGATGAGGACCAGGAGCTGGAGGTGAGCTGTCCCACCAAGGATGTAGAGTGCTGATGGGTCAGTGTCTGGCTGGAGCACCAACAAGCCTTGGCAAAAGCAACCCACGCAGGAAGGTCAAGCAGGTTACGGTGTGGACCAGCAAGGTCCAGGGGACTCACCAAGCAATGGGGAGTCAGGGCACATCTGGACCAACCAGGAAAGCCCAACAGAAATCATGATGACCCTCAGGAGGACCCACAGGCCGAAAGACCAGGAGTTGCGAGGGGACCTCGAGCCAGATTGCAAAGTACCAGCCCACGGAGCACTCGTGCGAGGAGGCTGGAGTTCTTTGGTGCAAATACTGCTCAGGGTCAGGACTACTCGGACTCCAATGCACAAGCTTGGGAATCGCCAACAAGCATATGCACTTGCAAATGGACGCGGTGCACAGGGGTTCTGGTTATGCAGTCCCCACAAGGGATACTGGCCTCAAACTTGCTGAGAGGGCAGATCGACCTCAGGAAAACCCTCCTGTGTTGCTGAAATCTTCAGAGTCCGCAGGAGCTCAGGAGCAGCAGACCGGTCAGTTGCGTTATGGTGCCTGCAAACGCAGGGGAGTGACTCCTTCACTCCAAGGGAGATTCTTCAGTTGTCCTTAGTGCACCACAGGTCCTGCACGGAACCTGTATGGAGCAAGGGCACAGACAAAGCTTTGGACGGAGAGGGAGACGAAGTCGGGCCCAGTCGAAGTCCAGAGTGTCCAGACGGTCGAAGGTCAGTGGTTTCTTCTTGTAGAAACTTGTCCACGTAAAATCTAAAGTCTTACAGTCAGGTAAGCCCTTTTGTACCCACTGGAAGGGGTTGGACAGATTCGGGGGACCCTCCTAGGGGAGGGTCAGGACAGTGGGGTGGTTACACCCATGTCCTTTGTCCAGTTTCGCGTCAGAGCAGGAGCCAATGGCTCCCAGAACTGGTTTGAGCTGGACTATGCACAGGGACACCAAATGTGCCCAGAGTGCAGACTTTCAGGCACTCTCAGAGTGCACCCACCCAGCCCCAATACACTAAACCCTGTCTGGGAGGTGATCACACCTCCCTGTGACAGGATGCCTATTGTGCTACCTTCCTCTGCTCGAGCTTGGCTCAGCAGCAGGAGGGCAGAAATGTGTCTCTGGTCGGCAGCATCCATTTTGTGCTGACCGGGTCGAAAAGGCTGGCACCGGATAGACCAGTGGCCCCACGATGCTCGCTTCAGAAGGGTGGAATCATACCCCCCCACACCGGTTACTGGTGTGGAGGTATGATTCCAAGGTGTTTGATACCAAACACAATATATTTCTATGCAGCCGTTTTCGAGATAGCATTTACCGAGAGGTTATAATGCACCTCTACCTATATGTCCGGCTGAGTCACAGACAACCCGGGAGAATGGTCTCCGAAGGCTGCAGAGAGGCTCTGCTCATGCAGGGGCACCCTCCCACTAAAAACCAAGCACCCTGCCTTCAGGATTGATAAGGCCTGCTATAGGGGTGACTTATAAGTTTTAAGTGTAGTGACCTATAGATATAGTGAACCTATATCTAAAGTAAGTGGTGCAAGCACCATCTTACACAGGTTGCAGTAGCAGACCTGTAGTTCCATTTTGCATGGCCTCTCATGGGTGGCATAATACATGCTTCAGCCCATGGGAGGCCTCTGGGGTACCTATGCCCTGGGTACATGGGTACCATATACTAGGGACTGATAAGGGTACCCCAGTATCCAATCTGGAGTGTACCAAAGTACATGCATGACAATTTAAGGGAGAAAGCAGATAGACTGGGGTCCTGATTAGCAGGATCCCAGTCAGACTAGTCAAAACAGTGCAACATCAAGCAAAAAGTGGGGGTAACCATAAGAAGCAGATCCTACTCTCCTACAGACACAGCTTGTAAGTTCAGGCTGGACTGTTCCCATGAGGCACAGGGTCAAGACTGATTTGCATATAGCTGTGTCTGAACTGGGGTGGCGAACTGAGCTAAAGAACGATGATGGATTCAACCAAGATCTGTGAGTGGGGGTGAGTGTGTGAAAAGTTTCAGCGCTCCGTCCATCATCTCCTTGTGTTTGCTTTGTTCACCCTAAGTTGGCAGGGTATGCCGAGACGTGGGTCCCTTGCTCACTTTGCCACTGGATTTAAGCTAGCCTGGCTGATGAGGGGTGTTACCCCGAAACCGGTCCCAGGATGCTTGTTTCTGGTACAGGGAAGACACTGCTTGGCAGTGCGGGCTGGACTGTTCCCATGAGGCACAGGGTCAAGACTGATTTGCATATAGCTGTGTCTGAACTGGGGTGGCGAAGGGAGCTAAAGAAGGATGATGGATTCAACCCAGATCTGTGACTGGGGGTGAGTGTTTGAAAAGTTTCAGCACTCTGTCCATCATCTCCTTGTGTTTTCTATCCTTGCTTCTGCGCCATCTTCTTTCCAGTTGCTTGCAGTGGCGTTTTGCTGTTCTCAGTTTCTTGGTGTTCCATCTTACCTGCTTGGTGGATCTCCTATGTCTACTGATCTCGATGGGAGCGATGATGTCTGTGCAGTTGGCGATCCAGGAGCTGACACTTTTGACAGCTTGGTGCAGGTTTGGTGCAATGTTAGGACATAATGTGTTGAGGGTGTCAGTCCATTGGCTCTCTGATACTTTGCTACAACTGCGTTGGGGGGGGCACTGGGTGGCTCAGAAGTAGAGGTGCAGGGCTGGAGATGTTGAAGTGTACTATGGAGTGGTCGGTCCAGGTGAGTTCGGTGACGTGGCTGTACTTGACCCTGTTGCTGGAGGTGAAGATGGGGTCCAGTATGTGTCCTGCGTTGTGAGTGGGGTTGGGGACAAGTTGGGTGAGTCAGATGTTATTCATGCTGTTGAGTATGCTGGCAGTGTTGGTATCCTTTAGGCCAACAAGGTGGAAATTCAGATCTCTGAGGAAGATATAGTCTTTGAAGTCAATAGAGAGAGGGTAAATGAAGTTAGGGATGACGGTGCATAAGCTGGGGCTAGGTCCAGGTGGTCTGTAGGCCAGTGTGCCTCTGACTGTGGTTTTTCCATCTGTTTGGAGTTTGAAGTTGAGGTGTTGCATGGTCTTAATGGTGTCTTCCGTCTCAGTGGTGCAGTGGATGTTTTCTTTGTGGATAATGGCGATCATTCCTCTGGGTTTGTTGGTGCGGTCTTGGTGTGTGCTCTTGTATCCCTCGGGTGTTGCTGTGGCGATGTCGGAAGCGTACGAGGGTGTGAGCCAGTTCTCGGTGTAGAAGACAACATCGGGGGTGAGGGTGGTGATGAGGTCCCAGATCTCAGTGGCGTGTTTGCAAAGCGAATGTGTGTTGAGGAGGAGGCGGGCAGGTTGTTGTAAAGTAGGTGCGTTGTGTTGGTTGATTTGCGCGGTGATGGATGGCGTGTTGGTGGGCGATCTGATGATACACGAGAAGGAGCAGGGGATGCAGGAGAAAGGTCCTACCGTAGATTGTGGAGAGGTGCGGTAGCCGCGGTTGTATTGGCGTCCGTGGTCCAGGACTCGGAGTTTGGCGGCGGTGTGGCCGCAGGGTGTGGGAAAAACCGAATTCCCAGCACCAAATGCAGTCCAGGAACAGACGGGCGCAGACAGGCTTGCCTACGGCGTGTCCGCTGTGTGGCAGCACTGCAGCCTCCATTAGGTAGGTCCTGGGAGGTGGGAAGGGCGCTGGGTGGTGGAGGGCGGGGCTGGCATGCAGCAGCAAAACATGCAGGAGTAAAAGGAGGAAACAAAACCATCGGGAGAAAAAGGAGGAAAAAAATGAGGCGCAGGCACAAAACGAAAGGGCGCAAAGGAAAAGGCACAAAAGGCAAAGACCAGAAGAAAGAAACACAAGGCAAAAAGAGGGCAAGAATCCAGCTGTTCAGGGGCAGACAGCGAGAGTGAGAGCTGGGCCTGGGACCTGTTCAATGGGGTCATGCTGAGGCCTCCATTAAGTTGGTCCCGGGAGGAGCACTGGCTGACGGTGGGCGGGGCGAGAGGTGGGAAATGTGCAGTGGCAAAACAAGCGGGAGAAAAAGGAGGGAACAAAATGAGCAGGAGAAAAAGGAGGGAATAAATGAGACACAGGCAGCCACAAAACGGAAAGGCACAAAAGGCAAAGGCCAGAAGAAGGAAAAACAAGGCACAAGGAGGGCAGTAATCCAGCTGTTTGGGGGGGCGAGAGTGAGAGCTGGGCCTTGGACTTGCTCAATGGAGCGCACTGTGTACCGAGGCCCATAAGCATCTAATGAAATAACGTATATAAAAACTATAAGTGACCTATTAACATGTTAAGCATAGAATAATATATATCCATAAGTAATATATATTTGTTAAACAGACCTAAAGAATATCTATATATATATTTTTAAAAACATAGTTATTATACATATTTGTACAAAGAAATACACATATCTAGATACATACATGTAATCAAATTATAAATGTTTACATAAACAGGGATATGCTGTACATTAGTGTTTGAGTATGGTGGTTATGTAGGAAAGAGCCAACTCTTGAGTAGTCTTCTGAAGATAACATAGTTATCCGTGGATCTTATGTTTGGGGGTAATGAATTCCATAGTTTGGCGGCTTGAACAGAGAATGATGTACCACTTGTGGCCTTCTTCTTGTATGGTGGGGTTTTGAGGCAAGGTGCCAATTTTGAGAGAAAGTTCCTTTGCTGAATGAATTTGTTGATTTTTTTCCTGATGAAAAGCGGTCCTGTTCCATGTATTGCTTTGTGGGTGATACAAAGCAGCTTTAAGGTGGATCTTCTGGCAACCGGTAACCAATGTAGGGCCCTCAAGGCAGGGGAGATATGGGCTTGTGGCTTTACATGTGGGAGTTATCTGGCAGCAGAGTTCTGAATCCGTTCTGTCTTTTCAAAGTTGATAAAGATGTCCGTGGTAGAGACCATTGGCATAATCAAGTTTAGACAGCACAAGAGAGATAGTAGCCTGGACTTGTGTGGAAATCCCAGGTGGGGGAAGATGCATTGCAGAGTTTTCATGGTGATGAAGCTTGATCTTGCTAATTTGTCCACTGGGGCATTCATGGATAACTTGGAGTCAATGGTAATTCTGAAATTTCATATTTCCTTAGATACTTTAGGAGGTGGTCCCAGATCATCAGGCCAGGCGCAGAGTGGGTCATAATTTTTCCAATCACCACATGTGAGTATTTCAGTTTTGGAAGCATTCAATTTGAGATGGGTCCATATCATCCACTGATCAACAGCTCTGAGGCAACTGAAGATTTTTGAGTTTCCAATGTCTTTGGGTCTTTCCAATTTAAGGAGCATTTGTGTGTCATCTGCATTGTTGTAGCATGTGAGCTGAAATTCATTGCTCACTGCCGGTAATGACTTCATGTAGATGTCAAAAAGCATGGGTGAGATGATAGAGCCTTGAGGGACCCCTGCTTTTGAGAAGTATGGTTGGATGAGAAAGGGGGAGTAAGGATGACATTTGCTCTGTTTTGAAGTTAGGATGTGATCCAGTCAAGAGCAGATTCCTCTATGATGGCTTCGTAGAGTCTTTGTATTATGGTGTCATGGTCAACTGTGTCGAAGGCAGCTGAGAGGTCCAACAAAAGTAGTGCTGCAACCCTGTTCTAGTCTACTGTGTTTTGAAGGTCATTCCAGATGACGATGAGTGCAGATTTTGTGCCTCTTACAGGTTGGAATCCAGTTTGCTAATCTGAATGTATGGAGTTATCTTCACAGAATTGTGACATCTGGGCGAATGCTGCTCTTTCTATCAGTTTGCCCAGGAAAGGCTAATTTGTAATTGATCTGTAGTTTTTGGGGTGATGCGGGTCCAGGTTTGTTTTCTTTAATAATGGTTGTATGTGCGCCTTTTTAGATCTTCTGGAAAGATTCCCACAGTTAAAGAATTATTGATGATTTTTCTAATTTGTGTGGCAGCAGAGGTAGAAAAATAATGTTCTAAAAAAATTGTAGTGGGCAAGGGCCAGAAGGGAAGCCGGAAGGTCTGCTTGCTTTGACCAGATCCATAAATTCACTTTTTGATATTTGTTTGTAGGAATGCAGAGGCTGGGTTAGCTTACTCTTGGATGGGATTTTTAAAAATGGGTTGGTGCTGGTGGTTTTATTTTGTTTTAAATAGGAGTCCAACGTTTCTGCTTTGGATGTGTAATGATTGGCCAGTATGTCCGTGAATTTTTCAGTTATGGAATGAGTTCCTTCTGTGCATTAGGTTTATGAAATTCACTGAGAATTTTATAAAATTCTTTCTTTGCAGATTTAGCATTTTGAATTCTGTCTGAATAGTACCTTTTTTTTTAGATTTTTTGATTGTTGATTTGTATATTCTGTTATGTTTGCATAAGTGAAGTAGGTCCTGAGAGGAGGGAGAGGTGCTGGATGGTAGTGGGCAGGGCTGGCGGGTAATGGGTGGCAGAAAACACAAGTGGGTGAAAAAGAATGGAACAAACAAGCAGAAGAAAAAGGAGGGAGAAAAAGAGGCACTGGCAAATGCAAAGGGAAAAGGCACAAAGGTAAAAAAAGGTAAAGACCAGAAGAAGGAAAAACAAGGCACAAGGAGGGCAAGAATCCAGCTTTTCGGGGGCTGACAGGGAGATTGGGGGCTGGGTCTGGGACCTGCTAAATGGGGTTGCACTGCAGCCTCCGTTAATTAGGTCCTGTGTGGTGGTGGGCTGGGGCTGGCGGGCGGCAGGATACGGGTGGTAGACAAACAAGTGGGAGACAAAGAAGGGAACAAAATGAGTGGGAGAAAAATTAGGGGAAAAAAGGGTCACAGGCAGGCACAAAAGGGAAAGGCAGGAGGCAACAAAAAAGGCACCAAAGGCAAAGACGAGAAGAAGGAAAAACAAGTTACAAGCAGGGCTAGAATCCGACTGTTCGGGGGCCGACAGCGAGAGTAAGAGCTGAGCCTAGGACCTGCTCAATTGGGTCGCGCTGTGGCCTCCATTAAGTAGGTCCTGGGAGGAGGGTTGAGCGGTGGGTGGCGGTGGGTGAGGCTGGTGGGAAATGGGTGGTGGAAAATTAAGCAGGAGAAAAAGGGGGAAACAAGAGAAGCAGGAGAAAAATGAGGGAAGAAACGAGGCACTGGCACAAAAAGTAAAGGCGCAAAGGTAAAGGTGCAAAAGGCAAAAAATAGAAGGAAAAACAAGGCACAAGGAGGGCAAGAGTCCAGGTGTATGGGCGCCAACAGCGAGAATGAGAACTGGGCCTGGGACCAATCAGTGTGCATAATAATATCAAAACATTGTGTGGTTTAAAAGAGAGATAGGAAAGGGGAGTTTAAAGGACTTCTACAAAACAAACTCACCAGTCCCATTCCACTCTAGATGAGACAAAGACAGGACTGTGGAAACGCTGTTTTTGAATGTCTTCCAAAGCAGGATGACTTGATGAGCAAGCCGCAAATTTATTGGGCTTACTAGATGTGCGAAAGGCTTTGAGGCAGGATCTTGCTGGACAATCAGTATTGTCATGATGCACGTCAATAGCTTTGGAAGAACAACATCTCCAGTTCAAGCAGGTGTTGGTTCAGATGTCATCAGCCATCAATACATGCATGCATGGACAGCAATAACTTAGGGCAAAGCCTGTAAAAGCTACATCTGTGGTATCTCCTTCTAGTCAGGAGACTACCACAGATTTAATTGAAAATGTAACAGTATCACAGAAAGATGGAGATGGCCCACTTTCCCAGAAGCATTCAGAAACATAACATGGAAGGCCATGGAGACAGTCGTCCTAAATGAATGCAGTTGTGGCATTCCCTCTAAGCCTTTGCACATCAATTGAGTAGGCAATATACATGTTATGTGTGACGAAACACAGAGCACAACACAACCATTTATGAACATCCCAATGCAGGTGTCCTCATATGTACTACATAGGTTTGTTTAAGGTACACAACATGAATTAAGTATTTATGACAAGTGTGGAGTGATGCACCTAATGGGGATATGAAACCTTCCATGCTGCACTTTGTCCTTCCCCTTTAGTGGTACTTGAAAATATGATAATAATTTGATGTACTGGCCAACAGTAGACTTTATGTATAACAAATACTGCCACTTTCATTGTGACTAGTCAACATGTTCCTCTGTAATATTGGACTCTAGCTAAATAAGTCATAGTGTTATGTATTCATGACACTGGCTCCTCACTCTTACATTTGGGGGCTCATTATGATGTCGGGCGGAAAGCCTCCTCCCAACAGTCGGAAACTCCTCGACCGCATTGGAGCCCTTCCATCCGACTCGGTCAGTTTCCATTCCGACCGCCCGATTACGATGTTTGCGATCAGAATGTGTACTGCGCGGTCATTTCGAATCGGTTCTGAGCGACTCGCAGAGTATTCGTGTCGGTCGGAACTGCATTGTACACCCCTATGGACAGCGTTCCCGCCGTCGGGATTATGATGCCGATTTCCAACAGCCTTTCCGCGTCGGCCTGCTGACACAAAAGGCCTGTCGGAAAGTGACTTTGGGGGCCTCTGGCAGGGACCCCTAGGCCCCGCGGCCTACGGTTTATGGCTGTGTCATGATTCTGCCAATCACGTGTCCTTTAGTATTTTCTATTGCCTTTACCAGTGAGTGCTTGTTTATTGGTTTTGCCAGTGCTTATTGTTTGCACTGTCACTTGTTTGTACCAATGCTTGTTACAGACTGTTGTATTTTTCTATTGCTTTTACCAGTGCTTGTTTATTGGTTTTGCCAGTGCTTATTGTTTGCACTGTCACTTGTTTGTACCAATGCTTGTTACGGACTGTTGTATTTTCTATTGCTTTTATCAGTGCTTGTTTATTGGTTTTGCCAGTGCTTATTGTTTGCACTGTCACTTGTTTGTACCAATGCTTGTTATAGTCTGCTGCCCAAGGTCTATTGGCCCTTCTCAGCTCCAGTAGTTTACCTGAGAGCTGTCATCAGGAAACTTCTTGAGAAAGCCTTTAAATAGGAGCCACACCCTGTTCTCTTTGCTGGTTATTGAGAACTCTGAGCGTGAGCAGCAGCAGCAGATCTCCGCAGTCAGTGAGAAGATCTCTGACGACTTAATGCAGGTTGTAGATCCTTCCCTTGATCACCATCAGGTAGGATCGTTCCATTTTGTTTAAAGGAGCAACCAGTTGATATTTGCAGATTGACTCGAGCTCTCTTTGTCAAAGCAATTTATTGGGTATTTGTTTAATGAACATTGGCACATCGCGCTGAGGCGCTTTTTGGGGATTTGCATCTTTGAATGTGACACATCGCGCTGAAGCGCGTTTTTGGACATTTGCATATTGAACATGGCACATCGCGCTGGAGCGGTTCTTGGGCATTTGCTTATTGACTTTGGCACAACGCGCTGACTTAAACATTTGTATTTTGAACGTGGCACATTGCACTGAAGCGCTTTCTTGGGCATGTGCATAGATAATATTCACATTACAAGTTGAAACGAACCTTGCATTTGAAACCTGTTGTGCATTATAAAAACGCTTGTTGGAATTAGCGCTGTGATTCTTAACAGTGTTACATGCAAATCATAATTTAAGAAAGAGACAGTGTAACAAAAACTAATAGTCTCCCTTATATGAAAGTGTGACTTGCTCTGGAGCATATGTTTATGCAAGCACTAGATTAATCTTAGAATCTATATTGTTATATTTTGTTTTGAGGATTATAGGAACAGCAATTCCATTCCTTGTGAAGAAGGTATTAGAGTGACAACTGTTTCATAAGCAACCTGCTTTTCTTTACAGGTATGTTGTTGTTATTTAACCATGCTGATTTAGTTCAAGAGTTCACACGGTATATCAGGAAAGCTAACTGAGGACAACGTCTCGTTCCAGTTCTCCCTCCCCGCAGTACCCTTCCCAAATCCCTTCCCCCCGTCTAGCCACTTTGATCCTCAGTGCAATTAAGCATGAGTCGAAGCTGCTGGAAAGTGGGCTTTTTGAGGGTACTGCTCCTGAGGAACCCAACGATATTTACCAGTTCAGACAGAATAACCAGCCCACGAATTTTGGTTCCTCCTGAGCAGTATCTTCAGGATGGCCACCTTGGAGGACTTGTGTTCCATTTCGGGAAACATGCAAAAAGAATTGTCAGCAGCTAGACAAGAGACAGCAGCTTTAGCTAATAAAGTCACTCAGTTACAAACACAAATAGCACTGTCTCGTTCCCCAGATGTAGCTGCTGCTAGTAGTTCTAATACCTCTACAGTATCAGTGACGGTTCCAATGACAGTTCCTTTGGCACCTCCAGAAAGATTTGCAGGTGAACCACACAAATTTCAAACATTCTTAACTCAAGTACAGCTACACTTTATGGTAAAACCCACATCTTTCCCTGACGCTCAATCTAGAATTGCCTTTCTGATTTCTTATTTGAGCGGAGACGCTGCTATGTGGGCAGTTCCTCTTGTACAATCGGATGACCCATTGCTTTACAGTTGGTCTCGTTTCAAATCGGAATTTGAAAACGTTTTTGACAGACGAACAATTACAGGATCAGCTCATCGTGAATTATTAGAGGTAAAACAAGGAAATAAGAATTTGGTCCATTATTTAACTCAATTCAATCGTTTAATAGCAGAAACAAATTGGCCGGAAGATAAAAGAGCCGCTCTATATTACCAAGGTCTACGAGATGAATTAAAGGACTTAATAGCTCCAATAGATCCGCAGCCAAGAACATGCGAAGACTTAATAGCTCTAAGTCTTCGATTGGATCATAGAGTATCAGATCGTAGAGGGGACAGGAAGCGTCTAGAGTTTAGGCCTTCATTTCGACCCAAAGACAAACCGCCTGTTGTAGCCCCGGATACTAGTGAACCTATGGAAATCGGAGGAATACGAAAACCTTTGACGACTGAAGAAAAAGATTCTCGTCGGAAAAAGGGTCTATGCTTATATTGCGGTAAAAAAGGACATTTTGTCAAAGACTGTTTAGCAAAACCAAACACAACCATGACCAAGGTGGGAAACTAGTATACTCGAGGAATAGCCAGGAGACTTCGTCGAGTAACACATCTTTATCTTCTTAACAATCGGTTGCTAACACATTACAAATTTCTGTCCCACATTTAGTATTGAACGCACAATTCGTAATTTTTCAGCAAGAACCTAAAGCAGCGGTGGTCATGGTAGATTCTGGATCCACTGGCAAATTTATTGACGCCAGCTTTCGCAACAAAACTGGAAATCCCAACCTTAGCAAAACAGAAACCAGAAATGGTTCATGCGGTAGATGGCAAACAATTAACATCTGGATTAATTACGCATTCCACCATTAAGATAACCATGACATGCTTTACTCAAGACCAAACTCATGTGGAAGAAATATCCTTTGATATCATTGATGCCCCTCAATTTGGTGTCATCCTCAGGATGCCTTGGTTGACAGACCATAATCCCACCATAGACTGGGCTAAGGGAAGTGTTACTTTTCAATCAGATTGGTGTCAACAGGAATGTTTACATTCACAAGAAACCATGTCCAAAACCATGGTACAAGAGCTTGATAAAACAACTGCTCATTATATTGCTACGGCTGCAGAGCAAAACATAGAATTACCTGCGATATATGAACATTTTCGAGACGTATTCTGCGAACAAAGTGCTGAGACCCTTCCACCTCACAGAACATATGACTGTGAAATAGATCTTGTACCTGGTGCTAAAATTCCTTGTAGTAGGATCTACGCGCTTACCGAGGAGGAGAACCAACATCTCAGGGAATATTTAGACAAATTTTTAAAGAATGGTTTCATCCGACCCTCCAAGTCTCCGGCAGCTTCTCCTCTCTTCTTTGTGCCCAAAAGTAATCGGGAATTACGCACGTGCATAGATTATCGCGGGTTGAATAACATCACCATTAAAAACCCATATACTTTGCCACTTATTCCCGTTCTTTTGGACCATGTAAGATCTGCAACTATTTACACCAAGTTGGATCTGAGAGGAGCATACCATCTTGTACGTGTTCGAGCCGGAGACGAATGGAAGACCACTTTTCTAACTCGCTTTGACTTGTTTGAATATTGCGTGATGCCCTTTGGTCTATGCAACGCCCATGCAGTGTTTCAATTTTTTATTAATGATGTCTTACAAGACTTTCTTGACAGGTTTGTCATTGCCTACATAGATGACTTGTTAATCTATTCACAATCTATCTCGGAACATGAAAAACATGTCAAACTTGTTTTAACCACCCTGCGCCAACATGGTCTTTTTTTGCAAATTATCAAAGTGCGAATTCCATACTTAGCAAGTGGAGTTTTTAGGTTTTATATTGTCACCTCACGGAATCACAATGGCACCCAAAAAAGTGCAAGCAATATTAGATTGACCAGAACCAACTTCAGTTAAGGATATCCAACGATTCTTAGGATTTGCACATTTTTATCGCCGCATTATCAACCAGTTTTCAACCAAAGCAAGTCCTTTAACAAAATTGTTAAGGAACATGTTCCGTTTCAATGGACTGCAGAAACAAAATCCGCCTTTCAAACCCTAAAAACAGCATTCACGACAGCCCCTGTTCTAAGTCATCCAGACATCAATCAGCCTTTTGTTATTGAAGCGGACACTTCTGATACTGCAATTGGGGCAATTCTTTCTCAAAAGGATGAACAAGATAACCAATTACATCCCATTGCATTCCTATAAAAAAAAAAATTACCTGCTGAAATGAACTATACAGTGGCAGAGAAAGAGTTATTGGCTATTCATCTCGCCTTTAAAGAATGGCGCCATTATCTCTTAGGTGCAAAGCATATTGTAACTGTCTATACAGACCATCGTAACCTCCAATGTTTACGATGTGCTAGAGCTTTGACACCGCAACAGTAACGTTGGACCTTATTTTTTGCAGAATTCAACTTTGTTATAACTTTCAGACCAGGCAAAATAAATAATAAAGCAGATGCCTTATCTCGATGCGAAACATCAGAGGAAAAAATAAAAAAGGAAAGTACACCACCATCCATAATTCCTAAAGAACAAATTATTGGAGTTACAATCTCTGAACAATTTTTTCAAGACATACGAAAAAGTATGCCATTAAACCAGGTTCTATTGTGGCAACAAAAAGACAAGGATAGAACTATAATTCAAGGATTGCCGTTTCAAAAAACATTATTATACATTCCATCAAAACCATCCCAAAGACAAGTTCTACAATGGTGTCACACAAAACCATTAGCTGGACATCCTGGGATAGCAAAGACTCAAGAGCTTGTCCAAAGACATTTCTGGTGGCCTACATGGAGACAAGATGTTCTCCAATATGTAAAACAATGTGATGTTTGTGCTCAAGCTAAAGGAGAACATGGTGCTAAAAAAGGGTTACTTCAGCCTCTTCCTACGCCAATGCGTCTTTGGGAAGATATTTCCATGGACTTTATTACAGACTTACCTAAAGATCAAGGGAAAACTACCATTTTAGTAGTGGTTGATAGACTTTCAAAGATGGCTCATTTTTTTGCTTGTGAGAAAATGCCAACTGCAACTCAGTTAGTGACTTTATTGATTCAAAATGTAGTAAGATTACATGGTTTGCCTCGAACTATAACCTCCGATTGAGGAGCGCAATTCACATCAAAGGTATGGAAAGCTTGGTGCGAAACATTACAAATAAAAAGAAACATGTCCACGAGTTTCCATCCCGAATCGGATGGCCAAACAGAGCAGGTAAATCAGATACTAAAGCAATATTTACGATGTTATTTATTTAAACAACAAGGCTCATGGGAGAACCTTCTTTGGGAAGCAGAATTCGCTTATAATAATCTAAAGCATGCTTCAACAAACATGTCACCATTCTTTGCAAATCATGGCTGTCACCCACATTACGCTCCACTACTGTTAGCACAACCTCAGACTAATATACCCTCTTTGAATGAAAGGTTACAAGGAATGGTTACTATCATGAAACATTTACAACGTAATGTACAGAAAGCAAAAGCAGACTACAAAAGATTTGCTGATAGAAAGAGAACACTAGGACCAAAATACAAGCCAGGAGATTTCGTCTGGCTTTCTACGAGAAATTTTCAATTTAAAAGGAAATATAAATTTCATTCACGATTTATTGGGCCATTTGAAATTGAAAAATGTGTTAACCCAGTAGCGTTTAAATTGAAATTGCCAAGTGCCATAAAAATCTATCCTGTATTTCATACTTCATTATTGAAACCAGCAAAGAACAAACAACGAGGACGTCCACCGCCTCTCCTTGTCGGAGATCATGAAGAATACGAGGTAAACAGTATTAAAGGTAGTAAGCGCATAAAAGGAAAACTATGGTACCTAATTTCTTGGAATGGCTATGGTCCAGATGAGAACTCTTGGGAACCAAGTGACGCTATTCATGCACCACGTTTGTTACGTAAATTTCACATCCAACATCCGGAGGCACCTATGTAAACGGGAGTGTAAGCATTTTTGATGGGGTGGACTGTCATGATTCTGCCAATCATGTGTCCTTTAGTATTTTCTATTGCTTTTACCAGTGTTTAATTATTGGTTTTGCCAGTGCTTATTGTTTGCACTGTCACTTGTTTGTACCAATGCTTGTTACAGACTGTTGTATTTTCTATTGCTTTTACCAGTGCTTGTTTATTGGTTTTGCCAGTGCTTATTGTTTGCACTGTCACTTGTTTGTACCAATGCTTGTTACAGACTGTTGTATTTTTCTATTGCTTTTACCAGTGCTTGTTTATTGGTTTTGCAAGTGCTTATTGTTTGCACTGTCACTTGTTTGTACCAATGCTTGTTATAGTCTGCTGCCAAAGGTCTATTGGCCCTTCTCAGCTCCAGTAGTTTACCTGAGAGCTGTCATCTGGAAACTTCTTGAGAAAGCCTTTAAATAGGAGCCACACCCTGTTCTCTTTGCTGGTTATTGAGAACTCTGAGCGTGAGCAGCAGCAGCAGCAGATCTCCGCTTTCAGTGAGAAGATCTCTGACGACTTGGTGCAGGTTGTAGATCCTTCTCTTGATCACCATCAGGTAGGATCGTTCCATCTTGTTTAAAGGAGCAACCTGTTGATATTTGCATATTGACTCGAGCTCTCTTTGTCGAAGCAATTTATTGGGCATTTGTTTAATGAACATTGGCACATTGCGCTGCAGCGCTTTTTGGGGATTTGCATCTTTGAATGTGACACATCGCGCTGAAGCTCGTTTTTGGACATTTGCATATTGAACATGGCACATCCGCTGGAGCGCTTCTTGGGCATTTGCTTATTGACTTTGGAACAACGCGCTGACGCCCTTTCTTGAACATTTGTATTTTGAACGTGGCACATCACGCTGAAGCGCTTTCTTGGGCATGTGCATAGATAATATTCACATTACAAGTTGAAACGAACCTTGCATTTGAAACCTGTTGTGCATTATAAAAACGCTTGTTGGAATTAGCGCTGTGATTCTTAACAGTGTTACATGCAAATCATAATTTATGAAAGAGACAGTGTAACAAAAACTAAGTCTCTCTTATGTGAAAGTGTGACTCGCTCTGGAGCATATTGTTTATGCAAGCACTAGATTAATCTTAGAATCTATATTGTTATATTTTGTTTTGAGGATTATAGGAACAGCAATTCCATTGCTTGTGAAGAAGGTATTAGGGTGACGACTGTTTCATAAGTAACCTGCTTTTCTTTACAGGTATGTTGTTGTTATTTAACCATGCTGATTTAGTTCAAGAGTTCACACGGTATATCAGGAAAGCTAACTGAGGATAACGTCTCGTTCCAGGTCTCCCTCCCCGCAGTACCCTTCCCAAATCCCTTCTCCCCGTCTAGCCACTTTGACCCTCAGTGCAATTGAGCTTGAGTTGAAGCTGCTGGAAGGTGGGCTTCTTGAGGGTACCGCTCCTGCGGAACCCAACGATATTTACCAGTTCTGACAGGCTGAGGGGGTATCTAAGGGACCCCCCTGTAAAACCCTGCACTGTGTGGGAGGCACCATGGGGTGCCTGCGACAGGGTGCAGGCTTTTCCACAAACACCCCATTTCATCATAAGAGCCTGTGTTATGGCCGGTTGTCGGGCAGAAGATGAGCTCCCTTAGGGAACAATGGGACTCCAACCGAACAGTGTTTGGTCACATTGTAATCGGTCAGCCCCGAATCCGAGACGGTGTCGGGCGGAGGCTTTCCACCTGACATCGTAATGAGCCCCTTGGTGTGAAAACCAGACTATCCGCTCATCACTGCAATACGCCTCCCAATCACAACTACTGTGTTTTAATCCACAAATAAAACTGCCATAATATGCACTCAATTTACCCCTTCTATTACGAAGTATACATGTGTGTGGCAACCATGTTTCATGATGTTGACTGTGGGCCAGATTCACAGCATACCACTCATCATCATTGTCACATGACGTGCACATTATGACCATTAATGAATGACTTGTCAGCTTTACTGAAAGTATGTTTTCACCACACGACTTCTGACACAGCGTGTCCCTTCGAGAACCTGAATCAGTTGGTCTGCCTAGTAGCTGTGGATGCCACGCAAGAGTGTTTTCAAAATGTAGGTCCACAACTAGCCAGAATGATATTACATACAAATTCTGAGGAACATTTTAAGTTAAAACTATCCACAAAATTATACTACATCTGACAATATGCTAAGCATTTTAATAATGCTTGACAGAGCTGCTTGGCTGACAAAAATAAGTGATGAGATTTGGTTGAACAGCACATGTACAATCATCTATGGGACACTAATTAACAATATCATTGCAGATAAGGGCCCCTTTTTGACATGGTTAGCCCCACGTTTTGCCTGGTATTTGATGTGATTTTGACTGGAAGTGCCTTGGCTTCCTGCTTACCAGGTCCCAAGTGCCAGATGTCTTTCCCAAAACTACACAATTGTTTCCCCAATTGGCCATACCTTTAGCACTCCCTGAAAGTCCCTAGTAAATGGTACCTAGGGCAGGGAGCTAAAAGGGTCCTTGAGAGCTGCAGCATTTATTGTGCCACCCTAAGGTACCCTTCACCAAACACATACTGACTGCCACTGCAGGCTGCGTGTCTTGATGCAGACAAAAGTGAAAACACGACATGGCACACCTATACTTTACTGCATGAAGTATAGGTAAGTCACCCCTATAGCAGGCCTTACAGCCCTACGGCAGGGTGCATTATACTACATGTGTGGACATATCTGCATTAGCAGATATGTCCCTGTGCTGGTCAGTTCCATTGCTGCCAGTACAAGTGATCAAGGAAGCCATGTTAAGTACATGTGCTGGACACTGGTGAAAACGAGTTCCCCAGCTACATGATAGCTTCACTGAAGACAGGGATATTTGGTATCAAACATCTTATATTAATAAGCCCACACTGATTCCAGTGATGGATTCATTAATACATGCACCCAGAGGACACCTTAGAGGTGCCCCCTGAAAACCTACCAGCCACTGGTGTGTTCATGGACTGATCTTAGCCAGCCTGCCACCCCAGAAAAGTTTCTGACCCCCAAGGGTGAGGGCCTTTGCTCTCAGGAGGTCAGGAACAAAGCTTGCTCGGGCAGAGGGTGTTTTCACCCCCTCCCACAGGAGGACATGCAAATTAGCATGCCAAAGCAGGGAGCTTCAGAGAGCCTGGGTATGCAAATCTAGCTTCCCTCACAAGAGAGGATGCTGACCCACACTTGACCAGGGCCCAATTGGCACCCGGACACTGTGGGAAAATTAGTAGTCAGATAGGCATGTTCACCTTCAGGCTAGTTCGACCCCTAAGGTGGGCTATGTGAAGTGAAGACGAAATGTCAGAGTCTGCCTCTTGGTGATGGCGAACTTAGGAACTCTGGGACAGGGTTATGCCCACTTCCCACAGGAAGTGGTCATATAGGGGGCGTAGGGACCCCAGGGGTAGGTATCTCTTTTGCTACTACCCTACACTCCCCAAATGCCCCTAAATTTAGTACTTAGGGGAGCCTTTGGTACCAGGAAATCAGATCCTGCCGACTAAAAGAAGAAGGAGGACTGAAGAGCGTGAAAAGTAAGAACAGAAGACGAAGCAACTCACCTGGCGCCAACCCTGCCAGCCTGTTCACCTATTCTAGATAATTTCACCAAAATCATCTCACCATGCAAGCTGCTGATCCTCCAAAGCCAGAGAGGACTGCCAGCACTCCTCCAAAGAATCAAGAACTCCTGTGGAACAGCGGACCTGCTCCCCTGCACCTTGCAGCTACCAATAAAGATTTGTGAGGCTCCGAGACCGCAAAAACCCGATGCCGGAAAACACCAATGCACTCGTGCTACCTAGCCTGAGCTGAAGTGGGCCAACTGTGCCAACGTGGTCCCAAGACCCTCCAGACTCAAAGCCAGCCTTGGGTTTCCCCGCTGTGGGCTTCTCAACGCCGTCTGCAGCCTCTGTTTACAGGCCCTCTCCACCGCGACCACTTCCGGTGACAAAAAACAGACGCCTAAGGACACCTCTGCACCCGTCGCCCCTGGCCCATGCAGAAAAGGACCAAAGATGTCCCCACGTCCCCATGCATCATGAGGCCGGAGCCCCCCTGTTGGTTCAGCCTGACTGGCCTCCCAGTCCAAACCTGCAGCCTCTTTCCCCATAGACTAACATTGGGCACCCAACCCTGTATTGAACCACTGCACTCGGCCGCTGTAATGCTGCTGGAGGTGACCTGCTGGTGCTGCCTTGGACCTTGCCCCATGCTCACCTTAAGTCCAGGAGATTGGTCTCATAAGTCACTGTACTCTACCTGCATGCCCTACTTGTTTTTCTTAGCATAGGATAACATTGCAGCTACTGAAAATTGCACTGTCTCGACTGTGCTCTGTTGGACGACGTGGGAGCAATGCAACTTATGTTCAATCAAGGGCATCTAGCATGTGAGGAAAATGTGCCATAGAAAGAAAACCTAGGATAACATGTCACAACTGCTGTCTGTAGTATGTAGATGTAGGCAGCTACACGATTCACCAGTGCACCTATCATCTGGGGTAAAAATCGTGATTTGCTAGGCTCAGAAATGGCATCAATGATGCCACTGATCTGATGAGATAAAAACATCTAATGGCAAAAATCAAGGGAATCAAGAACCTACAAAAAGGTACTAATCAAAAGGCTGCAGATGCTTAATCCTGTCTAACTTTGCGACTTTTGGTATTCACAAAGGGCATTTACGAGTAGTAAAGTTAGACTTTTGGTCTAAGTTTAGATCAAAAGCCTAACTTTAGTAGTAGTAAAGTTAGACTTTTGGTCTAAATTAGACTTTTTGTCTAAACTTAGACCAAAAGTCTAACTTTAGTAGTAGTAATGTTAGACTTTTGGTCTAACTTTACTACTCGTAAATGCCCTTTGTGTATACCGAAAGTCGTAAAGTTAGACTTTCGCCTCAGATTACTTCTGTGAATCGGGCCCTGTGTTTAGATGGCATAACATGACAGCGAGAGGGAGGCGTTCTTGATGGATATCGCAAATTAATATATTTGTCTGATTTATATGGTTAATAAATGATGAATAGCATACTGAAATGTATGTGTGTTATTTGTCACATGAGGTTAGATGTATATTCTGATAGGATATTAGTGAGGATTAGATGAAGGTCACCTGTATATTGATATTTAAACCATAGATTCTTAGGAGGGTAGTTTTGAGGAGTCACATACCATTATGCAACTTTTATTGTGTGACATGCATGTATCTGCTCCCAATCTCTGTGTTTTTGATTCTCGTTAAAGAAAAAATTATAAGTAGTCCACCCAATATGTTTTGTTGATCGATCTATTAACTGTCTAGAGTAGGGTTAAATTCAGAAGGAAACATTTTTAGGCCCGATCTCAACCTACCTCATCAGTGATGTACTCCCTGCGAAAGCTCTGCAGTGCAGTAAGGGCAGTAACTGACACCGATCCAGTATCTTCCTCTGCATATTCCAGGAGAAGGGGGATTGTCTCAGGGAGCTGAGCATTCTTCAGTGACAGCAAGTAGATGATCTCATCTTCCTCTTCTTCAGATGCCCTCAGACCCTCCACTAGAGTTGCCTTGGCATATTCCACTTCCTGTATAAGGGAGCGATTCCACATGAAAGACAATTACACAAGATATGCATCATTGAGTCTCAAGAAACGAGGCTTTTTAGAGAGATGGTGCTTTTTCTCTTCAATCTGATAAAACATACCAGATGTGTACTCCCTAGTAATTTAGGGATATGCCTGGGAAATAGGCAGAGTGTCTTCTTAGTACAGTTTACTATCTGCCTAAAATGGGGGTTATTGTACATATGATATGAGACCTTCACTTCCCTTTCTCTTGATGACCCTCGACTTTAAGCTTCAAATCAAAGGTGAGATGGAGGACTGGATGGCTGAATATGCTATATACGGTGTTATTTAGATCTTTGCCTCCACACCACAGATCAAGACCTGCCCCTGTTTACAGGAACAAAAGTCACTGCCAAGGTGGGCTGTTTATGATAAGAGAATGGCAACTCCACACATGCAGAATTATCATATTATGGCATTGTCAACTGGTTTGTCCCTAGATCTGAGAGCTAACTATTCTACATTTATATGAACAGAGTAATGGGTAGTGAAAGAATCTCATATTCTAATGATAGCAAGTAACATCTTGGAGGATCCTAAATCTCACATAAAAAACCCATTTGTTTTAATCACAAGTGAACAGTGTTTGGAATAGTTGTTCAATCCAATTTTCAACATAAAGAAAGAATAACACATTGTACCCTGATGCACCGTATTTCCCTGTATTATGTGATTGTTCTGTTTTGAACAGATTACATTTTAACCACAGCAGATGCTTGTCCTGTTTTACAGTGGATGATTAAATAGTTGAAAAATATTCACTGGCACAGCTGTGGAATGGTGTTGAATCTTGGTAAATGTAAATGAACAGTTTGTACAAAGCAGGGTCTGAGCGCAAGGAAATAAAGTGGTTTGCTACTGACCACGCAGCTTGGTGCACTTGAAAAGATGCAATTAGAATCCAAATGTTCTGGTTTCCCAACTAACAATGCCAATATTGAGGGTGAACAGCAGGTACTATTATGCAGGATAGAAGAGCATAGGCAACTGACTCTAAGTGTGCAAGGTGGATTGTATATGTGTACAGTGTGTGTGTGTGTGTGTGTGTGTGTACCCAAATCAATGGAGTTTATGTCCTAAACTGGAAAGAGTAGATTTTGAAACTAAGGATTTCATTTAACATGCAGAGCTTTAGGGAGGTGGATACAAGGGTTCAAAGAAAATGTGAGATGTTGGCTGCAAGAGCCACTCCAGAGGATGTCAGCACTGTGTTTCCATACATCCACCTAGAGAAAAGACAAAAAATCCAACCTTTTCTCCACAAAGATTCATCTGACACAGCTTGTGAACAACAGCTCCGGTTATGATTATTCCTGTTGTCATCACTGTAGGCTCTGCGACCTTCCCCTTGAGCTTGTTCTGTTGGGAGGAATTACAAAAGGCACATGGTACACAGCAGGATTAGACCCTTACAAAAACAGCTGGCAGAAAAGCATTAGAACTGTCCCTACTTTCAGATCTCTTAGATGAAAGATACCTTATGTTGTCATTACGCTTGCTTGCTATTTAGGATAGTTAGGGCCTGATTTAGACTTTGGCGGATACCTTAAATGAATTCAGGGTGGCAGAGGACTTTATGTCCACCACCCTGCCTTTACACTGCCTGTCAAATTTAGAGTTCGCTGCTGGCCATGTCGTAAAATCCATGGGTCTGTATGAACTGCCACTAAAGTTTGGTGTGCGTCTGTCATTGGTAATGGATGCCTAAACCAAACTTTTAAATGTTTCTCCCGTGGTGTGGGGGTCATTTGATTTTTTTTTTTTTACTTTTACTGTCCCTCACTGCAAGGACATTCCTGGTGGTGATGGAGACTGGAAAAACAAAACATCTCGAAAGAGGGCGGATGATGGGATGGGTTACCTCCAATGGGCCTTACCCTGTTGGGCTCTCAGAGAAAGGTTTATGCTGGCTGAGTAAAGTTTACTCAAAATTGTGACAAAAATTTGGCGGGCATGGTATCCAGTCACTGTTGTGACAGAGTAACCTGTCTGCCAAACTTTAAATCGGGCCCATAGTTGCCATCTAACAGTTTGGGCTAATCTGATGCCCACCCACTCCCTGGCTCTTAGCAGTTATTGGCACTTATCTAAATAGGATACATTTTTGCAATTGTTAGAAATTGGGTTGTTCGTTGACTGGTGTGTAAGCCCTGGTCAAGCAGCAACCACAATCCTAGTTAGGGTAAGTAAGGGGTAGGCAAACCCTAAATTAACCTGTGCTCCCCTTCTGCTAGGCACAGAGCAGTCAGACTTGCCTTAAGAAGCAATGTGTAAATTATTTGTGCAACACTTCAAACAGTAAAACAGTGAGCCCATCACACAAAAATATCCCACACCAGGTTAGAAACATAGAACTTAGTTTAATAAAGAAAACAAGACCAAAACAACAAAAATCCAATCAGTGGAACTGGAGATACTGAATTTCAAAGTTTTTATGAAAAATAGTGCCAAAAAGAGCTATTGGGGATATCTTGTCGCCGGACTGGGGCAAAGTCACAAGTTCGGGGCAACCACAATTGGAGCATGGTCAGCCACAGGAACCCAGTTAGGCCCACTGAAGAGAGTACCTTAAATCCTGGTTGCGGATCGTTGCGTGGATCTGCATCAAAGATGCGTCACACAGCAGAGGCGATACGTTGGTTCTGAGATGCGATGAGGCTGTGTTGAGAGGTCCTGATGCTGGGATGTCGAGGATCATGTCAATGGGGATTGCAATGCTAAGTACGGTGTCAAGGATGAGAGGCGCAGCCAGGGTGATGCCTCAAGTCCGATGAGCAGTTAAGCTGTGATCCGAAGTTTCGGCGGCGTCGACGGATGCAAGAGACTTGCGCTGGGAAAAGCGTCATGCAATGGCGGTTCCGAAAGCGATGCGTCAGTCCCGAGATGCGGCAGGCTGCGGCGATGCTAGCCTTTTGTGACGGGTCGAATTCACGCAACAGCAGTGATGCGTGAGTTCTGCTTAGGGATACGCTGCTCAGCTAAGGAGCTGCTTCGGTTCTGCTCGGAGATGCATTGCTCTGCACAGAAGATACATCGGTTTCGTGGGCAAGCACCTAAGACCCACTACCAAGGGTCCAGGACTGGGGTACCACCACATGGCAGGGTAGACTCACAGATGACAGAGTCCATGTGCAGGGGCTGGAAGTTTTTCTATGTCCCTGAGAATTCAGATCAGGAGGCCAGCCAACTAGCCCTTGGAGTCACTCTGAGTTCTGGGGTCAGGTGATGCAGGCAGCCCTGCCAAGTATCATGCTTCAGGCGTCACACTAACACATTTCAGTGCTAGTGTCTGCATCACCGCACCAAATGCATTAGTCAAGGATGATAATTAGGGACCCCTGACCACCCCCAGGCGTGCCGTAACAAGAAGCTGCAGCAGCGAACTCACTGTGCTATGGAAAGCAGGCATGTGACTGTGTCAAAAAATTAAATAGATACATGGTGAACTTGAGCGCAGCGCAGCCTGGCAAATCAATAATCAACACCACATCCGAGATGTCTTTTGCAGCTCATCGTTGCTGTTGTTTTCCATCAAGGCGCCCTTCCCTGTGATCACGGCATGCACAGTGATTGGCCTCCAAGACTGCAAGGTAGGCCATTCAGGAGGCGGTCGGCAGCTTTGTTTTTCCTAGCGCGCCCGTCTCTGGCAAAGCAGCGCCTTTTCTGCACTTGCGAACTGGAGTCGCGCTCAGTGTTGGACAAGACTATGAGGTAGGAGGCGGGTTTTAGTTTTCATTTCGGAGTCCTTGTATCATGGCCCAACCACACTTGCGACATTCACCTGCCCAGACCTTCACATGTTGGAGCAGAGGGGCACACTTGTCCGCCCCCGCTGGTTCATGAACATCATCTGCTCATTTGTTTGAGGCTCGCGGGAGGGGGACCGGGGCACACTTGTCCAGTCACTTTGGGGTCCAGCTACTGAAATTCTTGCCTTCGAGCTTCTAAAAATAGTTTTAGAAAAAAATGGAGTGCATTCGACCATCATTCATTCAGATATTCTTATTCTGTCACGCCTGGTTATGTTGCACCCTGAAAGTTTGAAATGGCAGTTACATATTACATCACATCGTAGGCCTCCTGGAAAAATAGAGGTGTATTCTGTGCATCAGTAGGAGTCATCTTTATAGAACAGCAAATGGCGGATAATTATTCATAGAGAATTGTTTCATTTTTCGTTTTGTTTTCAATGAAAGGGCGCATGTAAACATTTGTGTCTGACGCACTACCAAAGTCAGTTGATCATTTATATTTGGAATTGAGATTGTGAGGGTTCTGCATCATCAGGTTTAATGCGATTATTTATTGTTAATTTAGGCAGCAATCACTGCATTTTGTGCTTTTTATAATTGTTGTGATTGTCACTTTTCATTTGCATTTTCTGAGGAGTGCTTGGTATCATTTTCATGTAGTAAGCATGGTGAGTGAGTACAGTATGATTCACTGCAGAGGGTCATGTATTTCTTTTATTTCTTGGCTCAACTTGCGGTCACGTGTTTGTAGATTAACTCAGCCACATGTTTAAAAGAATTGTTTCCACCTGTGTTGTTTATGACGAGTTTGTGGACTATCAGTTTGCTTGGGGAATAACTTTGTTTGATTTAGGGATGGTGTAATGGGCGGCTAAGCCGCAGACATTGGTGTGAATATGCTGGTTTCCACACTGGATCTTATCTCTACCCATATCATAAGTCAAGCGTTAGCTTATGTTTGGATTATTTTTTGTTTTCATGGCTGCTTTTACTCAGGCCACCACTCAGCATGGGCCGCATTGATTGGCAGAGCAGCTCGCCGGCGATGTGTGCATGCCCCCGTTAGCACACTTTACTTTAATGGCTTCTTACAGTTTCATATTGCTCAATGGGTGTAAATTCTGATATTTATATGTTTCCCTATATGCTTCATTAGTTGATTTTTGCTTGCAAGAAAGTGTCACTCATAGTCACACAAGAAAGTGTCACTCATAATTACACTGAAATTATGAAAATGTCACACATAGCAATCTTAAACATTGGCAGCTATGTGCAGGTCCAGTCCTTCTCACCCAGACAGAGGGCAGCAGGTAAGCACAGCAAAGCAGTAGTCAGAAAGCAGTCCAGCAGCATGACAGTCCTTCTTCCTGTCAGAGTATCCACAGGTCCCTTGGGCTATTGCCTGCTCTTAAAAAATATTTTTACAACCATTCTGACAGAGGTAGGGGTCCCTTGGGGACACCTTCCCGTTTGCGAATGGGTTTCCACCACCTTTAAGTTGGTGGTAAAGTGCAAATGTTTTGCAACCGCATTTCAGTCGCAAAATATTCATACATAGCAATGCGAATTGGTATTTGGAAGGGGTGCCCTAAACATGCCTCTTCCAAATACCGATTTGCAAACCCAAACTGCGATTCGGTAGGAGGTTACCAAAGCACAAGTTGGGCTTTGTAGATTTGGAAATTACTTTTTGCATTCACAAAAGGCCCGATTATGAGAATCGAGCCGTATGTGACCGGAAAAAGGCTTTGTACATCTGGCCCTGTGTTCTAATTTGGTTTTTACTCCATTTATAATAGACCCTCCCCAACATATACACAACCCCAACTTACTCCTGAACTTCAAAAGAAAAGACCTGAAAACCCACCTATTCTAATTCCCCCCCACAACCCCATTGCTGCCCTATTTTCTCTTCTGACAAGCACCTGAACCCGATTCCATTATTCAGTGTGCTAGAACAATAATTCACCAGACATTAAATATTTGTCAAATGTTGTCAAATGGTGGATCCATATATCTCTGTTCAGGTTAAGTTTATCGCCCTAATTACAAGTTCGCACACTCACAGTTTTTCCCTGATAGATTCCAGTAGGCAAAACCTGCTGATATTTCTCAGGGGAAAATATCTGGGAAAAAACCTGGAAAAAGGTCAAAGATGCAGAATTTAAGGTGTTAAAAACGAAAATAAATAGGATGCTTCGTTTTCAGGTCAAAACCTTGGAACAGGAATTATTTAGCACACCAGATAACCACCTTACCATGGGGTAATCGTTTGCACCGAATATGGTTAATTCCCCACCCTAGTCTGCATAATTTGGAATCAGTGTCTAAATCATCAACATATTTAACAGTGAATTTTATTTAATGTTAACATTTTAGAATTGCCAGTTCTCAATTAAAAAGTAATTCCAACCGCATCAATTTTTTGACAGTACAGCTGTCTAACTAGCACACATTCACCCCTAGGGGCATCTTGGCACAGAATAACAGATGATTATTGTTACCCAAATCAATGGTACTCAAAGGATAAAAGACTGAATGAACGCACCAGAATTTTGAACCTTTGACCATGAGGTCAAACACAGGTTCCACTGCGCCTCCTGTCCCGGCATAACCTATTAATAACAATATAATTCGGAGGCTTTGAGTCCTCACCTTTCAACCATTTGCTCTTTAGGAAGAGCATCTGTCAGACATTAGCGCAAGACTTTATCAATCACATTTTGGCCCAGCCCAGAGAAGTATTTCTCTCTCATCTCATGCAATTAGCTGTTTGGGTGTATCCTTTGACATCTAATGGAGTAGTTGCATTACAATGTGTGAGGGACTATTTTACATCTTAAAAGTACATTAAATCATCTTTTTTTATAACTACAGTAGGTATTTTATGAATGCTTATGTCATGACTCGAGTGTGAGTCTGACTCCAACATGGCCTATTAACTGCTCCCAATACCACATAATCAACCACCAAGACTACTCAAAAGTTCTTGGACCAGGAGCGAGGAATGTCGGGGGATGAATCCTCGGGTAGTGAGGGGTAAATCTAGCTGTGAGAGGGAGGGAGTGACAGGGTGGAGAGAACTGAATGTATATGCTTTGTGATGTCTTCTATGATAAAGAAAAGTGGACATGCCGCTCCTGATGTATCTTATCACTGTAATGTATAAATCGATGTGGGTCGGGATTGGCTTTGCTGTGCTTGTACTCTGCTTTGTTGAGGTGCTACTTTGTTATTAGTTGTCATGTCTTTATAAAATGACAAGTAAAGGTTTAAAAAAAAAAAACACCAAGACTACCACAAATACTTTACCAACATTATCATCACTAATACCGCCAACAATCACGCTAATACCCACACCAGCACCAAAATTGTTACCAAAAATCAATACTATCAATACCACACCACAACCATCACTACCACCACCGAGCAGTGTTATAAACCATAGGTGTAGCGTTAATGTGTTGTTGCATGTAAGCATTTATCCATGCCTGTATATGCATATTCTATTACTTTAAAAACAGACCTATGTGCTAATGCCAATACATAACATTTTCTATTTGCAATAGTTTTTTAACCAAAATGCTGTGTTCATAGTATGATCCATGATAAAAGCAATACATGTCAATTTCTCAACATTCTGTCTTTAGAATATACTGATATCTGACACATTTCTGCAAAGATTTGCAGCCAATATCTCTGAAGGAATGCCATGGGCATATGCACTGCATGCTCACTTTCTTTCTATTCCATCTGACAACTTCCTCAAGGAGCAGTGACAAAGTGTACGGGAGGAGATAGAGAAAGAGAGAGTGTGAATATATAAAAGAGGTGTGCATGTAGGGGGAAATGTGGTGTGGTAATAAAAAGTAGCCACACAACATTAACTATAACTCAGCACTCTACCAAGCACACTTCTCTCATAATGATTTCCAGCGGCGGCCCCTCCATTAGAGCGGAGGAGCGCCCTCCCGCCACCACCCGCAGATAAAACAATAATAAAACAGGTTTTAAACCCATTTTATTATTGTTTTATTTTAATCCCCTGGACCCGCCCCCAGGACCCTGAAGAGTCTTGGGGGTGGGTCCAGGGGATAACACTGCTGGTGGGGGAGTGATGGGCACTCCCTTCACTGCGCATGAGGTGTTTGGCCAGCCATCTCAGGCCGGCCAAACCCCTCATGCGCAGTGAAGCTCTCTCCAGCCCCAGCTCCATTGGTGGGGCTGGAGAGAGCAGCCACAGGCTCCCATTCTGCCTGGGAGCTCAAGTTGCCAGCACTCAGGCCAATCCTGATGCTGCTTTCATGCAGCATCATGATTGGCCGCAGTGCAGGCTGGGAACCTGTGCCCAGAAGAAAGAGAGCGATGTGGCGGCGACGGCGGCGGCATTGAGGTAAGTTTAAAAAAAAAAAAAAAATTCCTAGCTCGAACATCCCCCCACCCCACCTCCCTCCTCCGGCCCGCCCTGCCACTTTTGCAGGGTACGAGCCGCTACTGATGATTTCATTATAGCTGTTATAAGTGTTGCTAGGAATGCTTTAAGTTAACATGCTATAAGTAATGTTATATGAAAGAGTGTAAGCAGTGCATGGAGAATGCATGAGTTATAGTTAATGTTGTGTGGCTGCTACTGATTTACTAACACTGTGTTCAGAGGTGTGCGACATATAGTAGATTTGGGAGGGGGCTGAAGATATAAATCAAAGTTATGTTTGTGTAGTTGAAGTGGTATTTGTATTGTAGTAATAAATTACGTATTCCTAATTATACCTAAGCTTTAACCTTTGCTTTTTTCATTGAATAATTATGGTTTTTGTTATGGCTCTAACATTAATTTTTAACATAACACAAATGAAAATCATATTTTCATTTCAAAATAGTTATATTGAATCACATATAGGAATGTAACAGTTTAATGTATGAACATTTGCATGTATGTAATTAGGTACAAATGGTTATTTTTACATAATTCTTCTATAGGAGAAACAAAGCTATATTTGTTTCGTACAGACAGCACCATCTCTATGGATGATGCTGTAATTTAATAGCATTGAGCTGTGTTTATAGGCCATTTCTTGTTACTTTCTACCAGTAACCATAGTCTCTATGGCTATTGGCACTTTTTAGGAGTATTGAGCTGTGTTTATAGTCCACATAAAAGAATGCTTTATTATTAGGATTTTGGGGTTGTAAAATGTAATTTGTTTTTTAAAAAAACACAAAGGCTGTTGCAAAAGCCTGCCTACATTATGAATATGTTAATTTTTATACAATTCTTTATTTTTTAAGTTCGTAGGTACCTCTGTACCTCCTAGATACTATCTCTACAGTAGTGTGGTACTTCGTGATTTAAAAACAATTTTTGATTAGCTTCAAACAGTGTCAATTTCAGAAAACAGTAAGTTGACACTCCTTTTTCATCATTTACACTGTGAGCCTGTCAGGGGAAGGTGCTGCTCTTTAACTTTTACAGTTCTGTGTTCTTTGGAGGTAGCTTTGCTATTTCCTTTCACTGCAGAATGGCTGAGCAGCAACATTGTGCCCTAGAGCAACAGGAGGTAGAAGGCCAGGAGGAGCTGCTCATGGTGCAGGAAGAACAGGAGTTGTAAGGGAGTAAGAAGCTGAAGGAGTCTGTGGTGTGGCAATTGTTCTCATTGCCAACAGGGGAGAAGAAGGTTAACTAAAGGCTGGTGACATGTAACCCATGCTAGTAGGTCATATCACATGGAACCTGCCAGCAGGACTCCTTCAGAACGACAAGGATGCAGAAGTGCCTGGAGGCCATCCACTCCGGAAGGTTTGCATGGGTGGAATGGAGGTGTGAAAGGAGTTGCAGGAGCCTGCTGCAGCATCGTCCTCAGTGGCCACAGCTCCTGACCCTGCAGCCCTTCTACCTCTCTAGCCTCGCCTAGACGTCCACCACCACTGATCGATCTGTTCTCTCCTCTG
Organism: Calotriton arnoldi; assembly: GCA_963921515.1. NCBI lineage: Eukaryota > Metazoa > Chordata > Amphibia > Caudata > Salamandridae > Calotriton > Calotriton arnoldi. The sequence continues at coordinate 329,407 of CAWUFW010009018.1, forward strand.
TACCTGCTCCTGGCACAGCTGCGCCTGTCCACCTGTTGAGGTAGGATCGCAATATTGTGGACCAGTACGCAAAGTTTGCCACCTATTACCTACTGTGCCACACAGTATTTGTTGCTAGTGAGATACACATGAACATTCACTGTCTCAGTGCTCCTAAAAGATCATGGAATGTCTTTGATTTTCCATCTGGATATCAAATATTGCAATGCAGCCTGCATCGTCCAGATGGTGTCCATTTTACAACCTATGAAAATCATGTTTTCCTTACAAACCTCAAATCTAGGCTTATCCAACCTATTTAACTATGTTTAGTCTTACTTGTTTTTTGTGCCACTGCTGCTGCCACATCGCCACGAAGTGCGGGGGACTGGACTGGACCGGGACCACAAATCCCAGCACCCTTAGCGGCTCGCTGCTGCGTTTGACGGCATTTCGCGCCTGGAGGCACTTCAAAATCAGCTGCGGGCTCCCGCAGCGCAGGACGCCCGTTTTTCTTGTTTCTTGTGCCACTACTGCTGCCACATTGCCATGAAGTGCGGGGGACTGGACTGGACCAGGACCACAAATCCCAGCACCCTTAGCGGCTTGCTGCCGCGTTTGACGGAATTTCGCGCCTGGGGGCGCTTCAAAATCAGCTGAGGGCTCCCGCAGCGCAGGACGCCCGTCTTACTTGTTTTTTGTGCCACTGCTGCTGCCACATCGCCATGAAGTGCGGGGGACTGGACTGGACTGGGACCACGAATCCCAGCACCCTTAGCGGCTCGCTGCCGCGTTTGACAGCATTTCGCGCCTGGAGGAGCTTCAAAATCAGCTGAGGGCTCCCGCAGCACGGGACGCCCATCTTACTTGTTTTTTGTGCCACTGCTGCTGCCACATCGCCACGAAGTGCGGGGTACTGGAATGGACCGGGACCACAAATCCCAGCACCCCTAGCAGCTCGCTGCCACGTTTGACGCCATTTCGCTCCTGGAGGAGCTTCAACATCAGCTGAGGGCTCCCGCAGCGCGGGACGCTGTCTTACTTGTTTTTTGTGCCACTGCTGCTGCCATATCGCCACGAAGTGCGGGGGACTGGACTGTACCGGGACCACAAATCCCAGCACCCTTAGCGGCTCTCTGCCGCGTTTGACGCCATTTCGCACCTGGAGGCGCTTCAAAATCAGCTGAGGGCTTCCGCAGCGCGGGACGCCCGTCTTACTTGTTTTTTGTGCCACTGCTGCTGTCACATCGCCACAAAGTGCGGGGGACTGGACTGGACCGGGACCACAAATCCCAGCACCCTTAGCGGCTCACTGCCGCGTTTGACGGCATTTCGCGCCTGGAGGCGCTTCAAAATCAGCTGAGGGCTCCAGCAGTGCGGGACGCCCGTCTTACTTGTTTTTTGTGCCACTGCTGCTGCCACATCGCCACGAAGTGCGGGGTACTGGACTGGACCGGGACCACAAATCTGGGCACCCTTAGCAGCTCGCTGCCGCAATTGACGGCATTTCGCGCCTGGAGGCGCTTCAAAATCAGCTGAGGGCTCCCGCAGCGTGGGACGCCTGTCTTACTTGTTTTTTGTGCCACTGCTGCTGCCACATCACCACGAAGTGCGGGGGACGGGACTGGACCGGGACCACAAATCCCAGCACCCTTAGCGGCTCGCTGCCGCGTTTGACGGCATTTCGCGCCTGGAGGCGCTTCAAAATCAGCTGAGGGCTCCCGCAGCGTGGGACGCCCGTCTTACTTGTTTTTTGTGCCACTGCTGCTGTCACATCACCACGAAGTGCGGGGGACTGGACTGGACCGGGACCACAAATCCCAGCACCCTTAGCGGCTCACTGCCGCGTTTGACGGCATTTCGCGCCTGGAGGCGCTTCAAAATCAGCTGAGGGCTCCAGCAGTGCGGGACGCCCGTCTTACTTGTTTTTTGTGCCACTGCTGCTGCCACATCGCCACGAAGTGCGGGGGACTGGACTGGACTGGACCGGGACCACAAATCCCAGCACCCTTAGCGGCTCACTGCCGCGTTTGACGGCATTTCGCGCCTGGAGGCGCTTCAAAATCAGCTGAGGGCTCCAGCAGTGCGGGACGCCCGTCTTACTTGTTTTTTGTGCCACTGCTGCTGCCACATCGCCACGAAGTGCGGGGTACTGGACTGGACCGGGACCACAAATCTGGGCACCCTCAGCAGCTCGCTGCCGCAATTGACGGCATTTCGCGCCTGGAGGCGCTTCAAAATCAGCTGAGGGCTCCCGCAGCGTGGGACGCCTGTCTTACTTGTTTTTTGTGCCACTGCTGCTGCCACATCACCACAAAGTGCGGGGGACGGGACTGGACCGGGACCACAAATCCCAGCACCCCTAGCGGCTCGCTGCCGCGTTTGACGGCATTTCGCGCCTGGAGGCACTTCAAAATCAGCTGAGGGCTCCCGCAGCGTGGGACACCCGTCTTACTTGTTTTTTGTGCCACTGCTGCTGTCACATCGCCACGAAGTGCGGGTGACTGGACTGGACCGGGACCACAAATCCCAGCACCCTTAGCGGCTCACTGCCGCGTTTGACGGCATTTCGCGCCTGGAGGCGCTTCAAAATCAGCTGAGGGCTCCAGGAGTGCGGGACGCCCGTCTTACTTGTTTTTTGAGCCACTGCTGCTGCCACATCGCCACGAAGTGCGGGGTACTGGACTGGACCGGGACCACAAATCTGGGCACCCTTAGCAGCTCGCTGCCGCAATTGAAGGCATTTCGTGCCTGGAGGCGCTTCAAAATCAGCTGAGGGCTCCCGCACCGTGGGACGCCCGTCTTACTTGTTTTTTGTGCCACTGCTGCTGCCACATCACCACGAAGTGCGGGGGACGGGACTGGACCGGGACCACAAATCCCAGCACCCTTAGCGGCTCGCTGCCGCGTTTGACGCCATTTCGCGCCTGGAGGCGCTTCAAAATTAGCTGAGGGCTCCCGGCGACGTACCAAAAATCGAGAGTTCACATGGAGCGTATGAATATCCTAAGTAAAACATTGGAAAAGTGAGTGCTAATAGCCTATTTCCTAGTTCTTTGAAGGGACAAAGACCCCTAAATAGTGCGAATAAAAGGTGCTCGCATGGGGAGTCATGTATTACACGAAGGTCAATGCACAAAGTTTAAAACAGAAGATTCACTATCTAAATCCAAAAATCCCTAAAAAGTATACAATACCAAGGCGGTGCCTTTAAAGTGAGATCATGTATTGGCACGGATTCCTCATAAGCTTATTTGTTATAGTATGCAGTATAGAAGAAAGATGAGAAAAGAACTTGAAGATTGTACATAAGTGAGACCCCTGTCTTTCTCAAGTTGACTTGGTCATATCACAAAATATTCAATGGGACAGATATATATCCCATACAGATACCAAGTGATTAAAAATAACATGTTGGAGAAAGACAATAATAAATTGAGAAAAACTGAAAGGACATTTTAGGCAATTCAAATACATATGCTCTAGAATATCGCATTTTCTCATGGGAGGGATTCGTTCAGTCCCTTATCCTTCGAGTCAAGCAGAAATATCCAGAATACTTCACGTTTTCTGCGTAAATTGGTACAGTCCAAACCCTTTTGTGGACGTATTTTTTCCAAAATGGTCCAACGGAGATCTTCCTCAGTGTGATTGGCTTCCGTCCAATGGCTGACCAAGGGTGCTGTAAGTTTACATCTCCTGATATTGGATTTATGTTCTCCCATCCGAATCCTGCATTCTCTGGCCGTTTCCCCTACATACGTTAAGTTGCAAGGGCATAAGATGACATAAATGCAGTTTGATGTCCTGCAATTCGTCATCTCTTTGAGCTGTATAGTACGATTATTTATGCAGATCTGATCACTCACAATGGCATTGGCACATGCATGGCATGTACCACACTTGTGATTTCCATTAATGGGACAATCTCCTGTAATCGATTTTTGGGCGAATCTTTTCCGCTCAGGAATTTTTGCCTTGACCAATATATTCCTCAAGTTCTTATTCCTACGGATTGCAAACAGTGGTTTGGGCATCCGTGGTATTTGGTTATCCAAGTTTAATAGATGCCATTGTGAGTTAACAATTTGACGGATTTTGTTGTCAATTGATGAGTGTTTTGTCACGCAGACTAGTTTGTCTGTCTGTTCACATTGTTTGGGTTGGAACATAGAGTCACGGTTGTAAAATCGTGCTCTCTTGAGGGCATCCCTAATCAATCTATGAGGATATCCTCTTTGTATGAATTTTTCCAAGAACACCATCCTTCACTTCAGCAGCTTCCACCCGAGAAGCCAAAAAGATGGAATCCCCTTCAGTCAGTTTCTACGTCTCCGTAGAAACTGTACTTCAATCAAGGACTATTTACACAATGCTGAATTGATGAAGGAAAATTCATACAAAGAGGATATCCTCATAGATTGATTAGGGATGCCCTCAAGAGAGCACGATTTTACAACCGTGACTCTATGTTCCAACCCAAACAATGTGAACAGACAGACATGCCATTGTGAGTGATCAAATCTGCATAAATAATCGTACTATACAGCTCAAAGAGATGACGAATTGCAGGACATCAAACTGCATTTATGTCATCTTATGCCCTTGCAACTTAACGTATGTAGGGGAAACGGCCAGAGAATGCAGGATTCGGATGGGAGAACATAAATCCAATATCAGGAGATGTAAACTTACAGCACCCTTGGTCAGCCATTGTACGGAAGCCAATCACACTGAGGAAGATCTCCGTTGGACCATTTTGGAAAAAATAAGTCCACAAAAGGGTTTGGACTGTACCAATTTACGCAGAAAACGTGAAGTATTCTGGATATTTCCGCTTGACTCGAAGGATAAGGGACTGAACGAATCCCTCCCATGAGAAAATGCGATATTCTAGAGCATATGTATTTGAATTGCCTAAAATGTCCTTTCAGTTTTTCTCTATTTTTATTGTCTTTCTCTAACATGTTATTTTTAATCACTTGGTATCTGTATGGGATATATATCTGTCCCATTGAATATTTTGTGATATGACCAAGTCAACTTGAGAAAGACAGGGGTCTTACTTATGTACAATCTTCAAGTTCTTTTCTCATCTTTCTTCTATACTGCATACTATAACAAATAAGCTTATGAGGAATCAGTGCCAATTCATGATCTCACTTTAAAGGCACCGCCTTGGTATTGTATACTTTTTAGGGATCTTTGGATTTAGATAGTGAATCTTCTGTTTTAAACTTTGTTCATTGACCTTCGAGTAATACATGACTCTCCATGTGAGCACCTTTTACTCGCACTATTTAGGGGTCTTTGTCCCTTCAAAGAACTAGGAAATCGGCTATTAGCACTCACTTTTCCAATGTTTTACTTAGGATATTCATACGCTCCGTGTGAACTCTCGATTTTTGGTACATCGCCGGGGGCCTTGCCCCTTTAAGAATTCCAGAAAGGGATAGGTAACGCCGCCTCTACTTGCCAGCTACGCCTCTTTTGCGAGCTGCAGACATCTACGCGCAGAGTCATTGGGCTATTTAAATGCCCGAGGTAATCAGTCCTCCACCCGGGCCGTTTCTTTCTCTGTTGGCGGGACGCTCTGTTATTTCGCCGCTGCATGGAATATTTTTCTTTTAATTCAGGTAATCCATTTCGGGACTATGACAGCTCACTACCTAGGAATTGAGTTATTAGACCCTCTTAAAACAACAGTTACGGTGGTTTCTGTCATTTTTTCTTTCCTTTGGTATCTGTTTATATTGGACAGGGAATTCTTCTTGGCTACGTCCCAATTATTTAAACATCACGGAGCGGGATTTTTTGCTATGAAGCTGGCCCCATGAGGTATTATTTTATAACTTATTCAGCACGCTTGGCAAATTTGACTCTAGCAATTTGCGCATTGGGCATCCAGTAATAGTAATGTTTTTCTTCTATTGATGCATTAGCAACCAAAACGTCTTCTGAACGAACACGACAATTATATTCTGTTGCTGTGCGGCCCTATTGAGGTGAGAATCTGCCTTCTATTTTAGACAGCGCTTCAACGTACACGCCCTGTGGAATATCTCTTTCCATTAGGCTACAATGCTTCGGTGTTGTTTGTGTTACAGAAACTAGGCGGAGCCTGCCTCAGCTTAGACATACTTGAAGATTAGCCCCCGCACAACGTAGCTCCATATCAAAGGACCCACATCAAAAACACACTTCGTGTCTTTTTGTTTCCACAACAATCGTATGGATCGCAGCACTTAGAGCTCTTTAATCATTTTCCGGTAAGGATTTTAAGCTATTTGGACCGTAGTACCTTGCAACTAGGACCTCTTACACAATTAGGCCCTTTAATGATTTTACGATTCCGTCTTCATTATAGGCGGTACTCTATTAGAAAACAAGCAGTGGCCCTTATGTTTTCACCAAGGAGATTTCCCTATATCAGTATCTTCCACCTTTAGTAAGATAGGTATGTAGTCATGATTACTATCTTTAACATATGAATGTGGTTTCGTATTGTTGTTTTTCTTATTATTAATTTTTTTGACATTGGTTTTCTTATTGGCTCCTGGTCATGCTCATTCAGCCCATGCAGAATTTTGTTCTGATGTATTGTTGGCTACCGTTATTCTAACTAGAGTAGTCACATCCTGTGGGAGGGAATATGGATAAGCTTATGATTTAGAGCCATCGATCTGGCACATTGACTCGTTCTGATCTTAATACTCCCATCTTTATTCTTATGCATTCTACTCTTTCTTCTTTTTCCATCTTTTTTCTTATTCTGTCCTTATTCTAGTGTGCAGTTGTTCTTCTAGATTTTTATGATATTTGGAATTTAAATTATCTTAGGTCTTGACCCTCTGTGCGACTGACCACTGTTTCTTACTTTACTTTTGATGTATACAATTCAATGTATGTATTAAACCAAAGCCATGAACATCATACTTATAATAATCATATATACACAAAGAAGAAAAAGTATAATCCATTTTTTGCTTTTGACAGGTCCCATTGCCTTCTCTGTCTAATATACACCATATGCGCCCTGAAGAAGGTGATACCCAAAGAAAGGGTGTTTCACCGAAACGCGTGTCGGCGCTGTGAATAAGTTCCCTACATGAACATATCTGGATTATTTGTTTTTGGAAAACTGATGAATTATTTTGAAAAGTTTTTCTTTGATGTGAAAATATTTTGTTTGATTATATTTATTCTCTTGTTATGATGTTATATTAAGTGTAAAACAAATCCGTGGGTTTTGCTCTCTTGAGTTGGTGAAAAAAACTTTTTTCTGTATTGGTATATACATTGAGGGGACTTGGTGCATATTATGCTTTTTGTGATAAATGTGACGTATGATTTTGCGGTTTGCGTGGGGATGTCTGAGTATGAATTTGATTGTATGTTGTGAGCGGAAGTTCTGCAATGGGATCTGATGTTTCTAATAACTTTTATGTAGGATATTTATTTGTGAATGCACTAATATATTTGTATTGAAAAGACAAAAAATAATAAATCAGACAATGTCAAAATTTTCCTGGATGATGTGAATATTTAAGTCAGTGGTCTAGCCAGAGTGGTCAACAAAACTTATGACGTATAGCATGCTTTAAAATGGCATAGGTAGAGTATCTCTTTTGTATTTTTTGGCTGTCTTCCCCCTGCTTCTCTACCTACATTTAACTCCAGGGGTCCCCTTGTCTATAGTCGTTGTTACTTGTTTTTTGTGCCACTGCTGCTGCCACATCGCCACGAAGTGTGGGGGACTGGACTGGACCGGGACCACAAATCCCAGCACCCATAGCGGCTCGCTGCCGCGTTTGGTGGCATTTCGCGCCTGGAGGCGCTTCAAAATCAGCTGAGGGCTCCCGCAGCGCGGGACGCCTGTCTTACTTGTTTTTTGTGCCACTGCTGCTGCCACATCACCACGAAGTGCGGGGGACTGGACTGGACCAGTACCACAAATCCCAGCACCCATAGCGGCTCGCTGCCGCGTTTGGTGGCATTTCGCACCTGGAGGCGCTTCAAAATCAGCTGAGGGCTCCCGCAGCACGGGACGCCTGTCTTACTTGTTTTTTGTGCCACTGCTGCTGCCACATCGCCACAAAGTGCGGGGGACTGGACTGGACCGGGACCACAAATCCCAGCACCCTTAGCGGCTCGCTGCCACGTTTGACGGCATTTCACACCTGGAGGCGCTTCAAAATCAGCTGAGGGCTCCCGCAGTGTGGGACGCGCGCGGACGCGCCAGGGCCAAGGGCGGGCCCGTCCTTGCCCGTCATTGACAGGAAGAGGCAGGGCAGGGCCACCCCCCTTTCATCAGGCTCCCGGCCTTTTTTGACGGATGATGGATGACACCCGCCTGTGAGGTACTGTGTTTATCTTCCCTTTTTCTCCCAGCCTCATTTGTTGGCTCCACGGGAAAATTGATTTGGATTTTATCATTGCAAGAAAACTGGAACTGGAAATTGAGACTGTTTGCCGACACTGTTTCCTCGTTTGTCAAGCCACTATTCGAATTAACCGCAGGGTGATTGACTGACTGACTGATGGACTCTTTGGAACTGTTTCGCGCTGGCGATACTTGTCTTGATACTTAAAAAATATCATTTAACAAAGAGCCTGCTCAGATACCGCATTAATTTACTGTACATTGTGTAGTCCCGGGGCCTTTGTAATGTCTAATAGATCGTTGTTTGTTAGTAATTGTGCGGTCGCCTCTGAGTCGCCTCTGAGTCTGATTGTATTAGGCTGTCTGACCCTGCTAGACTCTACTCGGGGGGGTTTATACCCATACACCTTACTTTGAAAGAGTCCAAGCCCAAATTTGTTCAAGTAATATTAAGGAGGAATAAAGAAACAATGGGCAAAAGGAAAGCGGAAAACATGTTAAAGGCGGCAGGGACATATAATTCCCTAATGAAGTATTTATCGGGAGCCATGCGAGCAATAGAAAAACAAATACACACAGTAGAAGTAACGTTAAATCAAGGCATCAAGGTAGGAGAGGGAGCTATAGGGCCCACATATTCAGAGTGTTTAGTCACGAGGCCCTCACTCCCTAATGATATAAGAAAATCAAACTCAATAGTTCATGCTAATGGGTGTGTGCAGGACATGTCTGATTATATCCACGTGTCCGATCAGGAACACGAAACCCAGCCTCCCTCAAAGCGCCCTAGAAATCCCGAGGCATCTCTAGTGACCCTAGGTAAAGAGACACATACAATTAGACCTAATGTACCTGGGAAAAAGCGAAAGAAAGCCAATAACAAGTCTAAACCTGATAAGGGGGGGAAAGGGCAACCAGTTCTAGCTACTTGCAAAAATAATCATAACGAGGACTATGATAAATTTTCTCTCAAAATAGATGGTCTTCAAAAACATTTGCTGATGCTCTAGAGAATTTATTGATAAGGGTAACAGCTATCGAAATTTTTTTGAGGAAAGGCAAAATTGATTGTCTTGATAATGACACGACAAACTCACTTATTCTGGTAGCAGGTTCAAGTAAGGATTCTTTGCCCCCCCAGGTTGACCATTTACCTAATAGAGCTCCTAATACCGAGCCATATGCTAATCAAGGTCTATCAAAGCGCCATAGCAACAGACAAACAATGATAGGCCGTAGTCCATCGATAGCATCTACAAGTAAATGGACCGGCCATAGCCACAACTCTATAGGGGTAATCTCCCAACCGGATTCCGGAATAAATCCGACCTTAGGTCCCTCCCGTCTAATTAAGCAAGACGAGGGAGGCACTAGGCTGGATCTGCCTCCGGTGGCCACTCCATACACCATTGTCTTGGCAAACGTTCCTCAAATTCCATCACCGTCATACGAAACATGGGAAGCGCTAAGAAACAAGGCTCTCTTTTGGCTCGGTAATAAAACCGGGCTAACAGAGGTTCTATTTGGAGAATTTAAAATGGCCAGAAGAGTTGGGTGGGTGGGGAGAAGGGATAAAATACTCCCAGGTGACTGCAGTGTTTTGACCTTCAGGACACCACAATTGATACATGAGATTCTCTCTAGACTGGGTAATGACTGTGTTACGACCAGGGACATTAATGTTTTGCCTCTTGGCTACTTTTATCCCCCTCTGAACCGTACACAGACATATCCTAAAGTGAGGGGTTCTTTGGCGTTCCATCGCACCCACCTGGCATAACCACGTACAATAGATTTGGTATACTCCCTTCACTAGAAGACATTGACTGACTCGCTATTTCGGGTAGACAAGTAGACCAAAATGTAGCTGAAGCAAAGATCTTCACTGCTTCGAAATCAACCCATTATGACTTGGTGGAACTTCCTACCGAAATTACATATGTAACAAATGATGCAAGTAGCCCCTGTTCCCCCCGTCATTCTAGGTCACAAGCTGATTATAACATCAGTATAGATCCGGATAGCGATAGTACTATACTGAACATTCAAGGGAAGGGAAGGAATGATAAAAACATCTCTGTCCCATCCCATAATCCCAGGCGATCGGTAGATTGCTACACTGGTACAGCTACGGATAATATCAGAAAGGGGGTTAGTAATCAGGGAGAGGGTAGTGGAGGTTTATGCAGAATCCTATTTTGGAACGTGGCAGGTCTGCATGCTAAACTCTCTAATCCTGCTTGGACTGACTTTGTAGAAGCTTATGACCCACTATGCTTTCAGGAACCCTGGGTGGATAGTGCGTTGCATATCAACAGGTATAAAACATACCACACCCCGGCGGTACCGTCCAGACATGGGAGGAAGAAGGGAGGTTTATGTATCTATGTTTCTTACAGGTTGATTGTTAAAAAATTAGAATTTACAGTCTTAAACTCCAACTATCAGGTATTAAAATTGCACACAGACAACACACATTGTACCGTCCTTCTGAACTTCTATAATAACTGCTCAAAAGAACTGGCAGGTGTGGTTCTGAAACAGCTACAGAAGGAAATGAATAACGTGCAAGTGGAGATTAACAAGGATATCTGTATAATCTGGGAGGGGACTTTAACACAGCATTATGCCCTTATTCGGAAAGAGGTAACTGTGGTCTAATAACAGAGGAAGGGATCGATGTCACTCACTTCTCGCATTCTTTATTTGGGGACCAATTAAATACCATCAAATATTCTGCAGATTTGGGTTTTGCCAATGAATTATGCTCACCTCCAGTACCGTTTAGCCGTACTTTTAATGCACGGGGTGTGTTCCATTATTGATTATGTCCTAGTGTCTAATAGATATTCAAGTAGATTATGTCATTTTATAACACACAATGTTGCTTTTAGCGACCATTTCCCTATTAGCATTATTCTAGAATTACCAACTAATGCGTCAAATAGAATAGTTAATACTAAACATCTAGTACAGGACATCGCTATTGATAAACGTAATGGATACACTATCAAATGGTCGGGAGTAGATTCCTTATCGTTTACCAAGACACTTCTAATGCAGTGCGAATCTGAATTTGCAGTTTGTCTCGATGAGACTGCTGCTGACTCTGATATTCTTAACTCCTTCTTAAACATTTCATCGGTGATTAAGAAAAATGTATCAGTAGAACGTAAAAAAATCCACATTGTTAAGACGGGCTGGTTCGATACTAATTGTTCTAAAGCCCATGCAGCTTTGAAAAACGTTCTACAAAAACCTGTTAGAGACCAGTCAGAAATTAAGTTGGCAAGAAAGGCATATAGAACCTCGCTTAAAGACCGGAAGGAGGCCATTAGATCTGAAGCATGGCGGGCCCTCCAATTAGCATCAGAATTAAAAGACAATACAGCCTTTTGGAAGGCTGTGAATGCCCCTTTTCTTGCTCCTAAAAATATACCCTACATTGAGATAAGTATTAGTGAGGATCAATTGGCGACACATTTCTCTAAGCTATATTCTAACAGCGTTAATGATATCTGTTGTTATGATTCGGGAATTCAGCCCTTGAATTTCCTCCCTATAGACATTGATTTCACTGTGGAGGAAGTTATAGATGCAATTAACGCAAGCAGGGGAAGGAAAGCTCCTGGCCCTGACCGTGTTCCTGTGGATCTATATAAATCTAATCCCTTCCTATGGGGCACACTTTTAACGTCCGTTTTAAAAGCCTGCTGCAAGCAGGGATTTATCCCCACCTGGTCTGAGACAATTCTTGTACCCATTTTTTAAAAAGGCGATCGCAATGACCCGGTATGTTATAGACCAATTTCACTGCTGAATGCATTTGTGAAAGTGGCCGGTCGAATCATTTTAAATAGATTGCAGACATGGGCGGAGGAGATGAGTATAATTACGGAACTGCAATACGGTTTCCGACAAGGACTAGGTACTATTGAACAAGGCCAAATTTAAATTTAATTTGGGGCACATTCATACAAGCTAAACACAGGAATCTTTTCCTGGCTTTTGTCGACCTGAGTTCGGCATTCGACTGCGTTAGCCACACCAAGCTTTGGTGCATCTTAGATGGTATGGGAGTGGACACCCAACTTATCAATTTTGTAAGGCAACTGTATCAAGATGCGCAGGCCAGTGTTCGATATGGAAGCGCAGGGAGTGTAGTCACAAATTCCCAGTTAGAAAGGGGGTAAGGCAGGGGTGTGTGCTAGCCCCTTTCTTTTTACTTTGTACATAAATGGCTTGGGCACAGTATTATCTAAGGAATGTCAGGACACCCCCGAATCGGTAATCGTCCAAGCGCAGCGTTATTATATGCGGACAATGCCGTCCTATTATCCCGCACACAAATAGGGCTGCAAAGAGTTGTCATTAGTTTTGTAACTTTTATGTCAAATCTGGAACTCCAGGTTAACATTACTAAAATATAGGTAATGAAATGTGGCAAGAATAGTGTAAAGTCTCGAGATGCTTTTATTAATAACAAAAAGCTTGAATTTACGAATTATTTTTCATACCTGGGAATTGTTTTTGAAAAAGGGGTTCATGGGTAAACGCTATAACATCGAGGAAACTGTTATTCGCAAAGGCTACGGCAGCCTTGGTGAACTTTGCCAGGAAGCTGGGAAAACGACCCATTGTTGATTTGATAAAAATTTACAATGCTAAATGTGTTTCAACAGCCACATATGGAGCCGGAATCTGGGGCATTGCAGATGTACAACCTTTACAGTTAGTGGAGAGCGTATTTTTAAGGTATCTAGTAGCGGTCCCTTATAGTACGGCTACATTCATCTGCCATGCAGAACTTGGAATGCCGTATCTATCAGATATCATCAAAATACAGCCGGTCTTACTATGACACAAGATTTGGTCTAGCCTCTCCACTGGCCTTAATCGTGACGTGATAAACGATTGTCTTAAACTGCAAGGGGAGTCGCGTATCCCATGGCTTAACTATGTCAAACATTTTGTGGCTGATTTGGGATGCCCAGAATATTTTTCTAACCCGGCTAGCATTGCTATAGTTCCAAGGAAAGTCTTGAAGACTACCTGTATGGATTTTCTGGGGAATAAAAGACTCTCTCAAGAAATAACCAAACCGTCTGTTAGAGAGAATCAACTGTTACTAATACAACCAGGGATTCAACCATACCTTGCAAGTATGAAGGGGAGCTATGATAGGATGTTGTTAACTCGCTTCCGCTTAGGCAGTTTTTATAGAATGATTGCGTTTTGTAATATGAATGACTGGTTCCGATTTCTAGATCCTTGTCCCTGTGATGACATTTCCACCCAGTCCACCATACATGCTTTGTTTTTCTGTAAATGTAATGCTTTTTTATGGAAAAGATGGATTCTGCCAATTCTAAAGGGGATGGGTTTGAGACAATGTCGTCCTGCTTTTTTTAAACTACAACTTTTAGATGAAGAAATGTTTATTGATTGCTTATCTAAATATTTGAAGGGTGTGATTAGAACCAGAAAATCAATGTTATCTCCCTTATTTTAACTGCTATTTGATTTCATTTTAATACCAGTGTATGTATGGTTTTATTTTTAATATATCCAATGTGATTAATTTATTAACATGTTTGATATTCTCAAATTCTGTACCTCAATGGATATTCAAGATATGAATTTTATCTCTTTTATGTATTGTGCTTTTATGATTTAAGTGTTTAAATCGAATAAAGCTTGTTTTGATTTTGAATTTTTTGAACTATGTTTAGTTTGAAAACAACTAAAGGATCTTTTAAGAGCAACCCTATATTATGTGAAATTTTATTTTTTCATATTTAAGTTTTTTTGCATTTTTAAAGTACCGTGGTAACTTCCTAGATACTTTCACAGAAGTACTGCAGTACTCCGTAAACATTTTTAAAGGCATACATCTATAAAACTTCCCCTACCACTACAGATTTAGCTGCACTGGCTAATTCCTTTCTCTACCCTACAGCATCAGTAATCACCTGTATTTGACATTCAAACAGACACCACAGCAAAAGTGTGGTGTAATCAACATAGATTACTTTTCATTTTGGAAGTGCTTTCTTTAACCAACAATATTGCATTTTTTCATTGTCTTGTACCGCAGTATACTGCGGCCTGAGATATCACTACATATTTATGCCTTATAACTTAACAGCTACTGAACTAATTCACTTCAAATCCTAAAAAGGTTCATCTACACACCACAATCTATATTCCTGCCAAATTTCATTAAACCTCTGCCATTTATCCACTACGTGTAAGTTCAAAGTCTGTGGAAGAAAAACCTTTTTGGGACCCACTTTAGTCTTTGCACCCCTTTAACAAATGACCACAAAACTTTCCATCATCAGCCAATGTAGAAAAAGCAATAGACCTGCAAAGTTTCTTAGAGATTCGTCAAGTGGAGGCTAAGTAATTTGCACGCACAAATCAGAGGAATTGCTAACTATAACTACAAAGTGGCTACTGCCACATATACATATTTGCTACCTGCTCCAGATCTAGTTAGCTGTTGTACTACCTATCTGCTTGTATAATGACACATTCTATATTTTTAAAATGACTAAATGTCAATGGTGTATGTTCTGCAGGCTAACATAGGGCATAAATGTAGGAAACTATATATGAGTGTTTATTAAATCAAAGTGCGGGGTGCGGGGGACTGGACTGGACCGGGACCACAAATCCCAGCACCCATAGCGGCTCGCTGCCGCGTTTGGTGGCATTTCGCGCCTGGAGGCGCTTCAAAATCAGCTGAGGGCTCCCGCAGCGCGGAACGCCTGTCTTACTTGTTTTTTGTGCCACTGCTGCTGCCACATCACCACGAAGTGCGGGGGACTGGACTGGACCGGTACCACAAATCCCAGCACCCATAGCGGCTCGCTGCCGCGTTTGGTGGCATTTCGCGCCTGGAGGCGCTTCAAAATCAGCTGAGGGCTCCCGCAGCACGGGACGCCTGGCTTACTTGTTTTTGTGCCACTGCTGCTGCCACATCGCCACAAAGTGCGGGGGACTGGACTGGACCGGTACCACAAATCCCAGCACCCATAGCGGCTCGCTGCCGCGTTTGGTGGCATTTCGCACCTGGAGGCGCTTCAAAATCAGCTGAGGGCTCCCGCAGTGTGGGATGCGCACGGACGCTCCAGGGCCAAGGGCGGGCCCGTCCTTGCCCGTCATTGACAGGAAGAGGCAGGGCAGGGCCACCCCCCCTTTCATCAGGCTCCCGGCCTTTTTTGACGGATGATGGATGACACCCGCCTGTGAGGTACTGTGTTTATCTTCCCTTTTTCTCCCAGCCTCATTTGTTGGCTCCACGGGGAAATTGATTTGGATTTTATCATTGCAAGAAAACTGGAACTGGAAATTGAGACTGTTTGCCGACACTGTTTCCTCGTTTGTCAAGCCACTATTCGAATTAACCGCAGGGTGATTGACTGACTGACTGATAGACTCTTTGGAACTGTTTCGCGCTTGTGATACTTGTCTTGATACTTAAAAAATATCATTTAACAAAGAGCCTGCTCAGATACCGCATTAATTTACTGTACATTGTGTAGTCCCGGGGCCTTTGTAATGTCTAATAGATCGTTGTTTGTTAGTAATTGTGCGGTCGCCTCTGAGTCGCCTCTGAGTCTGATTGTATTAGGCTGTCTGACCCTGCTAGACTCTACTCGGGGTTTTATACCCATACACCTTACTTTGAAAGAGTCCAAGCCCAAATTTGTTCAAGTAATATTAAGGAGGAATAAAGAAACAATGGGCAAAAGGAAAGCGGAAAACATGTTAAAGGCGGCAGGGACATATAATTCCCTAATGAAGTATTTATCGGGAGCCATGCGAGCAATAGAAAAACAAATACACACAGTAGAAGTAACGTTAAATCAAGGCATCAAGGTAGGAGAGGGAGCTATAGGGCCCACATATTCAGAGTGTTTAGTCACGAGGCCCTCACTCCCTAATGATATAAGAAAATCAAACTCAATAGTTCATGCTAATGGGTGTGTGCAGGACATGTCTGATTATATCCACGTGTCCGATCAGGAACACGAAACCCAGCCTCCTCAAAGCGCCCTAGAAATCCCGAGGCATCTCTAGTGACCCTAGGTAAAGAGACACATACAATTAGACCTAATGTACCTGGGAAAAAGCGAAAGAAAGCCAATAACAAGTCTAAACCTGATAAGGGGGGGAAAGGGCAACCAGTTCTAGCTACTTGCAAAAATAATCATAACGAGGACTATGATAAATTTTCTCTCAAAATAGATGGTCTTCAAAAAACATTTGCTGATGCTCTAGAGAATTTATTGAAAAGGGTAACAGCTATCGAAAACATTTTGAGGAAAGGCAAAATTGATTGTCTTGATAATGACACGACAAACTCACTGATTCTGGTAGCAGGTTCAAGTAAGGATTCTTTGCCCCCCCAGGTTGACCATTTACCTAATAGAGCTCCTAATACCGAGCCATATGCTAATCAAGGTCTATCAAAGCGCCATAGCAACAGACAAACAATGATAGGCCGTAGTCCATCGATAGCATCTACAAGTAAATGGACCGGCCATAGCCACAACTCTATAGGGGTAATCTCCCAACCGGATTCCGGAATAAATCCGACCTTAGGTCCCTCCCGTCTAATTAAGCAAAACGAGGGAGGCACTAGGCTGGATCTGCCTCCGGCAGCCACTCCATACACCATTGTCTTGGCAAACGTTCCTCAAATTCCATCACCGTCATACGAAACATGGGAAGCGCTAAGAAACAAGGCTCTCTTTTGGCTCGGTAATAAACCGGGCTAACAGAGGTTCTATTTGGAGAATTTAAAATGGCCAGAAGAGTTGGGTGGGTGGGGAGAAGGGATAAAATACTCCCAGGTGACTGCAGTGTTTTGACCTTCAGGACACCACAATTGATACATGAGATTCTCTCTAGACTGGGTAATGACTGTGTTACGACCAGGGACATTAATGTTTTGCCTCTTGGCTACTTTTATCCCCTCTGAACCGTACACAGACATATCCTAAAGTGAGGGGTTCTTTGGCGTTCCATCGCACCCACCTGGCATAACCACGTACAATAGATTTGGTATACTCCCTTCACTAGAAGACATTGACTGACTCGCTATTTCGGGTAGACAAGTAGACCAAAATGTAGCTGAAGCAAAGATCTTCACTGCTTCGAAATCAACCCATTATGACTTGGTGGAACTTCCTACCGAAATT
This sequence comes from Calotriton arnoldi, assembly GCA_963921515.1. Lineage (NCBI taxonomy): Eukaryota > Metazoa > Chordata > Amphibia > Caudata > Salamandridae > Calotriton > Calotriton arnoldi. The sequence goes on from CAWUFW010009018.1 coordinate 346,981, forward strand.
ACATATGTAACAAATGATGCAAATAGCCCCTGTTCCCCCCGTCATTCTAGGTCACAAGCTGATTATAACATCAGTATAGATCCGGATAGCGATAGTACTATACTGAACATTCAAGGGAAGGGAAGGAATGATAAAAACATCTCTGTCCCATCCCATAATCCCAGGCGATCGGTAGATTGCTACACTGGTACAGCTACGGATAATATCAGAAAGGGGGTTAGTAATCAGGGAGAGGGTAGTGGAGGTTTATGCAGAATCCTATTTTGGAACGTGGCAGGTCTGCATGCTAAACTACTATCAGGTATTAAAATTGCACACAGACAACACACATTGTACCGTCCTTCTGAACTTCTATAATAACTGCTCAAAAGAACTGGCAGGTGTGGTTCTGAAACAGCTACAGAAGGAAATGAATAACGTGCAAGTGGAGATTAATAAGGATATCTGTATAATCTGGGGAGGGGACTTTAACACAGCATTATGCCCTTATTCGGAAAGAGGTAACTGTGGTCTAATAACAGAGGAAGGGATCGATGTCACTCACTTCTCGCATTCTTTATTTGGGGACCAATTAAATACCATCAAATATTCTGCAGATTTGGGTTTTGCCAATGAATTATGCTCACCTCCAGTACCGTTTAGCCGTACTTTTAATGCACGGGGTGTGTTCCATTATTGATTATGTCCTAGTGTCTAATAGATATTCAAGTAGATTATGTCATTTTATAACACACAATGTTGCTTTTAGCGACCATTTCCCTATTAGCATTATTCTAGAATTACCAACTAATGCGTCAAATAGAATAGTTAATACTAAACATCTAGTACAGGACATCGCTATTGATAAACGTAATGGATACACTATCAAATGGTCGGGAGTAGATTCCTTATTGTTTACCAAGACACTTCTAATGCAGTGCGAATCTGAATTTGCAGTTTGTCTCGATGAGACTGCTGCTGACTCTGATATTCTTAACTCCTTCTTAAACATTTCATCGGTGATTAAGAAAAATGTATCAGTAGAACGTAAAATAAATCCACATTGTTAAGACGGGCTGGTTCGATACTAATTGTTCTAAAGCCCATGCAGCTTTGAAAAACGTTCTACAAAAACCTGTTAGAGACCAGTCAGAAATTAAGTTGGCAAGAAAGGCATATAGAACCTCGCTTAAAGACCGGAAGGAGGCCATTAGATCTGAAGCATGGCGGGCCCTCCAATTAGCATCAGAATTAAAAGACAATACAGCCTTTTGGAAGGCTGTGAATGCCCCTTTTCTTGCTCCTAAAAATATACCCTCCATTGAGATAAGTATTAGTGAGGATCAATGGGTGACACATTTCTCTAAGCTATATTCTAACAGCGTTAATGATATCTGTTGTTATGATTCGGGAATTCAGCCCTTGAATTTCCTCCCTATAGACATTGATTTCACTGTGGAGGAAGTTATAGATGCAATTAACGCAAGCAGGGGAAGGAAAGCTCCTGGCCCTGACAGTGTTCCTGTGGATCTATATAAATCTAATCCCTTCCTATGGGGCACACTTTTAACATCCGTTTTAAAAGCCTGCTGAAAGCAGGGATTTATCCCCACCTGGTCTGAGACAATTCTTGTACCCATTTTTTAAAAAGGCGATCGCAATGACCCAGTATGTTATAGACCAATTTCACTGCTGAATGAATTTGTGAAAGTGGCCGGTCGAATCATTTTAAATAGATTGCAGACATGGGCGGAGGAGATGGGTATAATTACGGAACTGCAATACGGTTTCCGACAAGGACTAGGTACTATTGAACAAGGCCAAATTTAAATTTAATTTGGGGCACATTCATACAAGCTAAACACAGGAATCTTTTCCTGGCTTTTGTCGACCTGAGTTCGGCATTCGACTGCGTTAGCCACACCAAGCTTTGGTGCATCTTAGATGGTATGGGAGTGGACACCCAACTTATCAATTTTGTAAGGCAACTGTATCAAGATGCGCAGGCCAGTGTTCGATATGGAAGCGCAGGGAGTGTAGTCACAAATTCCCAGTTAGAAAGGGGGTAAGGCAGGGGTGTGTGCTAGCCCCCTTTCTTTTTACTTTGTACATAAATGGCTTGGGCACAGTATTATCTAAGGAATGTCAGGACACCCCCCGAATCGGTAATCGTCCAAGCGCAGCGTTATTATATGCGGACAATGCCGTCCTATTATCCCGCACACAAATAGGGCTGCAAAGAGTTGTCATTAGTTTTGTAACTTTTATGTCAAATCTGGAACTCCAGGTTAACATTACTAAAATATAGGTAATGAAATGTGACAAGAATAGTGTAAAGTCTCGAGATGCTTTTATTAATAACAAAAAGCTTGAATTTACGAATTATTTTTCATACCTGGGAATTGTTTTTGAAAAAAGGGGTTCATGGGTAAACGCTATAACATCGAGGAAACTGTTATTCGCAAAGGCTACGGCAGCCTTGGTGAACTTTGCCAGGAAGCTGGGAAAACGACCCATTGTTGATTTGATAAAAATTTACAATGCTAAATGTGTTTCAACAGCCACATATGGAGCCGGAATCTGGGGCATTGCAGATGTACAACCTTTACAGTTAGTGGAGAGCGTATTTTTAAGGTATCTAGTAGCGGTCCCTTATAGTACGGCTACATTCATCTGCCATGCAGAACTTGGAATGCCGTATCTATCAGATATCATCAAAATACAGCCGGTCTTACTATGACACAAGATTTGGTCTAGCCTCTCCACTGGCCTTAATCGTGACGTGATAAACGATTGTCTTAAACTGCAAGGGGAGTCGCGTATCCCATGGCTTAACTATGTCAAACATTTTGTGGCTGATTTGGGATGCCCAGAATATTTTTCTAACCCGGCTAGCATTGCTATAGTTCCAAGGAAAGTCTTGAAGACTACCTGTATGGATTTTCTGGGGAATAAAAGACTCTCTCAAGAAATAACCAAACCGTCTGTTAGAGAGAATCAACTGTTACTAATACAACCAGGGATTCAACCATACCTTGCAAGTATGAAGGGGAGCTATGATAGGATGTTGTTAACTCGCTTCCGCTTAGGCAGTTTTTATAGAATGATTGCATTTTGTAATATGAATGACTGGTTCCGATTTCTAGATCCTTGTCCCTGTGATGACATTTCCACCCAGTCCACCATACATGCTTTGTTTTTCTGTAAATGTTATGCTTTTTTACGGAAAAGATGGATTCTGCCAATTCTAAAGGGGATGGGTTTGAGACAATGTCGTCCTGCCTTTTTTAAACTACAACTTTTAGATGAAGAAATGTTTATTGATTGCCTATCCAAATATTTGAAGGGTGTGATTAGAACCAGAAAATCAATGTTATCTCCCTTATTTTAACTGCTATTTGATTTCATTTTAATACCAGTGTATGTATGGTTTTATTTTTAATATATCCAATGTGATTAATTTATTAACATGTTTGATATTCTCAAATTCTGTACCTCAATGGATATTCAAGATATGAATTTTATCTCTTTTATGTATTGTGCTTTTATGATTTAAGTGTTTAAATCGAATAAAGCTTGTTTTGATTTTGAATTTTTTGAACTATGTTTAGTTTGAAAACAACTAAAGGATCTTTTAAGAGCAACCCTATATTATGTGAAATTTTATTTTTTCATATTTAAGTTTTTTTTGCATTTTTAAAGTACCGTGGTAACTTCCTAGATACTTTCACAGAAGTACTGCAGTACTCCGTAAACATTTTTTAAAGGCATACATCTATAAAACTTCCCCTACCACTACAGATTTAGCTGCACTGGCTAATTCCTTTCTCTACCCTACAGCATCAGTAATCACCTGTATTTGACATTCAAACAGACACCACAGCAAAAGTGTGGTGTAATCAACATAGATGACTTTTCATTTTGGAAGTGCTTTCTTTAACCAACAATATTGCATTTTTTCATTGTCTTGTACCGCAGTATACTGCGGCCTGAGATATCACTACATATTTATGCCTTATAACTTAACAGCTACTGAACTAATTCACTTCAAATCCTAAAAAGGTTCATCTACACACCACAATCTATATTCCTGCCAAATTTCATTAAACCTCTGCCATTTATCCACTACATGTAAGTTCAAAGTCTGTGGAAGAAAAACCTGTTTTGGGACCCACTTTAGTCTTTGCACCCCTTTAACAAATGACCACAAAACTTTCCATCATCAGCCAATGTAGAAAAGCAATAGACCTGCAAAGTTTCTTAGAGATTCGTCAAGTGGAGGCTAAGTAATTTGCACGCACAAATCATAGGAATTGCTAACTATAACTACAAAGTGGCTACTGCCACATATACATATTTGCTACCTGCTCCAGATCTAGTTAGCTGTTGTACTACCTATCTGCTTGTATAATGACACATTCTATATTTTTAAAATGACTACATATCAATGGTGTATGTTCTGCAGGCTAACATAGGGCATAAATGTAGGAAACTATATATGAGTGTTTATTAATTCAAACACAATAACTTCTGAATGACTTAAAAGTGCTTTGTGTATTTAGTGTTCTGGTTGGAGGCAATATTGGAAATACACAGAACAGTTAATTTAGACTTTATCCCAAGTCCATAAAATTTCTTGTAGACATAGAATCAAAAAGGACATACATATTTACTAGGACTGTGCTGTAACCAAACCTCAAAACCAAGGTTCTGTGTGAGAAGCTGCAAATTATTTGTCATGTAATGGGGTCAATAGTGGTAGACCAAATGTACTATTCCACTACATACTGGTTCTGTAGGAAGGTTTCTGATTAAAATGTCCTAATTGTGCAATTTAAATGAGGCACATACCAATCTTCATTCATTTTTGTGTTACCTCTCCTCTTGAACAGTCTATGATCCAATTTCAAGACCAAATGTATAAGGTCAGGGCAGAGATTTGGTGGGCACACCAGCTATGCTTAGACCTATTTGAGGTCATCCCTTATCATTATAATCATTGTCAATGAATTTATTACACACCATACTATCATGAAGGATTCCATGCTCAGTCACAATTATGGACACCATAAAGATTAAAACATGTATGTCCTCAATGCCCTTCCGAATCAGGAGAAATTTAAATTAAGGCCAACATGATATGGCATATTATTCCATGGAGTCGCTGTTGATTCTCTTCTGAGCAATCATTATTTTGCCAGAGAAAGACAAACTGGTTTGCACAGCTGTAGTGGTCTTCCAAGCATTCTGGAGCCAACTCACAGAGCTTTTTGTGAACCAGTTTGAGAGAGGTGAACTGAATCTTCTAACTTACAGGGAACCAATGTAATTCTCTTCAGTGGTAAGTGTTAGGATTTATTGGAGGAAGATTCATTACTGCTCAATGTGCTGTTTTGCAAAACTTGAATTTATGAATAGTTGACTTGGAGAACCCATGATACTGCCTGTTAAAATAAACTAGCTTTGCACCCAGTTGCTATAATAGCTATGTGCTTCTCTTCCAACAATGTTTCAAGATGTTCGAGGAGTCGAAAGTGATGGCTGGTAGATGAGATAAGTGAGTTAACTTGCTAGTCTAGTGAGACTCTGTGATCACAAATCATCTTTAAATCTGTAATCCTGTCCCGAGATGGTAAAATATTGTTTCCCTTCTTAAAGATTGTAAGGAAATCAAGTCCTTGTTTCTTTCTAAAGTAAAATGTAATCACTAAGCACTCAATCTCTTTTGTTAAGGCTTGAAACCATCCAGTTATGGTAGATACTAAAAACCTCTGTTACTCTCTTTCCACTGTGACACCCGCCTGAATAATTAAGTAAAATACCATCTGAATATCGTTGGTGTAGTTGTCAAGTTTTAGTATGAAGGAACACAGGAAGTCATTGAGTGGTTTACCTTAAACTTTCACAGAAACGGGGACAAATTTGAGCCCTGTGGACCTCCAAAACTGACTTTTCTAAGGGGATGGATCACAAATACCTTAATAGACTTACCCTCTAAAAAAGATATGAACCACTTCACACTGATCTTTGCCAGCCCCACCATATCCCTTTATCCATTTCAGAAAATGGACATCATCTTTAGCTTGAGCTAATCCATATTTATTCCGAGGTTATTAATGTCTCTAATATACCCTATGAGAGACCTCTTTGTTTCTCTGTACAAATAAAAAAACATCATCATTCCACTGAACCACTGACAATTAAAGATTTTTTCATTTAACTCTATAAGGCCATAGAAATGTAAAATGGCAAATTACCAGAGGATCCTAATGGTATTGCTCAAGCAACAGCGTTTCTACCCAAGTATGAAAGTGCAGTGTGTTCAGAGGATCCGGAGATTGTTTTGCATGGATGATCTTGGAAATTGTCCTGGGAAGAATTTTTTTTATGTGTTTAAAATATGGTGTTCTGCATGCCTTGTAATGCACCCAAATATTTGTCTCAGTTATGTGTGCCACTGATCACATTGCTGCAAAGACTGGAAAGATCACATGCTCACATTCATCCTTCTCTATAATATTTTAACATAAAACCAGTTGGTTTAAAAGAGGTACTGTTTGACAAGCTCGTTCATGACATCAAAAATACCAAAACACCACTGTATCAATGAAAAGCGTGACCCCACATTTAAACATGGATATTCATAACTTACCATTACAATGCTTAGAAGTTCTGTTGAAGGGTGGGGAGCAAATGCTGCAGCATAGAGAAACTTTTCTTGCAGGGTTACTTGATTTTTGTTGTTGAAATCTAGGAACTCAGAAAGGGCTGACAAGGAGGCAGTGGACTGCGCAGCTACTGCAGAATCAATCAGAAAGGGCCTGCAAAACAATACACAAATCAAATCAATACCCCTTTCAGCAAAGCCAAGCTAAATATGAAATCAGCGGCTATGTATGCATTGGGTTTTGCATTTTGTAACATGTCATGGCTGAAATGTAGTATAAAGGACATCGGGCTACCCGCCAATGGGAATCTGGGTATATAACCAAAAGGAACAACAAAGTTCCTAGTGGACTTCAGAGAATAGTACATTCTTTTGGTGGAAATACAGACATGTTAGGAGAATGAGTAAGTATAACGGTGAAGAAAATAAACATTCTTTCAAGACACAATAAGGCAGTGATGGTAGAAGGTGCCCAGTCAGTCAGTCAGAAATCTTTATTTGGTAAACATAAAAGTTGACCATAAAAGTACATTGCACAATCCAGCAATAACAATATCTTAAAATAATATAAAAATACAATTATCTCAGATTCACATCATAATAGTTTTACGATATTTAAAAATATTTTTTAAAAAGGCTGTCACAGAGGCAATCGTAAATTTATCATCTAAGGTTTGTAGCACCAAAAATGCAGGTCGGCATTGTCTCAAGCCAAATTATCTCAATACAGGGATAATCCATTTCCTTCTCGGACTGGTATAAAATTTACAAAAAAACAATATATGTATGGTCGACTGTGCAGAAATATCATCGCAGGGGCAATTACATAACATTTTTGACCAGTCATTCCGTTCGGGAAAGCTTAAGGATCTAAATAAAATATTCAGTCTAAAACATGATAGCAAGAATCTATCATAGTCTCCAGTAACTAACAAAATGTATGGTTGTATTGTTGGAGTTGCCAAAATGATATAATGGGTTTGAACCGTTGATTTACTCATTTCTAAGGTGGTTCTGCATTCGCCCAAAAAACGCAAACAGCTAGCTTTAAGTTCTTTCCTGGGGACTTCACACATAGAATCTGGATCATTAAAATATTCTACATGTCCAAATTTAACAAGAAACATTTTAATATACTCTAACCATTTTATGTTCTTAACCCCATCAATCCCCAGGGCGTCCTTCAGGATGTGGCGATTAAAATCAGTCTCATCGGCAGTCCACACTCTATGCCACAATAAGATTGGCTGGATCTTGATAATAGCCTCTAAATAGGGCATGCCCAATTCCAAGTGACAAACATGTGTTGAGGTGCTATCTGGTACTGCCAGGAGAAACCTAAAAAACTTATTTTCTACCACTTGTAATGAGCCTACATTGGCGTACCCCCATATTCCCGCAGCATATGTGACAATAGCTACACACTTTGCTCTATAGATCTGAAGCAATTCAACCGGAGGACGTCTTCCTAATTTCCTGCTGAAATTAGATAATGCCATCAGAGATTTAATAAAAAGTAGCTTTCTTGCTTTCACCGCCTGAACCCATGTTCCCGTGTGATCAAATAAAATTCCTAAATAGGAAAAAGTTTTTGTGTGCTCGATTGCCTTCGATTGTATAAAAAGAGTGTTAATTTTCTTGTTGCTTCCAGCCCCACAGTTCATATTAAATGTTTTTGAACAGTTTATAGTGAGGCTCAAATTTGACATACAATTAGCAAACGAGTTAACAACCCTTTGAAGACCTAGCGGCGTACGGGCCATTAAAACCGCGTCGTCCGCGTACAACAATGCGGGAACGGGACGATTCGCTACTGTTGGCAAATCGTTGCACTCCTGGATCAAATTTGTTTCTAGACCATTTATATAAAGTGTGAAAATGGAAGGAGCAAGGATACAGCCTTGTCTTCCACCTTTCATCACTCTAAAGTGCTTGGTACATTCTCCACCCAACCCGTAATGTACCCTTGCCTGTGCCTTTGAATAAATCTGTTTTAAAAAGAAACTATTAAAACATCCATCCTTTTTTTAAGTTTAAAGTGAAAGTTTATTAAAGTAATTTGCAATGATAACAAGTTAAAAGATCAACAAGAAAACATTAAAACAAAAATAAGCTTCATACATTTTGAAAACAGAAACATATGATAAACACCAGCAAGAAAATATAAATGAATATTAATAATGTAGCAAGCATGGAATAAACACTGAAGAAATTCCTATAAAGAGAAACATAACATATTGAAAAGAAATAAATATTTTAACAACACATTACATCAAGGAGGTTTAGGTACCTCTTCAATTCGTGGGTTATGGGAATTTGTAGAAAGAACAGAATTGTCTAAAAATGAGGTGATTGGGAGCCATAAGTAGTCTCTTTTAATGGCTAACGAAACAGGTTGAACATAAGCCCTATCAAGCCTATGATGATAACAAACACCATACCACCATGCCTGAAAGGAAATTTGAGAGGAATCCTTCCAGGATTTAGTGATCTGCTGAAAAGCTACTGCTAGAAGTAAATCAATTATGTAAAAATTATTAGATTGAGATGACCAATACTCTGAAGCACTACCCAGAAAAACATTAACAAAATTAAAAGGAGAATGAGAGTTAAAAATTAAATTAATTTGTTTCCAGACTTTCAACCAAAAGTCATAAATAAGGGAGCATTCAAATAGCATATGTTTAAGGTCTGCAAACGGGTGGTCACAAGACCAGCATTTAGGAGAAAGTGTTGGGTTTAATGTATGAAGCTTAACAGGTGTAATAAATAATCTATTATATGTAAAAAATAATGTTTGAGTAGTGTTTGCCGCCCTAGAGGACCTTCTTATTTTAGACCATATCGTATTCCATAGGGAAATAGGGAAGATAAATTGAAGATCAATTTCCCAGCAAATTTCAACATCGGCTTTGTCTCTATCTACTAGAACTGGATTCAAATGCTTATAAATTTGAGACGCAGAGGGCAGAGTGTCTAATAAATTGGGAAGAAGAGAAGGAGAGGAAGCAGAGATTTGTTCGGAGGAAAGGCTGTGATAAGACATTTGTATCACTCGAATGAGTATGTTATAATTATTTTCATATGAAGCTGGAAAAGAAAAAATTGTTTGAGCGTCAGAAAAGGAGAGACTGTCGCCATCCTGGCATAATTGAGAGACGTGTTTTAAACCCTTAGAATGCCAATCTCTCCAAAAAATGACCCTATTTTTTATTTTAATCAAAACATTATACCAAACAGAAGAGGCTAAAAATTTCTCTCTAGATGATTTGAATGACATAAAAGCGGGAGAAAGAATCCTACATGTGTTTTTGAAAATTGGAGGGGATAAGAAAAATGGTTTAGAAGAAAAAGATAAACATTCTAGCAAAGAGAAGGGGTTGAAAAAGATTTCTCCAGCTCAGCCCATAGGGGGATAGGAGTATTCTCATTATTTTGTAATAAAAAGGCCGACTGTTTAAGACAGAAAGCCAGATGGTATTTGATAAAGTCCGGAAAATTAACACCACCTAGAGACTTTGGTTTTTAAGTTTATATAAAGACATCCTAGATTTTTTCCCATTCCATAAAAATTTAGTTAAAATTGAGTAAATGCTTTTAAAATAATATTTAGGGATATTGACAGGTATGTTAGAGATATAAAATAGTACAATAGGAACAAGCATCATCTTGATGGAATCAAGACGACCCCACCAAGATAAGAACAGGGGATTCCATCGAGAAGGGAGATCACGCAAAGTTGTAGACAAGGAGTTAAAATTCAGAGTGACGGAATTTTTAACAGAGTCAGAAAACAATAAGCCAAGGTATTTAATGTGAATGGGATCTATCACCCAGGTTTCCTGCAGAATAAGGATCTCAAATTTGCCCACAAAATCGGTCCACACTTCGTTAGCCACCTTGCTTTTTAAGCCCGCCACATTCCAGGATAAGAGCAGACACTAATCTTTTCTACTTCCTCTACCACTACAGTCCCCTTGTTCTCCATTCGGCTTCCCTGGTATGTGGTTAACATGTGAGATGGACTGTACAGTAACTGCGTCGGTGTTATCTAGAACTATTTTGCTCGTAGACCAAACAACATTTATCGTAGCATCCGAGTATACGAGGTTTTTGTTTATTACTTTATTGTAAATTCGTCATTCTCTCAATGATAGAGACCCCATCTCTATTTAAAACAGCTGGCTGAGTAGGAGCCGAAGTTTGTAGTCAGTCCACTGATTCGAGATTGACAAGTGGGTTGAAACGATTATATGTTGGGAGATTAAATTGATGTCTGTTGCTCAGGTTTAGTGCTTCCCTTTTTGACTGGGCCGGATTATAAATGGGCTGATAAAAAAAACCTAATGGGACTAAATTAACGCCATGCCCTAAGATGGTATGGTTTCCGGCTCTACTCAAAATCAGTTGGACTAACTGGGGAGTTCTGAGGGTCAGCACCACACAATCTCCCAGCAAATTCTTCCTTCCTCTACCTACCCAACTTACTCTCCTAATCATCTTAAATTCTTCAAATAGCCTCTCTGTTAGGCCCGTCCTTAAACCGAGCCAGTGTATTGTCTTATTCCTTAAAATCTCCCAGGTTTCGACCATCCCTTCTTGTATTTTCGGAACATTCGCTAATACCACTACGTACGGTGTAGCCGCTGGTGGTAAATCCAGACTTATCATAGGCCTCTCTGTTACATTTTCATTCTGGCACCTAGAGGTATTATTTGGTCCACTTGGAGAAGGGGGATACTTATTCGTGCTTGGAATCAAGGGGATATCAAGGGGGTGAATCTCTCGATTAACAAAAGGGCTATATTGGGCTGAATCATATAGTGCTTGCTGAGTTCTCTCATTAGATGCGGGGGCATGATGATCGATATGACTCCTCACAAAGTTAAGTTTGTTAGTCTGATTACTCACGTAGGCAGTTGGTAGCTCTTGCGTGGGGGGCCGGTCGGAGGACTGTACTTTATCTAAACATTTACGTAACGCTTCCTCTATCGTGGCGACTTTACGCGATAACCCGCCTAAGCTATCCCTTAGGAAGGTGTCTAACGCCTCCACCCTCTTCTTTAAATTCTCCACCTCGTTCTGAATGCAGGTATTAATACTGATACTAGCTATGGGTTTGTCTGATTTATGTATCAACTTAGATTTACCCCTTTTACTAACCTTTTTGCTAGTTAAGGGGGGGACCCCTCTTATTTTTGTAACAATTTCTCCTGTTCTAGAGGGAGCAATATCAGGATTTCTCGCACGCTTGGTAGGTGGTTGTGTGTCATAGTCGTGCTCGCTTCCTGATATATTATCCGTGAGGTTCATAACGCAGCCATTTGTATTTGACATAGGCCTAACAACTTCTTCATATGAAGTATGCCCCTCTTGTGTAAATATAACCGGTTGCGTTTCCCCCTCTGAGCCAGTATTTCCAGGTTTTAATGCCTCTACCACTGTAATAATTTGTTGCTCGATTACGCCTACAGCACCCGTTAGATAACTAAGCAGGGTCTGACGTGAACGCGCCCCTGGTTTTTCAGTACCTTTTACTTGGGCGCTTGCCGCTTTTCTTTTCCCCATATTAACTTTTTAAGCGAAAGTACTACAGGCTGACTACAGTCTGACTGCCCCGAACGTCTTTAAAATAAAAAAGCAACAATAACAATAACTGAATTATTTTCAAAATTAATGAAACAGATAATTATAGTAGCAACCACTAATAAGATGGCAAAATCATGTGCGAAAAATCTAATTCTTTTAACGTGTTCCTTCTCCACCTATGCAATACAGTCTAAGTCAAAGTCACAGTACCTTCAGGGCAGAATCAAAAGGCGTGGCCCTGCCCGGTATCTACCGGTCTATGACGGGCAAAGACGGGCCCGTCTTGGCCCAATCTTCGCCCGGGCCGAGCCCGGGCACGCCCCGCGCACATCCCGCACTGCGGGACCGCCACAAGGTATTTCAAGCCCCTCCAGGGACTAGGGCTAAAGTACAGGGTGCGGTTGGGCCAGGGGCCAGCAGCAAAGGTCCAATTCCCCTTGTGTCGGTCTCCCGCGCTGTGGGACCGCCGCGAGGTATTTCAAGCCCCTCCAGGGACTAGGGCTAAAGTGCAGGGTGCGGTTGGGCCAGGGGCCAGCAGCAAAGGTCCAGTTCTCCTTGTGTCGGTCTCCCGCGCTGTGTGCAGCTCCGTCCGCAATGTTAAAAGTGCATGGTTTGCATTGCCATGCACAACGTGACATAGGTACCCCCCCAAGTGCAGCCCCCCAGCCCCCCCCAGGCCCCCGAAGCAATTACCGCCGGCCTTTCCATGGCGGCATCGCCGCCGTGGAAAGGCTTTAAATATGCACATCATAATATGGATGGCGGTGCCACCATATTATGCCCCAGATCCGCACGGCAGGCAATCGTAACGATTGCCTGCCGGCGGAAAAGCGGCGGACGGTCTTTCCGTCCGCCGCGGTGCCCCCCGCCATACTAATATGGCGGGGGTAAATCAGGTACAGATGGTGGGCGGATCGTCACCGCCGGCCCGGCGGTGGTGATCCGGCCGCCATTCTAATAGGCCCCTAAATTATCAACTCAACTTGTTACTAAAAATGTCACATAATCATTAATCACAAATTAAGATTTAGCACAATGATAATCATATAAAGTTTCTGGACTAAGGCCGGCTGCTAGTGATCAACTTCAGGCATACACTACAATTTAAGAAACACAACAAACCAGTGTCAAAGAGGATAAAGACTTACACACCAAAGACACTTCTTGATATGTTTTAATGCCTGATAATTTAAATGCAGGTACCAACCATTTCTTTCTCAGTCCACAGTCTCTCTAGTGTCGGTGCAGAATTTAAAGGCCAGATGTTTCCCATTCCAGTTGTTACTTAAAGATGTGTCTAGTAAAATTCCATGGAAAAAAAATAATGAGCAACTATCTCACTTTCAGGGAAATCAGCTACTTAAGATAAAGTTAAGGGACCCAAGTAGTATCTATTAGGGAAAACTAAATTAATAAGAGCTCACTCTCAAGCTTGCAGAGAAAATGACATCTAAAGTACCAGCATCATTCTTCTTTAAGCAAGCATAACAGGTTTACAGTCATAGATACTAGATTGGTCCAGTCTTTAATGCCCCAAAGGTTACAACAATGGTTGAACAGAAACAACCAAGAAGACAATTGGTTTGATTATTCTCCAAGAGTCCTGTGAGAGTAACTCTGAATGGCTTATTGGTCAGTGAGGCTCAACACTGAAACAAAGCATCGCCGGATTTGTACAAGTTCTCTAGACAATGTTGTCATAATCAGTTTAAGCTACCTTTTCAGAAGTCAGTTTTTAATGGCAGCAAATTTAATACATACATTTGACACACAATCTAGGCCCAGCTCCCTAAGGAGCTACATTGAGAGCTTTGGCATTATATATTGTTAACCTTGAGGACAGTTGGTCAATTGCCACATGATAAGTATGTTTTATATCTACTTTAAACATACTTCCTTTCTGACACATGCAGCCTCTTATTTGGAACATACCAAAATATTGGCTACAGTGACCAAATTAATCCGTCAAGGAACAACTTTTTCTTATTTAATGGGGAGGGTTGTTTATAATTATGTGGCACTGCAGTGGGTCCATTTATTTGTCCAATTATATGTTACTTTTATAATTGGGTATTTTGAGAAGATGCATGCCTGGAGCACAGATCTGGAACATCACCATAGAGATAGCCTGATCTGGATATGTTATAGTGACAATCATTTTAAAATATGGAATTCCAGTAAGGAGAGACCAAAAGAATATGTTGCACTGTTGAACTATAATCCCTAGGGATTGAAATTAACAATTCTGATATCTGTCCCTAGATTATCCTGATTCGAGTATTGCAGTTATACATAAATCTCTGAACATGTCCTTTGTAAGAAAAGAAACTTCAAATTCCATAGGCACACATAGTTGCCATTGAGGCAGCACAGTCAAACCTTTGCCATTAGAGGAATTTCTCCATGATAAGCAAAATTGTGCACCAAACGAGGAATACAAATGTGTTGTTAATGGCATGATGATACACTTTGCCAAGTGTATGTATCTGGAATACTGAATGACACTGGAAGCAAGACTGAACTGAGAGATAGACAAGAACTACTTGTGGGCAGGATAAGAGGTAGGAATAAGGAGAAAAGAGTAGAACCTACAGCTATTCAGTTTACAACCCAAAAAGTTTGCAAAGCCCTCAAAATGCACTGGAAGGTTTTGCTCCTGGATGCCCTCTAAACAATCTTTTGGATCCTAAACTCAGTATGGTTTTCCATAAATATTGTAGTTAATTTATAATCAACCCATTAAAAAAGGGCATTGCTACAAAAGAAGGGGATCTACAAAGGTAGAGGCAGCAACATATGTGGGTTAGTGTTGACCAAACGTTCTAACATCACTGCTAATAATGGGCAAAATTGAGATTAAAATGTTGATCCTTATAGAAGTATTTACGTTTCAAATCTGCTATGATAGTGATCACACTACTGTTAGAAATGGATTTTCTGGTTGGCTAGGGTATGCACCTAAGCAAGGCAGAATCCACCACTCTAGTCAGGATGAGGGGATTACATGTCTTAAATAAACCCTGCTCACCCCCTTGGTAGCTTGGCACGAGCAGTCAGGCTTTTCTCAGAGGCAATGTGCAAAGCATTTGCACATAACAAACAATAATACAGTCAAAATACTAAAAAAGGACACCACACCAGTTTTAGAAAAATATCCAATATTTATCTGTGTAAACCAATCCCCAAAAGGATAAAAATTGAACATACAGTGATCAAAATACGAATAATGCAAAAATAGGCTTTATATACAGCTCCCTGAAGTCGATAACTCCGTCCAGGGCTATCACAGCGTCGTGAGCAAAAAAATCCAACACTTCTGGCCGACTGTGGTGTCGCAGGCCAGCTACGGTGTTGGGGTGAATCGTAAAACTGTAGCTTTAGAGATTCAGGGCATCGGACCTTGTAGCGAGCTCCGGAGGGGCGGCGTCGACAGCGATCGGTTCTGGGAATCAGTGCGGCAATCATCGGGCCCTTGAAGTCACAAGTGTTGCAGGTCGAACTCCGTGAGTTTTGAAGTCAGGAGCACTGGCGTCAGCAGGTGTTGGGGCGTGGTGTGAAGTGGAGCGGTGCAACGTGCGGTGCCCTCAGGTCATGGTGCAGGCAGCGGCTCGGTGACGGTCATCCAGCGGCGGCAGTGAGACCAGAGCTGTGATGCGAAGCGGGCGGTGCTCGTTGCGGTGCTGACAGGTCACGGTGCAGGCAGCAGTGGTTATCCTTGCCAAAGCAATGTCGTCGGTAGACCCAAGGCTGCAGTGCGAGACGGGGCAATGCGCTGTGAGGGGCCACCGGTCGCGGTACAGGCAGCGACGTCAGTTGACGAGCTGGAGTCGATGGCGCTGGCGTCAGTGGGCCAAGGCTGCGGAGTGGGATGGGGCGGTGTGTCATGTAACTTACGATCGGTGCCCTCCAACCACGCTGCAGGCAGCGGCGTCGATATCAGCTTGGTGCGCCGTTGTCTGTGAGACCAGGGCTGTGGTGCGAAACAGGACGGTGCTCCATGTTCTCCATGAGCGGTGTCCCAGGCAGTGGCATCAGTGACGGTGTGGCAGCGTCGCCAGGGAAACCAGGGCGGCAGTGTGAAGCGAGACGGTGCAGAGTGCGGTACCTACAGGTGATGGTGCAAGCAGCAACTCGGTGGTGTCATCAGACGGCGTCGTTGGAGAGACCAGGGTTGCGGTGCAAAGTGTTGCGGTGCCCTCTGTGGTGCCTTCAGGTCACAGAGCCGGCAGCGGAGTCGTTGACGGTATTGGGTTACCTTTTCTCCTCTGTGGCAGCTGGAACATCCAGTTCCAGAAGCTGGTATCCAGAAGATGGTGAAGTCTTTCATTTCCCTGAGACTTCCTGACAGGAGGCAAGCTCTTCACCAAGCCCTTGGAGATACTTAGTATGCAGAAAGAACAGGCCAGTCCTTTCCCTGCCCAAGAAAGAAGCAGCAACTGCAGGCCAACCCAACAAAGCACAACAACAAAGGGGCAGTACTCCTCCTGGCAGCTCTTCCAGATCTTCTTCCTGGCAGGTTCCTTAGTCCAGCAGTAATCTGAAGTTCTGGGGTCAGGGCTCCAATATTTATACCACATTTTCCTTTGAAGCTGGTACAAACAAAGTTCCTCTGGCACACATAAACCAGTTCAGCCTGGCTCAGGCCAGGTTCACCACAGGAGGTGGAGACAGCTTTGTTAGAGGCAGCCACAGTTCATTCAGGTGCAAGCAACAACTCCTCCCACTACTCTAAATGCAGTCAGGTCTATTCAGCCTGGCTATGGGTCACCCAGGAAAGGCAGGACACACCTCAAAGCCCACCCCCGTGTCTGTATAGTGTGAATGCACATCCCCAGCTCCTGTCACTCTAAACCCAGACAGGGAATACACAAAAGGCAGAGGCGCATAGAAATGGTTAAGTAAGAAAATGTCCACTTTCTTAAATTGGCATTTTCAAACACATAATATAAAAATCATCTTTACTAAGAGGCATATTTTTAAATTGTGAGTTCACGAAGTCTAAACTCCATTCTCTATCTTGTCCCAATGGAAAGTTATGCTGGTAAGATGTGACAAAGCAACTCCCAAGTTACCTATGGGACAGATAGCCTTGCAATAGAGAAAAACAAAATGCACAGTATTTCACTATCAGGACATGTAATAAACACCAGTACATGTCCTAACGTCCCCCCACACTGCACCCTGCCCACAGGAGTACCTTGGGCCTACCTTAGGAGTGTCTTATATGTGAGAAAAGGGACAGTTTGGGCCTGGCAAGTGGGTGCACTTCTCTGGTTGACATGGCAGTTAAAAACTGTGCGTAGACTGCAGTGGCTGGTCTGAGAATTCCTTTAAAGGCTGCTTGTGTGGGTGGCAAAATCAGTGATGCAAACCCACTAGTAGCATTTGATTTACAGGCCCTGGGCACACACAGTGCATTTAATGATCGCTGACACGGCAAGACTGAGCTGGGGGTATTGCTTGGGAATTGTTGGGGGACCTGTTGTTGGAACTGCTATTTTTAAAGTTTTAATGATCGCACCCACAATTGCTGCTAAAACTGTTTTTTAAAGTTTTACTAAAAGCGTACCTTGCACTTAAATTGCTTTCCACTCATTGTGTGAAGCGTTGGACACTTCCTATCACCGGCAGTGCCTTCGCGCTGATTGGCTAGTCCACAGCCAATCAGAGCCTAGCACGGGAGGAGCCTGCCGAGCCCCCGAGGCATTTAATGATCGCCCCAGTGTGGACGCGCCGCTGTCGCGCCAAAGGCGCACCTAAGGCAAGCCCGTCTGCGCCCGTCCATGCCAGGACGTTGCCAGGAGCCAGGGACTCTGCCCGATCTGAGGTACAGAGACTAGCCTACTCGCGTGAAGCATTACTCGCCCTACAAGGCGTGGGCGCATGTGGGAATCACGGTTGGGCCCCAGAGGACTGCCCCATCCTCTGTGGACAATGTACCTTTGGGATTAACCCTCCTGGGTACCCTACACTCTCAGGTCTTAGGGCTCAAACATATACTTTTCTGAGTATCAACTGTCGCTCCCTGACAAAACACCACGCTGAGGTGTTCGACCTCCTTCAGGATCGGTCACCTGAGGTCCTCTTTCTAACGGAAACTTGGCTTTCCGAGGCCTCTGTGGCTATACCGGCACTAGCCCTCCCCGCAGGATATGTAATATGCAGCCTAAATAGAACAGGGAGGGAGAGGGGGGGGGTATTGCGATTATCTATAAAGCAGTCCACTCGTGTAGCCTTATCCCCCAAGATATACCGGACTGTGAGAGTGCGCTCTTTAAAATCGCACTGAGTGCAAATTTCACCTTCTTTGGGCTACTCATATATCGCCCACATGGTCCATCTAAAACTTTTAGAGAAGCCCTGGCGAATATTATCACGGTACTAGCACTCCAGACAGCCAATTTTAATGTTATTGGCGACCTGAACCTTCATCTAGAGTTGCTGGAATCCCCAGACATTCTAAGTTTCCTTGGGGACTTGGCAGCATGCCAATTGACTCAATCAGCATTGAGCCCGACGCTTTTTAATGTCTATATGAGCCCATTGTCGCGGATGGCCAAAGCGCGGGGAATCTCCTTGGTGTCATATGCAGATGACACCCAATTGGTGATCACCCTGTCAAATAATCCCAGCCAGGATAGAGCAAAATTCAAAGAAGACATATTGGCCATTGCAGAGTGGATGACAGCCAACTTTCTGCAGTTGAACTCAGCCAAGTCTGAGATTCTTCTGGTTGGCAAAGATTCCCATCTCTGGGACAATGAATGGTGGCCTTCTGCCCTTGGAGCCTCTCCTCTCCCTAAATCGGTGGTGAAGAATCTGGGAATTATGCTCGATAAAGATCTTAACTTTGAGACGCATGCCAAATCAGTGGCCGGGAAATGTTTCGGGCTACTTCGTGGCCTTAAGCCGATACTTTGTCTGTTTGACGCCCAAACGCGTCAGCTGATCATCCAAGCCTCCATACTGGCCCGATTAGACTATTGCAATGCGCTCCTTCTGGGCTCCAACAAGTCAGTGATGAACCGTTTGCAGCGAGTCCAGAACGCTGCAGCTCGTGCTATCTTTGCCCTCCCCAAGCACTGCCATGTCTCCAACCTCCTCCACCGTCTGCACTGGCTGCCCCTTGAACAACGAGTTCGTTTCAAGGCGCTCTGTATCACGCACAAGATTCTGACAGGCATCAGCCCGGAAATCCTGAGCGATCTATGCGCCCATTATGCACCCTCACGAGCGCTGCGCTCGGCGAACTTGCTTCTTGCAAGAATTCCACGTATACGAAGGACCAGATCTGGCGGTCGCTCCTTCAGGCGACTGGCCCCCGCCTTGTGGAATTCCCTCCCTCTACACATCCGTAGCAATTCTGATCACCAGGCCTTCAGAAGGTTAGTAAAGACCTGGCTCTTCTCTCAATGCTAACTCCTCGCCTACTCCTCACTCCATCTTGCTTCAGCGCTGGGACGCCTCATTGCCAATACTGCCATGCGCTTTACAAGTATTCTAATCTAATCTAATCTAATCTAGGGATTTACTAGTAAATCAAATATCACAATCTTGGAAAACCAATCATACACAATTTACATGGAGAGCATATGCACTTTAGCACTGAATAGCAGTGGTAAAGTGCATAGTGTCTTAAAACCAACGAAAAATAGGTAAAAAACAGGAGGCCAAAGAGCAAAAAGTCTGTGGGTATACCTGCTGAAAAAGCCAAGTCTAACAACTACCCTTAAATTAGGAGATATTTGTGTGCAACAAAGACACTCAAGAGTACGTTTACTGCTATAAATGATTAAGAAGGTTGAAAAGAAACCACTAGGATTTTCCTTTTGGTATGATATCTATCATTTTATGTATGATTATACACATTGATTTGATCAGATGAGTGTATGTATTTACCGAGTAGCATTGTGAGGTCTGAGTAATAGATTAGCTTTGCCATCTTCAATATGTACTGCTGCCACTAAGTTATTATATGGTTTTGTAATGCAGTAATTTAAGAATGCGAGAATATCTAGGTCTTATTACAGCAGATACATTATAGACAGGATCATACTAAGTTATTATATGGTTTTGTAATGCAGTAATTTAAGTATGCGAGAATATCTAGGTCTTATTACAGCAGATACATTATAGACAGGATCATACAATGTTGCCACAGGATATGGTGATCATTTGATTATTTGGAGTCATAATTTTCTTTATTCATGTATATGACATACAAAATAGAAGTCTGTTTTCTATTATCTCTGGCAGAGGTAGGTACCCTCTGCAATAATAATCTGTCTCTCCAGCCGACCCTATGAAACCTGACCAGTTCCGAAATTTCCAAAAACACCTTTTGCTGGTGTGCTGTGAGCTGATTAACCTGTATCTGGCTACGGCTACAGTACCTGGTGCATGGAAGCATGCCAAAGTTGCCCCACTGCTGAAGAAACCTTCCTTGGACGTATCTAAACCAGAAAATTATCACCCAATCTCTCAGCTCCCGTTCCTGGCTAAGGCCACAGAATCCTTTGTCAATCCCATCCTAACGAAATACGTAGAGTCCAACGAGATACTGGACTCTTCACAGTATGGTTTTAGATCGCACCATAGTACCGAATCCGCCCTGTTGGCAGTGACGGAACATCTATGGAGCTCTCTAGATGACGGAAACACCTCAGCCCTGATTTTATAAGACCTCAGCGCCGCGTTCGACACAGTGTCGCATGAAATCCTGCTGAGGCGCTTGCAGGAGATTGGTATCAGAGGTGCTGTACTAGCCTGGATCACATCATTTCTGGATGGCAGATCATATCAGGTTATTGCACTCACTTACTGCTCTCAGGAATATGCCGTCCGCTATGGAGTACCTCAGGGATCGACGCTGAGCCCGACGCTTTTAAATATCTATATGCAACCCCTTGCGGTGATGGCTAAAAGCAGAGGACTGTCATTAGTATCCTTTGCTGATGACACTCAGCTGGTAATCTCCTTCTCGAACAACTCTAACCAGAACTTAATCAAATTTCGTGAGGATATGCTGGCTGTAGCGGACTGGATGTCGGCAAATTGCCTGCAGCTCAATGCCAGCAAATCCGAAATTCTGCTGCTAGGAAAAGATACTCACTTATGGGTTGACCAGTGGTGGCCTGACGCACTTAAGCCTGCTCCCTCGCCCAAGGAGGTTGTGAAAAATCTGGGTGTATGGGTTGACAATGCCTTGTCCTTTGAAGCACAGACAAAAGCAGTGGCAGGGGTTTGTTTCGGATTTCTGCGCATACTTAAGCCTCTGCTAGGGTTTTTTGACCCACAAACATGCCAGATCATTATCCAATCTACGATTCTGTCCAGATTGGATTATTGCAACTCTCTGTATCTGAGTGCTAATAAATCTGGGATACATCGTCTGCAGAGGGTGCAAAATGCAGCTGCACGTACTCTCTTTGCCCTCCCTAAATTCTGTTCAGTGTCAAAACTCATTCCTAAATTACACTGGCTGCCAGTGGACAAGAGAATAAATTTCAAGACCTTGTGTATAGGCCACAAAATCTTTACCCATCAAGCACCTCCTATTTTGTCTAATCTTCTCTCACCATGTATACCGCGCTGTAAGCTGCGCTCCGCGGATCTGTACCTGGCAAGTGTCCCCCGAGTCAAAGAAGCAAGAGCTGGGGAGACGCTCCTTCAGGGCGATGGCATCAGCCTTATGGAACACCCTCCCGGTGACCATCAGGAGCATTCAGAATCACGTGGCATTTAGAAAGGCCATAAAAACCTGCCTCTTTCCGGTCTAGCCTCTGCCCTCCTGTCTTCACCCTGCAATGTTGTTTCTGGTGCTAGCGCTGGGGCAGCCATGCTCTTTACAAATCTTTTAACTTAACTTAACTATTGTACTTTTTGCTTTTATTGTCTGCACTTGTCTGTAATGTGCACGAGACTATTTATAGTTAACATGTGAAGAGTCATTTGACATTGACAAAGCCCATGGACATGGGTCAAACATTGGGTCTGTGTGATTGCCCTATCACTGTTTTTGCATTTCTAGAACTTTTGCACTTTTTGTTTTAGAAAATATACTTAAATAAACTTAGCATTTTGTTCATGACATCCAGCCGCCACCTTATGTCATTTACCAGGCACAGGCTCTGTACAAGGTGTATCTGTTCATTGCTGTTTTTCCATAGGCACGTTTGACTTGGGAAAAATGGCTTGACAACCAAATCTCAAAAAATCCTCTTCAGTGCATCAACTCTGCTAGAGAGCTAAGCCATGCTATAGAAGATTTCTCTGCAAAGAAACTGTGAACTAGGTCAATAGGTGGATAAGGCCCTTGAGGTTTGGAGAAGAGACTCGCATCACCAGCTAAGGGAAGCATATAGTGCCTGGCTCATCAATAAAGGAGGCCCTCTAGATCATTGATATAAATAACAGGGAAGAGGGGAGTAAAACACATCCTTGTCTAACTCCTCTAAAAGCTGAAACACATCTGTAGAAAAGTGCACTTTTTGTATGGTCAACCCCCTAGCCACCACACTTTTTGCCCCAATGCTAATGGTTATGACTCTGAAAGTGTACTGGAGCCTTCTTCCCAGACCCAAACTCCAGTGCCAGTGCTCGCTCCTAAAACCGATATCTGTGAATTGGTAACCCCAATTGGCAAAGGTCTTTAACCCCCTTATAAGTCCCTAGTATATGGTACCAGTGGTACCCAGGACATGGGTGTTAAAGGGGTCACCAGGGCCTTAAGCACTGTTTGCGACGCCCTGAGTAACCCAAGTAAACTACTAACAGCAGGCCTCCCATTGCAGACTGCAGGAGTAGTGTAAATTTCTCAAATTCAACTTTACCCTCACCATGTGTGACAAAGTCAATGCACTATTTTTAATTCATGCCAGTCACCCCTAAGGAAGGCCACCTGAGCCCAGGAGGTAGGTTGCATTATATTAAAGGTGTGGACATGTAAGTGCAAGCTTATATGGCCCTATAGTGGCCTTTACCATTAAAGGACACTATAAGTGATAGGCGGTCCAAAGGATAACGTGGGCTGGCACCTGGGCAAACCAGAGGTTGGCAGCTCCATTATGGTCCCACCTAAATGTCATGTTTGGTATTAAATAAAGTGCCTCATCACCCCTGGCACGAATCTTGTGTTGAGGACGATGTGGCAATGCACCCAGGATGCTACATTACAGGTTGCCCACCTGGTTGCCGCAGACTTTCCTGTGCTTTGGCTGCCAGCCTGCTCGTGCTGCAGCCAAGACAGGAATCCAACCCCCTGCCAGGAGGCGCAAACTCTCCCAGGAGTCAGAAACCATGGCCTGGACGGGAAGGAGGTCACACCTCCCTCCCTAACAGGCTGGCTAGTGAAGTGGCACATCAAGGCAGTGAGCTTCAAAGGCTGCACCACCTGTGATATGCAGCCAGGCTGACTCCCAAAGGAGCAAACAGCCCTCCTCCTGGACCCAGGCACTTTTTCAACCCAGCAGGTGGGAACATTAGATATTCAGGAGGTGTACACCCCCAGAAGGCTAGCAACATCTCTAGGGTGGGCTACCTGGTCTGTACAGGCAAGGACGACTTCTGCCCTTTTAAAAAGTGATAGAATAGTGGGTTCTGGGTAGAAAAGGTGACCTACACCCCCAGATGTGGTCACCTCAGTGGCAGATTAGCCGCTGGGGCTAGTAGCCCATTGGCCAATTAAACCCACACCCCTAAATCTAGGATTTAAAGGCTACCCCTGACACAAGAGGCTCAATTTTAATCTGATGTACAACAAGGGCAAAAGAAGAGACCCGTGTCTACAACAGGAGCTGCACAAACCAAAGGAGTGATACTTTGCACCTGTGACAAACTTCCTGGAACTGCTCAAACACAGCTCGTCCTGGACCACAGTACAGTTCCCCCAGACAGAGGGACCCCTTTGAGAGCAAAGGCATCACCAGACTTCTCTGGACTAGAGGTACTAGTCCCCAGCAACAGAAGGTAAAAAAAACATACTGGAACTGAAAAATCGCTGGCCATTGGGCCCTCCAAATGATCATCCAGAAGCAGATGGTCCAGTGCATTGTGGGGAACCGAGTCCTGACCTCCACAAAATTTCAGGTGGCTACTGTGTTCCCCAGGACCTCCGGATGTCTAAATCACTTTCTGCTGTGCTTACCGCTGCAAAAGCATGTTGGTTGTCAGTCCGGCAATCACCCCCTTTACTCGACGCAGCACCACAAGGGGACACCGCAAAACCTTCATCCGATGTCAGCAGTGGCTTTGTTGTCGATTTTATGCACCCTGTTCCCAACCAACAACGTGTAAGCAGTAAATCCAGCTTTGCTGCGCTCCCACTTCAGCATCAAGGACAGCCAGGACAGCTCTAAACCCGGACTTCTCAAGCCATGTAAAATTGAACTGACTGTCGTGGCTTGGTCCTGGGGCCTGCATCAGCTTTACCCTCCTTAGGTTCCAAGCAACTCGACCTGCAAGTGACCGATTGTCACTACCACGTTTTCAATTGACAGCAATGCAAAACTTCTGCAGTATTGAATTGCTGTGATTTATATTTTCTTCTAAATTCCATAACTCAAGTTATATGTATCTGATCCCACTTGTTTTGGTATCTAAATTATGATAAATAGCTGCTTTCTTTTTATAAATTGGTGTCGGATTTCTTTTTAGTCGTGTATAGCTGCCAAGGTTTTAGATTACTTATGTGTGACATTTTCAGTATTTCAGTGTAATTATGAGTGACATTCAAAGACTGTTAGTGACACTTTCTCACAAGCAAAAATCAAGCAACGGAGACAAGGGAAATATATACATTTCAGAAATGACACCCATTTGAGCAACAAGAAACTCTAAGATTATCTTAAAACTGCTGCAAAGTACCAGAAATGAAAGGACAGTTCTCCTCAACAGGTGCCAAAAGCAATACCACATCCTTCTTCGTCGTTCTCCCATGAACATATTCCTTCAAAACACTAACTCTCCTCTTCAAAACACTCTCATACACTCCTCTCATCCTGCACTTTACACCTGCTTGCACCGCAGTATTGCAGATAATTGACACCGCTCTCTCAGTGTAAAATTGCCATTCCATGCAACAAAACCATGCCAGAGTGATCACTAAATCCAACCTTCTTCCTGTAAAGTATTGCTGTAACTGGGCAGATGGTGTGCGTTACTGAGTTCCTGCACTATAGTTTAAAAGGGAGAGCATCTGTACTTCTCAGCAATGCTGTAATATTTAATGGGAGAACAGTGGTGGCACTTTGGAGGAGGAAATTGGTATTGTGGATAAGTACCAGCACATTTTGTATGTTTTCATTTAAAGTAATGCCTGTAACATTTCATAGGTATACGTCACTCCTCCAACTACAGACATCACTCTATAAGCACAAATTCAGAGGCCCTTCTGAACAGGCCACAAACTAACTATCTGGACCACATGGTTCTGCTAAATTGCCAGTCGCCTGAACTGGTGCTGGCGTTGATCTGATAGCATCAGTTGCTGAGCCTCCCTTGACTTTGGGGTCTCAGTGCTGCATTAAAGAGTTGACAGTCTGCAGAATCCTCATTCGCAGCTGCCAGTTCAGGTCATCGAGAAGTCACAGGCTCTGGTCTGCTGTGCCTTTTCAAGATAGTACAGCACAGCGCTCGCCTGGACGGACACAAGTGTCCCGCCATTCCCGGAACACACATGGAGGCAGGGCAGGTGAAGAATGCTTTGAATCACAGGCCTGCCCAAACCACGGGACTCTCTGCCTGGGGGCCAGGGCTAGTGAGGCAGCAGGGGCACACTCCTGCCTGGTGTCAATGTGAGCACGATCTCCGCCATAGCAGAGCATCACTAAGAGGAGGCGCATGGACTGGAGGCCCTCAGTCAGGGCCCAAATTATATTTAAATTCTAGTCAATGCTTTAAATAAATAAATAAATCAACAGTCAGGTGAATGGAGCCTAGTCTGCTGCGGCACTACCCTGAGCCTGGAGAGCAGTGAGTAGAGCTACAGGCTCAGTTTCTGTCAGGCTGACTGTAAAGTTTTAAAACTATCAATACCACACTGAGCCACGCAGCAGCCTCTCCGTGATAACAGTCTGTGCGACCTCTCGTCTCCGGCCAGGTCCGGTCGCAGGGCAGCGGCATGATGAGGCACCGTGACCAATTGGGTACAGGCAGCAGTGAAAGTAGTGTCTGCTGCCAAAACTACAGAAACAAATTCATAATTGCCTCCCGCTCGCACGGCAGCCCCGCCCACCTCAGGAGTAACTTAACTTAAAGGATGTCTCCCCTCTCAGGAATTGGACACACTGTTCCATTCGTGATCCCATGTCACGTGAACCCAGCGGCAGTGAATGCAACAGCTATCTAACGCTCAGCAGCCCTGAGCCCCTTCCCACCCCACCCCCGACGGCCTGGCCTGCGCATGCCTGCTAAATGTAACTTGAGGGCTGCACTGCGCAGAGTAGTACAGTGTCAGCCCATAGTCTGTCCAGTGCTTAATTTGAGCTGGCTCTGCCACAGCAGCACCTGCCTGGCCAGCGCGTTGTACCGAAGCGCAGCCTGAGTTGACCCTGAACTCAACTGTGAGCAGGCAATGACTGAACTGAAGGGTACACTTGCAGGCTCAGAATGATGACGCGCTCGACCTCTAAAAAGTACATTAAATATACATTTTGAGACAACTGAGTGAGCACCATGGACAGCAGGCCAGCCGTGATGACTCCACCACCCCACCCCCCCCCTACCCCCGGCAGCATCTGCAGTCCAGGACTCGACTCGCGTGGCAATGAGGCTGCAGTTCAGTACAGGCTGCAGAGGCACGACTACTCCGGCATCGGCCGTGGTCCTGATTCAGCCAGGTCAAGGGCCTGATACCAATACAATACAGGCACCACATGGTGTGAGAGGCAGCGGACAGTGCTGCCAAACTTTAAACTGTCTCATCTGCTGTCTGCTCACGTCGCGGGCAGCCTGCCAAAGTTTCCAGGCTGACTCAGCAGCATCCATGATTGTGCAAATCATTATTCACTCTCGTAACTGACGTCACGTGAATCTGAGAATGCCACGATGACAAGTGTATGTTGTACATTGTAGCCAGAGCGAGTTGACCCAGCCCCCAAGCCTACTGCAGCAGTGTGAACGCGCGTGCTGCCAGCTTTCGCCCAGTCTGTCAGTGCTAAATAATAGCAGTGCTCAGACTTGGCTGAGCGCTATAAATGCGTGACTGCGCATTTCAGTGCGGTGATGCGGACCACCACACTGAAATGCATTAGTCTAACGCCTGATGCGTGGTACTTGGCAGGGTTGAACTTGTCAATAACTTATCGTCCATGTTGGTACTGTGAAATGCTTAACACATGTTCCTCTAGTAAAGCCTGACTGCTCTTTGCCACTCTACCAGAACTGAGCTAAGGATTTATTATTTTGAATCCAAGGACCATCTATGGGGTATTGTGAGAGTATTGCAAGGTGAAACCTAACTAGCATTACCACATAATACTCCACCTTCCTACAATTACTATTTTGTTTTTTGGTCACGGCCCCACCTAACATGAGCAGAATTGCTAGTCTACAGATATTGTATGGCAATTTGATTACATGCTACCCTTATATTAAGTCCCACAGCCAATAGTTTGGTTCTTTGGATGCTGTAGATTATGTTTTTTTAGATCAACAAAAGCAATATGTTGAGGGTAAAATGTTAGTGATCGAAAGATTCAAGTAACCTTATCTTAAGTGCTCAGATTTTTTCGGAAAACCATCCTGAAACCTAGAGAGGACTATATAGGGCCTGGTCTCAAGTATTGCAGTCAAAACCTTGCCATAAAATGTCAGTACCCAGTCTATTAAATTGACTAGATGATAGTTAACTAGGTTATTATGAGTGCCCTTCTTACAAATAGTAACAATTTCCGTTCAAAACCATGGTTAGTAGGAGTGGAGAACTCATGGCAAATATGCTAATTCACTTAAAAATATTAGTTTTTCAGCTTATCTCAATCTCTAAGGGCCTAATAAACTCGGAGTAACTGTCAAATTTCAATGAGTCTACGGCATAATCAATTAAGGTGACAAGTTGTAGAATATTTATAATACTACAATGATTAGCTTCAGTAGCAGCCAGCATGACTCGCGGGTGGGGGGGCAGGTGCGGGGAGGGTGGCACGCGGGGAGGGGAGGTCAATAAAAATAAAAAAAATTTAAACTCACCTTTCCGCCGCGCCGTGTCCCCTGTCTTCACTGCTCCTGCTTTCCCGCCTCCGACAGGAACAAGAAGCAGGCAGCCTCCCTCCCCTCCACTAAGCCAATCACAACGCTCCAGCGGAGCGTTGTGATAGGTCGGGATGCTGCCCAGCCTGTGCTGTAGGGGATGGCATGTTCTCCATGTAGGCTGCAATGCAGCCTACATGGAGAAGTGCAGAGTGCGCATGACTGGTTTGGGCGGCCCGAGAGGGCCGACCAAACAGTCTTTGCGCACACAGGAGTGGGCAAACAACTCCTGCCCTGCCCGGGCAGCTCCGACCACCTGCCCGCCCGCAATGCTCAAAGAAACATAAAATGATAATAACCAAAAGTTATTACAATTTTATGTTTTGTCTTTCTCGCACTGCAAGAAAGCAGTGGGGCGACGCTCCTCTGCCCTAGTGGAGGAGCATCCCCTGATTAGCTTTCTAGAAAAAAGCGTCAAAGAGGATATCACATTACCTTAATTACAACTTGCAGAAGGCAAATCTCATTCCTGAAATACTGCATGTTTGAGAAACCAGAGAGTGTTTCATTTGGAGAAAGCAAACACATAGAATAGAGAAGGCAATGAAGCAAGGGAATATTTCAGGATGCAGGTAGAGGCCAGGATTAAATGTTTGAGTAAAGTAGCAAGGTGGAGTCAATCAATCAATCAATCAATCATGTCACTTATAAAGCGCACTACATACCCGCGAGGGTCTCAAGGCGCTGGGGGAAGAGGGGGGTGGTGCTGCTACTGATCGAAGAGCCAGGTCTTGAGGAGTCTTCTGAAGGCCAGTAGGTCTTGGGTCTGCCGAAGGTTGGTGGGGAGGGTGTTCCAGGTCTTGGCGGCAAGGTGGGAGAAGGATCTGCCGCCGGCGGTCGTTTTCCGGATGCGGGGGACTGTGGCGAGGGCGAGGCTGGTGGAGCGGAGCTGGCGGGTGGGGGTGTAGAAGCTGAGTCGTCTGTTGAGGTAGGCTGGTCCGGAGTTGTGGAGTGCTTTGTGTGCGTGGGTGAGGAGCTTGAAGGTTATCCTCTTGTTGACAGGGAGCCAGTGCAGGTCTCTCAGGTGGGGTGTGATGTGGCTGCATCGGGGGATGTCGAGGATAAGACGTGCAGAGGCGTTCTGGATGCGTTGCAGCCGTCTCAGGAGCTTAGCCGTCGTTCCTGCATAGAGGGCGTTTCCGTAGTCCAGCCTGCTGGTGACGAGGGCCTGGGTGACTGTTTTTCTTGTTTCGGTGGGGATCCACTTGAAGATCCTGCGGAGCATTCGGAGGGTGTTGAAGCAGGATGAGGAAACGGCGTTGACCTGCTTAGTCATGGAGAGGGTGGGGTCGAGGATGACCCCTAGGTTGCGTGCGTGGTCGGTGGGTGTCGGGGCTGTTCCCAGTGATGTCGGCCACCAGGAGTCATCCCATGCTGAAGGGTTGGAACCAAGGATGAGGACCTCCGTCTTGTCCGAGTTCAGCTTCAGGCGGCTGGTCCTCATCCATTCGGCGACGGCCTTCATTCCTTCGTGGAGGTGGGCTTTGGCGGTGTGAGGGTCTTTGGTGAGGGAGAGGATCAGCTGGGTGTCGTCGGCGTAGGAGATGATGTTGAGGTTGTGCTGTCGGGCGACGTGGGCGAGGGTGCCATGTAGATGTTGAACAGCGTTGGGCTGAGGGAGGAGCCTTGGGGTACGCCGCAGATGATCTTGGTGGCTTTGGATCGGAAGGGGCGAGGCGGACGCTTTGTGTTCTGCCGGAGAGGAAGGATGTGGTCCAGTCCAGGGCCTTCTCTTGGATCCCGGCGTCGTGAAGGCGTGTTCGTAGTGTGTGGTGGCAGACCGTGTCGAAGGCGGCTGATAGGTCCAGGAGGATGAGGGCTGCTGTTTCTCCGTTGTCTAGCAGGGTCCTGATGTCATCGGTGGCGGCGATGAGGGCGGTTTCGGTGCTGTGGTTGCTGCGGAAGCCGGACTGGGAAGGGTCCAGGATGTTGTTCTCCTCGAGGTAGCGGGTCAGTTGTTTGTTGATGATTTTCTCGGTGACCTTCGCGGGGAACGGGAGCAGAGAGATGGGTCGGAAGTTCTTGAGGTCCTTGGGGTCTGCCTTGGGTTTCTTGAGTAAGGCGGTGATCTCGGCGTGCTTCCAGATTTCCGGGAAGGTTGCTGTCTCGAAGGAGATGTTGATTATTTTCCGGAGATGGGGCGCGATGGCTGTACTGGCTTTGTTGAAGACGTGGTGAGGGCACGGGTCTAGCGGTGAGCCGGAGTGGATGGTGTTCATGATCTCGCTGGTGTCCTCGTCGTTGATGTTGGTCCAGGAGAGCAGGCGGTTGGTGGTTGTGGGGGCAGTGGTCTCGGTGGTTGCCGGGGCGGTCGTGGTGTTGAAGCTGTCGTGGATGTCGGCGATTTTGCGGTGGAAGAAGGTGGCCAGTGAGTCGCACAGGTCTCGCGACGGCGGGATGTCGTTGGTGTTGGAGCTGGGGTTGGAGAGTTCCTTCACGATGTTGAAGAGCTCTTTGCTGTTGTGTGCGTTGTTGTCTAGGCGGTCTTTGAGTGAGGCCCTTTTGGCGGATCTGATGAGGTGATGGTGACTGCGGGTGGCGCTCTTGTTGGCGGCGTAGCTGTCCGCTGTCCGTTCGTGGAGCCAGATCTTCTCCAGTTTTCGGCATGTTCGTTTGGAGGCCTGGAGGTCTTCGGTGAACCAGGTGGCTTTCTTGCTGGTGTGGCTGTTGGGCGGATTCTTGAGCGGGGCGAGGGTGTTGGCGCAGTCGTCGATCCACTGTCTGAGGTTGCGGGCGGCGGTGTCAGGGTCGGAGGGTTCGGCGGGTGGGCTCAGGGCGAGGGTTGTGGTTAGCTGGTCTTCGGTGACTCTGCTCCAGCAGCGGCGAGGCATTTGTTCGGTGCGGTGGTGCATGGTGGGCTTCCTGTAGGTGAAGTGGATGCAGTGGTGGTCAGTCCAGTGGGGTTCGGAGGTGTGGTTGAAGGAGACGTGTGGGCTTGCGGAAAAGATGGAGTCTAGCGTGTGGCCGGCGGCGTGGGTGGGTGTAGTCACGAGCTGTCTGAGTCCGAGGGTGGCGAGGTTGTCGATCAGGGTGGTGGAGTTGGTGTCCTTGTTGTTCTCGAGGTGGAAGTTCAGGTCCCCGAGGAGGATGTAGTCCGTGGAGGCGATGGCGTGTGTGCTGACGGAGTCAGCGATAGAATCGCTGAACTGTGGTCGGGGTCCGGGGGTCTGTAGATGAGGGTTCCTCTGAGGGTGGTGTTGGGATCGGTGTGGATCTGGAAGTGCATGTGTTCGGCGGTGCTGAGGGTGTCGTCGGTGTTGGTTGAGACTCTGAGGGTGTTCCTGTGGACGATGGCGATGCCTCCTCCGACTCCGTTGGTGCGGTCCCTGCGGGTGATCTTGTAGCCGTCCGGGATGGCAATGGCGATGTCGGGGGCTGAAGCGGGATTCAGCCAGGTCTCCGTCAGGAATGCGACGTCTGGGGAGGTTGAGTCGAGAAGGTCCCAGAGTTCGATGGCGTGTTTGCGGGCGGAGCGGGTGTTGAGGAGGATGCATCTGAGGTAGTTGGGTTCTTTCCTGGGCGGTGGTTTGGCGGGGCGGGTGCTGGCGAAGCTGCAGTTCCGGCAGGTGAAGGGCCCTTGGGTGCGCTCGGGGTGGCCCGGTAGCAGGCGTGATCTTTTCCGGGGTTGAGTGCGTGGAGGGTGCTGGCATCGTATCGGCGTCTGTTGATGTGGCGGGCGCGGGGGATGCCCGGACCAGGGGTTCTGGCACTGGGTGCGGTCCCGGCGCGGACGGGCGAAGACGGGCTTGCCTTAGGCGCGCCAGCGGCACGCCCGCTGCGCGGCCGCCCAGCGGCCGCCCAGCGGCCGCCATAAATGGGGAGGTGGGAGGGAGGAGCAGGGAATGGGGCAGCGAATGGGCAGTGAGGGGGCAGGGCCGCAGGGGCGCAGCGGCGGGAAACAGGCACGGAAAGGAAAAACGAGCACAATCAGGGCAGCAAGGGGGCACAGAAAGGAAAAAAACTAGCACAATCAGGGCAGCAAGGGGGCACAGAAAGGAAAAAAACGAGCACAATCAGGGCAGCAAGGGGGCACAGAAAGGAAAAACGAGCACAATCAGGGCAGCAAGGGGGCACAGAAAGGAAAAAACGAGCACAATCAGGGCAGCAAGGGGGCACAGAAAGGAAAAAAACTAGCACAATCAGGGCAGCAAGGGAGCACAGAAAGGAAAAAAACGAGCACAATCAGGGCAGCAAGGGGGCACAGAAAGGAAAAAACGAGCACAATCAGGGCAGCAAGGGGGCACAGAAAGGAAAAACGAGCACAATCAGGGCAGCAAGGGGGCACAGAAAGGAAAAAACGAGCACAATCAGGGCAGCAAGGGGGCACAGAAAGGAAAAAAACTAGCACAATCAGGGCAGCAAGGGAGCACAGAAAGGAAAAAACGAGCACAATCAGGGCAGCAAGGGGCACAGAAAGGAAAAAACGAGCACAATCAGGGCAGCAAGGGGGCACAGAAAGGAAAAAACGAGCACAATCAGGGCAGCAAGGGGGCACAGAAAGGAAAAACGAGCACAATCAGGGCAGCAAGGGGGCACAGAAAGGAAAAAAAACGAGCACAATCAGGGCAGCAAGGGGGCACAGAAAGGAAAAAACGAGCACAATCAGGGCAGCAAGGGGGCACAGAAAGGAAAAACGAGCACAATCAGGGCAGCAAGGGGGCACAGACAGGAAAAACAGAGCACAATCAGGGCAGCAAGGGGGCACAGAAGGAAAAAAAAACGAGCACAATCAGGGGCAGCAGCAGGGCACACAGACGGAGCTGTGTGGTGGGGGAGCGACCTACCAGTCAAGGTAAGATATAAGAGCTTAAAGTGGGAGAGCAAGAGGAGCGCTCAAGTGTTAAAGAGAAGAGGAAGAGTATAAGGATCTAGACTAGATACAATGGGAAACATGAAAAGCACAACTAAGAGAGGCAGAGGTAAGAACAAGAGAGGCATGGAGAGGGAGATAAAGACATGAGAAAATTCTCTGAGGGTGTGCCTAAAAAAATATAAGACATTGTTACTAGTACAGATTACATTTGCAAATAGGCAATTTTTTATTTAATCCTAAAGTAAGGTGCAATGATTCTCTTTTTGTTAAGGTGGCTACTACATTGCCTTACCTTTTAGGTTAAGCACTGATTTAACCCAAAATTCACCAACCAGTGCTTAACAGTAGCTGGTTGCATGAAAGAATATCTCAGACGTTAATATCGTCCTACAACAATATCATGGCCAAATTATTGACTACCAAAATTATGCCAATGTAAGTATCCTTAAGTAAGCATAAATTGACTACTCTTAACACCACATCTGTGTACCTTGAAGGTATATAATGGGGGAATTTATAAGCACAGCATATGCCCAAGACCTTCATGGAGGTATAACAGCAAATTTACAGAAGGGAAAGGAACCAAGGAAGGAGAACATCAGTATAACAACTGCGATTTTAATGATTTGCATACGTTCTGTGACAGGCCAGTTACCAAATTGCCAGAGGAAGCCATGTCAGAGCTGGGGTCAAGACCAGTTAAAGCATGATCCCCTAGCTGAGTTTGTCTAAAACTGGGGAATGAAAACAGTGAAAGCAAGCCAAATAAAAGAGCAGAATAAGGAGCATGTCTGTGAAATTTGTAGAGAATTCTCGAAGGGCTGCTCCCATAGAAAGCTTGATGAGCCAGACACGCCTTAAAATGGACTCTGCAGAATGGGGAGTTAGTGGTATGAGCAACAGGCTTAAGAACATAGTCAAACTTGCACAGTTCATAACAAGTCTGGCCGCCTTATTTTGAACAATGTGAAGCTGCTGGAAACAGCCAGCTGTGAGCCTTAGATAACAAACTATGGGATTTCCTGGCCTGTAAAGGAATCCTGCACTAGTTTCAACAAGCTGAAGTAGTGGAAGGATGCTGATACCAGAGCCTTTACTTGATCTCCCAGCGTTAACACTTTGTAGAAACATAAGCTGAGGTTTTTTCGCTTGGCAACTGGAAGTGGTGGAGGATTCATTCACTAGCCCACAATGCATGGTGCCACAAGATGTCTGCCCCAAAAATAAGAATATCAGCCGTGTTGAGATTCAACAAGTTCCTGATCATGTAAGTGCAAATGGCTGACACGGAGGAATGAAGAGTCTTCTGAAGTTCAGATTCAGTAAGACTAAAGCTGGGTATTCTCTGCGTAAGTCGACGGCAGAAAACATTTTGTTAGAGGCTAAAGAGAAAATATAAATGTTACAAGCAATGGATGAGAGCAACATCCACAATGGACAGGCCCCTCACTAGACTAGAAAGTTAGAAGAGCCAATAAATAACTCTTCCCACGTAGAAAGGACAATCATCCTTCCCCACTTTCTCTTCTTAGCTATGGGCAGTCAGCTGTGGTATCCCAGAATGGTTGATCCCATCCTTCTTGTTATTCAGTATACACAGGCAACCCAGGGGAGTAGACATTTATAATATACCTACTTGTCCAAAGGATGGAACGCTTCAGAAATGTACTTCTCCTTTGAAAAAATCAACTTGCCCCTTTTGGTTCTGTGCAGTGAAGTGACACATTATAGCAGTATTTTCATTATATCAGCTATGATAACAGTCTCCCTGATTATGACAGGGCTCACATTACTTGGATAAGAGCAAGGCTGTGATTTTGCCACCTTTATGCAAATCCACATACAGGGCATGGAAGTAGCCTAATGGCTAGAGCGGTCGAACTCGAAGCGGGGGAACCAGGTTAGAGTCTCGGCAGGGACGCTCAACATCCTGTGATTCTGGGATAATCACGTAATCTCCCTGTGCCTAACAAAAACGAATGTGTCCATCTGTAACGCAACTAGTGCTCATGTAAATAGCTCTGATACCTTCGGGTCGCGTTTGCGCTATTTATTAACTCCCTCCCAAAAAATAAGTAGCATGGAAGCGTCATTCTATGGTTGAAATGCTCTGTAAATCTATGCAAACCCACAAACTGACATATTTAAGAGTATTCACCAACTATCAAATATCTTCCCACATTGGAAAAGGTTTGAAATGTACTCCTGGCATGGGCAGGAGGAAATAATTTTTCATAGTGGGGGAAAAAGGTGGTGTAGGGAAAGAGAATTTGCAATTGCTTTACATACTTTCACATCAGCAAATATAAGGGTGTATATTTGCTCATGAGAAGATGGAAATCACAAAGGTTTACTAAGAGCACAGTTTCCAGGTCTACAGTCATTTATTCTTGTGAATTCCTGAATGTCATATATCTACACCAACGTAATCATACACCTACGGGTGCACTTTTGCGATCTCCTTGAAGAGTTGGGCCTTTAATTTATGTTTCAAGTTGCCCATAATGTGTCTCCTTCATTAGCCTTTTTAGGTCTCGGCCTGCACCAGCGCTTGCGCTGGTCTGGCCGAGAGTTTTAGTAAGCGGGTTTTGGAAGTGCAAACCCACTGGCTTTCGGCTGGCGACCAGCTTGCGTTCACGATGGCGTGCACGCGCAGCACAACTGCCATCCATTCCTCGCATCGCTGGCGAGGCGCCAGCTGCCTTTCCTCCCCCTCCCTCACCCCTCCTCCCCCTCCCTCACCAGAGAGCGCGTTTCCATTCCTCGCATCGCTGGCGAGGCGCCATCTGCCTTTCCTCCCCCTCCCCCTCCCTCACCCCTCCTCCCCCTCCCTCACCAGAGAGCGCGTTTCTTGGCCGCGCGTCTTGTTTATTTTTGTTATGCACCCCATATGAGTGCTCGTGTTTTCAGTCGCTCCTTTCCACTCCCACCCACCCCCATTTGTGTTGCTTCTTTTCTCCTTCCACCCAACCCGATCCCTGTTGCTTTTTTTCTCTCTCACCTCTCACCCCTCCCCCCTTCCATTTCTTCTTTCCTAACTCCCACTCCTCCACCCCCCGCTCGTGTTCGGTTTTTTGGTTCTTGTTGACCCTACTCCCATGCACTTCGCATCTGCCAGCAAATCACATCCTTCTCAGTCGGAGTCCTACTTTTGTGTGCTTTAAACGGAGAGTAGTACATTGCACGTCTTTAACACTAATGTGAGCGTAGGCTATGCTGAGTCTAAGGCAGCCTCGCCTCTCGGACTTCAGTAGGGCAGTGACGTCATGCTACAATCAGCAGCCTTCTCCAGCCCACTGCTGAGAATTGAAGGGGGAACTGCTTCCAACATTTGGTCCAAGCGGCTACTGGCGCTACACCCCCACCCTTCTATTGTGTATGCTACTTCTTCCCTCCCATCCCCTACCTTCCTGTTGTGTGCGCTGCCCTTGACCCCCACCCGCAACAAGAAAAACAAACACTGGCAAAGCCAATAGGTCTTGGCAATGCGAGAGCTATTGTCTTTGTCAAAGTCTTTTAGCCATTTTGTATAGCAGCATAGCTAAGAGCTGGGGAAAAAAGAGCTATGATGCTGTTATACAACATGGCTAAAAGACATGGACAGTGACAAAACCAGTAGTCCTCGCATTGCCGAGACCTATTGGCTTTGCCAATGCTTGCTTAATTTAAGTATTGGCATGCATCAAACATATTTTACTAAATGATGCCTCAGGGAAATGGTATTAAAAGTTATACAATATTTTAGCAAAACATTTTTTCTTCAAGTTGAAATTTTTTGTGTACATTTTCTTTTGAAAGCACTCAATCTTCGATCTTGCTTTTATGCTTAAGCATGTATTTGCCTATAATTAGGCCGCACACTCGGAGCATTAAAAGAAGTTACAAATTGTAATTGTTTATTGTAAATTGCATTTATATAATGCTTACTATCATTAACAAGGCGCTTTCGTTTCCTTATGGATCAGAAGTGTTAAGTTTATGCTCTTGATTTCTTGTGTGGTTCGTAAAGTTTAAAGTAGGGATAGAATGATGAGAATGGAGTGGAAAATGTGAAGTAGTACGTTGATTTTGTAATTAGTGGTTGTGCGCACCTGTTAATTGGGTGAATTTTCTAAAAAGGAGGGTGAAGTTTAAGAAGGATGTTTGGGAGTTTGTAGTCAGAAAGGTTTGGGATGAGTCAAAAAGAGGAGAGATAATGTTTTAATGGCTGAAGTAAACCCCTCTATAAAACATACCCATGTGTACATAGAAACAGCAATATTCACATGGTGTGATTTGCACATGGTCTGATTTGCACATGTATCTGGTGATGAATTAGGCAAAGATTTGTTTGCAATTAAACTGAAATTATCATATATATACATATGACACTTATTACATTTTTATAGCAGGCCTAAACCTCTCTTTATGTGCATCTGTATGTACATAGAAACAACAATATTTATATGGTCGGAGATACACATATATCTTGAAGCGTAATATACACATTTTTCCCTTAAATAAATGTATCTGCTTATAACAGGTAGCATACCTCACTGTAGTATGACACAAGTATAACAACAACCTCATCTCCATACTGTAAGAAGCATTGTTTGTCATTTCATAGTATACTGCTGTGGTACACTGTTGTGAATATAGTAGTCATATGGGGAAAAACCAGCTCTGGACTAATCTTCAAAAGCTGAGATAGTTGTCAGTGGATTTTATATTCGTGGGTAGCGAATGCCATAGTTTGGATGTTTGAGGAAGATGTTCAACCCAGGCTTTTTTCTTATATGTAGAAAATTTGAGGTGGGGAGCCATTCTCAAGCATAGGTTCCTTTGTTGTGTGTGCTTGTTGATTTTCTTCCTGATGAAGAGTGGTCCTTTGCCATGTATTGCTTTGTGGGTGATATAAAACAGCTTGATAGTGGATCTTCTGGTAACTGGTAACCAGTGTAGGGCCCTCGAGGCAGGGGAGATGTGTGCTACTGGCTTTACACGTAGGAGCAGTCTAGCAGCAGCATTCTGCATTCTCTGTAATCTCATAGTTGATAAAAGTGAGCCGTGATACAGACCATTAGCATACTCCAGTATTGATAGGACAAGAGAAATAGCTTGAGCCTTGTGGGGGAATCCTAGGTGCGAGAAGATGTGTAACAGTGTTTTCATTGTAAGAAAGCTTGATCCGGCTAACTTATTCACTTGTGCATTCATTGACAGCCTGGCTTCCATGGTAATTCTGAGGTTGCTTACCTCTTTAGATATTTTTGGCAGCGGTCCTAAATCGTCAGGACAGACGCAGAGAGGGTTATATATAGGTGAGCATTTTGGTTTTGGAGGCATTCCATTTCAGGTGGCTCCATGTCATGCATTGGTCATTGGCCCGGAGGCAACTGGAGATTTTGGATATGCCAATGTACTTTGGGTTTTCCAATTTCAGAAGTATCTGTGTGTCATCTGCACAGTTATAGCAGGTGAAGTCAAACCCATTGATTAGATATGGTAACAATTTCATGTAGATGTTGAAAAGCATGAGTGATATGATTGAGCCTTGTGGTACTCCTGCTTTTATGCTGTATGGTGTAGGAGAGAATGGGGGGATGTATAATATTTGTTATATTGTGTAGGTACGATGTGATTGAAGTGAGAGCTGCGCCCTCTTTTCCTGCTTCCTCAAGTCTTTGGATTAGTGTGTCATGATCCACTGTGTCAAAGGCTGCTGAAAGGTCCAAGAGAAAGAAGGGCAGCAACTTTACTCTGGTCCACTGAGTTTTTAAGCAATTCCAGGAAGAGATTAGGGCAGCTTCAGTGCCTCTTCCAGGACGCAATCCAGTTTGGAAGTCAAAGTATGGAATTGTCTTCAATGAACCATGACATTTGGGTAAGGCTGCTCTTTCTATAAGTTTGCCCAGAAATGGTCCGTATGCTATGGGTCTGTAGTTGTCAGAGTTTTGACTGTCCAGGTTAGATGTTTTTCATAACAGGAACATGTATGCCTTTTTTAAGTCTTTTGGGAAAACTCCGGGGGTTAAAGAGTTGTTGATGAGTGTTCTAACTAGGATGGCCGCTGAAGTTTTTAAAATAATATTTCTTTTTCTTTGAGGTGGACAAGGGTGAGAGGGGCAGCCAGCAGGCTTAATCACTTTGACACAATCCAGAAATTCAGTCAGTAATAGTTCTTTAAAGGAGAATAGAGACTGTGTTTGTCTTTCAATTGAAGGTTTTGTTATAAACGAGTTGGAGCTGTTGCTTTTTTTGTTGGTTAAGTAAGAATCCAATGTGTTTGCTTTAGTTGGGTAATGATTTGCCAATTAGTCATTCTTGAGAAATGTAATTAGTAGCTTCTGTGCATTTTGGGTTACAGAATTCTGTGTGTAGTTTATAAAATAGTGGCTGGCTGGAATAGTGTAGCTTTTTTGATTGTTGACTTGTATATTCTGTTATGTCTATGTAGGCATATCTTGTCTTAAGGGTTGTTTATTTTGAGCAAGTTGCGTTGAAGCTTAGCAATTAGTTTTTTGATCTTTCTTAATTCTTCCAAGAGGGGTGTTTTCTTTTGTTGCACATAGATGTTTTCAGAGGAATTAAAAGATCAAAAGCTTTTTGGAGTCATCCATAGAGTGTTTTTACAGAATGTATTGTGACCTGGTGTGTTTTGGACCAGTCATCTCCAGACCTGCAATTCTTGACTAGACCAAGGAGCTCTTTTCACGCTTCTTGAACATTTTATAGGAAGTGGCGCAAATTATTCAATTAAAAAAATAACAGTATGTTCAAAACAGTTCCCCAGTGGTACGTCTTGTGTGTTGTTTAAGTTTGAAACAAAGGAAGCCATGGTGTCAATAAGAAGAGGAGCACATATATTATTATAAGCTCTGGTGGGGACCTGGCTTGACAGGCTGGTGTTTCTAACATACTTCAGAGAAAAAGTAAATTCAAGTATCTAATCAGAAATTAATGGTCCAGAACACTATCTCAGGAATAAAATAGTCTGTAGCAATTGTTCACACTACTAACATAAAAAAGAATGAGATAGCATCAGAAGAGGTTCTCAAATGATTTTTACTACTGGGTCATCTTATCCCACATCATTGGAAATAACCCCTAAAGATACCATTTGCACTATTTTAGGATGACTAATAAGAATATCAATAGCGGAATGTAAAGGGTTTTGACAAGAGCTGGTTTTACATGGGATATCATCTTGTAGTCATCATTCATCCTCATTAAAGTGAGCCAATGGGCCAGTAGAGAAGAATCTGACCACCTTTATTACAAGTGAGAAATGAAACAGTTGGCTAAGTCAAACCCAAATGCTCCTCTACAGTCATGAGATCTATTTCTTGATATAGCAGAAAGAATAAAAGCACAAATCTTTTGGAACTGTAATACTTGCTTGAAGATTCGCCAAGGAAACCATTACATGACAGACATATCATTATGCAGATATTTCATGTTTTGGTACCTGATTGAAATTTATGTAATAAAGATTATAATCTCCAAATAGTATTCACTATCAGAAAGAATTTTGATTCTAATAGCCTTCAAATCCATATTACACAATACTAGTATATCACCGTTTCATTCATTATTTAAATTAAGTAATATAGCCAGTCCTCCCTTTGCATAGATTGTTTTAGAAGGAACTACAGGATTTTAAATTTCCAAATAAATGAAAAGCAGGAACTCATTTGTTATCTGTATCTCCTGTAGATAATACAAATTTGCCTCGAAAGGAATGACTGAATTTCAGATATTAGTAAACCAGAGAACTCTGCTATTTCCCAACTCAAGAATTCTAACATTGGATTAAGTGCAAATGTAGAGGTGGCGTTTCTGAAGACAATATTGCAGCTGTAACTCAGCTGGATGTGTTACCATTGTGCTCTAGCCAGAAGGACAGCATACTTGATTGTATAGACATATTTTGAACAAAGCTTGTGTCTGCCATAAAACATACCTTAATGTGGTTTGCTAATTCTGATACTTCCCTACATAACGCATCCTTGATAGTGTCAAAAATCATATTTAGAGCAGAGGAATAAGCAAGCTTTCCTGTAGTAGAAGCCTAAACAGCCTTCCAAGGGGCCTTTACAGAGGGATACAAATGTGGTACAATATAGCTAACTATAGACAGAAATATGTCACTACATTCAGAATCCCAGTGCTACCACAATTTGGCCTACATGCGACAGCTACTTCAGTAATATCAAAAACAGCTTGGAATTTCTGCACTAATTTTATGATGGTACTATCACTTGAATTTAAACTACGTAGACTATGAGTGCTGTGAAGGATTTCTGATATTAAAAATATACTCAAATCCAATGATTTATATTTGAAGGTATTTCAAATTTGTTCGTTATTCTAATTGGCATGTTCTACCACCTTAGGCTAGTGTCCAAGTAATGGTGTTCATTAAGGAGCTATAAAACACCAATTTTAATTGCAGTAGATTGCAAAATATAGAACAGGTCACGTGCAAGTTAGCACGGTAGAGAGGTTACTATAACATTTTGCCAAATTTTGTGTTCATTCCCTCATCTAGT
This sequence comes from Calotriton arnoldi, assembly GCA_963921515.1. Taxonomy (NCBI): domain Eukaryota; kingdom Metazoa; phylum Chordata; class Amphibia; order Caudata; family Salamandridae; genus Calotriton; species Calotriton arnoldi. The sequence continues at coordinate 388,808 of CAWUFW010009018.1, forward strand.
GACAACATTATTCGGACACTAACCTAAGGCACTACAGTATGCTAATTAGAATTATGAGTAAATGCTAAATATAGAACTGGCAAGCAAAATGGGGAGAACATGAGAATAGCAGCAGGCCCAACAGTTGATAGAAGCAGTAACAACAAAATGTAAACATCAATGACCACGCATCGTTAGCAGATTTTAACCCTACAAGGGAGGACTCACAACACCATGTCCCAACAATTTAATTGCTCATGGACCCATCTTCATCAACGATTTTAGGAACCGGGTTCAGTGAAGAATCTTTCGATTTACCAAGCAGGGATGACATCTGAGTGACTATTTTAAGTATGATCTCTCACAGGGTGACGCTCCCCTCAGTTGAGACTAATAACCCGAACTCATGGGTTAAGTGTGGAGAACAGATTATATTTGATTGACACTTGTTTTTTACACCATATGTGATGTGCTTCACTGCGTGCAGTGCCTCACTTCATAATCAATTTTGTGTGGAAAATCCAAGATAAAGTCACACTGACCAAGTAAGTCCTATGTAACACTGTAATGTGCTATCTCATTCACAGATTATTCCCAATGGCAGGAAAGTACACCAGATACGAGTAACCTGCAAAAATTGTGTTGTGTGTTCTCTTTATCTCTTTCATACGCACTGTTATGTTACATGCAATAATGTGTTGAATATCAATTAAGGATATTCATCAAAAACAGCCAAAGACTCCTAAGGTCCTGACAAAGGGCGCTGACCCATAAGGCACATTGCTAGTTGACCAAAACATGCTGATGATCTAGAAAGACGGCCGGGTGATAATAACCCTAGTCTATCAATAACTCTGTAGCTTTTAATCCAGCCAGGGCATCCCGTAATGAAACACATTTTATGAATTGCCCTAAATTTACCTCTCAGGCCCAATAAGACAAAAAAAAACTCACTCCCACACTAGGTAGTACAGCCCACCTGGACACATACAGAGATCCAGGTATGGGAAACCCAATGATGAAGCATGCCAATGTATGTGGGCGAGGGCATTGCATTTCCCAGAAAAGTGTCTCTACAACCAGAAGGACGACATACAGTTTTGAGGCCCTATCTTTTCCACTTTGTGATTAAACCATCAAACAACAGTAGTCTTTCACAGAGTTTATCAGATACCTCGCCAGCTCTAAAACACACCGCCTGCAGCACTGACAAGGAGCGGTACACAGCTTAACTGAGGATGGTAGTGTCTGGCCATGTGAGATAGAGGAACCAATGGGCGGCAGTACAACATTAGGCTATTATGTACAGACATCCAGGTGCTTAAACTTGTTTTTTAAAGGTGATGGTTATAACTGATTCATTAGAGGCATGCACTGGCTGTTTTGATGACTATGCATTTGGAGCAAAAAGTATCCCAAAGTATAACCATGTCAAACTTGGTTATCTGTGAGGAACACTGAAGGCCATAGTTCGCTGGATACAAGGGTTAAACAACCAAGAGGCTGCTCCTGCCTAGGCCTTCATTACAAGATTTCTATTAGAAATAAACATTTTCAAGATTCACCCAGGGGAAACGGTGCAGAGGAAATATATTAGTGATACCTGGTAAGAATTATCGACAGAATCAGATGCAGTAGTCCCGATTCTCTCGCTCACTCTTCAATTCTCTCAGTGGGACAAGAGAGAGATGAAGAAAATCCAGGAAGCACACACACTTTGTGCTTGATCTTTCAATAGTGTCCCACTTCAGGTGCAGTAGTATAAGGATGAGAATTTAGAATTACTTTCAGGCTGCAAATTTGTATATAGAAACAGCAATGGGGGTGAATGACCTGCCAAACATAAACAGTGTCACAAAACTACTGAATGACCTCATTCAAACACAAAATTGATCCCATAATAATCATATAATCATTAAAATATATAGTGGGCCTGTGCCGACCTAGAGAGCTAATATAAATGACCCTCTTCATTTTTAAAGCTCATGGGAAGTGGAACGTGATAATTCAGATTTTTCCAGACACCGAAAAGTAGGAAAGCAATGTACTAGCAGCAAAGTACATGACTTCCCTAGAGGGACAGTATTCAGTGAGCTACTCAGCCATGATAAAGGTTACACATTGTAGAAAAAGCCTACTGGACCAATTCAAAAAGGTTTTGCTCTGAGTCGGTGTGACTTTATATTGTGGTACTCCTGGTTTACTTCTGGAATTCAGGAGTAATCCAATAGAACTACAAGAGTAAGACCCAATAAAATCATTGTACATCTGATCCTACAACTTTGCTAATAGTGGAGCATCGTAAATCCTTCCTGAGTGGAGTTAAGGTTGACTATGTGTAAGAATCAAATGGAAGCGCCCCAGCAGAATGTGATTAGTGCTTAGACAGCCTTTATGAGCATGCTTGATAAAGGCCACATGCAGAACTTGTGGAACAATAACCAGTATTCACTGGAGAGCTAAAATGTAAACTCTGTTATTGACACTTCACCCACCGGGGAGAGGAACTCCAGCCCCCAGCCAGCACTGCGGTTGCCTCACGGCAGACATGCCGCCACGTCAACGTGCCAGGAGGCGCTTTTAGCTGCACTGGGCTCCTGTGGCACGGGATCCTGTTATTGACACTTCGCCTACCAGGGTAGAGGAACTCCAGCCCCCAGTCAGCATTGCTGTTGCCTCACCTCACAGCAGACACGCCACCACATCGGTGCGCCAGGAGGCGCTTTTAGCTGCATCGGGCTCCCGTGGCATGTGCACGGACGCGCCCGGGCCAAGGGCGGGCCCGACTGCGCCCGGCAGCGGCTGGCAGAGGCCGGGCTGGGCCCACTCTCTTTCAAGCGCCACAGAGGGTGCAGGCCTTGAGGACTGAGGTGAGTGCATACCCATATTAACTCGACCGTTAACATACTGGTTAAATCCTATGATGGGGAAACGCATCGACCAACCACCTGCATGCCCCGCCATCACCTTGGACAGCATGCTGGAGAGGGTGGACAGCATCGTTTCTTCTGAAATAGAGCTAACAGAGCGTAGACTCTCCCTTGGGAATGAGGCAGTACACACTGACCTCACACCTGGAGGGACATCTGCGGGACATTAGCTGATCCAGCACCCACTATCATACCCCGCGATCCCCTGCCCCAGACAGCTGGTTTTAACAACGCCCTGCTCCCCAGCGGCGGCACCTTTGGCGCTCAATGGCACGCCTCGCCCAGGACACTACAAGTTACAGGCACCCCAAATGCAGTAGTGGCAGTCGCAGTGACCACCAAACGCAAAAGGAAATGCGGGAAGCCAGTCTGCACTAAAAGGAAGCAGCCCCCACACGCTAGTTCTTCCAGCAGCTGCTTGTCATCATGGATGCAATCCTCATCATCACCTGGGGCTAGTACTCCGGGCCCGGTGCCAAACAGGAATCCTAGCCATTCCATTTGCACCCAAACGGAATCGGGATCAAGCACACCAGATCTTGGGGAGGTTTTTTTCCAATTCCGTCTGTTTGCGAATTACTGACATAATAGACATGAAATTCACAACATTATGGGAGGGCCTGGATCGCTTGGACACTGTAATGAATAAACTTTCTCAACGGGGGAGACAGCCTCAACTAATGTTGCTTCAGGGGGGTGCCCACTTTTCCTTTATCGAATGTTTTAACAAAAGTTAACCCCCCCACTGGTGTCCCGTGCCCATCTGTTTAAATTTAAATCCGCATTTGTAAAGTGCAAACTACTCACCCTTACAGGTCTCAAGGCACTGGGGGCCGTCGTGGAAATTAAGTGAGCTATTGCCCAGAGTCACATGGTGCTGAGCTGAGCTGCCGCCGGAGCCGGGGATCGAACCGTGAGCCCTGTGCTCCGAAGTCAGCTGCCCTGGCCGCTGCACCACACCTCTCCACTGTTGGTGCCCTATCTGTGTCCTCTTGAAATACATGCACCCTATTAAGGGAATGCCTTCTACCGAGGGTCAACATTGCGCCAAAACCCCCTTTTTCTGATAATGGCCGCCCTGCCTCGAATGGACCTGATTTATCTGTGCCCCCTACCTCTATATTCGAACCCACCAACAGCTTAGCTGGTGATCGACTAAACCCGAGCACATCTAGTAGCACCATTCACGATCCTTCGGGCAGGATCTATCTCAGGCCCAGCACAGACGTGCTGGGCCTGCCCCCAGCAGCATGCCCTTAGGTTTTGGTGTTGGCAGGGGTACCATCCCTTAAGAAGGACCAGAGGGAAACTTGGGATCAATTGCGCAACAAATGCGTGGAAAGGTTGTCCAAGAAAAAGGTGTCCAACGTGTAAAACATGCAATAGATTATCATGGTACGAAGAGTGGGATGGGTAGGTGACTCAATCAAGAATATTGAGGGGGACTGTATCGTTATTAACTTCCGTAGACCGTCTATAGTAAAGTCACTGCTGAGATGCCAGGAGATCACAACCATCAACTCGCCAAAAATCTGGTCGCTACCACTGGGTTACTTTTATAAACCAACTCCCAGAACTTTTTTAAACGAGCCTGTACTCCCAGCTGTTATAAACACATTTTTGGCTTTGTCTGACATGGACTCTCAGGATTTACAACCACCACCCCCGCAACTAATGGGGTCGATTACATACCTCTACACACCCCTCAAATATATCTGAGGTATACGATCACGATCACGTCACTACATCTATCCCCAAGGCTTGCATCAATCTAGATCTGAATATACTCAGCTGTAACGTCGCCGGCCTACAATCAAAAATAGACCTAGCAGATTGGCTGGAATTGGTTAGACAGCAGGACATTTGGATGTTCCAAGAAACCTGGGCTACAAAAGATATATACCTTGAAGGGTTTGAATGCTTTAGTGTCTTGGCCCTAATTCCTAAATCTGGTCGTCAATCTGGTGGTCTGCCGCAGGGGGCAGCACTAAGGTCCTACATACCCATATTGACAAATTCCAAGATTTGTTATACAAAAGGTGGATATCTATTTATTTACTTAATTTCTATAACAACAATTTTTATAATTCCCCTAACATAAATTTTACTAATCTATTTGACTTAGAGAATTGCCATAGCTCCGACATAAAAACCGGTATCTGTCTGGGTGGAGATTTTAATGCTAAGCTCCCCAGTGAAGACACCATGGCCCTAAGGCTAAGGAGTAGAGGACAAATCTGCCACAGGGGCGTGGAGTTAAAGGAACATTTGCGGAACCACGCTTTGAGTATTGTCATGGACATTGCAGCCGTAACTAACGATAACAACTCGCCCGACCCAACATTCAGAGGAAGAGGTAGTGCAACCACCATCGATTATATTTTTATTTCCCACGCCCTTGAAGACTTTTTTGTGAAAGCTGTGGTCGTTCCCACACACCACGGCGACCACAACCTGATCCAAGTAGTGCTCAAACTGTCCCCGAGGCCGACGTATAAAATGGAATGTGGTGCTAGGTATTTGGTACCCTCAACAGACAAATTAAGACTAGTGTGGTGAGGGGTTAATAGTGCGGATCTGTTCCACATGGTGGTCAGAGACAACCTGGAACTTTTTTACTTTTGTTTGTCCGGACGGGAACCCAATCCAGAGGTTATCAATGCATTTCCTAAACTTTGCAAGGTTGTAAAATTTGCGCTATTAAAACCTGCTGCCGTTAAGCAGCATGGACCCAGATGGTTTAATAGAGAGCGTTCAGCGATCAATAGACAACTACGGAAGGCCCTATCAACTAACCCAAGGTGACCCTTTTTAATTAAGTCGCTCAGACAGAAATACAAGCTGGTCATATCCCATAGAAAGGACAAATTATTAAATGATCGATGGGCTGCTCTCGCCAATGCTGCCAGCCTAAAGAATGGGAAAACCTTTTGGGCTGCCGTTAAGAACATGAGAGCAATGGGACAACCACTAACACCGATCAGCTGTAATATAACCGGCGAGGCCTGGAAGGCTAATTTCTCGAAGATTTATACTGCTCCTATATATGAAGAAGACCTGTTTGGGCTTCAAGCCCCCACAGGGGTATTAATATCCCTACACGAAGTCGAGGAAGCTATACAACAGAGCCCGGGCAATAAAGCCCCTGGCCCTGATGGGTTATCTATTGACATCATCAAGCACAAACCCGATTTTTGGGCTCCACTCTTCCTGGATGTTTTTTTTTTTTTCTCAAAATTCTTTTTATTGAGCATTTTTAGAGAACAAAGACATACAATATGATACATTACATCTTTCCCATTAGCCATTTTGAAGCCATTGTGAGATTACAGTTGCATTTCGGTCTGGGAAGTAATCCTACATATATCCGCACATTCATAGAGCTCAACTGTCTAGCAGAAGAAGAAAAAAAAATAACTGAGAACCCCAAACCAACCCCCTCCCCTCCATTATGTTACTTAACAAATTACCATCCTAATGAGGCTCTATATTCTTCTCAAACTTCTTTCCATTAGGCACAGTAGCATTCCACAGATTGGGTAAACTTTACTGACGGAAAAATGCCACGACAAACCCCTCATCCGACAGGTTAACTAACGAGGTTACAGTTTCATGGAAAAGAGGAGTGTGCACTGCCACACCTCGCTCCTGACATCTTACCCTATCTGGTTCAACTGGTACCTCTCAGGAGGCCTAAAACTTTTACCCCCCCTACCTCCCCCTCCCCTCCCACAACAAAGTAACTAAACAACCAGGAGGCGGTCCTTAAATGCAGTTTACATTGGGCTCTAGGTTCCGTCGAGACTATGCTCACTATAATAAGTACACTTCCGATATCAGGCTGGATTTTCAAGCTGGCCTGGTGACCTTCAGCTAAAATTGAAATAGGTGCATCTCACGCAATGAGGGAGGACAAACCGCCAAGGGTAGGCCACTGGTGAGGTAGGCGACGAGAGGACCCCATTTGTATTCGAAATTTTTATAGTCATCTCGAAAAATATCAGCCATCCTCTCCATGGACAATATCTTCCAGAGGCTGGCATGCCATTGGGATAGCTCTGGTGCCGCCTTTTTCTTCCATGCTGCTGCAAACGCTACTTTGGCAGCCCCAAAGCACGCCCACATTATGGCCCTGTCGGCCCTTGTTTGATGTTCTAGCTCTGGGTTCCTCAGCTCTAGAAGGGCCTCTTCCTTGGCGGTGGGTATAGGGTAACCTAGCATAACTTTCATGTGTGACAATATCTCCTCCCAAAAGGGACGAATCGATGGACAATCCCACCAAATGTGACTAAAGTCCCCTACCAGACCACAACCTCTCCAACACATATCCGAGGTCTCTGGAAAAATCTTTTTAAGTTTCGTTGGGTACAGGTACCAATCGAAGAGAATCTTATAGTGTGCCTCCCTAAGTTCTAAAGAGTGATTATCCTTAGCGATATCCCTCCACAGATGTTTCCATTAGGTGTCCGAGATCTCTCTCTCTGCCCACCGTTCCCAATTCTGCATGTATTGGGGTCTCGGCGCATGGGAAGTGGAGAGCAGGAGGTTGTAAAAAAAGAGATCACCCCCCTCATGGATCCCACCCACTGCACACATTTTTCTATTGCTGTCTTCTCTCGAGTGGCTGCCTCCCTGACCTGCGGCTGAAGGGCCCAGTGTTTAAGCTGTAGATAGTGAAAGTGTTCGCTGGTTGGGACCTTGAAATCTCGCTGACAACTGGCAAAAGTGAGAATGTCATAATTATGAAATAGATCGGAGAGCATCAGGCTGCCCCCTTCCCTCCATACATCAAATGGCCCCTCACGTAGCGCCGGGGGGAATTCAGGATTAAAATGAATCGCTGTATAGGGCGAAGGGAACGTAGAGCACTCCAAACCCCTGGACACCTCATCCCAGACTTTCAGTGTGGTGTGCGTGGGGGTGCTAATGTATGCGTTTGGCGGTCTATCTTTTTTGGGTTTCCAAATCAGATCCCATATTGTTCTCCCCGCCACTGCACTGTCCATGTGCAGCCAATGTTTTTCTGAGGCTCTCTTAGACCACTCCGTCAAGATACGGAGCTGGGCTGCTTTAAAGTATAGGTGCAGGTCCGGGAGTGCCAGCCCTCCCTCGCCTCTTGCCCACCTGAGTGTGTGAAAGGAAGCCGTGCTCTACCATTCTGCCATATAAACTGAGAAAGAAGAGTTCGCACTTTAGGTAGGTAGTCCCTGTCTAGATCTATTGGTAGGGCTTGGAACAAATATAAAAATTTAGGTAGAACTGTTATTTTTATCGCATGAATGCACCCCAACTACGAGATAAAGAGCAGCTTCCAGCGTTTGAGTTCCTGCTGAACCTGAAGAAGCAATAAGGGGTAGTTAGCTTTAAACAGGCCCTGCAATGTGGGGGTCAAGTTAATACCCAGATATTTGAGTGTATTTTTTTTTTTTTTTTTTAAATATTTTTATTTGCATTTTATAGAATGAAACATAACACATAAACCTTGGGAAAGGAGTCATTGATACATGGAGTGCGGTCAAGGTCAAATGAGGAGTTACATATATGGGCGAGGTGACGTGCAGTAGATCCACCAAGGGGACAAAGCGAGCCACACCAAACACATCAGTAAATAAGCATTTGGATGGGTCTCTTACAGTCCTCTCGTTCAGGCATGGGCTAGGCATCACTGCTGTTGGGTACCTGGTTTCGACCCGCCGCCCATCGGGTCGGGGCTTCCCCCTTCCACATCCAACTCTAATTTGTAGTATTTTATCCAGGGCTTCGTTATTTTCTGAAATTTACGTGGACAGCCCCTCGCCTTGTAGACTACCCTCTCCGCCCCCATATACAGGTCCATGTTGGCCTTCCATTCCGCTAGTGTGGGAAGTTGTTGGGCTCCCCAATGTTTGGCTATATCTCTCTTGGCCACTATTATCCCCAGATTAGCCAGGAGGAGCCTGTGTCTCGGCAGGTCAACATCTGTAGGGACTCCTAATAGAAAGAATTTTGCATCTAACTCTAGCTGGGAGTCTAATACATTGTTCAGTTCTTCGTGGATCGCGAACCAATAGGTGTGGATATGGCTACATTCCCACAGGGTATGTATGTAAGAACCACGTTCAACGTGGCATCTGAGGCAATTTGGGTCTTCAGCTCTTCCCATCTTGTGTAAGCGTGTCCTGTCAAGATAGGATCTATGAAGGATCTTGTACTGTATGAGGCGCAGCCGCAGCCTGATCGCTACTTCGCGTGGGTGCATGAGGGCCGCCTCCCAATCTATGTCCTCCAGGGGACCAGTGGTGAGTTCCCACTTGGCGCGCAAGGGGCCAAGGTTGTCCGGGATGTTATTTATTTGTGTTTTGTACGTTAGGGATATCGCCTGGGTTGAGAGCTCTTCCTGCAAGAGCCTGCCTTCTAGCGGGGCGTACTCGGGCAGCTTCACGTCCACCAGCCCTTGTGCCTGCCAGGCATGTTTAAGACGCAGATATGCGTACGCTTGGGAGTCATGAAGCTGGTATCTAGCCTGCAGGACTGAGAAGGAGGCTAGGGAGCCCCCCTCCAGTAGGTCCCCTATTTTGGAGATACCTATAAGGTCCCATTGTCTAAATCCTCTGAGTTTCCTAATCTCGGTCAATCGGGCACCTTCTCACAGAGGGGTCTCCCGTGTGGGTTTCCCCTCCCATTTCATCTGTTTTTCTGCACCCTTCCATGCCGCTATCACTCGTTGGGTTGCTGGAAGGAGGCGTGTGACCCCGGGGCCCCCGTATATGTAGTGTACGTAAGAACGTGTCTGGAATTGAAGCCTTTCCAGTCTGTATGTGGGGTGGTCGGCGGGTGCGTGATTCCATTCATTGAGAACAATAAGGTGTGCTGCTCTATCGTATGCTCTGATGTCCGGTAGGGCCAATCCACCATTATATGCATTACGCTGCAAGGTTCGCAGGGCTATGCGTGGGTGGGCCCCGTCCCATAAGGAGACGCAACTCATTGTCTATAGCGGCAAAGATAGTATCCGGTATTTTGTGGTATGTGTTTTGCAACACATAAAGGAATTGGGGCAGTGTCACCATTTTGTACATGGCGGCTCTACCCATGATGGTTAAAGGAAGCGCCCTCCACCTTTTCACATCTGCCTGAAATTTTCCCCAGTACACGCCTGATATTACGGTCTAACCGGACTTCTGGATCGGTGGTGACATAGAGCCCAAGATAAAGAAACCCCTCCGTAGTCATCTTCAGACAGCTCGGGTAGGTCTGGGGATCTGTCTCGCCACTCACCGGATAAAGGATGGATTTATTCCAGTTTATCTTGTAGCCCGCGTAGGAACCATACTCTTCGAACACTTGTAATATGCGGGGGAGTGTCTTGTCCGGTTGCGTGATGTATAACAGTATGTCATCAGCATATAAAGATATGCGTTCTGCATCGTAAAGGCATGAATCCTTTAGAAAGCCCCCCAGCCCCGGCCGGATTCGGATCACGCAAGCCAGCGGTTCCAATATGAGGGCGAACAAGAGTGGGGATAGGGGGCAGCCTTGTCGTGTACCGCGCTGTATTGGCCAGCTATCTGAGAGAGTGCCGTTGACACGAACCCTTGCCTCCGGCTTATTATATAATAACGCTAGCCATGCTCGGAAGACGGGGCCAAAGCCCATCGCCTCCAGGGTACACCACATAAAAGACCAGTGTATCGTGTCAAATGCTTTCTCCGCGTCAAGCGAGAGAAGCAAGTGGGGGCAGTCCCGACCCTGTACCGTGTCAATCCAGTTGGCAAGACGCCGCAGGTTAAAACGGGTGGCGCGCTTCGGCATGAACCCCGACTGATCCATGTGGACCAGGAAGAGAATCACGGTTAGGAGTCGTTTCGCTAAGATTGTAGCCAGAATCTTCATTTCAATATTAAGGAGGGATATGGGGCGGTAGGATCTGCATTCCTCTGCAGGTTTCCCCGCCTTATGTATGACCACCACCGTGGCCAGCCGAAGGTCTTGTGGGAGGATCCCTGCTCCTTGGCTTCTCGGAACATTTTGAGGAGATGCGGCGCCAGCAACGCACTATTCAATTTAAAAATTTCCCCCGGAAGACCGTTGGGCCCTGGAGTCTTGCCCGGTTTCTGTCGACCAATGGCCTCTGTCACTTCCGCTAGTGTCAGATCACCCTCTAGACTGTCTGCTTCGTCCTGTGTTAAGGAGGGCAACTCAATGCCCTCAAGGTATCTACGTATCTGTGATTCGTCCGCCTGGGTGTGAGCTGTATACAATGTAGTATAGTATCTTGCAAAGGCTCCAGCTATGGCTTCAGGGGTGGTGTAGGTGACATCCCGTTCCGTAATGGACTGTACCCAGCGTGATTCTAGTTCCTTCCGTCCCAACCACGCCAGCAGTTTTCCGGCCCTATCCCCTGTTTCGTAAAGTTTGTGTTGGGTTGCTAATTGGTGTGCTCTTACTTCATTAGTCGCGAGGGTGAGGTATTCCCGCCTGGTTATTTCAGGTTGGCGTTGGGTATGTTCGGGCATTGCAGTCGGGTCATTGCCCTCCAGATCTAAAAGCCTACGTTCCAATTTCTCGATGTCTTCGGCCTCTTTTTTCTTTTTACGGGCAATTATATTTTGTGCTCTATCTCGTAGAACCGGTTTATAGGCTTCCCATAGTACCACCGCAGACGTAACTGAGCCCTCATTTTCACTAAAGTAGAGCTCGGAGTCTATCCGAAGCTCCTCTGCAATTGCCTCATCTCGCAGTGCCCATGCATTCAATCTCCATTGTGGCGTATGATGAACAGGTCTCCCACCCACCTTCAGAAACAGGGGAGAGTGATCAGATATGCCGCTGGCCAAGTATTCTATCGTATCAATCTGTTGTATGTCTCCCGCTGGGGCAAAGAGATAATCCAGGCGGGAGAATACCCTGTGGGCCCCCGAGAAATAGGAGTACGCTCTCCGGCGTGGATGGTGTCCCCGCCACAGGTCAGATAGTCCCAGAGTATCTAGAAATCGGGCCAGGGGTGTGGTCTCGGGGCCCCCCGCTCGAAGTCGTGTGCGATCTAACACAGGATCAATGACATCGTTGAAATCCCCCCCCAGTATATGTATGGCTGGGCCAGATTGTAAAAGGAGCGCAGTTATGCAGTCTAGTGTTGCAAGCGAGGAGGTGCATAGACGCTCACAAGGAGGAAAGTCCTATGTCTCCAGACCCCTCGTACCGCCACATATGTCCCTTCAGTGTCCACCCACTGCTGCGTAACGCGAAAGGGGGGGGATTTTTTGATAAGGATTGCCACTCCCCGTGAACCCCTGGTGAACCCCGCATGGGCCAAAGTGGTGTATTGGCCCCGACCTAAAAAGGAGCAGCCCGATCCCATTAAATGTGTTTCCTGTAGGAATACAACGTCAGGTTTATGTCTCTTAAGATACCGGGACACCAAACCCCGCTTAACTTTGTTGCCTAATCCATTAACATTCCATGTCATTGTGGTATAACTATCGTCTGCCATCATACGTATTTGAGTGTATGTTTAGCCCATTGGAGTGGAGTATAGTCATGCAATCTATTGATGGCTTCCCTTGACATTGTGAGATTCAGAATAAAATTTTTCGAAAGGTTTACTTTAAAGCCTGCAACTCTCTCAAAGGCCCTCAACTCATCTTGTAACACCTGCAGTGACTGAGCAGGGGAGGTGAGGGATAGCAGCACGTCGTCAACGAAAAGCGATATTTTATGCTCTTCCCCCCCAAACGGAATACCCCGAATTTCTGTAGCTTTTCGTACCCGGAGGGCCAATGGCTCAATGCTTAAGGCGAAAAGTAATGGCGAGAGCGGGCAGCCCTGCCTTGTGCCCCTCTCCAGGGAAAAGAAAACCGAGCTGCACCCATTAACCTGTACTCTAGAGCGCGGGTGTGCGTAGTTAGCCTTAACCATGTTGATAAATGGTTTGCCAAATCCAAAGTATTCCATCGTGCTAAAGAGAAACGCCCAATCCACCCTGTCAAAAGCCTTTTCGGTGTCTAGTGCCACTAAGACTGCAGGTATTTTAAATTTGGTTGCTTTCTCAATCAGATGAATGATTCTCCGGATATTGTCGTGAGTCTGTCTGCCTTTTATGAAGCCTGATTGATCAGGGTGGATTAGGTGTGGCATCAGGTCCTCCAGTCGCTTTGCCAAAATTGATGAATACAATTTTGCATCCAGGATCATGAGAGCAATAGGCCTGTATGAGGCACATTCTTGAGGATTTTTCCCGGGTTTGGGAATGACCGTGATAGCGGCCTCCACCATTGAATGAGAGACTGCCTGGCCCTCCGCTATCGCATTAAAGAGCCTTGCTAAGTGCGGGATGATGTCTGGGGCAAAGGTTTTATAAAAATGGGCCGTTAGGCCATCAGGACCTGGGGACTTATTCGGTTTGAGAGCCGCGATGACATTCCCCACTTCTTCCCCCGAGATGGGAGCATTTAGCCTTTTGTTCCAGTCTGGTGAGACCTGTGGAAATTCTAGTGACTCTAAGTATTGGTTTTGAGCTGCAGGCTCTAGGTGGTTACCCGTGTATAGCTCTTATAAAACTCCCCAAATGCGTTTGCCTTGTCGGTGTCTTCATAAAACGTGTACCCCGTGGAATCTAATATAGCCCCAATATATTCTCTCTCCCTCTTCTCACGAAGCTGTCTAGCTAGGTGCGCTCTGATCTTATTCCCCTGAGAATATGAGGTGTGGCGCAATCGTAAGAGAGTATATTCCCCCCTATTAGTGTCTATCGCTGTGAGTTTCCCCTTGACTGATCTCATCTGACGCAGCACCGTACGGGATGGATTCTTTTTGTGTTCCCTTTCAAGAACTCCCAGAGATTCTTCCAAGGCTTCCCTCTCCTTAGCCCTCTGTTTATTTAAGGCAGAGTTGAGCTCAATACACTTTCCCCGCAGAACTGCTTTAAAAGCATCCCAATTAGTGAGGGGTGAGGTATCCTGCGGCTGATTTAGGCGAAAGAACTCTGCAATGGCCCCTCAGAGTTCCTCTCTTAGTAATCTATCTCTCGTCAGCGATATTGGAAAATACTATCTTGGTGCTTTATGGGCCTCCCCCCCCCCCCACTCAAGACAAATCGTGACTAAACTGTGATCTGAAATAGAGATCTGGAGGATTTTCGCTGCCTGGAGAGATCCCAGGAGACTTTGACTTAAGAAAATATAATCAAGTCTCGATTATGTTTGGTGAGAGTGAGAAAAGAACATGTAGTCCTTGGTGTCGGGATAAAGATGCCGCCATGCATCTACAAGGCCTTATGTGTGTGAGGACTGTTTAAAACTCTTGGGGAAACTCCATGTAGGGGACCTTTGTGGGTGGGTGCTATCCATATCTGCCTGCCATGTGAGATGGAAATCCCCCATCAGTATCACTGGGCCCTCTGCAAACCCCCCAATCATATTAAGCAGCTCATACAGGAATGGCGACTGACCTGCATTGGGAGCATAGGCCAATATAAATGTGCAGAGTTTCCCTCTCACTTTCCCCTTCACTATAATAACCCTGCCTTCCTTATCCAACTTTATGGCTTCGGGTTGGAATTTCAGGGAATTATGCAACAGTGCCACCCCTCTATGTTTGGTGGTCGCTGAGGACCTGTAGATTAGCGCATAATTTTTATGGTGCAGCCTAAGCTCCTCATCTCTTTTAAGGTGAGTTTCCTGCAGGGCCGCCACTTCAAGATCATGATCTATCAAATATTTCCAGATTTTCTGCCTTTTAAGGGGGGAATTCAGCCCCTTTACATTCCAGGAGGCTATAGATATCGGCATGATCCCGTTGTCCCCACCCCTCTCAATATTAGGATCTGTGCAAAGCTCCTCACTCTCCTGCTAGGATCGCCTACCAAAAAAAAGCCCTCAGCCTGATCAAAGAATGGACGCACGCTCTGAGCCATCATAAGTGCATAATCATAGTCTCTGTGTGAACAGTTTCCGCCTCCTGAACCCCCCCAACATTGAACAGAATTACATAAACAGAACCTTTGCCGGTGCACTCCAGTGCTCCCGGCCATAGCGAAGTGGAAGAAAAAGTTCGTAGTGTGGGGTAAATGATTCAGGTCCGCGTCCCCGGCTGACTGTTCCAAAAAATCGTTGATGACCAAAACATCCAGTAGCTTTGCATGGTGTGGGACTGTGAGAAATCAAGCAGTATCCTTGTTCCCGCGTGGCATAAGTCCCTCGGTTGTGAGTCTTTTCCCTGTTGCATCGCCTGTGTTGGATGGCACTCCTATATGGTGAAAAAGCCTCTTGTAGCTATATATCCCACTGAGTTGCAGACTCTAGTCTCTCGAATGGCGGCCCTTGACCCTCGCACGCCACCTTGAGGGATTGTCACTCTCATTCCCTCGTGAAGTAGACCCAGCGTAATCCTCTGTGCTGGGAGGTAGGCCCAGAATATTCAAGACTTCCTTCAGATCCGTGATGTGCTTCATTTTGTTGTTCAACTCGAAGGCAAGACCGAAGGGGTACGTCCATCTATACTTGATATTATCTGCTCTGAGCTTCGCATCGATGGGCCGAAATTGTTGGCGCCTTAGTAGAGTCGTCGGCGCCAGGTCCTGGAAGAGGCTGCAGCAGAAGCCCTGAAAGGAAATCTCACCTCTTTTTCTGGCGGTTTGTAGGATTGCCTCTTTAGCTTTAAAGGAGTGCATTTTAACAAGAATATCGTGGGTGCATCGACGTTCTCCACCCTGTTGAGGCCAACGCGGTGCACTCTTTCAATCTTGATCTTCGCGCGGTTTGATCCCAGGACCTCTGCAAAGAGCCCCTCAATGAACGCTTCCCGGTCTGGTCCTTCCGCGCCCTCCTCCAGGTCCTTAATTCTAATGTTGTCCCGCTATGCTCTGTTTTCCAGGTCCTCCATCTTCAATAGAGGCGTATGTAGCTGGGCTCGAAGATCCTGTATGCTGTCCTGCGCTGCCTCCGTCCTTTTCTCCAGTTCCTGGGTCCGGGACTCCACCTCTAGGACGCGCGTGCCCACAGAGTCCACATCTTGTTGGAACGCCGTGATACGCTCAGTAAGATCATCTTTCAGTTGATCCAGGGAGGTCTTAATGTCCACTTTTATTTCTGCGCAGAGTTCGGATTTGAACTCCCTGAGGGATGCCATTAAGTCTTCTTTGGTGAGAGCCATGGTGTCTACTTTCGCGCCCCACTCCTGCGGTTGCTTCTTTTCTGCTGTGGGGAAGTAGCTGGACACCTTAGCTGGCTCCTTTTTCGGTGGTATAGGTGCAAGCCAACTGCCCCTTCACTCCGTGGGTGCCCCCTTCTGTGCAGAGACTGTCCAGATCTTCCCACGGGTGCCCTTTCAGCCACAGGATATGACCCCGGGATGCCGCGTGCCCCTTGTAACCTAATCAGCTATAGGCCTCCATATTGCTGGGGCACTCGGTTTCTCCTCTAGTTCCTACCAAAACCTCAGGGCGCCGTGAGGGCTTATGCGCTACCACCACGCTGGACGGTGTCTTTCTGTGTGGCAGGGCTCATGCTGCATTCCCCTCTGGGCATCTCTAGTGGTACGGCGTATCTCCTGCCTCCTGCTGCGCTCCCCTCAGCTTCTGCTCATTTTACGTGCACTGCCTGGCATTACTGGCCGCCATTTTAGGGTCAGGCATATCTGGCCAGCCCCGCACTGCATCCCCCAGAATCAGGGCACCTCGAGAGGCGTACTCTCTCTATGGTAGGGGGAACCCTCAACGCCGGTATGGGACCCCAACCCCCACCAGCCAAAGTCTCTTACCGGAGCGCCCTGCAAGGCGGATGACTGGAGGAGTCTCCGGTCTTGCGGCAGTGCTCCTCGCCTTGTCCTCAGGTCACGGTCCGGCCTCCGCTCCTCGCCTGCTGCCACCGCAGCCAAGGGGTCTCATCGGTGGATGCTGCCGCCCTCCTCCGTCACCCTTCTGGCCCCGTTAGTGCTGCTTCGGGTCCGCGCTTACGTTTCGCGGGTCGCCGTCATTTTAAATAAGGGCTGCTCCTCCTTCCCCGATTTTCTCCACTCTCCGGGGGACGGAAATCAGCCTGCAGCTCCGGTTTTCTTAACCGCCTGATGCACTGCAGCTCATTCCCCATGCTTAGGTGTGTTTTGGGGTCAGTTCGCTCCCACTAGCATCGCAGACAGCCGCGGGGACGACGGAGCTGAGGTGAGCTACGTCCACCCGGCCATCTTGCCTGGCCACGCCCCCCCTGAATGTTTTTAATAATTTAACCCATTCCCCACTACCTAGTACCTGGTCAACTAGCATCATTGTACCAATTTTTAAAAAGGGTGACTGCTCCCAACCCTTCTCCCTGATTGACAACACTTTGAAAATTTTAGGGAGGGTTTTATATAATAAGATCAAAACTTGGTCCAAAGACAACCTTATTTTACAACCTTGCTAATTAGGTTTTAGGAGTAAAGTAGGCATGATCGAGCAATGTTTAAACCTCAATCTAATAATTGGGAAATACACTATCGCACAGATGTCACCTATTTATTTGGCTTTTATGGATCTGACCTCAGCCCTCGATTATCTAAACCGGTCACGATTATGGCCAATCCTATTAGAATATTGGTTAGACGAGGCTTTAGTACATTTCTTAGCATATTTGCACAAGGATCTGAGAGCTCGGGTTAGGATTAATATAGGGGGCGAGGTCGCCAATGACATCAGGGTTGGCAGAGGTGTCAGGCAGGGATGCGTTCTGGCCCCCCTACTCTTCATCATATATATCAATAATTTACACAAAACACTGATCGAGCTAACCAATGATGTCCCCAGAGTTAATGGCAATATACTCCCCGCTCTATTATACGCTGATGATGCAGTATTAATGGGCCGCACACCTAATGCTTTTTAGTACGGGGTTTTATCGATTTTATGGCCACCTTAGATCTATGCACTAATTAAAAAAATCTTTTATAATGGCTTGTGGACCGAGGGAGCGTCTTTTAAACTCTATTTCCGTGGGCAATCAAAGTATACAATGCACTAGCACTTTCCCCTATTTGGGACTAGTCTTTGCTGCTAATGGCTCCTGGTCTGACCACATGGCATACTGTAGGAATAAGTTCTCCAAAGCTATGAACTCGGTTCTTAGAGTACCACAACTTAGGATGACGGGGGCTGTTTTAGCTACTTTAATTTTTTTTAAATTTCAGTGCATCCCCACGGCAACCTACGGCGCGGAGGTCTGGGGGATCGCAAGGAGCTGCACTATCCAGTGTGAAGAAAACAGGTTCTGTCGGAAACTTTTAGGTGCCCCCATCTCCACGTCCCAATATGCTTGCCATAGCAAACTGAATTTACATTATATTGAAGACTATATACAGGCACGCCCTATTCTAGCTAGCCATCTGGAAAAATCCAGCGGCAACCCTCACACGAGAGATTATAGGAGATTGCTTTAAATGTGAAATGGGAATGGACATCCTGTGGCTAGCTGAGGTGCGTTTAAGTCTAAGCAGGGTTAATAATGAACATATTTTTGCAAGCCCAATTGAGACAGACACCGTGAGCAAAAAAGAAGTTCGAACTGCACTTTACACGCATTATAGCAAAGCAAGACTAAATAGGGAGTCTAAGAAACCATCCGTAGTTGCTTTTATGTCAATCAAGAATACTTCTCACAAGCTGATTAGCTACCTTACAAAACCTATAGGTCGTTGGGAGAGGGGACTCCTTTTTCGCTTAAGAGCGGGCACTGTGAAATTCTTACTCTGTTTTCCCCTTGCAGGCAAACCATATTACACTTTTTATTCTTCTGTAAGTTTTATATAAAGTATGCTAAATGGCTTTTAATACCTTTTTTTTTAAAAATAATTCACCTGGCCTCCTTGAAGTTGCATACAGATCTATTCTTCTCCTGGAAGATGGTGAACTGGCCTTCCTTGTAGGCGCTTTTCTGAAAACTGCTGTGCGTGCCCGTAATATGATGTGCACTTTATGAACAACGTTTTTATGTATCTGATCCTATATCTGATATTATGATGTAATTGTGTACTTTGTATGCTGAAACGTGATTTGTTCTTTTATGGATATGCTTTTATCTGAATAAATTATTTTAATAATAATAATATTAAACCCTGATTCTAGACTGAGTTATGTCTTTGTTCCTTCTTCTACTTTAGGCCCTACCGTCACCCCCCATATATTTCCATGAAATCGGTTGTAACTGGGCAAGAGTTTCATACCACCCAATCTATTATTACGAAACAGTAAATATTTAAGAAACCTTTCTGAAAGAAGTTTCCAAGATGGAAGGGGCCTCTGGTGGTATTTTGGAGAGACATTAACATCAGCTTTTTTTTTTGTTGATTTGGGGCTATTTTCCTTCTTCACTCTTCATCTTACTATAGGAATTTATAAAGCATATTTGGTGCAAGAGAATGTTTTAAGGGTCCTGCTGTTACTGCTATCCAGTCTCTGTGGGTGCACAGCAAGGAAGCCAGCTATTGGAGCCTGTGGAAAGAGGCTTCAGTAGGGGCATGAACAAACCACCTTATGCTTTTCCTATAACCTGTAACTAACAATAAAGATGTACCTTTTGTACAAGTGCCTGGTAGTCTGCTTTGTGATAGCTGGTATTAATCAGTGCTGCTTGAGAATTACATATAAGCAAATAACACTGGATTTTCAAATGACGAGGCATCACATACTTAAACACATTCAGACATTTTAGATACTTGTCAAAGGCGTGTCTAAGGTGAAAGGAGCAGAAAATCCATACACAATTTCACAAACAGCGATGGTAAGGCTGGAGGTGCATCTGGAAAGATGATTTTTCAGAAACTACACTATCTTTGCCTCCAAATAGATGTAAATTGCCAGAATTTCATTTACAACACTAATCAATTTTCTCCACCACCATAATGCTAATTTGTTCTAACTGGTGTGCTCGAACCGATGATAACTGCCAAAGGACCCGCGGTAGTTCAAGGTTTTTACACAAATCCAGTTGTCAACTTCTTTTGATTTTCTCTATCTGCTGTTTTATAGTTCATTCTTTGCATTAGAAGGATAATGTTACTTACCCAGTAAGCATCTGTTCTTGGCATGTAGAGCTGTAGATGCACATGCTTTGCATACTCCTGCCATCTAGTGTTGGGTCCGGATGTTTGCAAGTTGTTTTTCTTCGAAGAAGTCTTTCCAGTCACGAGGTAAGGTGACGCCTCCTTTCGGTGATAGTGCAAATGGGCATCGACTCCATTGCTAGATTGTTTTCCCACAGAGGGTGAGAATGGAGTTAGTAAGTGCAGAATAGAGATGTCCATGCGTATGAATGTAAATTGAGAACTACAACAACTACAGGAGACCGGGGAGGTGGGTGGGCGCATGTGAATCGACAGCTCTACATGCCAAGAACAGATGCTTACTGGGTAAGTAACATTATCTGTTTGAGGCATGTGAGCTGCAGATCACATGCTTTGCTTAGACTATACAGCAGTATACTCCGAAAGCGGTGGCTAACCTGTAGTGGTTGTAGTTGTTTGAAACAGTGTTTTTAGTACTGCTTGGCCTACTTTTGCTTGTTGTTTTGCAGACACATCTACGAAATAGCGTTTGGTGAATATGTGCGGTGTAGACCATGTTGCTGCTTTACAGATGTCGGCTAGGGTAATATTCCCCAAGAAGGGCATAGTAGCACCTATTTTGCCAGTGGAATGCCCTCTAGGGGATATCATTAAAGTTCTTTTTGCTTTGGCAAAACATGTTTGAATACATTTTATAATCCATCTTGCAATACCTGACTTAGATATGGGATTGCCTTTGTGTGGTGTAGAAAAAGCAACAAATAGCTGCTTTGTTTACCAAAATTGTTTGGTTCTTTCTATGTAATATAGTATAGCTCTTCTAACATCAAGTGTGTGTAGAGCTCTCTCTGCTACAGAATCAGGTTGAGAAAAAAACACAGGTAACTCAACTGAATTTATTAATATGAAAGGCAGAAACTACTTTAGGGAGAAATTTAGGATTGGTTCGAAGAACCACCCTATCCTTGTGAAGTTGAAAGAAAGGCTCTAGTATAGTTAATGCCTGAAGCTCACCAACTTTCCTTAGTGAGGTTATTGCTATGAGGAAAGCAACCTTCCATGAGAGGAATTGTAGCTGACATTTGTGCATTGTTTCAAGAGGTGGACCCATTAGCCTTGTAAGGACTATGTTTAAGTTCCACTCTAGTGCAGGGGGAACTCTTGGTGGTATCACTCTTTTTAATCCTTCCATGAAGGCTTTGATCACTGGTACTCTGAATAGAGATAAGTGTTGTCTATTATGCAAGTATGCAGCTACTACTGCTAGGTGTAAACAAATGGAAGTGTAAGCCAATCCAGATTGCTGTAAATGCACCAGATTACAAATGATGTTCTGTACAGAATCCTCAAGTGGATTGATATTATTGTTGTTACAATAGATAACAAACCGTTTCCATTTTGCTGCATAACATGCTCTAGTAGTAGGCTTTCTAGCCTCTTTGAGAATATTCATACAGTCTGGTGGTAGTTGTAAATAACCAAACTCTATGACTTCAGGAGCCAAATCGCTAGGTTGAGTTCTTTGGGATTTGGATAGCTGATTTCTCCATGGCTCTGAGTGAGGATACTGAGGTGTGACATGTAGCTTTTGATGTGGAACCACCGACAGTTCTAACAGGGTGGTGTACCAAGGTTGATGAGCCCATGTGGGGGCTACTAAGATTAGTGTGAGGGATGTTTGTCGGAGCTTCCGAACCAGTAATGGAATTAGTGGGAGAGGCGGAAAAGCGTAGGCAAATATCCCATACCAATTTATCCATAGAGCATTGCCTTTGGATAGATAGTGTGGGAACCTGGATGCGAAGTTTGGGCATTTTGCGTTGTGTACTGTGGCAAACAGATCTATCTGTGGAAATCCCCCTAGTTGAAAGTAGGGTAGAAGAACTTGGGGATGCAGTTCTCATTCGTGAACTTGCTGCCTGTGCCTGCTGAGCAGGTCGGCAATTTGATTGTCTACTCCTGGAAGGTGTTCTGCTAGGAGATAAATCCTGTGATGAATTGCCCAATTCCAAATGCTTTGTGCAAGGCGGGACAGCTGGAGAGAGTGTGTCCCTCCCTGTTTCTGTAGATAGTACTTCGCTGTCATGTTGTCTGTGTGGACTAGGACAGTTTTACATAGAAGGTGAGTGTGAAAAGCTTTGAGTGCTAGGAACACTGCTAGAAGTTCCAGGTACTTGATGTGGAGACGTTTGTGATTGTCTGACTACAGCCCTTGCACTGTGTAATGTTGGAGATGGGCACCCCAACCGGTTAAAGATGCGTCTGCTGTCAATACAGTCAGTGGAATCGGGTCAATGAAGGGCCGCCCTTTTGATAAGTTTTGAGGGTTCCACCACAGCAGAGAGCGATGGGTGCGGCCGTCTACCAACACTAGATCAGTTAATTGAACCTGTGACTGATTCCACTGACGCGCTAGACATTCTTGCAGAGGACGCATTTGAAGCCTTGCGTGAGGTACGATTGCAATGCAGGATGCCATCATTCCCAGCAGTTGCATAAAAACATCTGGCTGGTAATGTTTGATTGGGTTGAAATTGTAGTATTGTGGACTAAATATTGTGAATCCTGGCTACATTGTGAGAGGCTAGAGCTTTGAGAGTGCTGAGGGAAGCTCCCAGATAAGACTGCAAGTGAAATTTTTGTGCGTTGATTGTGAAACCCAACTTATGAAGTAGGTGTACTGTTGCCTGAGTGTGTAGTATACAGTTCTGGTAAGTGCCCGCTTTGATAAGCCAGTCGTCTAGGTAAGGGAAGACATGGATTCACTGTCTCCTGAGATGAGAGGCTACTACTGCGACACATTTGGTGAACACTCTGGGGGCTGTGGTGACACCAAATGGAAGTACCTTGAGCTGGTAATGTTTGCCTGCTATCACAAATCTGAGGTATTTGCGATGAGCTGGATGAATTGGAATGTGAAAGTAGGCGTCTTTTAGATCTAGAGTAGACATAAAGTCGCCCTGCTGTAAAAGGGGAAGTACTTGTTGAATAGTCACCATGTGAAAGTGCTCTGACAGTATGTATTTGTTTAATTCTCTGAGATCTAGAATCGGTCCTAATGAGCCGTCCTTTTTGGGAATCAGAAAGTAAAGGGAATAAACCCCTGACCCTTGGTACTGAAGTGGGATTGGTTCTTTAGCCCCTTTGAGTAGTAGAGATTGCACTTCTTGTTGAAGCAAGTGCTGGTGGTCTGGTGACAATTTGTGATATCGAGGTGGAATGTTTGGTGGCTTGTTGGTAAGCGCCAGGCAATAACCATGTTGGATAATTCCAAACACCCATTTGTCGGTTGTTATTGATTCCCAAACGGGGAGAAAGTCTTGAAGTCTTCCTCCGACAGGTGTGGAATAGTCGGAGGGAAGTGTGGGGAAGTCACTGTTTATTTGGGGAAGGGGAATTGCTGGGTGTGGTGTTTTTACCTCTGCCCCTGGGACTACTTCCCCTATAACCTCCTCTGAAAAATCCTCTTGTAAAAGATGATTTGGAATTATTTTTGTAAGAGGAAGTGTTTTGGTCTGTCCCTGTGGACTTGGACCCTCCCCTGTAAAAGGAGCGCCGAAAGGAACCTCTATTTGAGGGAGATTGAAGCGCTCCCATCGATTTTGCTACATCAGTGTCTTTTTTCATTTTTTCAAGCGCTTTATCAACCTCAGGGCCAAAAAGATGTTTCTTGTCGAAAGGTATGTTGAGAATGGATTGTTGGACTTCAGGTTTGAACCCTGAAATCCGTAACCAGACATGTCTCTGGAGTAGGATGCTAGTATTCACCTCTCTAGCTGCAGTGTCGGCCGCATCTAGAGCTCATCTATTGGAAGTGTTGGAAATTAGTTTACCTTCTTGAACTAAATCCTGAGCTTTGGCCTTATGCTCATCTGGGAGAAACTGTAGTAATTGCTCCATTTCGTCCCAATGGGCCCTATTGTGTCTTGTTAGGAGACCTTGGGTGTTAGCAATACGCCAATGATTAGCTGCTTGAGCAGCTATACGTTTGCCAGAAGCATCAATCAGTTTTGACTCTTTATCTGGGGGAGGAGCATCCCCAGACGCTTGAGAATTAACTCGCTTTTGAGCATTGGATACTACTAAAGAGTCAAGTAGTAACTGACCTTTAATGAAAATAGGGTCTGTTGGGGAAGGTTTGTATTTTTTATCTACTCTAGGATTGAGGATTCTAGCACGTACGGGATATTTAAAGATGTCGTCTGTGTGCCTCATCAGACCCTTAGCATAGGCAGTGTCTGGCTGGACTTATGTGTCCCTAGAGAGGAGGTCTTCAATCTGTGGGGCGCGACCCCCAGGGGGGACCCCGGAGTCCTGGGAAGGGGGTCGCGCATTTCCAGGCCTAACTTCTGCCTGGAATACAAAACGTGCTCTTCCTTTCAGACAAAGTCAACCGCGATCGTTAAAATGCTTCAGCTGAAGTTAATTGAGTGTCATGTGCTGTAAAACGAAGAGGCCCAGCAGGCAGGTAAACAATCCTTCAAATAAGCCTTCATGCCAGGGTGCCAGCTTGCCTGAATGAAATGCAAATGTACGCTAGGAGTTAATCTGCAAATGTAAAGGATGCTTGGGAGTGGTTCTGGCTTTAATTGCTCGAATCACTTCAAGCATTGTGATGGCAAAGATGTGGTTTTTTTGTGTGGCGGTTAGCAACTGGGCTGTGAAGTGTGTGCTTTTCATGATAACTGTATTTACAAAGCACTTAGTACCCCTGAGGAGGTGTTGAAGGGACAGTTGTGCACACAAAAAAATGCATTACTTATGGTCTGATATAACACAAATCTACATTTTGGAAGCTCCATTTTATCCTAAAACTCTTTGCACATTTTGTAGCAGTTTATCTTATAATGTGTGTAATGCAAGTATAAAATAATGACTTACACATTCACAGTGCTTTCTGTCACAGGCTGTGACATCATAGCACTAAAAATACACGTCACTATTTTCCACAGCACCAACCAAATTTAATTATGTAGCTCTCTGGTTACACACAGACCTATGCAGTGCATTAAATAATAAAGGTTTTATAATGTACTATATAGTGCATTTCCCAGTGAGTAACAACTTTTTTAATTTGTTTTTCATTTAAGCTACCCATTATTTTATACGTAGCTACCTGATGGTGAAAGACCTAAAAAACGAACAAAATATTTTAGGGCTAGTTTATGAGAGGCTTGCGCTGCTGGAGCATCAGTTTTTTTGAAGCTTCGGCGGCACAAGCATCTCAATCATATCTAAGAGGCGAGGCAAAGTCATCCTGCGTGGCTTTGCATGGCCTCATAGATATGGAGTAAGACAAAACAGTGCAAGTCGCTGCATTGCCTTACTCTGTCAAGTAGGCATTCCATAGGCGTTGCGCTGGGTGTTCCCCACAACGCCCATGGATTTTGACGCTGCCCCAGATTTACAAAACCGTGTAAACCCGGGGCAGTGCCAAAACCTTACGCCTCCCCACAGCATGCGTAACAAGGAGAAATGTTTTCATTTCTCCTCGTTTTTTCCTCTTTCTATGTGTGCTGTATTCTGCAGCACACACAGAAAGAGGAAAACCCCTCCTGCACAAAAAATCCTGCCTATGTTGGAGCTAGGCAGCAATTTGTGTGCCAACATAGGGGGAAAAGGACAAGAATGCACCATATTTCATAAATAAGGTGCATTCCTGCCCTTTCACATTGGCGTAGGGCCGCTCAGCAGGAAGACTCACTGCGCTGCCCTACGCCAATGCCTCATAAATGAGGCCCTTTGTTTTTAGCCACACCTTTGGCCACGCCCCCAACCAGTTCTAGACATTTTTGTCAGGAGGGGGTCCTTACGCCTACAAGTTTTTGACAGGTGGGTCTCGGCATCAAAAAGTTTGAAGAACTCTGCCCTAGAGTCTCAAAAAGAAAATCCTCCTCTAAGGATTCTTTGTGGAGCTCCACCCCATGGTATTGTGCAACTCTAGCAATGAGCTCCTGATATGACAGATTGTCATCAGGTGAAGATGGTCTAGCAGGGTAAAGATCTGGGTCTGTATCCTGTGGAGGATCAACTGTATAATCCATCCAAGGATCTACTGGTAACTGTGTGTCATCATCATTAGTATCACCTGCATCAAGGTGTGTTAGACATGGCACCATTGGCGTGGGTCTCCCTTCCATTTTTTGCTGTTGCCTTCTGTGTTTTTACTATGTTTTTGCTGCTCTAGATGCTTTGGGCACTTTGCCACTGCTATTCAGTGCCAAAGTGCATGTGCTCCCTATTGTAAAGTGTTGTAATGGATTAGTGACTCCATGATTGGCTTATTTGATTTACTTGTCAGACCCTAGTACAGTGCACCATGTGTGCCCAGGGCCTGTAGATCAAATGCTGCTGGTGGGCTTGCAGCACTGATTGTGCCACCCACAGAAGCAGCTTGTAAAATATGGCTCAGGCCTGCCATTGCAGAGCCTGTGTGCAGTCTGGGATTGCCATGTCGACTTGGCAAGTGCACCCACTTGCCAGTCCCTAAACCTTCCCTTTTCTACATATTAGTCACCCCTAAGGTAGGCCCAAGGGCAGGGTGCATTGTATGTTAAAGGTAGGACATGCCCTGATGTGTGTAGCATGTCCTAATAGCGAATTACATCCAATTTCGTTTCTCACTTTTGCAAGGCTATCTGTTCCCATAGGCCAGAAGGGGAAGTTTGATTATAACATCTTATAATCCTAACTGACCCTAGGAACAAGATAGGAAAATAAAGTTTAGTATGCCTGAACTCAGAATGTTAAAATACATCTTTTAGTGTGGGTGATTTTTACATTCTGTGTTTGAAAATACCACTTTTAGAAAGTAGGTATTTTCTTGCCTAACCATCCAGCCTGCCTCTGCTAGGTTTGTGTATTCCATGTCTGGTTTGTGAGTGACAGGGGGCTGGAGAGGGCCTTGGCTCCAGCAGTCTGATGGGTCAGGGCTGGGCTAAATGGGACCTGCATTGAATAGAGAGTAGGGGGAGGAGATTTCCTTTCACCAACCTGAGCCCTCATAGAATAGAGAGTAGGAGGCGGAGATTTCCTTTCACTGACCTGAGCCCTCATAGAATAGAGAGTAGGGGGAGGAGATTTCCTTACAGCTACCTGGGCCAGGTCTGCTTTCAACAATGCTGTCTCCACCTCCTGCCAGGAAGCTGCACCAGGGAGGACAGAACTGGTTTTGACTGGGCACAGACACTCTCTGCCTTCAGAGAACAAAGTATTTACTGGTATAAATACTGGGGCCCAGACCCCAGAACTTTAGATCACTTCTGGGAATCAAGACGGACCTTTGTCAAGGAGATAAACCAAGGAAGCTGAAGGAGGAGACTGCCCCAGTGCTGGTTGCTGTCTGGGGTTGGCCTGCAGTGGTGACTCATTTCCAAGAAAAGGGAAAAAGGAACTTTGTGTACTTTATCATCTTGAGGAAGATCTCCAAGGGCTTGAAAGTGAGCTTGCCTCCTGTCTGAAGTCACAGGGACACCAAGACTTGACCACCAGCTCCCCCTGAATTTCCTTGCTGGGAATTCTACCTGCACAGAGGTGCCTGCTGTTGTTCTGGGTACCTCTTGTGTCTGCATGTCGCTGGGAGCTGGAAGCGCGACGCAACGAAGAAGAAGCGTGTCGCTGCCGCAGCTGTTGCCGTTGCATCGCCGAAGAAGCGTGCTGCCGCAGCTGTTTGCCGTCGCATCGCCGATGAAGAGTGTCGCATCACCGGAGAAGCGTGCTACTGCCGCAGAGGTCGACGTCGCATCACCGGAGAAGCGCATCGCAGGGCCTGTCGTGGCTCAAGAAACCATCGATTTCGCCACTCGGCTGTCGGGCGTGCACGCATCGCATCTACGTTGTTGCATCGCATCAAAGACGCAATCTTGTCGCATCGCACCGGATCGTCACATCGCATCGAGGTGCCATCTTGTCGCATCGTCACCGGGCCGCAGTAAGAAACGACGTATCAACTCCCCACACAGTAAGGAAGCGATGCATCACCTCCCCTGCGCTGCAGTAAGGAACCGATGCATCCACTCCCCTGAGTGTAAGGAACGGCACATCAACTTCCCTGCGACCCTTTTGTTTGCATTGCGTGACGCATCCCAGGTACTTTGAGAGTAAAGTGTTGCATTTACCATCTACCTTGAACTAAGCTATTTCTACCATTTTAAAGTCTTATTTTTGATTACAGTATTGTGGATTTTTGTCGTTTGCTCTTGTGTTAAGTCTAGTAAAGATTACTTATTTTTCTAAACTGGTGTGGTGTCCATTTGTAGTGTTTTCACTGTATTACTGTATGTGTTCACAAATGCTTTACACACTGCCTCTGAGATAAGCCTGCCTGCACGAGCCAAGCTACCAAGGGGGTGAGCAGGGGTTATTTAGGAGTGTAGCCCCCTTACCCTGACTAGAAGCAAGGGTCCCTACTTGGTCAAAGGTACCTACCTCTGCCAACTAGAGACCCCCATTTCTAACATTGGTGGTTAGCGGTGAGGATTCTGGACTTGCATTTGTGATTCATATACAGTGATTGGTGTACACTACTAGTGAGTGCAGACCAATACGCAACCACATACATTTTTGGTATAACTTTTTTCTTGGGACTTCTATTTTTGTTGAGAACTGCCAATTTCCTTTCACCATGAGTAAAGCAGCATCCATTTCACCTGAAGATTTTGATTTTGAGGAAGAAAAGGTTGATGTTTACACTGTGCCACAGCTGAAGACCATTTGTAAAAAGTTTAATATCTCTATGAAAGGCCTCTCCAGGAAGGAGGAATTCCAAAAGGCGCTGAGGGCCTGGTTGGAAGCTAGAAAAGCCACTGAGCATACTGAAGAGCCTGGAGAAGAGGCAGGGAATACAGATGGGCAGCTAGATGGGCCATTGGGCCTGACCGGGGAGAAAGTACCTTCCAGGCCAGGTAGCAGTGTTTCTTCCAAGGGCCTGTCCCCAGTAGAGCTAGAGGACAGGGAAAGAGATAGGGTGCATCAGATGGAGCTAGCCAAGCTCAAACTGGGTGGGCAAATGGAGTTAGAAAATAAGAAGTTGGCCCTGGAGGAAAAAAGGATGCATTTAGAGCATGAGAGAATGTTGAGGGAATTGGAGCTCAAGGCTAAGAGCTTAGAAATTACTCCCTCTGGTGGCAGCGCACCATCCATGCCTGTAGAAACAAGAGTGTTTATTCCCAAGGATGTGATTAAGGAGTTCCATAGGCATGAAGATATTAGGCAATGGTTTAAGGCCTATGAAGTGGCCATGACCTCCCACCGGGTCCCTGAGAAGGATTGGGGAGCGGGGTTGTGGGGGCGGTTCCTCAGTGATGGGCGGGATACCTTGTTAGATTTGCCCTCTGAGGATCAGAATTCCTATGTCCACATGAAGAAAGCCTTAATGTCCAGGTATGGGTTGACCCCAGAGCTTTATAGACAAAGGTTTAGGAATTGTAAGAAACTGGAGTCAAGCACATGGGTAGAATATGTTTCTTTCTTTGGCAGAGCATTGGATGGTTGGGTGAAGGGTAGCAAAGTGAATGATTTTGAAGCGCTCTATAATTTGATTGCATGGGAGCACTTGTCCAATAATTGTTTTCCAGAGCTAAGCCAGCACCTTATTGATAGCAAGCTGACTAACCCTAGGAAGCTTGCTGAGGAGGCGGACCGCTGGGTTAGTTCCCTGGTCCACAAGGGTCATGTGGGAGACTTCGCCAAAGGTGGGCAGGGTCCCCAGCAGAAGAGTGGGGGGGACAAGGGTAAACAGAGGGAGTTCCAGAAAGGGCCTCAAAGTAATCCCCAAGGGAACCAAGGGAAGGGTTCCCAGCCTCCTCCCGAGAAGAAGTCCGGGGCCCCGACAGATAAGCCTGTTCATAAGGGACCCCCGAAATGTTTTAAGTGTGGTCTGGTGGGCCACCGCTTTTATGATCCTACGTGTCCCCTGAAAGCAAATGCAGCACCCACGAGTGCACCGCTCCGGCAGATGGCTAGTGTAGCCCTGGGGGAGGAGTTGGGTGCCCAAGGTGGGTGGGGTCCCGCAGAGATGTCCCTAGTCTCTTTAGGAGACTGTGAGGTGGTCCCCAGGACCCAACTTCCTGATCACACTAAAAAATACAGGCAGTGGGTGACCATCAATGGCCATAGGGTGGAGGCTCTGAGAGACACCGGAGCCAGTGTGACAGCTGTCAGTTGTTGGCTGGTGTCTGAAGAGCAGGTGATCCCCCATGCATTTTACCCTGTAGTTGCCGCTGACAACTCGGAGAGCCACTGTAAGGTGGCCCAGGTTCCCTTTGAGTGGGGGGGGCTCAGGTACCTTTCAAGTAGCTGTGAGGCCAGCCATGCCTGTTGATTGTCTGTTAGGCAATGATCTAGAAAGCTCCTCTTGGGCTAAGGTGGAGCGAAGAGCTCATTTGGAGATGTTGGGTCTGCCTGAGTGGGCGTGTGTGACCACCCGGTCCATGGCAGCCAGTAAGGGGGTTCAAGAGGACCTGGAGCCTGAAAAAGTGGCCCAGGTGCCTGCCTTAAAGAGAAGAGGCAGGGGGCGTGGGAAACCGGCCCTGAGGTTCCCACGGTCCAGGAGGAGGCAGACCTTGAGGGGGATGCCCTGGAACCTACAGGGGAACAAGTAGCTGAACTGGGGGACCTGCCTGAGCTGACCCATTGGCAGCAGGAAGGAGGCCCCTCCAGGGAAGAGTTCTGTGAGGAGCAGAAAAAGTGCCCTTCTCTTGTGGGTTTGCGGCAACAGGCCACAAACCAGGCAGCAGGTGATCAGTCTGGATCACATTGGATCTACTGGGAGAATGGTCTCCTGTATAGGGAGCCTAAGGTTGCTGAGCCTGGGTCAGCCCGTGTGCTGGTGGTACCCCAGCGCTTCAGAGCCTTCCTACTGGGTCTGGCTCATGATGTGCCTTTAGCAGGACATTTGGAGCAAGACAAGACCTTTGAATGGCTTGTCACCCACTTTTATTGGCCCCAAATGTGCAAGAGTTCAGATACTCATTGCAGGACCTGTCAGACTTGCCAGGCAAGTGGTAAGAGTGGGAGGAAGCGAAAGGCTCCTCTCCAGCCTTTCCCTGTGGTCAGTACCCCCTTTGAACGGGTGGGCATTGACATTGTGGGGCCTCTGAATCCCAAGACAGCCATGGGCAACCGGTTCATCCTGGTCTTGGTGGACCATGCCACCCGGTACCCGGAAGCCATCCCTCTCCGGTCGGTGATGGCCCCCGTGGTGGGTCGTGCTTTTATGGGGATTTCCTCCCATGTGGGGTTCCCCAGGGGGTGGTGTCAGACAGTGGTACCAACTTCATATCCAAGTATATGAAGTCCCTGTGGCAGGAGTGTGGTGTAACCTACAAGTTCACCACTCCTTACCACCCCCAAGGTAATGGGCTGGTTGAGAGATTCAACCGGACCCTCAAAGGCATGATAATGGGTCTTGAGGAACCTATGAGGCGTAAGTGAGACATCCTCTTGCCATGCCTTCTCTTTGCTTACAGAGAGGTGCCACAGAAGTCCTTAGGGTTCAGTCCCTTTGAACTGCTGTATGGTCACCCTGTAAGAGGACCTCTGAGTTTGGTAAAAGAAGGCTGGGAGAAAGCTCCCAGGAAACCTCCCCAGGATGTATATAGCTACATGCTGGCCTTCAGAAACCAAACTAGGCGTTTCAGGCAACTCGCTCAGGCGAATCTGGAAGCTAGCCAGGAAGAGATGAAGCGGTGGTACGATCAGAATGCCACTCTGATCGAGTTTCAGCCTGGCCAGAAAGTGTGGGCCATGGCCCCCGTGGAGCCTTGTGCGCTCCAGGATAAGTGGATCGGACCATTTGAGGTGGTGGAGCGCAAGAGTGATGTCACCTACTTGGTGGACTTGCGGTCTCCTAGGAACCCTTTGCGGGTCCTACATGTCAACTGCCTGAAGCCCCACTTGGAGAGGTCCGAAGTGGGCATGCTCCTAGCGACAGATGATGGAATGGAGGAGGAGACTGAGCCTCTTCCTGACCTCCTGTCTGCAACAGAGCAAGATGGGTCAGTGGATGGTGTAAACCTCTCTTCCACCCTGACCCATGAGCAGCAAGATGTCTGTCGCCAACTGTTGGGACAGTTTCCTGATCTGTTCTCCCTGACTCCCAGTGTCACTGATTGGTGTGTCCATGATGTGGACACTGGGGACAGGCCTCCTGTTAAGCACAAA
Source organism: Calotriton arnoldi (assembly GCA_963921515.1). NCBI lineage: Eukaryota > Metazoa > Chordata > Amphibia > Caudata > Salamandridae > Calotriton > Calotriton arnoldi. Next base: position 420,889 of record CAWUFW010009018.1, read on the forward strand.
ACTTACAGAGTGACTGACAGGGTGAGAGCTTGCATCAAGGAGGAGGTCTCCAAGATGTTTGCGTTAGGGGTGATTGAGTCCTCTAACAGCCCTTGGGCCAGCCCAGTGGTTTTGGTCCCAAAGGCTGCCGCGCCTGGTGCCACACCCAAACTCCGGTTCTGTGTGGACTACCGAGGACTCAATTCAGTCACCAGGGCTGACGCGCACCCCATCCACCGAGCTGATGAGCTCATTGATCGATTAGGGGCTGCCCGGTACCTCAGTACGTTTGATTTAACGTCTGGGTACTGGCAGATCGCCTTGACTGATGGGGCAAAAGAGAGGTCAGCATTCTCCACACCAGATGGGCACTACCAATTCTGGGTTATGCCCTTTGGGATGAAGAATGCCCCTGCCACCTTTCAGAGGTTGGTCAACCAGGTGTTGGCTGGACTGGAGGATTTCAGTGCCGTCTACCTGGATGACATTGCAGTGTTCAGCGCCAGTTGGGAAGAACATCTGCGCCACCTCTGGGAAGTGTTGATGGCGCTGCGGAAGGCAGGCCTCACGATCAAGGCGAGTAAGTGCCAGATCGGGCAGGGTTCTGTGGTGTACTTGGGACACCAGGTTGGGAGCAGCCAGGTGGCGCCCCTACAGCCCAAGATTGATACCATCCTGGCTTGGGAACCCCCCAAGACCCAGACGGAGGTGAGAGCCTTTTTAGGACTCACTGGGTACTACAGGAGGTTTGTCAAGGGGTATGGCAGCATTGTTGCACCCTTGACTGAGCTGACTTCCAGGAAGCAGCCCAAGAAAGTGAACTGGACTGACACCTGTCAGAAAGTTTTTGATGCCCTAAAGACTGCCATGTGCACAGCACCCGTGCTTCGGGAGCCCAACTTCTCTAAAGAATTAATTGTACAGACAGACGCTTCAGAGCATGGTGTGGGGGCTGTTCTTTCACAGATGAATGAGGAGGGCCTAGACCAACCCGTAGCCTTTATTAGTAGAAGGTTACTTCCACGGGAACAGAGGTGGAGTGCAATTGAGCGTGAGGCATTTGCTGTGGTATGGGCAGTGAAGAAGTTGAGACCATACTTGTTTGGGACTCACTTCAGGGTTCAGACAGACCACAGGCCCCTCAGATGGTTGATTCAGATGAGGGGTGAGAACCCAAAGCTGTTGAGGTGGTCCATTTCCCTACAGGGGATGGACTTCACGGTGGAACACCGCCCTGGTACAGAACACGCCAATGCTGATGGTCTGTCCAGATTTTTCCGCCTTAGTGAAGAGAACTCCCAAGAGGTAGGGTAGTTCTCCCCACATTTCAGCTGGAGGGGACACGTGTTAGACCTGGCACCATTGGCGTGGGTCTCCCTTCAATTTTTTGCTGTTGCCTTCTGTGTTTTTACTATGTTTTTGCTGGTCTAGATGCTTTGAGCATTTTGCCACTGCTGTTCAGTGCCAAAGTGCAAGTGCTCCCTATTGTAAAGTTTTGTAATGGATTAGTGACTCCATGATTGGCTTATTTGATTTACTTGTCAGACCCTGGTACAGTGCACCATGTGTGCCCAGGGCCTGTAGATCAAATGCTGCTGGTGGGCTTGCAGCACTGATTGTGCCACCCACAGAAGCAGCTTGTAAAATATGGCTCAGGCCTGCCATTGCAGAGCCCGTGTGCAGTCTGGGACTGCCATGTCGACATGGCAAGTGCACCCACTTGCCAGTCCCTAAACCTTCCCTTTTCTACATATTAGTCACCCCTAAGGTAGGCCCAAGGGCAGGGTGCATTGTATGTAAAAGGTAGGACATGGCCTGATGTGTGTAGCATGTTCTAATAGTGAATTACAGCCAATTTCGTTTCTCACTTTTGCAAGGCTATCTGTTCCCATAGGCCAGAATGGGCAGTTTGATTATAAGATCTTATAATCCTAACTGACCCTAGGAACAAGATAGGAAAATAAAGTTTAGTATGCCTGAACTCAGAATGTTAAAATACATCTTTTAGTGTGGGTGATTTTTACATTCTGTGTTTGAAAATACCACTTTCAGAAAGTAGGTATTTTCTTGCCTAACCATCCAGCCTGCCTCTGCTAGGTTTGTGTATTCCATGTCTGGTTTGTGAGTGACAGGGGGCTGGAGAGGGCCTTGGCTCCAGCAGTCTGATGGGCCAGGGCTGGGCTGAATGGGACCTGCATTGAATAGAGAATAGGGGGAGGAGATTTCCTTTCACCAAACTGAGCCCTCATAGAATAGAGAGTAGGGGGCGGAGATTTCCTTTCACTGACCTGAGCCCTCATAGAATAGAGAGTAGGGGGAGGAGATTTCCTTTCAGCTACCTGGGCCAGGTCTGCTTTCAACAATGCTGTCTCCACCTCCTGCCAGGAAGCTGCACCAGGGAGGACAGAACTGGTTTTGGCTGGGCACAGACACACTCTGCCTTCAGAGAACAAAGGATTTACTGGTATAAATACTGGGGCCCAGACCCCAGAACTTTAGATCACTTCTGGGAATCAAGACGGACCTTTGTCAAGGAGAGAATGAATGAGTGAGTGAATGAGTAGACACTTATAAAGCGCATGGCTACCAGAGGCTTCCCAGCGCTAAAGACAGAGCCCAAACCGCGAAAATCGGGAAAATCAGGAGAACAGCAGAGTCTTCAAACGTTTACGAAATAAAAGGTGGTTGGCCTCAAGCCGAATAAGATCTGGTAGCTGCTTCCAGCATTTTGCAGCGATGACAGAGAATAGACGGCCACCGCTCCTAGCTCGGTTAACTCTAGGGACATTAGCAAGGTGTTTTTTCTCAGAGCGAAGGGATCTTTTAGGAAGATACGGGAAAATAATGGATCGGAGAATTGGCGGAGCACTATCCGACATTGATTTATGGGCGATACATAGGGCCTTAAATTGGATTCTTTTGGCTACTGGCAGCCAATGCAAAGAATTAATATAAGGTTTGGCAGATTCCCTATTGTTGGCCTGCATAAGGAGTCGAGCTGCACAGTTTTGAACTGTTTGAAGTTTCTTTATGGTCGAACAGGGGGAACCAAGATAGAGCACATTGGCATAATCAAGCCTCGAGAGAATAAGGGCTTGTACCAGCAGTTTCCTAGCGTTGAAAGGCAGGAGGGGCAAAATCCTCCTAATCATTTTCAAGATGCCATAGCAGGTACCTGCCACCCTATTAGCCTGTACCTTAAAGTTCAGGTTATGGTCCAGCCAAACTCCGAGACTTTTTATTTGATCTTTAGGGGAAGGCATGGCCCCGAGACATTTAGGCCATAGTGCGCCGCTCTCCAAGTTGGTAATCTTACCTAAAAACATCAGTTCAGTTTTAGCAGCATTCAGCTTTAGGAAAGAAGAGTCCATCCATGCTGAAACCTTTTCCAAACAATTGGCCAGAATAGACTTATTGTTGTCTAAAAGCTTGAGGGACCCAATAAGCTGAGTGTCATCAGCGTACGTGACGATCTTGACCCCAAAAGGCTCAACCACCTCAGCCAAAGGGCGCATGTAAACATTAAAAAGTGTGGGGCTCAGGGAGGAGCCCTGAGGAACCCCACACTGCAGCGGCATCCATTCTGAGGTGGCATTGTCCTCGAAAACTTGAAACAACCGACCTGTTAGAAAAGACTCAAGCCATTTAAGTAAAGTTCCAGTCACCCCATTCTCTCTGAGTCTTGCTATCAACAATTGGTGATTGACCGTGTCGAAGGCCGCGCTAAGATCAAGTAATATAATAGCCGTGGACCCTCCGACATCCAGTATCTTCCTCGATTCTTCAATCACCGCTAGCAGGGCTGTCTCAGTGCCTTGCTGGGGTCTAAAGCCCGTTTGGGAAAGTTGAAGACGTTCATTCACCTCCAAAAAGGCGGAGAGAACGCAATTGACGTATTTTTCGCTTATTTTAGCAATCCCAGGCAAGAGAGAAATCGGGCGATAATTAGCAAAGACCTCGGGATCCAGGGTAGGCTTCTTCAAAAGGGCTCTGACCATGGCCCGTTTCCATAGGGAGGGGACAATCCCAGAAGAGAAAGAGCTGTTAACCAGATCCAGAATAACAGGGGCGACGGAATCAAATACCTGGTTGAGAATACTAGGGGGCAGCATCACAGGGGAGCCAGATTTCAGACGATCCAAGTGCGTTTTTAAAACTTTCATATTCATAAATGGAATGGAATCAATAGAGGGGTTTAGAGATTGGGGTTGGTCCTCAGTCAAGGGGGGGCTTGCCAAGGCTGATAGGGGAGGAAAGGCAGTGTAGATATCTTCAATTTTCTTATAGAAAAAGTGGGCCAAATTACTGCACCGTCCTAGGGAATCCGCTGGGGGCAAAGGGGGCTCAGGAGGTTGCAGGAGTGATTTTGTTATTTTAAAAATTTCACGGGGGGAATTGGAGGCTAAGATAATTTTCTTTTCGTAATAGCCAGATTGTGCAGTTCTAATTTCTGCCTTATAAGCCTTAACGGCATCTCTATATTTGATTTTCTCAGAAGTGGAGAAATCCTTTCTCCAACTTCTCTCAAGACGCTTACATAGCTGTTTCAACTCTCTGAGTTTAGGAGAGTACCATGCTGCGCCGTGCCCCACTTTTTTGCTGGAAGTCCAGTTTTTAGGGATTAAAGTATCTAATGACAACTCGTTTCACTTTAATGTTGTTGGATTCAGGGTCAATACCAAGCACAGGTCTCATATTATCAAGAGTAGACGCCCAGGCCTCCATAGAAAGTTTAGACCAATTCCGGTTCCAGGATTTTACCCTTTCCCGTGGATGTCCACCCTCCTGTGGGTTCCAAACAAAGGGAACCACATAATGGTCTGACCAGGGAATAGGAATGGGTTTATCCACTGTAAGGCTATCAATATTAGAAAAGAGCGGGTCAAGGAGGTGTCTTTTGTGGTGAGTGGGACCGGAGACTTTTTGCTTAAGGGCTAAAGCCTCCAAATTGTCAGTTACAACCTCAGCGTCAGGGGAAGAAGCCAAGTCAAAATGGATATTAAGATCACCCAATAATGAAAAATTAGAAGAGGAGCTCACTGATTTGGCTATGATTTCTGGAAGCTCCCTACTAAAGTGACCAATTGATCCTGGCAGCCGATAGACAAGAACGCCAGAAAAGGTACAGGTAGGGGAAAAGCCAAGAGCAAAAAAACAGCTCTCACAATCAGGGATCAAGCTAGCTGTAATTTGGCAGCTAAAATCATCTTTATAAATGATAGCTAGACCCCCGCCTCTATCTAGCTCACGATCTTGTCTCTGAATTAAATAACCCGGGGGCAAGGTTTGAACTACCGCTGGGTCAGCAGTGTTAGAGAGCCAGGTTTCAGTGAGAAACAGGGCATCAAGCTCATTATCCTCCAGTAGTAGACGAAGTTCAGTGGAATGTTTAGGTAATGAGCGGCAGTTCAGAAGGGACATTCTAAGAGATCTTTTCAAACTTGGGGAATCTTTGACAATGGGCTTAAATGAGGTTCCAAGTATAAAAGAGCAATATGAGCATTTATTATAATTGTTATCTGGAATCATAGAGTGCCTACATTTAGGGGGTACCGACTCTCTAAGATGAAGCAATTGATTAGAAGTATAGGAGAGCTTACCTCTTATTAGAGGTCCAGGGGTACTGGCCCCTGGGCCCGGTTGGGCGCGGACGGGCGCAGACGGGCTTGCCTTAGGCGCGCCTTCGGCGCGCCCGCTGCGCGCGTCCGCTGCGCGGCCACTTCATCCGCCCCTTAAGAGGAGTGGTGAGTGTCGAGGCCAAGGAAGCTGAAGGAGGAGACTGCCCCAGTGCTGGTGCTGGTTGCTGTCTGGGGTTGGCCTGCAGTGGTGACTCATTTCCAAGAAAAGGGAAAAAGGAACTTTGTGTACTTTATCATCTTGAGGAAGATCTCCAAGGGCTTGAAAATGAGCTTGCCTTCTGTCTGAAGTCACATGGACACCAAGACTTGACCACCAGCTCCCCCTGAATTTCCTTGCTGGGAATTCTACCTGCAGAGAGGTGCCTGCTGTTGTTCTGGGTACCTCTTGTGTCTGCATGTCGCTGGGAGCTGGAAGCGCGACGCAACGAAGAAGAAGCGTGTCACCGCCGTAGCTGTTGCCATCGCATCGCCGAAGAAGCATGCCGCCGCCGCAGCTGTTTGCCGTCGCATCGCCGACGAAGAGTGTTGCATCACCGGAGAAGCGTGCCGCCGCCGCAGAGGCCGACGTCGCATCACCGGAGAAGCGCATCGCAGGGCCTTTTGCGGCTCAAGAAACCATTGATTTCACCGCACGGCCGTCGGGCGTGCACGCATCGCATCTACGTTGTTGCATCGCATCAAAGACGCCATCTTGACGCATCGCACCGGATCGTCACATCGCATCGAGGCGCCATCTTGTCGCATCGTCACCGGGCCGCAGTAAGAAACGACGCATCAACTCCCCACACAGTAAGGAAGCGACGCATCACCTCCCCTGCGCTGCAGTAAGGAACCGACGCATCCACTCCCCTGAGTGTAAGGAACGGCGCATCAACTTCCCTGCGACCCTTTTGTTTGCATTGCGTGACGCATCCCAGGTACTTTGAGAGTAAAGTGTTGCATTTACCATCTACCTTGAACTAAGCTATTTCTACCATTTTAAAGTCTTACTTTAGATTATAGTATTGTGGATTTTTGTCGTTTGGTCTTGTGTTAAGTCTAGTAAAGATTACTTATTTTTCTAAACTGGTGTGGTGTCCATTTGTAGTGTTTTCACTGTATTACTGTATGTGTTCACAAATGCTTTACACGCTGCCTCTGAGATAAGCCTGCCTGCTCGTGCCAAGCTACCAAGGGGGTGAGCAGGGGTTATTTAGGAGTGTAGCCCCCTTACCCTGACTAGAAGCAAGGGTCCCTACTTGGTCAAAGGTACCTACCTCTGCCAACTAGAGACCCCCTTTTCTAACAGTGAGGTAGAGGAGACTCATGAGGTGTGATGTGTAAAGAATCAAGCTGTGGTGGAGAGGGAGGAGGAGGAGGAGATGTTAGTGTGTGGAAAGAACTAGTACCCACATTTTTCCTCTTCAATGGAATCTTCTAAGAGCTGTCGTCATCAGGAAGCTTGTGCTTGGATGGCGGTTTAGCATGAATATGCCCTGTGTCAGGATTAATATAGAGTTTTTTTCTGTTTCGGATCCGATTTAGGTGGTACAACGTATATGTTTGTATCCGGTTGCGTTACGAGCAGATCAATAGTTTTCTGCACCAAAGCTTTCGGAGCGGAGCTGGAATGTCCTTTCAGCGCTGAAGATTTCGGCTCCAAGGAATGTTTCTTTGGTTTCGGTGTCGAAGGTTTCGGCTCCGAACCGATTTTGTGCTTAGAGCACCAAGGTTTCGGCTCAGAAGTGGGTTTTGGCCAACTCGGTCCCGAGCCGGAAGGCGGAGCACCAGAAACCTCTTCTCAGTGCTGACCTTGGCCTGGAGGCAGAGAAGGTGCCGAAGGCTTCGATTTTTAAGGGACGGTGGGTGGGGGGGAAGGGGTCTTCTGTACTCACGTTCCCTTGTCCCTGTGGCACATCGTCATCGAGGACAATCTGCAACTCTGATTCGGAGTCAGACGCCGCTGAAGCTTGTTCTTCTTCGGCCGCTGAGACCTCCTCTTGCTCAGAGTCTTCGCCGTCTTCGTCGTCTAACTGCTGCAGCTGCATCTCTCGAAGTCGAGCCCGCCGATCACAGGAGAGTTTTCTTTGATCTGAAGGATCGGCACGCGTCGCAGTCTTGTTCTTTTTGCTCTGGAGACAAGCCCAAGTTACACACCTGATGTAAGTCAATACGCGGATACTTCGCGTGACACAGGGGGAAGAATTTGAACGGAGTCCTTTCCATCAACAAGGAGACGGACCAACGCAGATAGGCCGGAAGACCGCCAGCGAAATTTCTGATCGAAATTGGAGATTTCTGATGATCGAGTCGAACCGCGTAGAAAAGGAAACGCATTAGAAAACAATACCATCGAGGGTAGAGTGGATTGCGCACCGAGGGGAACCTGAGGAACGATACCAAAGCGGAGCGCAGCAATACACGTACGAACCTGATGGCGGAAAAAATCAATCTAACGATGGAGTCGATGCCCATGCGCACTATCACCGAAAGGAGGAGTCACCTTACCTCATGACTAGAAAGACTTCTTCAAAGAAAAACAACTTGCAAACATCCGGACCCAACACTAGATGGCAGGAGTATGCAAAGCATGTGATCTACAGCTCACATGCCTCGAACATAATTTTTAAAGCCAGTCAACTACTTTAATACATTTTCTTTCCTGCAGAATGTAAAAAGTGACACCTACTGGACTCCCTCCTATGTTATTCAATGAATATGCCTACTGATGAACAGTACATTAATTTGTAAACAGATTTAAGTGGACAGGTGAAAGCATCTTCTGCAGATTCATCCCTCTTTCATGGGGTTATCATCAATGCTTAGAGACATTCAAGAACATTATTTGTTTTAATTATGATCCAGATCATGCCAATGTACACTTCATGCCTTGCAAGGGCATTCTACAGTTAACTCCAGCAACTAAATGAAACCTGTGTTTCAGTTCAATGAACCCTAAATACAAAAAGCACCTTAAAGACGTTAAAGTACATCAGAAAATGTAAAATCCTCTCGTCCTCCTACACTCTCAAACATCAAGTCTTCTGATGTGCTGGTTTAATTCTAGGTAAGTATCTCCAAGCGTGGTACATGTTTTGCATACTAACAGTGCCAGAAGCAAGACTCAATCTTTATTCAAGGGTTGCCTGGAAAAAGTCCTGTACTTCAGGTAGCAACAAAAGGGCTTCACCTCTCATTTTGATGTCTAGTCCTGGGTTTACTGAATTTCTATTCTGACTTAGGTTATTTTCAGTAGCTACTGCCACAGCACCATCAAGTGGACAGGTGAAAGCATCTTCTGCAGATTCATCCCTCTTTCATGGGGTTATCATCAATGCTTAGAGACATTCAAGAACATTATTTGTTTTAATTATGATCCAGATCATGCCAATGTACACTTCATGCCTTGCAAGGGCATTCTACAGTTAACTCCAGCAACTAAATGAAACCTGTGTTTCAGTTCAATGAACCCTAAATACAAAAAGCACCTTAAAGACGTTAAAGTACATCAGAAAATGTAAAATCCTCTCGTCCTCCTACACTCTCAAACATCAAGTCTTCTGATGTGCTGGTTTAATTCTAGGTAAGTATCTCCAAGCGTGGTACATGTTTTGCATACTAACAGTGCCAGAAGCAAGACTCAATCTTTATTCAAGGGTTGCCTGGAAAAAGTCCTGTACTTCAGGTAGCAACAAAAGGGCTTCACCTCTCATTTTGATGTCTAGTCCTGGGTTTACTGAATTTCTATTCTGACTTAGGTTATTTTCAGTAGCTACTGCCACAGCACCATCAAGGGAGTCTACAAATAACTAATGCCACAGCAACCTTTAGAAATTTTAGAACGCCTGAAACTACCAAAACCATTTTGCAGGGCACTCAGCTAACTAGCATGATGCCCTCTAGAATTGAAAAAGTCCTCACTAAAACCTGGGTTTTCATACACTTTTTCCTTCCAGAAATGTGAGAATCGTCTCTTTCACCTCCATCCACAGCATGAGAAGTTAGACTTGCATGGGTTAATGAAAAAAACTGTAAAAAGACAATTCAGATGTAGGGTAAAGGTGCAGTTGCAGGTGTTCTTGCCCCAATACTAGGACTGTGTACAACTCGAACCACACTCAAGTTCCTCTCTCTCATACGCCCTCTGATAGGACCACCTCTAATGCATCCCTGAAATGAGCACTACTAAACTGCTTCTCAGCCGTGAATCACGCGGCCAACATAGCCGCTCGCACAATCGACCTGGACTTTGACATTCCCATGCTCACGGAATCCTGGCTAAACGATTCCTCTGGACCCACCTTGGACACACTGGTCCCCCTAGTTATGGCATTATTAGAGTACACCTCCCAAAACGCGCAGGGGTGGCCTAACCTGTTTATACAGAGCCTCACTCTCTGTGAAACAGGCACACGCCATATCTCTGCCCACCTGTGAATTACCTTTTAATCAACATCTCCACTACTAGCAACTCAAAGTGCTCCCTCCACACTTTCTACCACCCCCCCCCCCCCCCGGCAGTAATCGCACATTCACTGAACGAGTCATGGAGATTATCTCCTCCAACATTGACAATGTCAACCAGTCTTCCTGGATGACTTCAACATTCACTGGAACAATTCCACTGACCCGCTTGTGAACTGCTTCAAATCCTTCCTCCATGACCTCAACCTCGTACATGCCTGCAATAGCCCGACACATAAGAAAGGAACCACCCTTGACCTAATCATTGCTAAAGAGAACACTGTACAAATTTATTCTATTCTCCCATGTATCTGGACAGACCACCACTGTCACGTTCTCCCTAAATATAGAGGCAATCACCTCCAAAGGCAAACCACAGAAAGCCCTACACTGCTTAGGACCTCACGGATCACTATTTAAATTCCATTTCCAAAATCATGGACACCATAGCCCCTAAGCAATTGAAAAGAATCCCGTCCAAATGATCCAAACCTTGGTTTAACAGTAACCTTGACGAAGAACAGTGACACCTCAGACTTGCTGAAAGAACGTGGAGACACACCCCCTCCTTGGCCAACCTCATACTCCTACATCAAAGGTGCAGTGCCTACAACAGGCACATTAGGAACTCCAAAGCAGCCTTCTTTCAAAACCAACTAGACATTGCCTCTAATAGGCCCAAGAAACTGTTTGAAAATATCAGAAACCAATCTTCTTGCAGTAGTGACCCTGCTTCCACCAACAATACAGCACTCCCTGACTGTGAAACCATTGCCTCCTTTTTCACTGAGAAAACATAGCAAATCTCCAAAGGCATCCAGATCCACTGGCGTAGCAAGGGGGGGGCGGAGGGGGCGAGATTTCGGGGCGGCAGGTAAATTTATCGCCAGCACCCCCCCCCCCCCGCTCTTAGGCGCTCGGCAGCGGCGGCGGCAAAAGGCAGGGACCGCCACGGGCGGCAGAGTGCCTAGCTACGCCACTGTCCAGATCACTCTCAATCTACTCCTACACTAACCCCTCCAACACCCCTCCACAACAGATAATGAAGCTTGGTGTATAATCACCCTATCTCGCCCAAAAATAATGCCTTCTGGTCTACCTTCTCAACCCTTGATGAGATTGGCACTCTCAATCTTTTGACCTCCTTGAAATATTCAAACCCCATCACAGATCCCCTCCCCTCCAAACTCCTTAATGGGTCCATTCACCTCCTACTCCCACTATGGACCAGGATAATCAATGCCTCTCTCACCCAAGGCTCTTTACCCGACTGCCTCAAAATTGGTTAGATTACCCCACTCTCAAAAAACCCAACTCCGACCAGTCCGACCCCAACAACTACTGCCATCTCCACCATCTCTACTCTGGCCAAACTCCTAGAGAAATGTGTACATTTTGCAGCTCCACAATCACATTGAACAATTCCTATCCTCGACCACTGTCAATCCGGCTTCTGTTCGGGTCATAGCACCAAAACTGCAATGGTCCACATTGTCAACGATGCACTGCACTCACTCTACCAAAATGATTCTTGCCTCCTGATCCTGCTGGATCTGTCTGCAGCCTTTGACACCATCAACCATGCTACCCTGATTGACCTTCTAGAACATAGGATGGGCCTCTCCGGCACCGTGTTAAAATGGCTCTCCTCCTTTTTACACAACAGATCACAGCGCTTCCTAATCCTTCACACTCTTTCCGAGCAGTCTCCGCTATTGCTGGGTGTCCCCCAAGGTTCTATTCTCTCCCCAACACTGTTCAACTTCTATATGGAGCCCCTTACTGAAGTCCTCAAACTCTCACACGTCTCCTACCATACGTATGCTGACGACACACAACTCTACATGAGAATAACCTCCATTGAGGACATCCACAACCTCAATGCTACCCTAACAAAAAATGTAACAATGGCTAACTCATAACCACCTCAGACTCAATGCCCTTATTCTTACTAATCTCTCCACCCACTACCACCCCTAATGTCAAGGACTGGCTTCCTCTTCTCTCTGCCTTGAATTGCACTCCACACATTGTTGACTCCATCAAATCCTAAGGTATAACACTAGACAAAGACCTCTCCATGCAAAAACACATGAGCGCAATCACAAGAGGAGCTAACCATCAGCTGCATATCCTTAGGAAACTAAAACCTTTCCTCCCCGTGGCCGACCTCACAACTTCGACTCATGCACTTGTGCTCTCAAAGCTTGACTATGGTAGCGCTTCCCTTGTGGGCCTCCTGAAAACCTCACTTGCACCTCTGAAGGCTACCCTCAATGCTGCATCTAGGCTCATCACGGGTTAAAAAAAAGTGATCACATCACCCCTGACCTTCGTGCACTGAATTGGATTCCCTTCGAGGCCAGGATGCATTTCAAAATCGCCTGCATGACCCACAAAGCGCTGCACCCCAATACCCCCTCCTAGTTGTCCCAGAAACTGGCCCTATTGGGAGGAAATCGATCCTCCAGAAGCACGAGTTCCCTACGTCTCAAGCCACAAAAATTTAAGAAAAAGAAAACCTACTACTGTTCTCTCTCTGGAATAACCCCTAACATTTGGAACTCTCTACCCATGGAGATCAGATGCAACCCATCCACATCCCTCTTCCGGAAAGAAGTACAAATGTTTCTATCCAACAAATTCCTCTCTCACTAGGACTAGGCCACTGGTACCCCTTCCCCACACCCCCCACATAACTTGCGCATCGCTACCTCAAGGAAAATTATGCCTCTACTCTCCACACACTGTAACTTACTCCCTCTTTTACCTCAGAACATTGCGTTCACATATTCTACTGTATATTATTTGTTTACATCCTTTATATTTTGTTACTTTGTATTTTTATTTATGATTATGTAAATCAAGTAATTGCTGCTATTTTGCTTACATATCCCAATGTATATCGTTTACTCTATTTTGCAGTTATTATGTATTTTTATTTACTCTTTATGTTCCTAGTGTTATTCGGTTGTGCTTACTCTGTAAAGCCCTCTGACACCTTCGGGTCATGTTCGCGCTATATAAAACTCCTCAAATAAATAAATAAGATTAATGCATATTAATGTATATTAATTTATGCATTCTAAAAATTAATGTGGCCCAATAACTCATGCATCTACACATTTATTACTAAAGTGCAAAAATCAAATTTGTCTTTATTACCAGAGGACGGCAACACTGACATAAGAAAAACACTTTTTACTGCCACACAGACTGCATGTAATAATTACTTTATACAGGGAAAAAACTCTACTAATAGTCACAATATTTCTTCAGTGTGATTTTACCTTGCTTCACAAAAGTCACCTCTTGTATCCTAGTTTTGGTAAAATACCTTTTGTTAACACAAATACATATGAAAAATGCCATGGCTTAAAATATATATGCAAATGTGCAGAGTATAATATGCTATTTATTACTAGTGATGGCGGCGATGAACATCATGACTCGCTCGAGGCTTCACCTCTCATTAGTCATGACCCTTCCCACACTCAACAATGATAATAAACATCATATTACACTCTGTACATCTGCATATATATATTGTATATATTGTGTATAGGTAACTAGTCAAAATTATTATCAACCAATAAAAACTTTCAAGTTACTAACTTATTAGTACACAACTATATCATGTTACCCTCATCAGAAGGAGGGGTCAGAGGTCATAACTGGTGATAACTCAGGACAGCAGGACCTAGTGAAAGGAAGAGAGAATGTAAACTTTTGTACAGGCTAACACACTATAGTTTTGAGGTGCTAACTGAAGCACTCGTTATCCCGTAAGGATTAGAGTTTTATATATTTAGATTTGTTTCAACTTGTTAATTCATTCTGTTTCTCCTATAAGTTGTACGTCCATTTGATAATATAACAGGGGTGTAATGGAGGGGCCAAATTAATTTGAGCAGAAGGATGGGCTAGCAAGTTTTAAAGATGAAAATATAAGGCAGAAACATTGTGGGCACATGCGATGACGGACAGGAGATCATTCTCCCATTATCTAACTGCCAGTATAACAAAAAGTAATACGAAGAAGTGAGCTGGAAAGATGAAGTTGCCACAACTGGGAGTAGTATAAAAAATAAGCGGCGAACATTTGGCACGAAAGCACAAACAGCATGAAACTTTCGAGAGACTGGATGAGCTGAACAAGTTGTTCCAAAGCATCTGATAAATATTTAGTACCATAGGCCAGATGTACTTAAAGGTTTTGCGGTCGCAAACAGTTTCCATCTGTTTGTAGCCACAAAAAGTTTTTCACTATGTACTAAAGACATTTTAAGAGTCAGTACATTTTTACCGACTCATAAAATGGCTTTATGACTCCATACTGAATCGCTATTTCAGAAGGGGCATGTTGTAGCCATTTGTTTCAAATAGTGATTCAACATGGGAAGTATTAATATTTCTCGCACCGAAATCCAGTAGCAAATCATTGAAAAATTATCAAATTTCGAGTTGGGTTGGTAATGCCTTCACCGAAGGGAAATAGTACCCTTGGGACTCCTTTGTGAGTATAGAAAATGTTTGTTGGGTAGTAGGCAGTGGTCTAGGCTACCACTGTCAACTATCAAACAAACCTTTCACGAAAAGAAAACTTTTCTTTTTAAATGAAGCATCATCCCTTTTAGGGAAATGGGATGCATTTAAAAAAAAGTTAATTTGTTGAAAGGTGCTCACAGACATGGTGGACTGCCGCTCTGATGACTAGCCATCAGAGTGCGTTGCAGTTTGCAAGCTGCCTCATTAATATCCATGAGGAAGGATGAATTGCGACCCACTCCAATTTGGAAATTGCAACCAGTAATTCGTTTTTTGGGCCCCATATCCTAAAAAAGTGTAGTTTGAATGCATATTCAGAGATTAGATTGTTTGATATGTCTGAAGGGTATCCCATAGCGAAATATGACTGGTTTTCAGATGGACAAACGATCAGCTGGATGAAATTTGCCGTAATTGTTATTAGTGAGTAGACACAAAGTTTAGAACAATTCTGATCTGAGTGACAGAAGGTCACATGGTTTGCCATGTAAGGGTCGATAACATCATGTTAGCGACTGTTAAAAGACAGCAGCGGACCTTAAGATGGGCTTCCGGTGGTAAGCACTCAAAACCATTTTACAGTAGATAACACTGAGTGAGACTAAGTAAGTGAGACACACTCACAGCCGAGATGAAAAAACGGGTGATCCAAAAAGCCAAGATTCTAGGGGTGTTAGATGGGTCGGAACCCATTCCTTACAGCAGTCAGGAACTCTGGACACTGACTCCATGAAATGGTGAGCTCAAAATTGTTGACCTATGAAGTGGTATTAGGCGATTTGGTGTTTTGCATTTCTAGCAGATTAGCAGATAATGAAATGTAGGCTCCTCCAACCCTGAATAAAGTGCTACATACGTATATGTTCACATTTCTAATACTCTCCATGCTTACTTCTACTCTAATAGCCTTGCTTCTTTCATTGTCTAAAGTAGAGACTTGAAAAAATATAACTTGGGTTGTCGTTGGTTTCCCAGACCATGTACAGAGACTACGGTAGTTCTTGGTCATTCTCCGTTCTGGTTCATCCATGTGAACCAGGGCCACAAGAGGGTTGGGGAAACCTGTCAGTTTTTACAGATCTGCAGATCTCACTGCAGATGGTGCTAGCTACACCACTCTGAAGACCAGGAGAAATCCTACCAGGGTGGAATCTTTTGACTAGCATCACTGTCCGTGCTTCCCTTTCAGATGCACAACTTCCAAATAGCCATTCCAGTGGATTGAGTTGGCCTCTGCACCAAATATTACCCTTAACAGGCAACCAATCCTTTCAATGCAAGAATGGCTCCTGTCACAAAAAAAGTAACTTGTGTTTCAGTGCAACCACCAGTTTAATCAAATGTGCACAACGGAATATAGAAAAACAATGGCTTTACTTACACGATGTCCCCTGAAGATTTCTGTAGGAGCTGAAGGATATCTCTTTTTTTGGCGTGACGCAACATTTGCACAAACATATGAAAGCGCCTTGTTGACAATGGCTTGGAGAGGTTGATTCTCATTGGTCGCTTCCCTGACTCCTTCAAATAGGTAATCAACTAAAGACAGCACAATAAACAGAATATTAAACACCAAAAAATGTGATATCCCAATTCACTGTTACACAGAGCTCAGTGTAAAATAATCAGCTAATTACTACATAGTAAACAAACAGTCAACTGCTATCCAATGTTGACATGGGACATACATTTCTAACAGCAGCTATCACTGTCAAGTAAAATCAATAGTTCAAAAGATACTTTTCGGAAATATATTTGAAAACGGTTAAGATGATGCTTAGGATCTGATTCTCTTTGGTATGCAAATAGTGAATCTGGCACAAACTCCTATTTGAACCAGACTCGTTATCACAATGTAGGCATCAATTACACTTCCATGTAGTTTTTGCTCATCGCATTTTTGGCAAGCTAACCCCAGAATGGGAAATAACATCGAATATTAACATATTACCTCCCATTCTCACGTGTGGAATGGGGTGCAACATGCATTCTTGGAAAAGATCGAAATCTGCACAGCTAATATTTACTTTGTACACAATTTATGCCCAAGATAAAGAATTAAATGTGCACTCCTCAGAATTGGGGCCTTAAATTTACATTCACTAATTCAGTTGGCTTATCCAATCATACAAGCATTACATTAAATCAGATGAATGTTATTGTAAATTATACACCAAATATAAACTGGCACATGGTTATTAGGGTTCGAATCCAAATTTACCAACTTTAATACCAACTTTACCAAATTGAGTAAACGTTGCCTTGGCTGACACACTTAGGAATATTAACAAACAGGGTAAAGTGATATCTGTCTTTATATTGGTATCTGTAACAGAAACGCATAGAGTCTTTCATGTAAAACCTAAAATTGGGCATACTTCCGGTGTGATGCTATTCAGGCCTAATTGCAAGTCTGATGTCATTCGCTTGCAGATTCAATGGCCTGGCAGCACTCGTACACAGTCAGCCACTTTTCATGCAGACATTCGGCATCGAGTGGACTCTATAGCATTAGATGAACATATTGCTTGTTCTTATAAGCGAACGAAATAAACTACAATCAAAACAGTGTCACGGTTTAGCCAAAAGGAATTGAGAGCACACTGTGTACTTGTACCGGTGCTTGCGATATGGGAACAAATATCAGCCATGTGAGGTAGGCACACCTCTTGTACTTTCATTCTTTTTGGTGTAGGAAAGTTTTAATTTGGTAGAAACGAATGAGTAATTTAGACATGCTTCAGTCAGCATAACTAGGCCGCACCAGACTGCACTGACAATCATTCATGAAATGTTTCCGAAAAGCGCATGTTTATTGTAGGGGCATAAGCTTTCCACCAGTACATGTCTTCTCTCTCTCAGAAAATCAATGAAAATACAGCCTCAGTCATGCTGTCAGTGTAAAAAATGTATAATATTTCTGCTCCCTGGAGGGAAGGATGATGTTAATGTTACGATGTCGAGGCCATTTATCTGAGCTCTGGTGGTAGTTGAACAAACCATTGTATTTGTGTGCTTCATAACGCACGATTTTATTTCCTTAATTAATAACGTACAGCTTTAAGCAATAAAATGCAGTAGGAAGTAAGAGTCTTATGGGGGTTCTCTGCAAACTAATTGATTGGTTGTCATAAATGAAAAATTTCGAATCCAACTCTCCTACATAATGTCACGCTATGAAATGCATGTGCCTTCTATTCCTGAAAAAGTATAAAAGAAGTACTTTTGGGGAACTGCCAACCTTTTATTCTTTTTACTTTTAGTTACAGACCAGTAAGGTTTGATCCAGTGCTTAATTTGTAAAATATTAAGTGCCAGGGCTCTGACCAGGAGGCCACTGCAGCTTGCACACCCATCGCCCTTGTCATCGCTGCCAAAACAACTACTAACCACCTCTCTCGCATGTATATGCGACAGTTCAGATTATTCCAGGTCTCCAAAGCTAAAGGAATGGCTGGGGAGGCAGGCATTAGCAATTTTTTAATGTATATTGTTTTCCTTAACAACTGTTATACTGCATACTCATCTCTAAATTACATGAGCAGCGCCACCTTGTGGCAGACTGCCCTAAGTGTAGTGTTGACAATTAGGTGCGGGTGCCGAGCACCGGAAACCAATTAAGTGCCGGTGCTCAGCACCGGAAAGCTCTGGCTCAAATTAGGCACTGGTTTGATATTTTCGGCTTTTATCTAGAGACTTTTATCTGCTTGCTAATTCACTTGATTTATTAACCAACTACTTCTGCTTAGTGTAATAATATTTTTATAAAAACTCAAGAGGTTAATACCTTTAGAATCTTGTCATGTGCAGGATTTAATAATAGGAGTGCACTAAGTCTATGAGAAACTAAGATAGTCCCATTCCTGCCTAATGACCCTTTAATTTCTTAATTAAAAAGTCAACATTCGCAACTAAGCAGGAAAAAAACATGGTGCACACCTTATTTTTTCACCTTATTTTTTAGGTTTCTGAATAAAGTAACACAATGTTATTAAGGAAGCGTATGTATATTCGTATTCCGTAGCAGAGCATTTCTCTTTTCCCAATGTCTCACTCATTAATTAGAGAAATGAATACCAGCATTAGCCAAAAGCAGATTACTTATCATTTTAACATACACATCTGCAGCAATTGTTTTAAGAAATGAGGTATAGGTGTTGGCATTCATTGGATTTAATTGCCTACAAAAAAAGTTACATCACAAAATAAAATGATGGACGGAGTGCTGAAACTTTTTAAACACACACCCAGTCACAGATCTGGGTTTAAACCATTGTTGTTTCGCTCGACACGTCATCCCAGTTTGAACCCAGCCATATGCAAATCAGTCTTGGCCCTGCTCCCCATGGAAACAGTCCAGCCCAAAATGCCAAGTCCGGTCCTCCCTGGACCAGAAACAAGCATCCTGGGACAAGTTTCAGGGTATCACCCCTCATCAGCCAGGCTAGCTTGAAATCAATGGCTCAGTGAGCAAGAGTCTGGGCATACCCTTAGCCACTTAGGGCACACATAGCAACATCATACAATAAAATGATGAAGGGAGTGTTGAAACTTTGTAAACACTCAACCACCGTCACAGATTGTTGTAAGTGAAGAACTCCTGAGCAGAAGATAAGTTGAAGGTTTATTCCCAAAGGTACTCGCCCACGAAAGGCAGTGACCGGCCGGCTCAGATCCCAGGATGAACTGACCCGTTCTCTGGAATCCTTACCCGCCACTCGATTTGCCAGCACAGGCGTTGAGTGAACAATAACATGGCATTTGAAGGACAACAAGCAGTGGAGGTGCAGCTCGAGCGTGGAACATATCACACGAGCTGCACAACACATTGCCTAACAAACATTCCAATACATTACACAGATCTGGGTTTAATCCATCGTTATTTTGCTCACCACGTCATCCCAGTTTGGACCCAGACATATGCAAATCAGTCTTGACCCAGCTCCCCATGGAAACAGTCATCCTCATCAGCTAGGCTAGTTTAACTCCATGAAGAGCACGAGCAAAAGAACAATGGATTTAACCCAGATCTCTTGACTGGGGTTGAATGTTTGATTTGTTCCGCATTCCGTCAATCAATTGTGTGTCTTTTGCTTTCTCACCTTAAGTACGCTGGGTATGCCCAGACGTGTCTTCCGAGCTCACTGCCAATGGATTCAAGCTAACCTGGCTGATGAGGGGTGATACTCTGAAACCAGTCCCAGGATGCTTGTTTCTGGTCCAGAGATGACTTAGCTTGGCAGTTCGGGCTAGTCTGTGCTGATGAGGAACAGGGTCAAGACTGATTTGCATATGGCTGTATCTGAACTGAGGTGGCATGGTGCGCATAATATCGATGGATTTAATCCAGATCTCTTGACTGGAGGCGAATGTTTGATTTGTTCTAAATTCCATCCATCAATTGTGTGTCTTTGCTTTCTAACCCTAAGAGACCATGAGGTGACATATAAATCTAAAATAAATGAATAGTGCGGAGCAAATAATGTTTGTCTCAGGAAGCATATGGAAAAAGTGATTTGATGGCCAGCCAATTATCCACCCTTTCAAAGAAATATTAATACTCACTGTTTGTACTTAGCAGATTTTTGAGAGGAATCAAAAGGTTGCCCTTACGCCACAATATTTGTTGTGATCCAACTAACCTGCAGGATGCTGCATTGGAATCTGCATTGCTTGCAGGGTTTCAGCAGTGGAATTCTCGGCAGGCCATGTGGAAGCATATAGCCAGATTCTAAACATTCCAGAAAAAGCACACTATTTGCCATCGAGAAAGGATTACATGTCTAATAGGTTCCTCCAAGGGGTAAGCTGATATATGGAGTTATGTGGCCTTCCTTTCAAATGTTTCCATCCCATTAATTCTATGTCAAATAGGACACCAAAATATTTGGATTGCTTTGTGAATTTGAACTTGAATACCACAATAGACAGTTCATCATCATAGCAGTGAACACTTTTTTGGGCATTGTGCCAGAAGATTGGAAAGGAGTTTACACCTATGCCAGCCACTAGAGCTGCGCTGAGCACAATGGCCCTGGATGGCAGCCGGCACAGCAATTCAACTAAGTTTGGAATGGCCTACTCAAAACCGGGTCGGACCACTCCAGTTTAGACAAAACTGGCGACAAACAGTAGCAGCTTGTCCTCTGCCAAAGTGGGGGGCAGTCCTGGCCAGAGGAGGGGTGTGGTGGGGGAGGATTTGGGGGGCAAAAAATAAATAAATAAACTTACCTTGCCGCCGCCGTCTCCCGGGCATCGCCTTGTCGTTCTTCTGGCCCTGGGCACAGGCTCCCAACCTGCCCTGCAGCCAATCCTGAAGCTGCTCTCGGATAAGAGCAGCATCAGGATTGGCAAGTTGCCGGCAACTTGCGCTCCCAGGCAGACTGGGAGCCTGTATACACACAACAAGGAGCTATACAGGGAAAAGAACCAGCCAGGTCGCCCTCCACTCAATAATCAATAGAAAATACAAACAGACCTGGTCAGTAAGGCACCTCTCTTAAGGCCAAAAAATATATATATCTTTTGGCCTTAAGAGAGGTGCCTTACTGACCAGGTCTGTTTGTATAGACTGGGAGCCTGTGCCTGCTCTCTCCAGCCCCAGCAACGCAGCTGGGGCTAGAGAGAGCTTCACTGCGCATGAGGTGTTTGGCCAGCCTGAGACGGCCGGCCAAACACCTCATGCGCAGTGAAGGGAGTGCCCACCACTCCCCCACCAGCAGTGTCATCACCTAGACCCGCCCACAAGACTCGTCAGCGTCCTGGGGAGGGTCCAGGGGATTAAAATAAAACGGTAATAAAACCGGTTTAAAACCTGTTTTATTAACGTTTTATTTTCTGCTGGTGGCAGGGGGAGGAGGCACTCCTCTGCTCTAATGAAGCGGCCGCCCCTGGCGACAAAACCCCTAAAGAGGCCTATTGTGAGTCTGAGGTCGGTATAGTTGATCAAAGAGCCCATGCACAAGAACAAACTCTAGCAAGGTCACATGGTAAAGCAGGTAACCTGCAAAGCTCAGGGGTCTCGAGACTGACTGAGCATACAGAGTCTGCAAAGAAGTTCAGTAAAATCAGCAACCCCTTTCCCCTCAAATCACCTAAATGTCTACTCCAGGATGGGGCAATCCAAATCCATGCATCAATGTATGACCAACGGGAAGACAATTGCCCCGGCAGTGAGCACTTGACCACGAGCTCTTTAATGTTCCTTGGCGATACCCTACCTGATGTATCAGTAAGTGCCACAGCACGCAGAAGGGCAAGCACAGAGAGGGCTGAAAAATATGGATTACCCTATCATTATACTTGACGACGCGAGGGAGGCTCTGGCCGAGTCTGATACACCTACTGGGGAAAGAAGCAGAGCTTCCTCGAGAGGCCCCCATTTTTATGATTCAATCTTCCAGAGTATCTCAGTTAATCAATCCTCCGGGAGCACCTTACCCAATTTGGAGGCTTCACAAGGCAGAAGCCATGAATGCACTCAACAGAGTCCTATCTTCAATACTATCACTTTTAGAGAAGACACTAGGTGGGCCTGACCACATAGGATCACTACTGAACTCGATACTCTGTGCCTTAGTCCCTGAAGGTAGAAACCAAAACGTAGCCTCACATAGGGAAACCTAAACTGAGCTAGGAAGTTCAACAGCCCAGAAGGCATCCTTTGCCCCCCAGCCTGACACAATGGTCAACACCTGGCCAGCTTGCAAAGATACGCTTAATCCACCAGCCTTTCTAACAGAAGGAGCAAAAATTGAGGATGCAAAAGTTGGCAAAACCATTGAAACCCTTAATATCGAAGGCAGGGGTCAAGGGGTGGAAATCACTCATAATGCAGAAGACTGTGAGACAATGCCAAGGGAAGCTGTCCATGGGGGATCTGGTACTGCTCCGGGTAACGAAGGGAGCTCCGCACTGAAAACTAACAATGTTAAAATTACAAGTGCCACCACAGGACCTGTGAACACTGGGAAGATGGGCAAATACAAAAAATAGAAAAGGACCGAGCTTACCTTTCCTGTATATTCACTAAAGTGGTTATTTGCCAATCCTAAGGGGCATAACAATGGCCTGGCCCCTAGTGGTAGCTCGGCTAGTAGGAACCTAACGGAGAGCATGACCACCCGAGAACTAACTCCTAACCCCTCTATCAGATGCTCAAATTATATAAGTGATGCAAATAATACCATACACCCTAAAACAGATATTTCCTTGCAGTGTGATGATGGCCAAGGATCAGTCAACTTTAAGAGAATGAAAAACCATCTACTGCAAGCTAAAAGGAAATCTGAGAGGAAAAGTCGACCTCCAAAAGGAGATGCTGAAGTGCCTCTTTCGGTGAGGCTATCAGATCTAGGAACACAGATGACCCTTGGACAAGGCTTTGGTACTGACCAGCCTGGAAGCCTGGGCGCTAGCCCCATAGGAGAACCTGGGCCAGCACCCAGCCTTAGCCCACTGGCCCCGATTTATCTGAAATCAGGTAGCAATGTGAGAGGTCAAATTTCAAATAAGTGTTCTGCATCAGAATAAACGACATTGCTTGACCGGAAAACAGCTGATTGCTGCCTGAAGTTCATTGATCTCTTCCCAGATTTTGGCTCTGCGAAGCCCCTAAACAGGACAAAATTGTTAGACCTTTTCTATGCAATTCCCAAGAGTGGTCTCTTTAGGTGATATGAAGATAGTGAGACTGGTTAACCAGCAATTTGGGCCAGGCTTAAGAGGGAACAATGCCCAATCCTCCAAGGTTGAATTTGCACTGCCCAGCATTACCAGACTGGTGCTCAGTCATATAGACAACTTTCATATTATAGGGGTCAATGTCTTGCCCTGCCCAGGGTTTGGCCGAGAAGAAGGAGCTTTATCAGGACAGGACTGGCCCCATATAGCGCCCCCCGGACATTAGCACCTCTCAATCCATAGACCAACTGCGGGGGTGCCGAAGAGTGACCTATCGATTATTCATGGAGTAGCCCCTGAGAATCTGCATATCACTGCAAGTAAGAATAGCAGGACAATTAATCTCCCAAACCCTGGGGTCAAAGAGGCCAAGACTGACTGTAAAGATTGGTCATGGATAGCAGTAGCATTAGCTTCCTGCCCCAGTGAGTCCACCAGAGGAAAGTCGGATTGAGTATGGATGAGCTTGCCCCTCTGCTTGCTGACACAACTCCAACCGGGGTACCCATGGCTAGTGTAATGGGCAGGAAGGGCACTCTATTATTATTTGTATGTTATATCTTGGAATATTGCGGGGTTGACCATCAAAACAGAGGATGAGGACTGAAGTTCATAAAGCAATATGGTATATGCTGCTTCCAAGAAACGTGGGCCCTTGAGGGAATCAGTGTAAACAGGTTTCTTGATATTGGTACTCGGGCTGTTCAACCCGGGAGGGCTCAATGTGTTGGTGTCTTGTAAATTGAAATGTGAGATAGAGCAACTAGGGGTAGCAAATCTGTCGTCCAATGCACAGCATGTGAGAATTTGGCTTATGGGCCCCGAAGGAGGTGTAGTCGACATCCTGAATGTATACATCCGACAGGGGGGTACCCAGAGGTCCAGGAAATATGGGGGAACTTTGTCTCTTATATCGGTAGTGGCAGGGAAGATGAGGCTAACTGTAAACTGATAGAGGAGGGTAAAGGGGAAGAGTACTTGCTATAGATTTGTGGAAATTTCAATACACAACCATCTGATGCTATCAATAACAGCGAGGTCCTAATGGAATATCATTGCTTAGGTATTCCCGAAACAGCCATGAGTAGTTTTAAATCTACCAAAAAGGGTGGTGCACTCTCTGATTTTCTGATAAACTACAAGCTGCACTTTATTAATGGCCACACTCCCTCAAATAGTACTGCGATGGTAACTTTTGATAATGGGAGAAGCCAGTCACTAATTGACTATATTATAGTCAATACGGAGGGGTGGGAACATGTGCGTGACATGACAGTTGTCAGAAGAGTGGAGAGACATCGCAACCCTGTGGCACTCTGTCTGATGTTGTGCTTGATGTGGTGTGACAGTGTAAAAAATCCAAGGGAGGGGATATATGAGCATGTGATCACCCCAACTAATAGCAGGAGGAGAATAAGATGGAGAAGTACTTACTTGAAATTCCAATACTAGAATGCATAATGGTCAAGTACGGAGCCATAAATATAATGGAAACTTATATTGGCCCACCTACATCGATCAGTCACTTTAGTACCCTATACAGAGCTAACCCCATAGGCCCGTCTAGCGCCCAACCGGAGCAAGAGGATCTTCGTATGGGGTTGTGTGCAATTGACATCCTAGTACCAGAGGTGGAAAGAGCACTGAATGCTAAGAAGAAACACCAGGGCCAGACCTTGGGCAGATCGATATTTATTGTGAGGAGCCCCACTTGTGGGCCAGCTTTCTTGCTAAAGTGGTTAATTCAGCACTTACGGGCAATGCCGTACCCCCCTCATGGCACTCTGCCATTATAGTACTGATCTACAAGAAGGGTGATCAGGGTAGTCCCTCCAATTATCGCCCGATCTCCCTGTTGGATGGGGCAGGCAAAGTCCTGGGGAAAGTTCTGCTGAACCGCCTCTAAGTTTGGGTGGATGCATATAACATTATGAAAGCAGTGCAGGCAGGCTTCCGGGCGTGAATAGAGACCATTGACCAAGCTCTCTGATTGTATATGATCTCATATACATTTACAGTTGTTATGAAGTCATCACTCTATCTAATATTTGTTGACCTTAAAGCAGCTTTCGATTTAGTTGACAGAGAGAAGCTGTGGAAATCCATGGTTGATTTAAGAGCCAATATCACCCAGGTAACGGCAATACAGGCTTTTCACACTAGTAACACGGCTAGAGTTAGGTATGGCACAAGTGGGGAGTGTACTGAACCTTTCCCATTGAGAAGGGAGTACGGCAAGGGTGTGTGCTGGCGCTCTTGCTTTTTAGCCTTTTTTTAAAGGACGTGCCAGACTACCTGGCAGAAGATTCCCTATACATTCCCACCATAGCCAGAAAGAAGGTGCCAATATTTTATGTGGATGGCGCAGTGTTGAGCGTGAACAAAAAATGCCACCCATAGACTACTAAAGTGCTTCAAGGAACACTGCAATAAGAAATCACTTACCATTAATGGTAGTAAAACGAAGAGCATGGTATTGAGGCCGTCCTCCAATTTTAAGCGGAAGCCCATTATTAAAGGTGTGCCCTTACAATCCGTTAGGCAGTTCGATTATCTCAGAATTCAATTCTCAGAGAACCTGCACTGGGGTAGTCACATACTGACGGCAACTATAGTCCAGAAACAATTGGCAGGGGCAGTCCTGAAATTCAGACATAAGGCTGGTGCTAGAAACATTAGTATTATCCTGCAAATATACAAGCAAAGGGCAGTGGCGGCTGCACTCTATCCAGCAGAGCTCTGAGGGTAGTTGAATGTACGATCACTCCAAGTAGGCAAGAATACTGAAGCATCCAGGGTAATAAATTCAGGATACAGGATGTCTGAGTAGAGATGTTTATTCCAAGATAGAAGATCTCATCCAGCAACAAGCAGCAGTCATGAGTAACTGACTTCATTCAGAATCTTCTAATCCCAAGAACCTAATGACATGTTTAACATTCTAGTATGGCATGACATAGATGTTACATTCTGGGATAACTACAGAAGTGTGAATCAGCAATAATGAAATACCACACATCTCCCTACCTTACATTTCAATATTAACGAATAAACACTGTACACTTAGCCTTGATAAATTAAACAAAGTCAGCGAGATATCCAGGTTTTCTAATCACCCTAGATGAACTTCTAGCACTTTTTGATGCTTTGTCCAGAACAACTTTGGGACACATGGAGGTGTGATCCTCCCGTGACACAGCCACATTTTTCTCACCATCAACATTCCCCTTAACAACCACCACTCTGTTCAGATTCCAAATACGATGATCTTGAGTTTGTAAAGCATTATTGAAAATCTTAATGACTTTGATAGGTTTCATGAATTTGGTGGTAGAGCTTCCTATTATACCAGGACGCTTAATCATAACCCAATCACCTATTTTTACTTCAGTTTTCTTTACAGCATTCTTGACATCAAAGTATTCTTTCCTCTTCCTGGCTTTATCTTCTTCCATTCTCTGTACCAATGATTTATCACACACACTCTCTTTCCCCTTCTCCAATTCATATTTGTTAACCCACTGTGGTTCAACACATGTATTAGGCACTCTACCACGAAACAACAAGAAGGGAGTTTTTCCTGTCGTAGCATGAGGGGATAACCTATACTCTTCTATTTTTGCCATGACCTCCTTTTTCCAATCTAAAGACATAGACTTGGCTAAAATTATGGTTTCTTTGATGACTTTGTTAAATCTCTCAACCATGCCATTTGCCTCGGGATGATAAAGAGAACAAGTTTTATGGATTATACCCCTAGAAAATAAAAATTCTTCCATTTCTTTTGAAATTAATTGCACACCATTGTCTGTCAAAATGGAAACCGGTAACCCTTCTCTAACAAAAGGCTTTTCAAACACTGAATAACATTGTTTGAATCCACAACGGATAAGAAGAAAATCTCAGGCCACCTAGAATACATATCTATCACCACCAACAAATAAGTTTGTGTCCCTTTACCATGAATTGGACCAACAATATCCAAGGCAACATCTTGCCAAGGTCCACTAGGACGCCTTCTTAACACCATGGGTTGAACATGTGTGCGCTTGGATTTATCACTCAGAGTGCATGGGACACAATCTCTTATAATGCGTTCCACCATTTTATCTATTCCAGGCCACCAATATGACATCCGTAATCTCTCCTTGCTTTTAGATAAACCGGGATGAGCTACATGTACTAAATCAAACAATTCCTTTCTAAGACTGTTGGGAGGAACAAGCTTCGTACCACGAAACAACAAGCCATTTTCCACAGACAGTTCATTACGTACAGCCCAAAACGGTTTAGTGGATTCTGAACCATCTTTAATTCTAGACCATCCTTTTTTTATTAGGGACATTATCTCACACAGAGTTGTATCAAGATCTAGTTCCTCACACCACCTCTTCTCTGAAATGATATTGTGGTCCACCACACACACCAATTCATCCTCCTCATCCAATGCAACATCATGAGTAAGATCAATGTTAACCAAACTTGACAACACGTCAGCCACTCCGTTATCAATTCCAGGAATGTACTTAAGTGTAAAATTATATTCTTGTAGACCAATGATCCATTTTGTTATCCTACTAAAAATTAAGTCCAAACCCTTTTTACTAAAAATTTCTACCAAAGGTTTGTGATCAGTGTGAACCCCAAAGGAATTTCTTGAGTTTTTTTATTGCCCAAAACACTGCCAGAGACTCTCTCTCTACAACCGAGTAACGAGTTTCAGGATCCCTCAAACTTCTTAACAAGAACATTATAGTTTGCATTCCCCCTGGACCACATTGCTGTAATACAGCACCTAAGCCCTTCTCACTAGCATCGGTAATGAGAATAGATTTGCTCCTGGGATTGAAACTTCTAAGAGAAGGTGCCTGATCAAGTTTCTGTTTGATAGCAACAAATTCTTTCTCACAGAGATCTGACCATACAAAATCCACCCCCTTACACAACAAGTGCCTCATATTGACAGTAGCATCAGCAAAACCCATCACAAATTTTGCATAATACTCGATCATCCCTAAAAATGTCATTAATTCCGTTTTACTTGAAGGAGAACACATATTTGTGATGGTGTTGATCAAGTCAGCTTTGGGTTTAACTCCTTCCCCAGTTATGTTATGTCCCAAATAATTAATTGCTTTGGATTTAAATTTGCACTTTTCAGCTTTGACAGTAAGATTGTGCTTGCACAAACTCCTCAACACAGATTTGAGCCTTAAATCATGTTCAGATTCCAGCTTTGCATAAACTAAAATATCATCTTGGTATATACATACGCCAGGAAGATCCTTAAGTACCTTTTCCATTACGCGTTGAAACACAGATGAAGCAGACACCAACCCAAATGGCATTCTCTTAAACCTGAATGTACCGAAAGGTGTAATGAAAGATGTATAGTCTCTACATGATTCTTCTAACTCTATCTGATGATAGGCAGATGTTAAATCAATGGTGCTGAACACTTTTGCACCATCAAGAAGCACTAATAATTCAGTTATATTCGGTAATGGATATCGATCCACAACAACGCATTTGTTAAGTTGTCTCAAATCAATGCAGAGGCGTAAATCCCCATTAGGTTTCCGTGCAGCGACAACCGGAGCCAACCATTCTGACCCCTCTACCTCTTCTATGATTCCCCAATCTCTTAATTTTTTAATCTCCAATTTCATATCTTCTCTAACAGAAATAGGCACATTCCTAACTTTACAACACACAGGAATGGCATCCTTTTTTAATTGGATCTTGTGCTTGTAACCTTTTAAGCACCCTACATTTTCTCTAAAGACATCTGGAAATTCAGCCCTCAAATTATGCACAAATTCATCATTACTGTTCTCAGCTACAGAGCGAACAATATCCCTAAGTTGTATAGGTGGGTCAGCATTAGGATCTAAAAAACTCCCAGATCACCTTGGTGTATCCAGCTAATTATACTGTCTCCTTTCTTTGACACATAGATTTTCCCAGATACCAACCTTTCCTTATATTCTATCAGTCCCACAAAATATCCTTGTAATTTAATGGGCTCCCCCCCATATGCTAAAGGAATTATGTCGGCTTTCATTAATGTGATCTTTTCCTTTAACATCTTGTTATAAAATTCACTAGAAATAATGGTGATTTTAGCACCAGAGTCGAATAATACTCTTGTCCTCTCCCCTTCAACTAAAATATCATCAAAAGGACAGGATTTATTACAGTATTTGCTTTTAACTTGAACTATTATCTGTCCACATTCAAAATCTTCAGAGCTAGATCCACCCATTGCACCTTCGTAAATTTCAACCTCTTTGACTTTGGGCTTGGGTTTAGTTTTACATAACGCAGTAAGGTGCCCCTTTAATTTACATTTGGAACAAATTTGGTTAAATGCACTGCATCTTTTATCATTAGCCAGATGACCTGCTTTACCACACCTATAACATTTTCTTTCTGTCCATGCTTTGACATCTTCTTTCCTATCCTTAAAGGACTTCACTATTCTTGTGTCTTTAACTACTTGGACTTTTGCCTCTTTTTCACAATCTCTTTTTAAAACAGCTACACATTTAAGAGAATGCTCAATCCGCTTAGCTACTGTTAAAACTTCTTCAAGGGTAGGCTCATCTCTAAGCCACAATTCTTCTCTGACTTTCTCTATACCACACCCAAACATAAATTGATCTCGGATGCGCTCATCAGTCAGCACATCAAATTTACATGACGAAGCAAGCTTTCTTAAGTGAGTCACATAACCTTCAATTGACTCATCAGTGCCTTGCATACGCTTTGCAAATTGATACCTTTCCAGTATCGTACTTATTTTTGGAAGGTAGTGCTTATCTAGCTTTTTAATACAAATTTCGTAGTCATTTAAGTCTCTGGCTTCATCTGCAGTTAGATCAGGCAAATGGTCAAAAACATCTTGCCCTTCAGATCCTAAGCAATGAAGAAGCAAAGATGACCTTCTTTCAGCACTTAAGGAAGGTCCACACACCCTGGCATACCTTTCGAAGACTACTTTCCACTTTTTCCATTGGATGGGTGGAGTTCCATGACTACATAAAAAGAAAGGAGCTGCAGTAACATTTTGCATGTTAATAAAGATTTTTTTTTTTTTTTTTTTAATATGCAAATTATCTGAAATATCAAATGTGTGCTCTCCAAAGTGTGCGTGTCACTGATTTACCAATGCACGCCGTCTATATCTTCTACTTCTCAATATAAATTGCGCGTGTCACTGAATTTATGTCAATGCACGCAGTTAAAGACAAAGTATGCGTGTCACTTAATTTATATCAATGCACACCGATTCAACAAAGTGTGCGTGTCACTGATTTATCAAACCCACTTCTCAATATAAAGTGTGCGTGCCACTGAATTAGTATAAGTGCACGCAGTTGAAGCCAAAGTGTGCGTGTCACTGATTTGCCAAAGCACGCCGTTAAAGCGAAGTGGATTTGGTTTATCAAATCCACTTCTCTATGTAAAGTGTGCGTGCCACTGAATTCATATAAGTGCACGCAGTTGAAACCAAAGTGTGCGTGTCACTGATTTGCCAAAGCACGCCGTTAATGTGAAGTGGATTTGATTTATCAAATCCACTTCTCTATATAAAGTGTGCGTGCCACTGAATTCGTATAAGTGCTCGCAGTTGAAACCAAAGTGTGCGTGTCACTGATTTCCCAAAGTACGCCGTTAATGCGCTCCGTTCCTCCCCAGTGTGCTTATCTCTCTCGATGTGGAGGCCCAAACCAATATGGCCGCCACGCACACACAGCTTGCGTGATGACGATCTTCAGAGCTCAAGTACGTATCTTAGCAACTGAGCAAATGCGATCATTTCATAGAAGAAGCTGCGCGGTGACGATGAGGGAAACTTGAACAATGGAGATCGCTTACACGTCAGTATGATAAGAAGGTTTTTATTCAAATAATTCCCGTTGCAGCTCGAGCGGCGAGGGATTTCTTAGTTTCTCAATTTCCCGAGCCACAATGAGCTTATGTTATAAGCAAAATAACCAACAAAAGCAATTTTTTACTCCACAGACCGCATTAGGGGAATTCAAGCAATTAAAAACATTTCAAGCCCTTTTAAGCACTCTGAAAAGAAATCGCTTGACTCCACACCAGGATTACAAGGTCCCGGTGGCACCGACGATTAGCTTACTGTTGGGAAGGCCTTCAATTAGAAAAAGGGTTTTAGAGTTGGAACATTTCAAGCCCTTTTAAGCAGTCTGAAAAGAAACCGCTTGACTCCACACAAGGATTACAAGGTCCTGGTGGCACCGACGATTAACTGACTGGAGAAAAGCTTTCAATCAGAAAGGGGTTTTAGAGTTGAGTCAGTGAGGGTTTGCCAGCAGTTTAAGATCCCGCAGAGTCTCAGGTATGCCTTCAATAGAAGAGAGACCAAATTCCAAGCATGTAAGATTAAATGTGTTGGACAAGAGGTCGCTCAAACGTGGGCTTCAACAGCAGGAAGATGATAGGATGAGTAATAGTGGAGTTTAGCTTTAAGCAGCTTGCCAGTTAGGTGAACATTTAATAGGAAAGGATCTCTCACCAAATCTTCGTGTTGAGATCTTCTCTGTTATCCTGCCGACTACGCCAGTGAAGCATCCAGGGTAATAAATTCAGGATACAGGATGTCTGAGTAGAGATGTTTATTCCAAGATAGAAGATCTCATCCAGCAACAAGCAGGAGTCATGAGTAACTGACTTCATTCAGAATCTTCTAATCCCAAGAACCTAATGACATGTTTAACATTCTAGTATGGCATGACATAGATGTTACATTCTGGGATAACTACAGAAGTGTGAATCAGCAATAATGAAATACCACAAATACCTTCCTAAGAGCTTTGCTGGGGTTGTGCCAGGCAATCCCTTATTGGCGCTCTATGCAGAGCTTAATCTTACCTGTATGTCGGAAGTAGCAGCCCTGAGGCCAGTCCTTTATTGGGTTAGGCTGATAAGAAATCCTAAGGCAGCAATATACTTGTAAACCCTTGAAGAAGTCGCCCTCAGTGGTGAGTGTGGGGGGAAGACATGGTCGTCTCATGTACTGAATACTCTATACAAGCTGCTGATGGAGTCCGTGTGGGCATATCCCAGAAGAGTAAGGCAGGACACAGAAGATCGGATCAAAGATCAATACTTTGAATGTGTGCAGACAAGGAAGCACCAGGCACTGAGGCTAGGATCTATCTTGTGTAATTCTTTAAGAAATGCTTATGGTTTTCCTTGTACTGGGTATCTGAACGTGGTATATCCCGAACTCAAGCAAAGACTGTATGTAAAACACAGGCTGGGTATCTTGCCGACGAGGGATTATTTAATCCGAATTCACATGCTCATTGCTGGCTCTGACCACTGCGATTGCAGTTCTGGAAGGTTAGACAACTTATCCCATTTCCTTTTGTTCTGTAAAACATATGATTCTGCATGGTGGCGATGGCTGATTCCTCTTTTCAAAATTCATGGGGTTAGGTGTGTCAAATCAGAAATTGGCACTCTGTATTAAGCCAGATGATATGTATGTTGTTAATTTTGTGGCGTTATTTCTATGGGTTGCATGGTCCTGTTTGAGAGAGCTGCTCACCACGCTAGGTATAAACCCATTCAGACAACCCACGGGGACTTAAGAACATTCCATTATGGATTGTGCTGCCATTGTTGTCTGAACTGCATGCCTCCCCAATGACCCTCTGCATCCCGCCCTGATACATTTGGTGAAATAACTGACTGTCCTTACTGAAATGGAATTTAGTGCTTAAATGATATTAAGCCATTTAGTTGATAGTACTGTATACGCGTTTTAGAAAGATAGGGGCACATGCATCAAGCTAGGCAATTGCGATTCCTTAATAGCGATTATTAAGGAATCGCTATTAAGGAATCGCAATTGCCTATGCATGTAGGATTCGCTAAAATATTAGCGATTTCTGCACATTCCTTAATTGCGAATCGCAAATTGCGATTCGCAATTAAGGAATGGCATCCCATTCATTCCTATGGGCCTACAGGCCCACAGGAATGAATGGGATTGCATGCGCATTTTGCGGGTACCAAATAGGTACTCGCAAATTGCGCATGCAATTTGAAGGGTGCAAGGGGGCCAAAAGGCTACCCTGATGCACCCCCAAAAAAGCTAAGTATGCACTGGTGGTGCACACACGTGCCCTAAGGGCATGTGTGTGCACCACAATGCACTTTGAAAAATGCATTTATTTGCATTTTTCAAAGGAATTGCAAATTACCATCAACTTGAAGTTGGTGGTAATTTGCGATTCCAAATTGCGAAAACGCAATTTACGAATGCATAATGCATCGCATTTAGGGAATCGCAGTTTGCGTTTCCCTAAATGCATTTGCAATGTAGGTAATCGCAAAAAATTGCGATTACCTAATTTGGATTGCATTTTGTTTGATGCATCGCAAATTGCATTTTACCGGTCGCTAACGGGCCGATTCTGAGAATCGGCCCGTTTGGGACCGGTAAAATACTTGATGCATGTGCCCCTTCGTCTCCGACTGAACTGTATATGTTTTAGTTTCCTTGCATTTGCTCTTATACACGTTTGATGAATTTGTTGATTGTTTGTACTGGAATGGAACATAGGGGCTCATTAGGATGGCGGGCGGACCGGAGTCCGCCCGCCATCCTTGCGGTGTTTGGACTGCCCGTCAGACATACGGCGGTCCCGCACCACGAATTCTGTAATTTAACATTGCGGCGGGTGCTGCTGACAGCAGCACCCGCCGCGATGTTAAAATCGCATGTCTAGCATTTCACTGCACCACATGGCAGGCACCACACGGTGCCAGCCACTTGGTGCAGTGAAATGTAGAGGTACCATAGGTACCCCCAAATGCACCCCACCTCCCCCCAACACAAGGGGGGCCCGCAACAGGCCCCCAAACCCAATCCCAGCCAGCCTTTCCATGGGGGCCTCGCTGCCATGGAAAGGCCTTTCTTTTCCCACATCCTAATATGGTGGACGGTGCCTGCTAGGCACCGCCACCATATTAGTGGCCCTGCTCCGCCCACCTGGCAATCGGTGCGATTGTCACCGGCGGAAAAGCGGCGGACGGACTTTGCGTCCGTTGCGATACCCACCGCCATCCTAATATGGCGGTGGGTAAATCTCATTGTGATGGCGGAAAGATCGCCACCGCCGGCCCGGCGGTGGCGATCGTTCCGCCATCGTAATGAGCCCCATAGTACCCAAATGCTACCACATCACCCAGCTAACTG
Source organism: Calotriton arnoldi (assembly GCA_963921515.1). Classification (NCBI taxonomy): domain Eukaryota; kingdom Metazoa; phylum Chordata; class Amphibia; order Caudata; family Salamandridae; genus Calotriton; species Calotriton arnoldi. Next base: position 455,419 of record CAWUFW010009018.1, read on the forward strand.
TATTATATATGTATATATTTTCCTGCACTTGCACTTTTAGCTATCAGATGAATTTGTTGATTGTTCCTATCAGAATGGTATGGAATATAGGGCCAGATGTACGACCATTTTTGCATGCGCAAACAGGTTTGCGAACCCGTTTGTGCATGCAAAAACAGCATGGGGAATGTACAAACCCTATTTTGCAAATCGCAATTTTTTGCGACTCGCAAAATAGGGTTTTGCGACTCGCTATCAGGAAGGGGCGTTCCCTTCCTAATAGCGAGCGCAACCCTATGTAAGAATGTTTTGCGTCCGCAATTGCGGGCGCAAAACACTCGCAAATTAGGGTGGTAATGGGGTCGCAAAAGGGAAGGGGTCCCCAGGGGACCCCTTCTCCTTTGCAAATGCAGGGGGAAATATTTTTTAAGGGCAGGCAGTGGTCCCAGGGACCACTACCTGCCCTTAAAAAATGAAACGAAAACATTTCATTTTTTTCTTTTTTAAATGCATCCCGTTTTCCCTTAAGGAAAACGGGCTGCATTTAAAAAAAACTGCTTTATTCAAAAGCAGTCCCAGACATGGTGGTCTCCTGAGCCCAGCAAGCCACCATACCTGGGAGGGCCTGCCAATCCCAATGGGGTCGCAAATTGCAAGAGGATCATTAATATTCATGAGCCTCTCTATTTGCGACCCCATTGGGAATCGTTAACAGTGTGAAAAACACTGTTGTACATTGGAAATAGCGCCTCGCAAATTGCGAGTCGCACAAAACTCGCAATTTGCGAGGCGCTATTTCCACGGTCGTACATCTGGCCCCTAGTGCCTAAATGTTACTATGCTGCCCAGTTGATTGTACTGTTTATGTTTTAAAGAAGTAAGACTTTTGTTTTTCATATATAGTTTTTAATTATTGTAAGGCTGACAGCTGAAACAATAAATAAAAAAACTTTGAAACTTAGTATAATGACTTGCATCAACACTGCCATCTCCAGAAAGTCCACCGAGATCTAAAGGGAATTGAAGATAGCACTGAACACTAACTGGATCTAGATTGGATTTGGCTTTAGTTAGGTATACAAACCACGAGCAGCACTGGGAGTGTTACTGAAAACAATCCAGAATTTGTCCTGCCATTACACAATCTAAATAGAACAAAATATTTAGCGATTTTCTTGATTGTAATGGTAATACATTACAGGATGCTCTTTTTGAATGAATGAATGAATTGTTTTCTTTCCCACTGCTTGTTTGCTTACATTTTAATATGTCCTCCCTCTCACCCCCAAGTAACTGAAGTGGATAGAATTCCATATGTAGATGGGGGTCTTGTGAAAATTTAGAACTAGATTCTTGATATGTTTATCACTTGATTTTCGATGCTCAGTAACATTTATTAAACCATTCGAGCAGTTTGTAAGTCTCATTACTCTTGATTTTGAACTGTTGTACATTTATGTGAAATGTATGGTTAACGGGGGAAAAATGAACATTAAAGTAACAAAACAAAATCTGAAATGGGAAACCCACAGAAGCCTGTAAGGTCCTTTATTGAATTTACAACAGAAAATATTCACTGATTCACATTCTGCGAGTTAGAAGCAAAAACCTACTATGCTAGATCCACTCCAGTGCCCAAAACAAAAGTCTTCCTGAGTCTGGCCCTGGACTAGAAGAACCACCCACCTCAAATTAGTCCCTTGCACTAACCTCGAAGAAATGTTTGCTCCTTTACATTATTCATTTCAAACAAGCAATTAAGAAAGAATCTAATTTTCCTCTCAAATTTTATACCCACCTACCACATTCGTTCCATACTACATTTTGTGGAAAATCAAACAACAAGGTTTACAGTTTTCTTTGGAACCTAGGAGGTTTGGAAAGCAAAGACTGTGAAGAAGAAAAGAACTAGCAGGTACTCGGGCCAGTACCACCTCATCTTCTTCCTACTTGCTATGTGAAGATAAAGACTAGCAAGACTGCAATCTCAACATACTTTCCAAAGTAAGTAATTTAAGTCATGCAGTTGGAGAGCAATAATATTGGTGGTACTGGGACACCAGAGGTAAAGGACGACAGACACATATACAGGCACGCACACAGATATACACATGTCCAGTAACCAATGACTGCCTCACAGTTCCCGAGAAAAGAGTCACAAATACCAAAGTCATTACATCTGCACATGCCAACAATCAAGCAGTTGTTTAGAGATCAAGCCCAGAAGACCTTCCACCCCAGATGGTCTAATTTCTCTATTATTGCTGGAGATGAATGGTAACAGTGGTGGCCTCTGATTTTAGTATTAGGCTTTATTCCTTGGGAAACTATACACATTTATCCATGACCACAATGACATTTTCTTGAGATAATCTTCTCGTTTGATTTATTGGGCTCTATACCAAACAGCAACCAGAAGACCTTGTACTCTGTGGTTTATGTAATTTCCAAATAAAAAAAATAATATATTGCCGTTTACACTACTTGTTTCTCAAAGTGTTTAATTTCCCTTTGACAAAAGTTTAAAATGTCACAGCTGCAGTGGTTTTAGATATTGCTAGTAGATATTGCTTCATTTGCACTGACCTGAACACTTGGTCCATACTGAACAGCCATAATATATGATCTCTAGGTTTTTCTAAGGCTAACACACTGTTGTTAAAAGTCTCAGAAGCACAATTTTGTTTTTGATTGCTGGTTCACTCTTTTGAAGCATGCTTACGTGTCAAAGTCAATGAAATGTAACCTACCATTATTTCCTGTGAGTGTTTGAGGCACTGCCATCTCCTGCACTGGCAATGCAGAAAAAAAACAACAGACAAGGGCACACCCAAAAACACATATGCAAGTGCCAAACTACACATATATATTATGGCCTCCTGTTCTCTTAACTTTTTGTGAGAAATCAGGTTGTTGGTTGAATGGGGGAGGCCCCAGTTCAAGCAACAGCCAAAATCCCGAAGACACACTTGAGGTGAAAACATTCTCGGAGGAGAACATGGCGGCCGCTGCTTGAGCCGGTCGCTTGCACACCGGAGGCGCCGGCGTTTTCACCATGGAAAGAAACATGGAATAATCGCTACAGCTAGTGTATCGTAATTTGCCCCCCCCCCCTTTTACTGTCATACCATTTGCATGTTATGTGCCAGGTTAAGTCCGCGCAGGTGTCAGCTGCTTTCGCCGGGGCTACTCGCTGGGAAGCGGCCGCCCTGGAGCTGAGGAGGAGCAGCAGCGTGCGGTCTCCTCCGGGGTAGTGTAGGCAGCGGCAGCCCTGGAAGCAGGCAGAACGAGCGGTCAGCGCGGGAAGACAGAGGAGTTTCAGAGGCAGCTCCTGTGTGAACTACGGTTGGAGCATGTAGATCTGCCACGCCTGGAGCCGGCAAAAGAAGGTACGGGGGATAAGCTGGGAATGCAGACATAAGTCTTCTGCCCGAGGGAAAAAACAAGGCTCTACAAGGGGAAAGGTTGTTAGTAGTGGGGGGGGGAAGGCTTTTCCTCCCATCTCTCAAGGGTCCCCACAGGATTTGGAGGAAGGAGTTGCCCCACATACTTTGCAGAACGAGGTGAAGGGTCGAGTTGGTAAATCAGGAAGGGGGGGGAAGAAAATTGAAGGTCATAGACTAAAAATCACCCCCTCATTAAGGTCTTTTTTCAAGGTGCAGCCTTTTGTGGTGGATATTACAAAACAGGCAGAGGCGCTTACATAGCGGTCAGTGGGTCAGCCTAAAACAGAACAAATGGCCGCCGAGGGTGATCCTTCTCTATCAAAATTTGTGAGTAGTCAGGAGCAGGCTCTCACAAATTGGAGTGGTGAAAAGGTTGCATCAGAGGTTTCAACAATAACTTCCAATGAGTGTGAGACTGTGCCCAGCATGTGTGCCAAAGAAAAAGATACTACCTCGGAAAAACCACCTATGCCAATGGAAGCTATGTTTCTCACCTTGTCCAAAGACATCAAGAAAGGGTTCGCAGTCTCAGAATCTAACCAGGGTGAGATAAGGAGTTTCTGAAAGTCGCTGGAAAAGAAAATAGATCTCCTAAATACAAGGACTCAGACCTTGAAGAACTCAGTAGGGGAGCTAAAAGATGAATTGAGTGCTGCGAAAGCAGATATAGTGGCTCTTAAACGGGAAGAACAGGAAGTCCGAGAAAAATTGGAGCAGTTGAAGAACAATTCAAGGAGGAACAACTTGCGTATCTTGAATGTCCCGGAAGGAAAAGAAGGAGAGGATTTAAAGGCTTTCATTATTGCATTAATTAAAGAAGGGGTACAGATTGAGGAGACCGAGGAAGAACTAAGTAAAGAGATCCAAAGGGTGCATAGGGACCCTTTTAGAAGAAACCCAAATAAAGTTAAGCCCCTTAAGATTCTTCTAAACTTCCACACCTATACACTAAAAGAAAAAATCCTGACTAAGGCTGAAAACAAAGTCACTAAGGGTGAAAGACTTCTGTTTTGAAATTAGATCTGACCTCTCCCGTGCCACTTTAGATAGGCAATGGGAGTTGGGTAAAAAACTTGATGAATTCAAAAAGTTGGGGGCCGTTGCTCAGCTCAAATTCCCTGCATCCTTAAAAGTTATGCACAAGAACAAAATGCACAACGTAAGAAGTAAGCGAGAGGCTGATGAGTTCTTGGAGAGAGTAAAAAAAGGGGATGGTTTGCGGTCGCTTTTTCCCCATTATCTATTTTATCTCCACTATGAATAATTACAAAAGATGAGTAGGGGGAGATAGAGAGGGGGTGACGGGGTAAATAGTGGAGCAAGCCACGCAGTTTATGCGGCTACAGATATTGCGCAAAAGACTCACATGGTGACGGGTCGCCTTGCGGCGTAGCAATTTGGACTAACATCAAGTCCAGGGAGATATTGGGTTGGGTTCTCCATGGAGGGAGGCAGGGTGGAGGGGTAGGGATGAGTGCACTGGGTGGGGAGCATATAGGGTAAAAAAGCAAACAATTTCCTCATTTACCTCGGTTAGATTGGTTCTCTCACAGAAAGGGATCTAGCCTGCACACCACGAACATGGAGTGTTTAGATGACCATTCAGTTTTTAACTTGGAACGTTAACGGTCTACATGTTAAGGGGAGAAGGGTAAAAATCCTGCAATATCTCAGGGACTCCCCAGCACAGATAATTATCTTACAAGAGACTCATTTGGAATGAATGTATGTCGATCTTTAAAAAATTAAAGTGGGTTGGACACAAGATTTGCACTGATCACAGTGCCAATATAAGAGGAGTTGCAATAATAATCAAGAAGCAAGTAAAGGTACATATAATTGACTCTTTAGTGGATAAGTGTGGTAGGTGGGTCATTCTCAAGATGATATTGCTGGGCAATTTAGTAACACTTGCAGATTATTATGGCCGAACTATGATGATCCAGAGCCCTTGAAAATAATTTCCACCAATCTACTAGATTTCCCAGATCCTGTAATTAGGGCTGGCGACTTCAACATTATACTAGACCAGAACTGGATAAATCAATAAATAATAGAGCAGTGGCAACCACTAAATTGCGTACATATCTACATTCGATGATGAAGCAGTTCGGGCTTTGTGACGTCTGGAGGGACAGGTCTGGCCTTCTGCTTGGTGCCTCCTATCACAACAAGAAGTACAGTCATAGATCTAGAATCAACTACTTCTTGGTCAGTCTAAGCATGAGAGATGCAATCCAGGACATTGGGTACTTGACGGCCCATCTGTCTGATCATTGAGAGGTATACATGGATCTGAAGAACAGGAAGGTTGGTAGAGTCTGGACGTTAGACCGGACTTTACTTTGCAACGTAGATAAAATGAATTATCTGTGTAGCGAGATGGAGGAATTCCTAAACCACTATACCGGGACTGCCTCCCCTTGATAGTTTGGGATACCCTGAAGGCATACTTAAGGGGGAAAATCACAAGCAGACTGTGCTTTAGAAATAGGCGATATAGAGAGGAGGTTAGCCAAATCGAAACAGAAATGAAGATCTTAGAGGCCGGTATGTGGTGCAATAGGGATGATGAGACGAGGCGGGGAGATGCAGATAAATTGGAAACTTTGAAGGAACAGTTAGATATTATCCTGCAGACGAGGATCACAAAGCGCTGGGAGGCAAGCAAGCTGGCGCATTTTGAATATGGGGAAGGAGCAGGGAAATTGTTGGATTGGAAAGTAAAAGCAGACAGAACCCGAAACTTGATAAGGGAAATAGAGGACACGCAGAATAGGGTCAAATTATCTACTGATTCAGAAATAGAGGGGGCTTTCTACGATTCCTTTCAGAGGTTGTACACTGAAGAGAGGGAAGCCATTGAGGAGGAAGTAGTGAAGCGGATGGGCTCGAACACAATTAAATCTCTAGATGCATCACAACAGAACTTCTTAGAGCAGGAAATTACTCAGGAGGAGGTAAAGAGAGTTTTACAGTCGAGTAAAAGGGGAAAAGCTGCAGGGCCTGATGGGCTACCAACATAGCTGTACAAAAACTTGGGCAATGCGTTAATCCGTTCACTGATAGAATATCAACCCCCGAAATATCCCCATCCACAAATATCGAGTTGTAAATATCGATGTCAAAAATATCGGCTTCCTATATTTATAATGGTAAGTATAAAAATATTGGAAAAAAATATCGATGTAAAAAATATAGATGTACAAAATATCGATTTTAATATGTATATAAAAAATAATGTTAAACATATTAAATAATAAAATTAACTTTAAAAAAATTATTTCAATTTAATATACATTTTACAAATATAAGAAATAAATGTAATTTAAAAAATTTAAACATACATATATAAAATGTAATATATATATATATTTACTTTAAAACAATTATTAAACTTAATTTTTATTTATTTTATAATTTTATAAATATATAAAAATTACAAATAAATATATAAATATACATACACCTATAACATAAAATCTAATAAAAAAACATTATATTATAAATTAAAACATTAAACTATCTAATAGTATTTAAACTCAAATTTTGCACTCCAGTGAGTGCAACAGTAGGGAAAATGTTGGATAGTGGAGGGGTAAAACTTACTATACCCACTCCAGTGAGTGCAACAGTAGGGAAAGTGTTGGATAGCAAAGAGGTAAAAAAAATATAATTCCCACTCCAGTTAGTGCAACAATAGGGAAAGTGTTGGATAGCAGAGGGGTAAAAATTCCCACTGGAGTCAGTTTAAAATTAAAAACAAACAAAATATCAACAACACAAAACATTTTAAAAAACAAAAAAGAAAACATATATAAAAATATAAAATTTACAAAAGATAGAAACATATTATAATGTTAAAAAGATCTAACAAATACCTAGAAAGATTATATTAATTTTTTTATAAATAATTCACAAACAAATAACTATTTATAAATAGAAATTATATATAAACAAAAACATTAATTATTACATAAATTTAATATTTTGTATTTCCTACCCTATAACACCACACAATTTACAACACACATCTAATTTTTTTTTTAAAGTACCTCCATAATTAACATGATTAATTATCAGTTAAAAAAATATTATTCATTAAAAAACAAATTAAAACAGATAAAAATTAATTTACTCCCCAAACGTTACCCCTATAACACCAAAATCCACACGCAAAATAAAAATAAACAATTACCCTAATTATTTATCAATTGATGAATTAATATTAATGATCAACTAATTATTAATTAATTAAACAAATTAATTTCTACCCTCTACACCAATAAACACCACAACCCACATCTAAAAATCATTACACATTTTCCATAACTAATTTTAAATTAATAAATTAACATCAATTAACAACTTATTAAATAATTTACTTCCCACCCTTTACCATTAAAAACCCCACAACTGACATCTGAAATTAATTAAACAATTGCCATATTTAAATTTTAATTAATTAATTAGAATTAACAAATAATTATTAATTGATTAAAAATAAATTACTTTCCACCCTATTCCCCTATAAACCCACAACCCGCTCCTAAAAAATTACACAATTAACATAATTACCAATTAATTAATTGATAAACAACCAATTAATAAATAATTAATGATAAATTAATTGCCAGTTAACACAAAATATAGATTAAATAAATATTAATAAATACAAAATATTAATACATTTATTATAATTAAATTACTTCCCACCCTATTCCCCTATAAACCCACAACCCGCTCCTAAAAAATTACACAATTAACATAATTACCAATTAATTAATTAATAATAATAATTAACAACCAATTAATAAATAGGTAATAATAAATTAAATCCCACAATTAACACTATAAAATATAAATTAAATAAATATTATAAATAAAAAATATTATTACTTTTATTATAATTAAATTACTTCCCACTATTCCCCTGTACACCCACAACCCGCTTCTAAAAAAAATGACACAATTAACATACTTACCAATTAATTAATTAATAAAAATTAACAACCAATTAACAATTAATTAATAATAAATTAATTGCCACAATTAACACTATAAAATCTAAATTAAATAAATACTAATAAATAAAAAATAAAACATTATTATAATTTAATTACTTCCCACCCTATTCCCCTATAAAACCACAACCCGCTACAGAGCTAAAAAATGCAAAATTTAATTAACATAAAATTAATAACTACTAAAAATGTAACATATATAAAAAACAAAAGCACTACTTATACAAAAAAATAGATCACATACTTTTAAATTACATACTAAAATACATAACACTAATTAAAAAAATCGATATTTTAAACAACTATATTTTTGCAAACGATATTAATGACTTCGATATTTTCAAAAACGATATTTCTTACCTTAAAGTCGATATTCTTGACCACGATATTCTTGCTGTCGATATTTCTGTATCACGATATTTCCAACTCGATATTTGTGTATGTCGATATTTAAAACTCGATATTCTGTCTGTGCACCGTGTTAATCCCGTTTATGACCCAGCTGTTCAATGAGATCTTAAGTACCGGCGTACAACTGCCTGGTTCCTGGGGTGAGGCAATCATTACACTAATATTAAAACCAGCGAAAAATCCTGCTAACTGTGAGTCGTATAGACCTATATCACTGCTTAACGCGGACTATAAGATCTTTGCAAAAGTTCAAGCAGATAGGTTGAGTACAGCATCAGGTGACATGCTGCACAGTGATCAGATGGGGGTCGTTAAGGGCAGACACCTGTACGAGCATACATACAGCCTTATTGGCGCGATAGATCTGGCCTCGACGCTCTCGCTCCCTTTAGCAGTTACGACCCTAGATGCCACTAAGGCATTTGATAGAGTTAACTGGATGTACTTGGTGGTTGTGTTAGAAAAGTATAACATAGGTAAGAACTTTCGTAGAGTCATCCAGCTAATCTATCAAGATCCATCAGCAAAAATGTTAGTCAATGGCAATTTAACTAAATCTTTCAAAATAACTAGGGGTACTAGACAGAGCTGCCCTCTGTCCCCCCTGCTTTTCAACCTCTACATTGAGCCTATCGCTCAGAAGCTCAGAGATGATGTGAACATCCCATGCTTTAGGCACGAAGGGTTGGAGAGAAAGGTAGCTCTCTATGCAGATGACATAATGGTATATTCCTCTGATCTTTCTGTCGTCCTGCCTGCCAATTTACATCACGCAGAGGAGTTCGGTAAGGTGTCAGGGTATGAGGTAAATACAGAAAAAACAGAGATAATTACATGGAATTTAGGGGAGGGTAATACCCGGACCAAAAAAGAGATGAGATACCTAGGGCTGAAGATTGTACAGGAGATAGATAAAATCCCAGAAGTCAACATGTCAAATGTTACAAGGGAATGTTCGTGGCTTATGAAGAGCTGGGTACACCTCCCCCTGTCAATCTTTGGGAGGGTGAACTTGGTCAAAATGACGATACTACCAAAGATCACCTTCTTTTTTAACACAATCCCCTTACATTTTGGCAAGTCTTCTATCGATAAACTTCCGCAGGCCATAAATTCTTTCATCTGGGCCTATAAAGGCACAAGAATTTCTTGGAAGAAGCTGCGACATAAAAGGGAGAAAGGGGGATTATCCCTCCCGGACTTGCAGTACTACGCATGGGCTTTTCAACTGACCCATTCTAGAATGCTGCTAACATCCCCAGACTGCTCTGTTGTGGGGTCCATATTTTCAGCCATGTTGAAGGGGGCCGATATAGGTAAGGATTGTTTCATGTTTAAGTTCAGAGACCCCAAATATTTTAAAAAGAACAAGCTCAAGGTGTTACAGGCTATGGCCAGAATATGGGCCAGCATCAGACGGATGACGGGTCTAAGCTATTACTCTAGCTTGGCCCCTCTTTGGGACTCTCTAGGAACACAGGATTGTCTAAAGGATAAGTTAGAGCTACCATTAAGACATGCTGGGCTTCGCGCTTGGGGGTACCTTGCCCAGGATGGCACTCTATTACCTTGGTTAATGCTACGCAGCTCTTTGGAGGGGGAAATCTCCAAATTCAAGTATATCCAAATGAGAAGCTGGGCACAGAATCAAAAGTCTCCAGTCGGCTTAGGCAACTATCTAGAAGAACATTTGGTGGTGAAACCTCCGTGGAAGAAAGAAGTATCTACTTGGTACTGGGAGATCCAAGAAGCCATAGATGGAGACTTTAGACTGGCAGAAGATCTGTGGGGCGATTGCTTGCCGGTAATGCAGTGGGAGCAAATCTGGCAAGTATCGATGAGTTTTTATTTCTAACTGTCAAGCCGGCTTGGTTAAGGAGAAATCATCTCTTTTCAATTCACAGGGCCTATCTAACTCCACAAAGACTGTTGAAGATGTCAAAAGGGCCTCCCGTTAAATGTATGAAATTTGGATTGGAGAAAGCATCGGATATTCACATGTTCCAACAATATTCTCGAATTCTGGGAGAAAGTGTGTAAGATTATCTCGAACATATTGGGGCTGCAAGTTAAGGTAAGCCTCTCTTTGATTATTTTTGGAATTCTGGATGAAATCACAGGCCCAGCTAGATCCTTCCTATTCTATGCCATACTTCTAGCGAGAAGGGAAATCTGTCGTAGGTGGGTTGAATGTTTCCCTCCCCAGCATTCTGACTGGCTAGAATCTGTACGCTCAACATCTAAGTTAGATCTAAGAGGGAAACTATCCAACAGGAAGAAGGCTCTCTGGAACTTCCTATTAAGATGGTTGGAAGTAGAGGTGGGAGAAAACAGATAGGGGACTACCATTTTGACATTCTTGCCCTATGAGTACACCTCTCAAGATCTCTCTAGGCTGCGATGGACCCATCCTTTCCCTCATTTCTACGAGCAGCTGCCGGACCAAATTTGAGAGCGACTTTCCCACTTGGGACAGTACCCTCCTGTGCCTATGCGTACCCATAGGTGGGAGGGCTTCCCACCTGCTTCCAGCGCTCTCGGGTACAGATGTCTGGAGTGGTTATTGTGGTCAGAGGTGAATGAGGACAAAAAAACCAGCCAAAATCCCTGTTAGAGTGAACAACAAAAGTCACTAAATTAACCTGTGCTTAACCCTCTAGTAGTTTGCAACAAAAGCAGTCAGACGTAACTTAGAGGCAATGTGTAAAATATTTATGCAGCACACAAACAGTTACAAAGTGAAAACACAACACAAGAAAAATCCCACGCCAATTTGGAAAAATAGAGTCAATTTTAATAAATTATTAGACAACAAAGTGACAAAACCCAATCAGCAGAACTAGAGTTAGGCATTTTTAAACTTTAAAGTAAAAACTAGCACCTAAAAGATCAAAGCGTCAACCACGGACATCTAGTCGCACAAGACAAGTCACAGTAAAAAAATATGGCCGACCGCGATCGAGTGCAAGTGGGATACAAGAATAGGATTGGGCTGGGTCAAATGTTTTGAGATGGTAAAGTGCAGCGGGGCAAGCCTGCAGGCGGTATCCGAGGAGGGCGTGGTCATCGTCGGGAAACGCTGGACAAAGTTGGCGTGAAGAACTCTACGTTCAGACGTAGTCTCTTTTTTGGAAGTCGAAAATCTCCAGCGGGATGTAGCTGATGAGAGTTCCACAAGGCTGGATATCCCTTTGGTGAAGAACTGCTGAACAGGATTTGCTGCTGCAGTGAAGAACGTAGCAGAAGCTGCCGTGAAGCCAGGCCAAATGAGACGTTGGTCTTGGTCTTCTCTCAGTACTCAGAGCAATTTTTAGCCAAAAGGTTTTTAAGTCCCAGGTTTTGGATTTTTGGTATCTAGCCACTATTAAAACCACAACCAAGGGTCTAGGACTGGAGGGTCATCACTTGGGGGTTTAGGACTCACTCAATCAATCAATCAATCATGTCACTTATAAAGCGCACTACATACCCGCGAGGGTCTCAAGGCACTGGGGGAAGAGGGGGGTGGTGCTGCTACTGATCGAAGAGCCAGGTCTTGAGGAGTCTTCTGAAGGCCAGTAGGTCTTGGGTCTGTCGGAGGTTGGTGGGGAGGGTGTTCCAGGTCTTGGCGGCGAGGTGGGAGAAGGATCTGCCGCCGGCGGTCGTTTTCCGGATGCGGGGGACTGTGGCGAGGGCGAGGCTGGTCGAGCGGAGCTGGCGGGTGGGGGTGTAGAAGCTGAGTCGTCTGTTGAGGTAGGCTGGTCCGGAGTTGTGGAGTGCTTTGTGTGCGTGGGTGAGGAGCTTGAAGGTTATCCTCTTGTTGACAGGGAGCCAGTGCAGGTCTCTCAGGTGGGGTGTGATGTGGCTGCGTCGGGGGATGTCGAGGATAAGACGTGCAGAGGCGTTCTGGATGCGTTGCAGCCGTCTCAGGAGCTTAGCCGTCGTTCCTGCGTAGAGGGCGTTTCCGTAGTCCAGCCTGCTGGTGACGAGGGCCTGGGTGACTGTTTTTCTTGTTTCGGTGGGGATCCACTTGAAGATCCTGCGGAGCATTCGGAGGATGTTGAAGCAGGATGAGGAAACGGCGTTGACCTGCTTAGTCATGGAGAGGGTGGGGTCGAGGATGACCCCTAGGTTGCGTACGTGGTCGGTGGGTGGCGGGGCTGTTCCCAGTGATGTTGGCCACCAGGAGTCGTCCCAGGCTGAAGGGTTGGAACCAAGGATGAGGACCTCCGTCTTGTCCAAGTTCAGCTTCAGGCGGCTGGTCCTCATCCATTCGGCGACGGCCTTCATTCCTTCGTGGAGGTGGGCTTTGGCGGTGTGAGGGTCTTTGGTGAGTGAGAGGATCAGCTGGGTGTCGTCGGCGTAGGAGATGATGTTGAGGTTGTGCTGTCGGGCGACGTGGGCGAGGGGTGCCATGTAGATGTTGAACAGCGTTGGGCTGAGGGAGGAGCCTTGGGGTACGCCGCAGATGATCTTGCTGGGTTCAGGTGTGGGTTCAAGATGTGTTAGAAATGGGATCTCTCGTTGGCAAGGGTTTGCACCTTTGTCCAAGTAGGGACCCTTCTTCCTAGTCAGGGTAAGGGTGTTACACTCGTGAAGTAACCCCTGCTCACCCTCGTGGTAGCTTGGCACGAGCAGTCGGGCTTAATTCAGAGGCAGTGTGTAAAGCATTTGCACATAACCAACAGTAATACAGTGTAAGCACTACAAACGGACACCACACCAGTTTAGAAAAATAACCAATATTTTATATACTCAAGACAATACCAATTACGACAAAAATCCACAATACTATACTTTACGAATGAATGCTTGATACGGTAACTTCTTCTTTGCAGGAATAGCACAAAAGCAAAGTTCGTACGAGTCGGTAGCTCCGTCCGAGCCTACCGCGATGCTGAAAACCACAGAGTCTAACAGTTCCAGCCGACCGTGTCGATACGGGCCAGCAGAGTCATGAACAGACTCGGTTACAGTACCTTTCTCGTTGTGGCTGGTACGGAGTGTACGAGCCGGTCGGCGTTCGTCGCGGTTGCGGTGCAAGACGGAGCGATGCAAGGTGCGGTGTCCCTCGATGCGGTGCAGGCAGCGGCTCGATGAGCGTCGTGCAGACGGAGTCGGTGAGTCCAAGGCGTGCGATGCAGGGTGAGACGATGCTCGATGCGGTGCTGACAGGTTGCGATGCAGGCGACCAAGCCGGAGTGCGGGAGCTGGCGTCGGACAGCGGTGCGAGTCGGAGCGGTGCGTCGCAGACGTGCGAGCGGTGCCCCAAATGCGGTGCGGTCTCGACTCTTGAGCCAGTTGCAGCGACTGCGTCGGTTGGGTCCGGCTGGTTCAGTGAAGCGATGCGATGCGAACTGCGGTGCCCACAGGTCATGGTGCAAGCAGCGGCTCGATGTTGGCGGCGTTGGTCGTCGCCCACGGTGAGACCAGGGTTGCGATGCGAGCGGGGCGATGCGGTCTGCGGTGCAAACAGGTCATCGGCCAGGGATGGATTCGGTTGATGGAGTCGGTTGCAGTTCCCTTCCTCTGTGGCAACTGAAACAGCGTTCCAGAAGCGGTACCCAGAGGCTTGTGAAGTCTTTGCAGTCCCTGAGACTTCTTAACAGGAGGCCAGCTCGGTTCCAGGCCCTTGGAGATACTCAGCACAAGTTTGTAGAAAGTTCAGTCCAGTCCTTTCACTGCCCAAGGCAGAAGCAGCAGCTGCAGGCCAACCCAACAAAGCAACAACACAGCAAAGGGGCAGTACTCCTCCTGGCAGCTCTTCCAGCTCTTCGTCTTGGCAGGTTCCTTGATTCCAGCGAGATCTAAATTCATGGGGTCAGGGCCCCAATATTTATATCCCAAATTCCTTTGTTCTCTGAAGGCAGAGAGGCCTTTGCCTAGTCCAAACCAGTTCTGGAGCACTTTGTTGACAAGTCTCCGTCCCTTCTTTCAGTGAGTAGGCCAGGGACATCAGACGCACCACAGGAGGTGGAGCCAGCATTGTGGAGGGAAGGCACTGTCCTATTCAGGGCCCAGGTGCGACCCCTCCCACCCATCTACATGTAGATCTTGCTATTCAGCCCTGTGCTGACTCACCCTGTCTCCTGGCATCCCCCAGCCCCTGTCACTCACACTCCAGACAAGGAATACACAACCTCGCAGAGGCAGGCTTGGATGGTTAGACAAGAAAATACCCACGTTCTAAAAGTGGTATTTTCAAACACAGAATGTTAAAACCAACTTTACTAAAAGCTGCATTTTATCATTCTGAGTCCAGGCATACTAAACTCGAATTTCTACCATGTTCCCGGGGTCAGTTAGGATTATAAGCTGTAATAATCAAAACTGCCCGTTCTGGCCTTTGGGGAACAGGTAGCCTTGCAATAGTGAAAAACGAACTAGGCTGTAATTCACTATCAGGACATGCCGCCCACACCCGGGCATGTCCTACCTTTCGCATACAACGCACCCTGCCCACAGGGGTACCTTGGGCCTACCTTAGGGGTGACTAACATGTAGCAAAGGGAAGGTTTAGGGACTTGCAAGTGTGTGCACTTGCCAAGTCGACATGGCAGCCCCAGGCTGCGCACAGGCTCTGCGGTGGCAGGACCGAGTTACATTTTACGGGCTGTTTGCGTGGGTGGCACAATCCAGTGCTGCAGCCCACCAACAGCATTTGGTCTATAGGCCCTGGCACTCACAGTGCACTTTACAAGGGACTGACACATAAACCAAATAGGCCAATCATGGAAACGCCAATCCATAACACATTTTATACAGAGAGCATATGCACTTTAGCACTGATTAGCAGTGGTAAAGTGCCCAGAGTCCTAAAACCAACACACACAGGGTCAAAAACAGGAGGCCAAAAAGCAAAAAGTCTGGGGGTAAACCCGCTGAAAAAGCCAAGTCTAACAAGATGGTTGAAGCCTTTTCTGTTCCTGAGGCTCTGATCAGCAGGCCAGAAGAGTAGTCCTTGGAGTCACTCTGGTAGTCCTGAATTCTAGTGATGAAACAGAGCTCAAGCAGAAGGGCAGGCCTCTGAGAGTTCACAGCAGTTTAAAAGCAGCAAAGCAGTCTTTCCAGGTGCAGCAAAGCAGTCTTGTGGAGTACACAGCAGGCCACAACAGCAGGCAGTCCTCTGAGAGTCATTCCGCAGGTCCAGAAAGTGAACATAAGAGTGGGTCTGAGGGTCCTCTTTCTATACCTGGTGCCTTCTTTGAAGTAGGAGACTTTTTCTAGAGAATTCCCTTTGAAGTGTTTGAAGTTTCCTGACTACCCTGTTCTGGAGCCAAGCTGGCTGCATGAACAATGCAGGGGTAATAAGTCCTTTGTGTGAAGGCAAAGCACAGACTATTCAGATGCAAGTGGGGCTCTAATGTGTGGCTGTCTGGGAGGAATACACAAAGTCCAACTGCCAACTACACCCAGTCATGTGATGGCAGGCTGCAGGAACCAAGTAGTTAGGGCAGGAAAATGTCAACTTTCAAAAGGTGGCATTTTCAAAATTGTATCTAAAAATCTGACTTTACCATTAAAGAGGATTTTTAATTACAACTTCTCAGACATCAAACATGAAATGCTGATCTGTTCCCAATCAAAAGTTAACACATTAAATGTAATAAGGAACTCAATGGTATCCTATGGGAGAGGTAGGCCTCGCAGTAGTGAATAATGAATTTAGGAGTTTTTCACTACCAGGACATATAAAACTTAAAAGTACAGGCCCAACCTTTTAATTACAATGCATCCTACCCTATGAGCTGCCTAGGGAGTGACTTACATGCAATAAAAGGGGAATTTAAGGCTTGGCAAGGGGGTTATTTTGACGAGTCGAATTGGCAGTTTAAAACTGCATTCAGGCTGCAATGACAGACCTGGGACATGTTTTAGCGGGCTACTTAAGTGGGTGGTACAATAAGTGCTGCAGGCCGTCCCACTGGTAGCATTTAAATTGCAAGCCCAGGGTATAAGGTATACTACTCTACATGGGACTTATAAGTACATTAAATATGCCAGTTATGTGTAAGACTATATTGCCATGTTTCAGGGAGTGAGCACAAGCACTTTAGCACTGGTTAGCAGTGGTAAGGTAGATAGAGTCCCAAGGCCAGCAAAAACAAATTCACGCAATAAACAGGAAGGTAAAGGCAAAAGGTGTGGGTGATCCTGCAAAGAGGGTCAAATCCTACAGCTTTCACGGACAAAAAAAGTATCTATCAATGTGGTTAAGACTTTCCTTGCAAACACAAGATAGAGCCGTTACCATTCTCTGTGGTGGAGTTGGACTCTGCTGTGTGGCTAGTACACGGGGTTATCGCTTTGCCTTTTTCTTTATTTGAGTTCAGTTCCTGCATGAAACATTACCCTGTTGGCCGTTTTCAGCCTTTGGGCAGTGCCTTCTTGCATGAACTTTGGTCCCTGCCTTTCATGTACAGATGCATTAGGGACGGAAAAGAGGTTTTTCTCACAGGGGAGTCTTGCGATTCTGCAGTGGGTCATTCCCTCATTTGTAAGAATATTATATTGCACGGGGTTTGTAACGTTTCGGGCCCGAATCTTGCTTGTGTTTTAAAGGGCATTCCTGCTCCTGCTATATCACCTACTTTCACTGTGCTTGCAAATGGTAGCTATCTCCTTCTGAATAATCAGGACTGCTGTGGAATGCTGGCCGGCATCCCCTATATTGTAACAGTTTCCCACCGCGTTGTGTGCTGCAAAAATGTGCTTTTTCCTCCCCCGCACGACATCATAGATAGTTCCATTTGGCCTTCCATTCCAGCTTTGGAGGCGGATTTCAATAAATTGAGCAGAATAAAGGTGCTATTATTGAACCAGGAGGTTATGCTCACATCCGCACGGGAGACCTTCATCCTCCAGGTGGCTAGTACCCACAGTGAGATACAGGCCCTTTTGAACACAAACCTCCCGCAACATTTCGGTGAGCTGATTCACCGTGTTTTCAATGCGTCTCGCACCGAAGGACTTGTGCACTTTTTTAATGTTGTGGGCTCTGGCCTTGTTACCTCCTTTCAAGCTATATTTGGTGTAATACCGGCTTTTATTCATTCTATTTTTTCCAGCGTCTTTGGCGGCTTTCCGTTGATCCTTGCCTTAGCGGCTGGTGTATTGCTTTTGGTCTGTTTGCTACGCAATGGATGCACTTCATGGGGGCCTCCTCGACCACGGTCGGCTCCGGATGCTCCGTGAACGCATGCTTCTCAGCTTCGGCATCCTGCCCTTAGCGACACTCAGCGTGTCATATCGACTTTCTTTTCGCTTTGCGTATTTCACTTGCGTGCAACCTGTGATGTCTTGCTTAAGATGTCCTTTCTCCTGGTCCTTGGATTTTTGCCTTTCCAATACGTCTCTGTCGGACCCTGATTTTGGCCAGTTAATGGGTCCCTTAGAGGCCCATGAACGGGACTGTTCCGGCGATGGCTTAATGGCGCGTGCAGCTGCACTTGGAATTCTGGCGCAATGGGATATCTGGGCGGCTGCTCAGAATCTCCTACAACACAGTTATATTGAGTATCACGCAAGTTGTCCCGCACTGCTAATCACTGCTCCCTATTATGAGGAACATGGGTGCAGTTTTGATTTGTTGAACTGGGTGGCATCTCTTTTTTCAGACAATTCCAATGATGTCCTCTTGGAAGGTGTGGCGTTTTTCTGCACTTACACTCTATTGGATTAGAGAACTTTGCTTTCTGAAATCCTGCGTTTCTGGATTTTTCTTTTTGTCCTATAACAATATTTTTTTTTTCTCATTCGCAGTCCTTCATGGGAACTTTTGACACATAGACGTCTACATTCTGCTCCATCTATTTGAACTCTGTTTTTGTCCTATGTCTGGGCCTATAGACTGACCAGGGGAGGGTGTAGTGTGGTTTGTGGCCTCATTGGCTACATTGCTAAGTTGGCTTAGGCCCGGCTGCCATGATGCCTTTTTTGCACACGTTACTCTGTGACTTTGTTTGTTCAGTCCCTGCTTGTGCCCGTCTATATTAGAACTGTCTGCCTTTTTGACTTTCACCTTTTCTCCTGTTCCCTGTGGGTTTCATCTGCACATCATGTACAAGGTCGAAAAACAACGTCCCTTGTTCTTGCTGATCTGGTCAGCCCCTCGCACTTAGACATAACACATAATGCAGCTGCACTGGAGAAATTCGGGTGCTTTTAATATTGTGATCTCGCTGTTTGTGGCACTTGGAGAAAAACCTTTCCAGGGAGAAGAGCTGTGCTTGTCTGATGATGTAAACCTTGCATCTAGATATTGAGGTATGGGGGTCCGCCTGACAAAGCCCAGAGGTCTTCTATTTTTATAATAAATTAGTTATTAGCACGGGGAGGGTGGTAAGGCCATTTAGTCCTATAACCACTGTCTTTATAAAATGCTGTCCCCGTTTGTATTCTATGGAATTGTAACCATGCTTATTATTTTATCATTATGCATTATGCTGATAGTACTGACACGTGTACTGTATCTTAGAGCACGATAGTTGAAATAAACATTTTAAACTATACTGTGTCTCTTATTACGCACGTTGTGGACAAGTATGAGTGAGTTATGAAAGAGTGTTCTTGCTCCCGCGAGTCCTGAGAGAGACCGTGTTCTGGGTTGTCTAATCATTGGTAGCTGCGCTACGAATGAGACACTAATGCTAGTCGGATTGGGATTGTGGGTACTAAGGGGCATGGTTGGCTCACCACCATACTCCGAGGTCCTATTATCCTGTGCATAGCTCGGTGTATGTGCAGAATCCCTACAACAGGAGATGATGGATGGAGAGCTGAAACTTTTCAAACACTCACCCTCAGTCACAGATCTGGGTTGAATCCATCATCATTCTTTTGCTCACTTCGCCAACCCAGTTCAGACACAGCTATATGCAAATCAGTCTTGACCCTGTGCCTCATGGGAACAGTCTAGCCTGAACTGCCAAGCCATGTCTTCCCTGGACCGGAAACAAGCATCCTGGGACCGGTTTCAGGGTAACACCCCTCATCAGCCAGGCTAGCTTGAATCCAGTGGCAAAGTGAGCAAGGGACCCACGTGTGGGCATACCCTGCCAACTTAGGGCGAACAAAGCACACACAAGGAGATGATGGACAGAGTGCTGAAACTTTTCAAACACTCACCCCCAGACACAGATCTGGGTTGAATCCATCATCATTCTTTAGCTCACTTCGCCACCCCAGTTCAGACACAGCTATATGCAAATCAGTCTTGACCCTGTGCCTCATGGGAACAGTCCAGCCCGAACTACCAAGCCATGTCTTCCCTGGACCGGAAACAAGCATCCTGTGACTGGTTTCGGGGTAACACCCCTCATCAGCCAGGCTAGCTTGAATCCAGTGGCAAAGTGAGCGGGGACCCACGTCTGGGCATACCCTGCCAACTTAGGGTGAACAAAGCAAACACAAGGAGATGATGGACGGAGTGCTGAAACTTTTCAAACACTCACCTCCAGTCACAGATCTGGGTTGAATCCATCATCATTCTTTAGCTCACTTCGCCACCCCAGTTCAGACACAGCCCCCAGTCACAGATCTGGGTTGAATCCATCATCATTCTTTTGCTCACTTCGCCACGCCACTTCAGACACAGCTATATGCAAATCAGTCTTGACCCTGTGCCTCATGGGAACAGTCTAGCCCAAACTGCCAAGCCGTGTCTTCCCTGGACCGGAAACAAGCATCCCGGGACCGGTTTCAGGGTACCACCCATATCAGTCAGGCTAGCTTGAAACAAGTGGCAAAGTGAGCAAGAGACCCACGTGTGGGCATACCCTGCCAACTTAGGGCGAACAAAGCAAACACAAGGAGATGATGGACGGAGTGCTGAAACTTTTCAAACACTCACCCCCAGACACAGATCTGGGTTGAATCCATCATCATTCTTTAGCTCACTTCGTTTCCCCAGTTCAGACACAGCTATATGCAAATCAGTCTTGACCCTGTGCCTCATGGGAACAGTCCAGCCCGAACTGCCAAGCCATGTTGTCCCTGGACTGGAAACAAGCATCCTGGGACCGGTTTCGGGGTAACACCCCTCATCAGCCAGGCTATCTTGAATCCAGTGGCAAAGTGAGCAACGGACCCACGTCTGGGCATACCCTGCCAACTTAGGGCAAACAAAGCAAACACAAGGAGATGATGGATGGAGTGCTGAAACTTTTCAAACACTCACCCTCAGTCACAGATCTGGGTTGAATCCATCATCATTCTTTAGCTCACTTGGCCACCCCAGTTCAGACACAGCTATATGCAAATCAGTCTTGACCCTGTGGCTCATGGGAACAGTCCAGCCCGAGCTGCCAAGCCATGTCTTCCCTGGACCAGAATTAAGCATCCTGGGACCTGTTTCAGGGTAACACCACTCATCAGCCAGGCTAGCTTGAATCCTTTGAATACTTTCCTTGGCCTTGTTCTCTTTGAAGTACCAAGGTAACCAATTTAGTCTTTGAATTCTTAATAGATTTTTTTCTGCCTAGTATAATGATTTTTCTTAAGAGTTGATTGTTTTTATGCTGCTATATAACATTAATTTTAACTTTGTGACAACAGTTGTGTATTTTTAAGACCACCTAGCGGCTTTGAAAGCAGACTAAATGAAGAATAAAATATCAAATGTTCATGCATATAGTACTTACTGAGGGGCAATGCTGGCATGTTGGCTTCAAAGGTTGCCCAATTATATCAATCGCATCGTATTTCTCTGGCAGAGTTGAAAGTACTTCCTGCATGGTTTGTCCAAGCAGCTCTGGAGGGCCTGGTAGCACTGACACTAGTTCGAGCTTCTGTCTGAAAAAGAAACCAAAACCTTTACATATTTTCCTGTAACTTGTGCTACACAGTCAGTTGGTGCTTAATCTGTACTGGCGTTTGCAGGTGGCAAGCACCAGCACAATATTTGGGAATCTGGGCTTTTCATCATTTGGCTTTGACCTGGTACAAGAAAATGGCAGAAAATAGAGAAGGGAGGAGGAAGAGAGAGAGACAGGAGAATAGTGACAAAGTGAGAAAGCAGACATGAAAAAGACTTACACGAGTGAGCAAAAGAGATAGTAAGTGTGGGGTGAAGGGAGACAGAGGCATGAGGCTGAAACAAATCTAGTAAGTTTTGGTATTAGGCAAAAGTGGCATTCAGAGGCATCAGCAGGCAGCTCTTAAGAAGTACTTTAGGTCAATGTAGTTAATTTTTTTTTGCTGTTTTTTATAGCACAAACTCAGCTCAGGGTCATTGTAACGCTTTGCATGATCATCAGTTACATTACACAAGGTCAGATTGATTTTTTTGCCTAGAATAATAGGATGTTAAGCCAACACCTTAACTTGAACCTAGTTCCATAGTTCCAAAGTAGGCAAATCTGGTGGTACCGCCACATCCCTTTGTTTTTTGCCAAAAAGCATTAATTTAAATATATTATCAGCATTATTATGTAGCAGCGAACAGGCGAAAAGTACATTAGCATTTGCTAGGTGGGGAGTTGCAACTGGCAGCCAACAGCACAACTGATGCATATAACCAAATACATTCATATACCAATACAGGATAGAAGATAATAATCATGCAAACGCCAAGCACAGTAAACCAATAAGACATCAGAATAATGGACTAGATGTAAGTTCTAGGAGTCGACCCTAAAAGAGGGACAGCAGCACACAGGTTTATCAGTGAATACCGTTCTTTGGAGTTTTACTATAGGTTGTTCCCTCTGCAGGTTGATCAGTCCCTTCATTCAGGGACTTCTGCATTTTGGGGCAACTTTGATTGAGAGTATTCCCCCTTTTAATTTTTGCCAGTCCTGAAGAAGAACATTGACCCATCTGAGCTTACTAGAAGGCAAAACATGTTGGCCATTAGATGTAGGAGCAACAGTTTCTCCAAACACCATTCGTTTTGTTTTTCATCTTATCAGTAGTACTCAGAATAAATTGTTGTGGTAACAACTAGATAATATAATCGCATATAGGACTCTGTCTCTAGATATTGCTTTTAACAGTTAGCCCATTCAGGTAGATGGTGTGTTCCGAAAGAAGAGAGGACTGTATGATGAAGCAAGCCACCATAGGAGGGTGGGGGTCCTTGTCCCTTTAAAGAAGACTCCTAAAATGTAAAGATCAGTTATTGATTTGCTATACTTGGTGGATGTATGTATATAACAATGGACGAATGTATGAAGAACAGTGTGCTCCTCTCAAACCATCCCTTGTTTTTAGTATGCAGCTAATGATCCCCAATACCAACTAGATGCAACACTTCTGCTGCAACTCTATAGACACCACTTAGACCCTCATTTAAAGTACATAACAAATCACGTTTTTGATACAAACTCCTATTTGCGCCTGAAATGGAATTACAAGTCAGGGGCAAAGTGTCCATGAAGCACACTTTTTCATCCATGAAAACCTGCCGCAACATATTCATATTTGTTGCTTGCATTTCCAATTTGCGCACTTCCAGATTAAGTTAACTCATGAAAGAATTGCACAAAATTATTCTTTTGTGCATCCACAAATATTCACAGTCTGCTGTTATGGTAATTAGCGAGTAGCAATTTTCAGCCATAATTTGCACAAGTTATGCAGTCAAGCGTTAAGACATTTTTCTTAAACGGTGACAGCTTCCTGCCCCCCCACCTTGTGGGATGCAAGCATTTTGATATCTTATATGACAAACTTGGCACAGGCAACTCTGAATAAAGGTAGTTTCAGACGTGCTGTGACCTGGACGTTCTGTAATTTGGCAGAGGTAATGTAAGAAATTATGGTAAAGGCTACTTAGAAATAAACCCAGTGGCTTGGAGTTGTTGACCAAGCATTTCCCTCACATCTTTTGTTCTCAAAAGGTAATTTCTTGCATTGACCACCCTTTCTTTGCCGGTCTCTCTTATGTAACTCACAATATCTCCTTGGGCAAGTTTTAATTGATGATTCCTTGTTCTGTAGCCATACTGGTGAAACTGTAAAACAGCTATGCCATTGGGGTCAGTCCCTTCCCAAAACAGCACTGGACTAATGAGAAACAGCATACATGTTGAAATTAAAAAGTACTAATTTCTAAAGGACTTCTAAATTGTGAAAAAAGTAGTAAGGCAGCTAGATTAAAGTAAATAGAAATCAGCAGAAAGATCATGTGCAAACCTGGATGTGATATTGGCGCCAATGGACGATTTCAAAGTCAGAGATATTGTATGGGCTTCTTCTGTGACCACGGACTGGATGAGGCGGTTGTCCATTGAGTAAAGGCTCTTGCTTGTAGGTTGCCATTGGACTCCAAATGCCTTTAAATTAAAAGTAACAATATTTTTTTAAACTTCTATTCACACTGTCACTGTTCAAGTCATGATTGCATTAGCTTTGAACGGACCCAGCTACAGTGAGGACATGACTGTGATAGAGGGTAGAACAGCATGTAAGTGTGTAGAGTTTACTCCCCTGAATGGAAAAAAGAGAAATGCGGGTTGGTGGTGGAATGTGAAGTAGCACACCATTAAAATACCTACTTTCCAGTACGGTGGAAAGGTGGAGTGGGTGTATCTTTGGATTTCCATTGCAAGTGGATGGGAGGGAGAGACTGCATTGTGAGTGGCTGCACAGCTGTACCTTAGCAGTTGTATACCCTAGAGCTGAGACAGTTTGGCCTTTAGGTGCCAACATCTGTCCCAGGTATAGTGCCCCACGACAAAGCCCGTGGACCTGCCAAAAAGCCCAATAACCAATGGACTGACCACTTTGGCCTCTCAGATAGCGTGCTGCACTGTCTAGTCAGGGGTAGTAAGCACTATATAAACGCAAGATTGAAGTGCTTCCGTCTCTTGGCTGTCTTTTCCTTGGCTTCGCATGTGACGTGCGCTGCATTCTTCAGCTCCCCTGCCCATGCGGGGGATCATGCTCGAGGAAGGCCTCGTGAGTCAGTTTCTTTTCCGGGTTGGAGGGGGAGCCCAGCTAGGCATTTAGACTGTTCAAAGAGGCATTTTGTTCAGTCATGTGTATTCCAACTAGGTGAAGGAAGCCAATAGGCAGGACATGTGAACCATGTGTTACATAATGTGAGAAGTTGGCCTGGTATATGCTGTCCACTACTTTAAAGTGGGCACCTTGCACCAGTCCAAACGACCCTTATGATGTCTGAGGTCAAAGATAACCTTTAGAAAGCTATCCTAGTGGTAGCTGTGGAGAGCAGCCTTCAGGCTTAATCTTGAAGGAATGTAAAGCAGCTTGTTTTACCAGAACATCACCTCCTATATTGACTAAATGAAAGGAGAACCACACAGTAGTTATATAAAAATATGTATTTATTAATATAACACTCTCTACTATCCTCTACACGAGGATAGAACACAAAGCACACAATATGAGATCAATAGAACAGTTGTAAGTAGCACAATACACAGTGGGCTCCAGGGGGAGACCAAACCATATACTAAAATAGTGGTATAACAGTCACGACTGAGATCAAGACAAGGTCTGGAGCACGTAGAATCGCTGGGACCCCAAGGAACCACCCAAGGTGAGTAGATAGGGACCCCACGGAGGCCGGGTGCAGTGTGATAACACGACCGAGGGCTCTGTACAATTCTATGGGGAAGTCGCGGTTACAATTTTAAAGTTTAAGGACCCTTCTAGGAGGACTTCGAGCAAACCCTTTGGAACTTAAGAGGTTGAAGAGCCACCCCACCCGTGGATACCATAGTACCCGAGTTACCTATCCTAGAGGAGCCGGGTGCATAGGCCTGGAGTGGCGTCCGAAACCGCTGTTGTTCTCAATGGAGGGCTGTAAAGAAGTACTGCTGCCGTGAAGGTGAAAAGGGTCCGGTGGAATCCAAGCCTGGATTCCGGAAGGAAGGAACCTGAAAGCAGAGGGGACAGAGTCTGGGTCACTTCAGAGTGACCAGGGGCTCGGTAGATGGATGCCCACCGATGTCGGGTGTTTCAGGTGCGAAGAAGGGATGTTTGACTCTGCAACCACGAGGACCAGGAGACGTCGAGGACGACCAGGAGCCGGAGGTGAGCTGTCCCATGAAGGATGTCGAGTGCTGAGGGGTCGGTGTCCGGCGGGAGCACCAATCAAGCCTTGGCAAAAGCAACCCATGAAGGAAGGTCAAGCAGGTTATAGTGTGGACCAGCAAGGTCCAGGGGACTCACCAAGCAATGGAGAGTCAGGGCACGTCTGGAGCAACCAGAAAAGCCCAACAGAAATCAAGATGACCCTCAGAGAGACTCACAGGCCAAAGGACCAGGAGTCGCGAGGGGACCTCAAGCAAGATTGCAAAGTACCAGCCCACAGAGCACTCGGTGAGAGGAGGCCGGAGTTCTTTGGTGCAAATACTGCTTAGGGTCAGGACTACATGGAGTCCAATGCACAAGCTCGGGAATCACCAACAAGCATATGCACTTGCAAATGGACACGGTGCACAGGGGTTCAGGTTATGCAGTCCCCACGAGGGATACTGGCCTCAAACTTGCTGAGAGGGCAGATCAACCTCAGGGACCTTCAGAAATCTACCTCCTGTGTTGCTGAAACCTTCAGAGTCCGCAGGAGCTCAGGAGCAGCAGATTGGTCAGTTGCGTTACGGTGCCTGCTACGGCAGGGGAGTGACTCCTTCACTCCAAGGGAGATTCTTCAGTTGTCCTTAGTGCACTACAGGTCCTGCATGGAGCCTGTATGGAGCAAGGGCACAGACAAAGCTTTGGACGGAGAGGGAGACGAAGTCGGGCCCAGTCAAAGTCCAGCGAAGTCCAGAGTGTCCAGACGGTCGAAGGTCAGTGGTTTCTTCTTGTAGAATCTTGTCCACGTAAAATCTAAAGTCTTACAGCCAGGTAAGCCCTTATGTGCCCACGGAAGAGGGTTGGACAGATTTGGGGGACCCTCCTAGGGGAGGGTCAGGACAGAGGGGTGGTTACACCCATGTCCTTTGTCCAGTTTCGCACCAGAGCAGGAGTCAACGGCTCCCAGAACTGGTTTGAGCTGGACTATGCACAGGGACATCAAATGTGCCCCGGGTGCAGACTTTCAGGCAATCTCAGAGTGCACCCACCCAGCCCCAATACACTAAATCCTGTCTAGGAGGTGGTCACACCTCCCTGTGACAGGATGCCTATTGTGCTGCTTTCCCCTGCTCGAGCTTGGCTCAGCAGCAGGAGGGCAGAAGTGTGTCTCTGGTCGGCAGCATCCATTTTGCGCTGACCGGGTCGAGAAGGCTGGCACCGGATAGACCAGTGACCCCACGAAGCTTCGCTTCAGGAGGGTGGAATCATACCTTCCACAAGGTGTGGAGGTATGATTCCAAGGTGTTTGATACCAAACACGATATGTTTCTATGCAGCCGTTTTCGAGATAGCATTTACCGCGAGGTTATAATGCACCTCTACCTATATGTCCGGCTGAGTCACGGACAACCCGCGAGAATGGTCTCCGAAGGCTGCAGAGGGGCTCTGTTCATGCAGGGGTACCCTCTCACTAAAAACCCAGCACCCTGCCTTCAGGATTGATAAGGCCTGCTATAGGGGTGACTTATAAGTTTTAAGTGTAGTGACCTATAGATATAGTGAACCTATATCTAAAGTAAGTGGTGCAAGCACCAGCTTACACAGGCTTCTGTAGCAGACCTGGAGTTCCATTTTGCATGGCCTCTCATGGGTGGCATAATACATGCTTCAGCCCATGGGAGGCCTCCGGTGTACCTATGCCCTGTGGTACATGGGTACCATATACTAGGGACTTATAAGGGTACCCCAGTATCCAATCTGGAGTGTACCAAAGTACATGCATAACATTTTAGGGAGAAAGCAGATAGACTGGGATCCTGATTAGCAGGATCCCAGTCAGACTAGTCAAAAACCAGCAAAACACCAGGCACAAAGTGGGGGTAACCATGCAGTCAGATCCTACCTTCCTACATAACCCCCCCCAAACGAAAGGAGATACGGCTAACCATGCCCAGTTGAGACTTTATTTCCTAAGTGGCCATATAAGGAAGGTCCTGCACTAGCATGGATACTCCCTGTCTTATGGACCACTAAGGAGTCCCTACCCTGTAGGGTTTAGGATGCTCTCCAAGATTTGGGATAACTACCTGTAGTTGGCTTTGGTATAGAAATAGGCTGGTGGGGTGCCTGAGTAGGGAAGTGAGGCCCTAATAAGGTTGGTCTCAGTTTCCTCAGAGCACTGGTCACCATGGAAGCCTTTCTTTCCATGACTGAGTTATATCTGGCCCTAGGAGTCAACCTCTGGCTGCCTACAGCTGGGGGTTGAGTCCCTCTGGTTGGAACAATGGAGGGCCAGGGAAGGTTTGGGACAGCTTTGCCCCAGGTTTTCCTTTGCCCAACAGAGTCCATCTGGGGGATGTCACTACCTAAGGGTAAGAGGTATCCCTCAGAATGTTGAGGAATATTCACCTGGCTAGTGCTACTAGACTGGGTGTCCCTAATCTGATGATGATTGGGTTCCTCTGGACAGTGGGCCCCTAGGGGTCCACTGACATCCCTGACATCTGCAGCCCTAGGCTGACTGAGGCTGGGTGGAGATGGGCAGGATACCTGCTCCAGACTGGGCACCTCCTTGGAAGGGTCCCCTGCCCTCAGTGGTTCTGCCAGGACAGGCCTGACCACCTCTAGGGCAGTTCCTTCACAAGGGGTAGGATCAGTTCCCTGAGGAAGCTGACCCTTACCTATAGTCTGGGGGGAAGAAGACTTTTCTTCATTCTCTGTGCTCTCTGGTGGAGCAGAGTGGTCCATTGTTTCAGGCTCCACCACTGCAAAAGTTTCCTGGAGTTGGACTGAGGCCCTAGGGGTCTCACCAACTCTCTCAGGGAGGCCTAACATCTGTAGATGGGCCTTCAGCTCTACTTCAGCCCAGGCTGAAGTTTCTAAATCATTACCCAAGAGGCAATCTACAGGCAAGTTTGGGGACACTGTCACTCTCTTTGGACCAGTGACCCCTCCCCAGCTGAGATTGACTATGGCCATGGGATGATCTGTCCTCACACCATCAGTATTAGTCACCTGGTACTTAAACTCAGATAAAAGCTGAGCTAGGGGCACTAAGGTTCCTGTCACCATGGTGACACTGGCTCCTTCTCACCATTGATCAGAGGCTCTTGTCTGTACTTGCCCAAGGAATTGGGACTGACAGTAAAAGTGGCAAACCCCATGCCACCATCACAGACTGAAGTGGCCTGTGTGGGGGGACCTGGCTAGGCCAGGGTCCACCTCAGTTCCCCAAGAAAACCCAACCAAATTTTTGGGTGCACTACCACCACCTGGGGGATTACTACTTGTAGTACCAGGAGGTGTAGAAGTAGTGTTTGGAGGAATATTTTCCTTATTGCTGACCTTGGGGCAAATGGCATCATTTTTTCTGTGGCCTGGCTTCTTACAGACAAAGCAATAAGGTTTCTTTTCAGGGGAGGAAGGAGTTTGGGACCCACCCCCAGAAGATGATTTTTTGGGCCCTTCAGAGGACTTATCTTTTGATTTATCCCCACCTTTCTCTTGGGTCTTGGAAGAATCTTTCTTCTGGTCACCACCCTGGTTCTTTTGTTTCACCCTGGTTCTGACCCATTTATCTGCCTTCTTTCCCAATTCTTAGGGAGAAGTCAGATCTGAGTCCACCAGGTACTGGTGCAAAAGCTAGTTTTGACAATTATTAAGGATCTGCTCCCTCATAATCAAATTGTACAATCCCTTGAAATCATTCACTTTGCTGCCAAGTAACCAGCCTTCCAGAGCCTTAGTACCACAATCTACAAAGTCTACCCAGTCCTGAGTCTGTGTCTTCTGGGTGTCTCTGAACTTAATCCTGTACTGTTCAGTGGTTAAGCCAAACCCATCAATGATAGCATTCTTCAGGACTGAATAGTTGTCAGCATCCTCTTCTCTAACAGTGAGGAGCTTATCCCTACCTTTGTCAGCAAAGGAGAGCCACACGATAGCTGCCCACTGCTCTTGAGGGACCTTCTGTACTTTACAGGCCCTCTCTAAAGCAGTTATCCATTTGTGGATGTCATCCCCACCATGGTAGGGAGGGACTATCTTGCTCAGGTTCCTATGGTCATAAGTATATTCATTAATCCTAGGGACACTGTTGCTGCCACCATGGGATTCTAGTCCCAATTTCTTTCTAGCCTTCTGGAGTTCTAAGGATTCCTTATCTAGGGTCAATTGCTCTTGCCTGAGCCTAAGCTTGACTTTCTCAAGCTCTAGAAATTGGCACTGCCTTTCATAAGAGTTATCTCTCTTATGAGATATGGAGGTCCCTATGGAATGTCCTGAATGGTCAGATTCTGCAGAGGGAGATCTAGATCTCCTGGGTAAACTCTGCACTCTTCCTGGAGGAGTGAAGAGAGGGCCACTGGGGCCTTCTCCACCCTCTTCCTGAAGATCTAGGTTGTCCAGGTTGGAATCATCTTGATCCTCCTGGCCAGGGTTTGAGTCTAGGTCATAAAAGGTGTCACCTCCTGACCTGTCTTCATTCCTTGCCCCACCCACTCTTTCTATCTCATCTGACCCTGGGGTCTTTCTAAGGTCATCTAAGAGTAACACTTCAATGAGACGTTGGGTGTTGGCATTTCTCCCTGTCTTCAGCTTCCTAGAAGCACACATGGCTTTCAAATCCTGAAATGTGAGACCATTGTACCTAGAAGGCAGAGAGCCACTGGCTTCTCCTTTAGAAGACATACTAAGTGTGGTGTGGTGTATGCACCTACCTAACCTAGTGGGAACTAAACTCTCTTAGGTTGGAGAAAGGGTGTGCTAGACCCTTAGCTTACCCAACCCTAAGTTGAGTAGAACTTACTTATTCTAATCTTTATATTATATGTGCCTGAATACTTTAGTGGTTTTCAGTTAATCAATACAAAGAGATTTATCTGGTAAAACAATGCAGGCTTGAATCCCAACCGCTGCACACCAATGTGAGAAGTTGGCCTGGTATATGCTGTCCACTACTTTAAAGTGGGCACCTTGCACCAGTCCAAACGACCCTTATGATGTCTGAGGTCAAAGATAACCTTTAGAAAGCTATCCTAGTGGTAGCTGTGGAGAGCAGCCTTCAGGCTTAATCTTGAAGGAATGTAAAGCAGCTTGTTTTACCAGAACATCACCTCCTATATTGACTAAATGAAAGGAGAACCACACAGTAGTTATATAAAAATATGTATTTATTAATATAACACTCTCTACTATCCTCTACATGAGGATAGAACACAAAGCACACAATATGAGATCAATAGAACAGTTGTAAGTAGCACAATACACAGTGGGCTCCAGGGGGAGACCAAACCATATACTAAAATAGTGGTATAACAGTCACAACTGAGATCAAGACAAGGTCTGGGGCACGTAGAATCGCTGGGACCACAAAGAACCACCAAAGGTGAGTAGATAGGGACCCCACGGAGGCCAGGTGCAGTGTGCTAACACGACCGCGGGCTCCGTACAATTCTATGGGGAAGTCGTGGTTAAAATTTTTAAGTTTAAGGACCCTTCTAGGAGGACTTTGAGCAAACCCTTTGGAACTTAAGAGGTTGAAGAGCCACCCCACCCATGGATACCGTAGTACCCGAGTTACCTATCCCAGAGAAGCCGGGTGCATAGGCCTGGATTGGCGTCGGAAACCGCTGTTGTTCTCAATGGAGGGCTGTAAAGAAGTACTGCTGACGTGAAGGTGAAAAGACTCTGGTGGAATCCAAGCCTGGATTCGGGAAGGAAGGAACCTGAAAGCAGAGGGGACAGAGTCTGGGCCACTTCAGAGTGACCAGGGGCTCGGTAGACGGATGCCCACCGATGTGGGGTGCTTCAGGTGCGAAGAAGGGATGCTTGACTCTGCAGCCACGAGGACCAGGAGACGTCTAGGACGACCAGGAGCCGGAGGTGAGCTGTCCCACGAAGGATGTCGAGTGCTAAGGGGTCGGTGTCCGGCGGGAGCACCAATCAAGCCTTGGCAAAAGCAACCCATAAAGGAAGGTCAAGCAGGTTACGGTGAGGACCAGCAAGGTCCAGGGGACTCACCAAGCAATGGAGAGTCAGGGCACGTCTGGAGCAACCAGGAAAGCCCAACAGAAATCAAGATGACCCTCAGAGAGACCCACAGGCCGAAGGACCAGGAGTCGCAAGGGGACCTCGAGCAATATTGCAAAGTACCAGCCCACGGAGCACTCGGTGTGAGGAGGCCGGAGTTCTTTAGTGAAAATACTGCTCAGGGTCAGGACTACACGGAGTCCAATGCACAAGCTCGGGAATGACCAACAAGCATATGCTCTTGCAAATGGACATGGTGCACAGGGGTTCGGGTTATGCAGTCCCCACGAGGGATACTGGCCTCAAACTTGCTGAGAGGGCAGATCGGCCTCAGGGACCTTCAGAAACCCACCTCCTGTGTTGCTGAAATCTTCGGAGTCCACAGGAGCTCAGGAGCAGTAGACCAGTCAGTTGCATTACTGTGCCTGCTACAGCAGGGGAGTGACTCCTTCACTCCAAGGGAGATTCTTCAGTTGTCCTTATGCACCACAGGTCCTGCACGGAGCCTGTATGAAGCAAGGGCACAGACAATGCTTTGGACGGAGAGGGAGACGAAGTCGGGCCCAGTCGAAGTCCAGCGAAGTCCAGAGTGTCCAGACGGTCGAAGGTTAGTGGTTTCTTCTTGTAGAATCTTGTCCACGTAAAATCTAAAGTCTTACAGCCAGGTAAGCCCTTATGTACCCACGGAAGAGGGTTGGACAGATTTGGGGGACCCTCCTAGGGGAGGGTCAGGACAGAGGGGTGGTTACACCCATGTCCTTTGTCCAGTTTCGCGCCAGAGCAGGAGTCAACGGCTCCCAGAACCAGTTTGAGCTGGACTATGCACAGGGACACCAAATGTGCCCCGGGTGCAGACTTTCAGGCACTCTCAGAGTGCACCCACCCAGCCCCAATACACTAAATCCTGTCTAGGAGGTGGTCACACCTCCCTGTGACAGGATGCCTATTGTGCTGCCTTCCCCTGCTCGAGCTTGGCTCAGCAGCAGGAGGGCAGAAGTGTGTCTCTGGTCAGCAGCATCCATTTTGTGCTGACCGGGTCGAGAAGGCTGGCACCGGATAGACCAGTGACCCCACGAAGCTTCGCTTCAGAAGGGTGGAATCATACCTTCCACACCAGTTACCGGTGTGGAGGTATTATTCCAAGGTGTTTGATACCAAACACGATATGTTTCTATGCAGCCGTTTTCGAGATAGCATTTACCGCGAGGTTATAATGCACCTCTACCTATATGTCCGGCTGAGTCACGGACAACCCGGGAGAATGGTCTCCGAAGGCTGCAGAGGGGCTCTGCTCATGCAGGGGCACCCTCTCACTAAACACCCAGCACCCTGCCTTCAGGATTGATAAGGCCTGCTATAGGGGTGACTTATAAGTTTTAAGTGTAGTGACCTATAGATATAGTGAACCTATATCTAAAGTAAGTGGTGCAAGCACCAGCTTACACAGGCTGCTGTAGCAGACCTGGAGTTCCATTTTTCATGGGTGGCATAATACATGGTTCAGCCCATGTGAGGCCTCTGGGGTACCTATGCCCTGGGTACATGGGTACCATATACTAGGGACTTATAAGGGTACCCCAGTATCCAATCTGGAGTGTGCCAAAGTACATGCATAACATTTTAGGGAGAAAGCAGATAGACTGGGGTCCTGATTAGCAGGATCCCAGTCAGACTAGTCAAAAACCAGCAAAACACCAGGCAAAAAGTGGGGGTAACCATGCAGTCAGATCCTACCTTCCTACACATAACATGAACATAATTAAAAAAATGGCATTAAAAACAACATTATAGAATAAAAAATTATAAGCATAATCAGTAGTACCCGCTGCACTAGTGGAAATAAATTAATAACCAAATCACATAAATACCTTTCTATCATGACAATGTGACTTATGGAGCCGGTGGTCTGGCGGTATAAATGGATTCATGGTACGTGGCTTAAGACCTTGTTAATTATCTGATCAGGACAACATATTTGAAAGGGTGAACTAGATAGGGCGCATTTCCGCAGCACCACCACTCCTGTTTTTAAAGAGCCATTTCGAGTAGCCTATATCTTACACGTGCATCAGACAACAACATCCCTATCCTACTGTGGCATCAGACAATGACACTTCTATCTCACACGTGCATCAGACAATAACATTCTTAACTTACATGTGTATCAGACAATAACATCCCTATCTTACACGTGCATCAGACAAAAAAACCCTATCCTACAGTAGCATCAGACAATGACACTTCTATCTCACACGTGCATCAGACAAAAACATCCTTAACTTACATGTGTATCAGACAATAACTTCCCTATCTTACAGGTGCATCAGACAATAACACTTCTATTTTATACGTACATCAGACAATAACATCCCTATTTTACACGTGCATTATACAATATCATCCCTATCATACAGTAGCATCAGACTATAACATTTCTATCTTACACATGCACCAGACAATAACATCCCTATCTTGCAGTAGCATCAGACAATAACACTTCTATCTTACACGTGCATCAGACAATAACATCCCTATCTTACACGTGCATCAGACAATATCATCCTTAACTTACACGTGTATCAGACAATAACATCCCTATCTTACAAGTGCATTAGACAATAACATTCCTCTTGGCACACAATCTCGGAATCCAATTTTTAATTTCTAGTTTCTTAATTGTGAGAATGAAATTACTGCCATACGTCTATATCTTGGGACCAATGCTACATGTAAATGAACTGTTTCAACAGGTATTAGAAATGGGGGTCTCTAGTTGGCAGTGGTATGTACCCTGTCCAAGTAGGGACTCTTCCTTCAGGTCAGAACAAGGGAGTTACACACCCAAGATAACCCCTGCTCACCCCCTTGGTAGCGTGGCACGAGCAGCAGGCCTATCTCAGAGGCAATGTGTAAAGTATTTGTACATAACACAAACAGTAACACAGTGAAAACATTACAAATGGACACCACACGAGTTTAGAAAAATAGAATATGTTTATCTAAACCGAACAAGACCAAAATGACAAAAGTCCAACACACAGAACTCAAATTATAACTTTTTAAAGGTTTCAAGAAATTCTGTCCATAGAACTCTATAGATGCGGTGATTTGATGCACAGTACCTTAGATGTGTCAAAATCCACAAAGAAAAAAAGTAGCAGAGGAAGAAAGCAGTGGGAAACACAGCGATGCTACCAGAATCTGTGTAATACCTAGTAACATAAAGTAACTGATTGTATACCAATTTTGGTACTTCTCTGATATGTGATAAGGTCAGATATCTGGTCCATTATTTGCTGCCCCAACTGTCTCAATAAAAAACAATGCTGTTATAAGTCTCAAGAAGGCAGAGAATATTTGACTTAGCTGTTTTAAGACATGAGATGATTTGCTGATGCTTATTAGGGTTTAATCAAACCAATTAATTCCAGCTGCTAGCCTTAAATCTAGGGAGCCAAGTTTATTCCTTTAAAATTCCAAAGATTTGTTCCGTATCCTCACTAGTTGTGGTAAAGCAAACAACTAACAAATAATCATTTGTGATTAGTACTTCTGCACTAACCCATTTGGAGATGTTTCCCCACCCCAGTATCTTAATTTCTTCAATACTTCAATGACACACTTAGGTTAGCCAGAACTCTTCATCTACACCAAAGATCTTGTGCTCAGTCCAGGAATTTTCCTGGTTAATTGTTTTCTATCCTGTGCAATAGTGAACTGAAGCAAACAAAGACTGCAACTTTTGAAATGCACAGATTTGTTAAAAGTAGCCCCTGAACACAGCACTTTGCTCAATGTTTGTGAAGATAGCTAAATATTTGTTTTCGTAAACAAATAAAATGCATACTGGCATTTTATAAGAAGATGAAAAAAGAAAGCCTGATAGATTAATTTTAGTTCTTTTACTATACAAAACATTAATTTGGCATATATAATGTCAAATGTTCTTGTTTTCACACAAATTAAATGTTGTTGCCATTTGGAAACAAGAAAGGAAAACTTAGCAACCATTAAACAGGTTGTTTGTGTGTTAAAACCTACTTAGTAATACGTACGTTATTTTCCATCCCATGGTACCTAGTCCGCATTCAGGTCAAACTTGCACTCAAGGTTGCTGATTGCACAATTTTCCGACAATTATTATGCCCCATCATGAGCAGGCCCTATGTATTTGGAAAATATAATGAGCAAACAACAGCTATCATGTGAAGTAGAACATGATCTCCTCGACCTAGCATACAGTGATATATATATTTTTTTTTAAATTATGAAATATTTCAAAGATAGAGAAAGTTGTAAAAGTTACTGCACTGTATTATACACACAACTTTGTGTCTGTATGGATTTGAACTCCCCAAGAACTTGTTTCCTCCCCCACCCATTCGTCCCTCAGTCTGGAGCCTCTGCTGCAGAGGAATAGCATTTCCGTACGGTGCATCGACTCAGATCTCACTGAGGCCAGTCCATGATAGGAGTTCCAAATAAGCCAGATCTTTTCCCATTTCCTGAGCAGTCCCTGCCTTTGTACATTACTTCTTCTGCAAGCATGCACCAGTCCATATCGCGTTTTCAAGTTTCCAGATCCCGTGAGATCCTAGTGCCCCATGCCTTGGCAATATTCCTTCTCACTACAGTCGGACCCAAAGTGGACCACACTTTCTGATATTTCGGGGTCTCCACCTCTCCCCACACATTCACCACATACCTTTCGGCTGAGCTAGTCAGTCCCTACCCCCATCTGCCTCATGCAGTCAGTGAGCTTTGTCCAGAAAACCGTTATCGCAGGGCAAGTCCATAAAATGTGGAAGAAGGACTCTTCCTGCCC
Source organism: Calotriton arnoldi (assembly GCA_963921515.1). NCBI lineage: Eukaryota > Metazoa > Chordata > Amphibia > Caudata > Salamandridae > Calotriton > Calotriton arnoldi. The sequence continues at coordinate 492,096 of CAWUFW010009018.1, forward strand.
ACAGCCCCGCAGACGCAGATTGGAAGTGGTTCATCCCGTTTTCAATAGGGTCGATCTAGAGTAGTATTAGCGGGCTAGCATACGTGGCTGAACCAAGTGGAACTTCGATTTTATGGCAACCTCCCTTAGGGTGCCTATAGCCTCTTCCCACTCACTATCCTCAAAACACTCCACGTCCTCCTCCCACCGTTCTTTTACCTGTTGTAAGACATCTGGGGCATGATTTAGGATCTTTAGGATGTTACTTTTTTAAGCACGGGGTCCCATAATAGTCTGTCCTCCAGAGAGGAGGAATCCTCCAGTTCCCAACCCTTTGTGATCATTGATCGCAAGGCCTAACCTGCAGATACTGATAGGTCTCTGAGCCACCAACTGGTAGTCTCTCATTAATTTTAGCAGGGGAACTATGTCTCCTCTCCCCACAGGTCGCCCACTGCAGAGATACCGATTAGGTCCCATTTGGCGAATCCCTTCAGAGCAGACAATGTCACTGCATCCCATAGACTGGTAGCTTGTGTAAGTTTATTCCCCCATCCAAAGTATGCTGTTGCTTCTTTCAAGATTTTTACCACCGCATTGGGGGGAATGGCCAGCACGCTCAGCGCCTGCATACTGTATAGCTATGCCAGGTAACCTTGTCACCCATCATGTCTGTCTATTTGTAATGCCGGGTCGGTCTGAGCCATGAAGGCCTGATCACTGACTGATCTACTGGGTTGCCCAGTAGTACTTTTGGACACCCAGAAGGGCAATTCCCTCATCATACCAGCCCCTTGCCAGTCCAGAAAAGGCGATCCCTGCTGGGTCGTTTTCTCATAGCAGTAGTCAAACTTCCGCCTCTATCGCTCTGAAATATGCCTTCAGACCTCTTAGGGGGTGTTTTACAGTACATATAAAAAGTATGGCAAATACATCAAGATGAATAATGCAGCCCTGCCCAAAAGATAAAGTGGTGGCAGGGTGCGCCAATGCCAGGCGTCACCCATTAGTTGATCCGGCAGCTGGGACAGATTTCGCACATAGAGGAGCTCAGCATTGTTGGTTACAAATATACCTAAGTAACAAAATCCTCTTATTCAGTCATTGCCCTGCAGTGTGGTGGTTAGCTTGCCCTCTTTGTAAATAGCCAATAGCTGTGGGGCGAATTCTCTGGCCATAGCCTTATATAGCTCCACTGGGAGCCCATTAGATCCCACGGCTTTCCCCATCTGCGAATCTCATATCGCTGCCTTAATCTCTTCAACTCCTATGCCTGCCAGTAGGTAGTCTCTATCATCCCAGGTCAATCTTGGGAGGCCTCTTCGGCAGTCTTGGTTACCATCCAAGAATAAAGATGGGTGTAATAGGAGGCAAATGCTTCGGCAATAAATATCCACCCTCTGACAAGCTTACCCGCCTCGTACTTAAAATCCACCAACCAGTTCCAGGACTGATCCCGCATGTCCAGCCAGGACAGGAGCTTCCCCGTTATGTTCCCCACATCATATAGTTGGTATGCAGTGGCCCTGTGTGCTGCAAGCGCAACACTGTTGGCGAGGCCTCTATATACTTGTTATGTTATGTTAGAGAATATTTATAGAGCGCAACTGTCACTCCGAGGAGCATCATGGCGCTATAGTAGATTAAATTGCGGGCAGAAAAACAATTGAGGACTGAAATAAAAGGAGTTAGAGGAATGCTCTACATAGTGCATCTGGGGCCGTGAAAATCCATGTTTTCAGGGTCTTCCTAAAGAGAGATTCTGATTGTATGAGGCAGAGGCTGCTCAGGAGTTGGTTCCATGCCTTAGTTCCCAACACTGCAATGGATTTACCCCCTTTTGTAATACATCTGAAAGCTGGGGGTTTTAGTAGATTTGTTGCTCGATGCTTAATCTATGGCACATGGCGGCATCCTCCCCAGTCATGAGGAGGCAGTTCCATTTCCAGAATCTCCCTCTCTATTTCATCCAGCTTTCATCACCCGAGTGCCTGTTGCCGGTTTGGTATGCCTCCTACAGTGTAAGGGCTGAGTCATCTATTTCCACATTTTCAGTGAAGTAGTGGTCCTTGCAGTTCAAAGCCCCCCTCCCCCATAACGTCCCAGTTTTTAAGGTACCTTGGATTGATCTGCTATACCCTCCCTAGAGTGTCAGACTGTTTGTGTACCACCACCCATATTGGTGAATGATCCAAATTCCTCTGGCAAGGTGTCAGACTTCAGAGTAAAGGTGGGCCTGCATCTGGTGGGAGAGTAGGTAATTAATAGGAGAGAGGCTACCATGTGCGTCCAAGTAGTATGTGTACTGTCAGTCATGAGGGTCTCCACAGATCCACAGCACAATCACGGCTAAAAACTCTTGGAGTGGACTCAGTTTTCCCTGTGTTGCCCTACTTGTTGATCTGTCATAGTGGTAGGTAGCTACCATATTACTTTTCTACCGACTTTTATAAAGCCTTTGTCCAGCTAATGGGTGAAAGTGTTTACAAAACGCATGTGCATTATAGGTGTCTAGAGATAATGAACATGTTATAAATCTTTGTATTGAAGAATAACTCTGTGTGCAGATGACAGCTGACGACTTGTGTCCAGTATGTTCCACACAAGTTTTTTTGGTTCTGCAGGAAAAGTTTCCAACAGGGCAAAGATTCTACATCTTAGATTCTAAGTACTCTAAGCAGACTGGCGTTAATAGACGGAATCGTCTCTGCATAACAATTTCTACATAACATAGAAGACTGTGTGCACCAAATACTAACCTATGTGCATGTACTTCTTTTGCTTCAGAAGGTGGGCTATCTGTAAAGTTTTCACCACTGTATGAAGGCTTCATGTACTATGATCTTTATCACCTTCAGACCTCAGTTATTTTAAGCAAATAGGGTTGCATGGAGTGTACACGTTTCTTAGTAGATACTTTTGAATACTCTGTGATTTCATGAGAGTTTCACTGTCTGCAAACAGTGTGGTACAGAGTAAGCTGTCTCCATACAGTAATCACTGTTTACAGTGCTCACTTTTCTACTCATATCAACTTCATTTCTGAATGTAGGTTCAGTGACTATGAGGGGTTTGATACATATAAAAGCTGTCCATAGTAGGGCATTAATTTTGGAACAGATGTCGAGTATCTGAAGGAACTTGGCTTTCTCTGAACAGTTGTATATAGATTGAACACTGCGCACAATGAGGGTTTCCCATATGTCTGTGGTTGATTGCTAATGTGAACTAAGCTACCCGTGAAGTGTATGGTACAGGGTCAACATAACACACGCTTGCTACACCTAAGGAAGGGATCTGTGATGAATTAATGATGCTTTATATTATTCTGAGCTATTTTGAATTTACTTTCAGGCCTAGTTTATAGAGTAAGGTGTCAAAAAGAAGCTTGGATGATGTCATCAGTGAGGTCATTTGAGATGTCATAAACGATGCACTAGAACACGTTATGAGTGATGTAATATGTGAGGTCATAAGCAGTGCATGGCAGGGGTGCAAGTTTAACTATTATTGGTGAATTTCTGTGTGTTTTTTAGTCCAAAACGTTGATGTTGTCATTGGCATATTCACATAATTATACCTTTACTTTACCTTTTGGTTTCACAGTGAATTGCTAAGGTTTTTTTAATCAAAAACATATCTTTTTATCACACCTACAATAAACCTTTGCTTTTTTCAGTGAATTTCTAGTATTTTTTTGTTTTGGAAAGTAATATTTTATTACCGTTGGCTACAGGACCTGGCCTGCGTCCAGGCCCTGTGGCCAACCCACCTGGAGACAGCAGACTCCCTCCGCAGGCAGCCAACCCCATGCTGCACACAGTCTTTCGTTGCGCGGCATGGGGTTGGCCACGGGGCCTGGCTTGTAGCCAGGCCAGGATTCCAACTCCCCGCAGGCAGCTAGCCAAAGGCAGTCAACCCCATGTCATGCACAGCCTTTGGTCATGCGTGGCATGGGGTTTGCCGAAGGGCCTGTTTTGCAGCCATGTCCTGCTTCCAACTCCCCGCACACAGCCAACCCGATGCTGTGCACGGTCTTTGGCCGTGCGCAGTGAGGTATTGGCCTTCGGGCCTGGGGATCCAATCCCCTGGGGCCAAAACATATATATTAAGGGGTGGGTCCGTGCAGCCCCCCTCCTTGAGCCTTACTGGGCTCTGGGGCCAAATACACTTAAAAAAGGGAATAGGGCAGTCGCTGAGTCCTGTAATGGCTGCCAGCAACATTTTTCTCATGTTCCTGGCAGCCAATTAGAGTGGGGAAAAAAGCTCACTGGGTCAATCAGAATCCTCAATTTTTTAAAATAGGGTCTGAGGTGAGAATCCCTCGAATCTAAACAACCATATATACTATTATTTTTTAACCTTAATTTTTCAAAAACGACTAAATGGATTTACAGCAAATCATGGAAAGCACAATCTGTGTACCAAGATCTAGGTTCGTGAAAAATTTGGTGTAATTCCATTCAGCAGTTTTTGCTGAAGCCCTGCCTAAATAGGTCTATAGAAAATGCAAGGGGATTTTGAATTTTGGGGCCCCCCTTTTTTCTCGGTCCCCACTTGGCGGATCTCCACAAAACATTCTATGCAGAGACTAGGCAAGAAAGAGCACTTTTGGGGAAAGTTTCATGAAGATCTGTTAAACAGTGGCAACATTATTAGCAACACATAACACGCATTTCCTATGGAAACGCTGACCTACCTATAACTACCTAGTTAGTGGTGACCACCACTGGGATATATATATATATATAATATATTCACTGAATATATTATATATATCTCAGCGGTGGTCACCACTGGGTAGTTATAAGTGAGTCAGCGTTTCCATAGGAAATGCTTTTTTTGTAAAAACCAAAGGTTAAAGTAACGTTATAGTTAGGTGTGATGAAAAGATCTGCTTTTGTTTTAAATAAAAACCTCAGAAATTCACAGAAAAAAACAAAGGTTAAAGTAATGTTATAGTTAGGTGAGTATGTCAGTCACAACATTAATGTTTTGAACTAAAAAAACACAGAAGTTCACCAGTTATAGTTAGCAGAGCTAACTAAAACTTGCACCATGCCATGCACTGCTTATGACCTCAAATATCACATTACTCGTGACATGTTCTATGACATCATTTATGATATCACTGATGGCATCTCAAGCCAAAGCCAACCACTTCAGCCAGCCCCTGTTGTCAACTCACCTGGAGGCAGCCAAGCCCACAGTGTGCACAGCCTTTTGTCGCGAGCAGCGTGGGGTTGGCGACAGGACCGGTCTGTGTACAGCTCCCCACAGGCAACCACCTGGAAACAGCCAACTCCACGCCACGCACGGCGTTTTCTTAGCCAGCCAAGCACCAATCTCAGTAGGAGAGGAGCTGCCCCAGAACCAGTTTTGAGTGACTACAGAAGAGGAGTTGCTCATTTGCCTCAGCCACACCTACAGGTTAAGCACAGGAGCTCTGCACAAGGGAAGATAGATTCTGCCATCCTGGTTTTAGGTAGAGAGGGTCATTGTGAGATTTTGTTTTTACGGTAGGGCATACAGAAACTACTACAAAAGTGAGTAAGGTTACCCCGGAACATTTAACCTATTGGTTAGAGAGGGGCCAGGAGTTACCCCTTCCCACTGCCAGGCATAAAGGGGGCACCCCATGGCACTCTCTTCAGAACACTTCTGGACCTGTTAATATAGCATGTTACATTGCATGCTATTACATCGCGTTCCTTTACAAGGCGGTCGTTACAACGACCGCGTTGTTAGAACGCGATACCTTTACAACGCAAGTAATAAGATCGACTTGCTGTAGGGGGCGCGCTGGACTTAGGAATAGTATAATTTACTATTCCAACTCCAGCCTGCGCAACAGTAGGGAAGGTGTTGGAATAGTAAATCATACTATTCCTAATGTTAGAGTGCCCCCTTAAAGCAAGTCGATCTAATGACTTGCGTTGTAAAGGCATCGCGTTCTAACAACGCGATGTAATGACTGCATCGTAAACGCTGTCTCCCAGACCTGTGGAAGACAGATAAATGACTGCACCTGCTGTTGAGACCTGTGTGGAGAACCCTAAAGGCTGGACCTGGTCCCTCTTGTACCCAAGTGAACTCCAAGGGTCAGTTGGCTGACCTCCTGTTAAGCTACAGAGACATAAAAGCTGCAAGAAGTCCACTTTCCCGAAAGAGTCCAGCTGACCAATTTTCAACTGGACTTTCCATGGACCCTGCTGGTGGCTCCTGTCGGATGAGTCCTGACTCCCAAGTGCTGCTCCTGAGGTCCTGCATCCCTTGTCTGGTGTCAGAGTGTACTCCTCCTGCCTAATCCTAAAACCTGGACCTAGAACCTTTTTCAAGACTTTTTGCTGCAAGAACCGACATAAGACTGGGACCAACCTGCCAAGCGGATTTGGCAAGGGTTAATCGCCAGTGGGCCTGATTTCGCCATAGCTCCTACTACATTCTTCTCTGCAGCAGCAAACCCATTCTACCGGGCCAGGCATCGACTGGCATCTGACAACGTTGAACCTGCAGCTTTGCCCTGCTGGAGGAATCAGACTTCCTGAAAAGTATCCAAAGGCAGAAAGCTTCACCAAGCCTGATGCTGAGCGGTAGCCAATCGATTTCGAGGACTTCCTGGGTGTGAAGTCTGGACTTTTCCCACTAGGATCTTTTTCCCCGCCTTCACTGGAACTTCAAACAGTGGCAACCCATCGTCGACAACCCCATCTACAGACCCATCCTGCTGCCTTGCCCCCTGAAGACTCTACTTTCTCATAAAGTTTCTAAGTTCGAAGGTAACTCTCTGACTAACCTGGTCCTCATATTCAATCCTCACTCCATCGCAGTCGGCCTCAAACCTTACCATTGTCCCTGTCTAGCGTGACCAGTTGCCCACGGTTGTTGTTTTGTGCATTTTGATGCTATTTTTATCTAAAAAAAATTAAATTCATATCTTCAGTTCCCTTTATTGGATTTATTTTATTTGTTGTTATTTTGGTCATTAAAATATTCTCTATTTTCATAAGTTGAAGTGTTGTTTTTATTGTGTTGTGTTTTTGATTTTTTAACTGTTTTGGAAATTCTAAATGCTTTACACATTTTCTTAAGTTAAGCCTCTCTGCTTTGTGCCATGGCTACCAGGGGTCAAGCTTGGGTTTAAATTACTGAAACCTTTATTGGACCTACCAAGAATAGTGACATTATTACTTGTGGTGGACTACCATCCTCACCAACTAATAATCCACTTTCGCACAAGGAGCTTAGAAATTAATTGCTCCACGACCATAATATGCTGCATTTTAACTCTATCGGACTAACATTGATGTTCAGAGGCTCAAAATCCATTGCTATTATGTTTCCTTTATTTATTAATGTTTCAGCAAAGATTTTTTTTAGCAATGGGTCATTGAAAAAATTGTGCTCACTTTTTTTATTGTGTATATTGGGCTCCTAAATATTGTAATATGCATTGTAATTTTCTTTTTACCCTTTGGATAGTAAAGGTTGTTGTTAGTGAATGCTGCTAGGCACACCACACGACTGACTATCATTTTTAAAGTGGGATGGGTGCAGCAACACGGGGACAGGAGGCAGAAGTAACACAGGGCGCAGTTTTTAGAAAAAGGTGGTGTGAGCAACACAAGGGGATGGAAGCAAAATGGCTTAAGCAACATGCAGGCATGGGTGGTGGGAAAAAACAGGGTGGTAGAATCAAATGGACTAAAGACAGCAACATGGAGATGGCGGGGAGAAAGCATACAGTTCAAAAGGCAATGTAGGGGTAATGGGGGAGAAGTACATGGGTGAAAGAAAGGAACTAGGAGCAGGGCAGAGGGGGGGAGAGAAGACCAAAAGGGAGACAACAGGAAGACACATGCACTCTCATAGAGGACATAGTGCAAGAAGATAGTAATGTGTCCAGGACAAACTCAAGAAGTGGAAGGAAAACCCACACAACTAAAGAATAAGAATAAGAAACACGCAAATGAAAGTGAAAATAAAGCCAACCAATGAAAGCAACAAGGCTCTAAGCCCACTTAAGATAACAATATGTCTTGCAACAGGTCTTGAGAAGCCTCCTATTTCACTGCCACGTCCAATTAGAACAAGACTCTTTGGTATTGTTATTAGAAAAGGTTAGATCCCACTGTGTGCCACACACTAGAAGATCTTTCTTTTTTGTGCCATAGCTCTAAGAAGAGGAGATTCAAAAACAAATACAGTGGATTCCCAGCCGATGATCTATTCATCCTATGTAGCTATTTTATATGTTTCTATTATATCTATTTTTCTATCATATCTTATAATAGAAAAATCTAAAGTAGCTACATAGAATGGATTGACTATGCACTTCAAGGTCACTACAATATTGTGTTTTACAATTTACTTCATTAGATTATTATATATTATACGTAACACTTTATTATTTCTGTTTCTGTTTGTACAAAACTGTTCCACCCATAAGGTGTTGGCCACACCATAAAAACTATTAACGAATGCATTAAATACACCACACATCGTCATCTTATCTGATTGTAACCATCTCTTTCAGTGTTCTCTTGTACTGTAATGCCATTCTGTCGTGCGTGCAGTAAGAAAGGCATCCAATACAGAATGCACATTTGAATCAGGCATGTTGTGGATTGTGCAAGTAAAAAAGCATTGGCAAAACAAAAAATGCATGCATGCCTGCATCAGATAGCTGGTGGCTTTGGGAGCTTGCGGGAGCAGCAGGCGCCAGATTCTGTACTGGGAGGGCATGGGGCAGGGGTTGAGGAAATAGGAAGGCACAGGGACAGTGAAGGGATGGTGTAGTGATTACCACAGTGAACTACTCAAAGCCTCATGTAACCTTCCACACAGTGCCACAACTTTACTACCAGCCCATCCAGCCACTGGCATCTTCTAAAAAATGCCAAAAATTGAAGGGAACTGACCAAAAGCCCACTCTTCTGTTTGTTTTGTGCTGTACTTCCAGGAACAGGTACTTTTTTGAGAATGGATCTTCATAATTTAGTGGATTCCCAGCATATAGCCTATTCACCCACTGTAGCTATTTTAGCTATCTGTTTTCTGCCGTAGTTCTAAGAACTCTTCCTTCAGTACTGTGTATATGTATGCATATGTGTAAATGTATTGGTACCATGAGGTCTAGATAACAGCTACAGCTTTGTGTAGTAAGGCAAGACCTTAAATGGAAATCGAATCACCCTTATGTAGGTAGAGTGACTGCTGAACAGTTAAAGTCCTAAAGGTTTTTAATAAGATGAGTAGGAAAGTAGGCAACTGATTAATTTACCAGAAGATTTGACCGTTTAATTCAAAGAGCCTACTTTTCTAGTGGGTCCAATCCATACTTGAAATCTCTTTCGATCAGTCGAAGTTGAAGCTCATTGCGCTTAGATCAATCTTGAATTCAGGGCCCTTTTAAGATAGCGCTCAATACGTGTCGCAAACAGCTTACTTTTATTTCTGGTTATGGGAGAACCAGAATATGTAACGTGCAAAGTGGTATTCAGACATGTAACGAAAACATGGAGATTGATTAATCTTTTTTCATTAGAACTTTGATACTTAACGAACTATGTCACATTTCTCTGTAATGACTTTGCATCTATTGCACTTAACAGCATTGTTGAGTTAAGGTGTGAGAGTCTGCACTGCCTTCTTACATCAGGATGCTAAAGAGATACATATTTTGTGATCACGATGCCCTTAACATAATCTACCAAGAGGTGCAATTCCTTATTCATTACCACATGAAATTCATCAGTAATTTCTCCCTGAGACCACAATGCCTTTGTTCCTCTTGCACTCATCAGTGCTGGTGAGCTACGTTCTGAGATTGCACGGTCTTCTTACTTCAGAACATTTAAAGTATCGCAACCTCAAAGCCTTCCGAGCCTGACTGGGAAACAAAAGCTTCCATGGCAAAAGGGCGACCCAGCCTTCTCCATTCTACGCCTCTTTAACTATCTCTTTCCATCGACCCTCTGAGTCTCTCCTTCTCTCCATTATCTCTCCCTTTTAACTATAGCCCTCTTTCAATCTCAACTCTTTGTTTTCCTCCTCTTTCTCCGACTATGCCCTTGCTGCAGTAAACGAGGGGGCGGTGGTGAGAGTGACAAAGACAGCCCTTGGCCCTTCAAAAAAGTTCTCCATTGGCTCCAGCACCTATGGGAAGTACCCCAAGAGATGAATGGCCAGTCAAGCGCTGGATGGCTTTAAAACACTTAAAAGACAGATGTGCAGAGTTATTATCTCAATACATTATTGTCCAGTTCATTTAGACAAATAGTCGGAAAAAAAGATCATACTGGAACCCTACACTTAAGTAATTAAGGATCTTTCTAAGATTGCGTTATGAGAAACGTTTTCACAGATAAAAGGTATTGGCCCAGCCCAGTCACCAATTCCATCCACATGGTGTGTTTCCACTACTAAAATTATTGTAGCTGGACAGGTCATAATGCCATACTTTAAAAATAAAGCTTTTAAGAACGTATGTTGCAAGGGTAAGAACAATAAACAATCCACCAGCATATAGGTAATTGTTCATTAAACATTTAAGGCATATGGACATTTCCTATTGTTGGATTTCAGCCATGAAGGGAATCGAGAATAAAGGATTTAGGACTAGCCTAACTTTCAATGTCTCCGCCCTCATTTGGTGATCAGATAAAACGGTGATATACAGAAAAACATCAATTGATGGTCTGTTTTACAAATACTACTGATCTCTTTCTAATATGGTATGCAATGCCAACTACTTTAGAACCTGCTGAGATGGAAAAGGATCTCAGTTTTGAAATCCACCATACAAAATATGCTGCTTCTTATATCAAATAATCTGGTTTTGCATTGATTTGGCCAATGTTTGTATTTTCTTCCAGCATCTAGAGGATATATTTTCTTGATTTCCACTAGACAAGGATTGAAATAATCTTAACAGTTTGGCACCTGCCATTAGATATCACGAGACAAGTCCCCGTTCCTACCATAGTGCCTGAATCAGACCATTTAGCAGGAGATTCAGTATGCATTTTCAAGCACGCCCCTAAATAGAATTCCATGAAAGCCTTGGATCACAATAAGAATCCTGCATCGTAAAGAACCACTGGAGGGACTTTACTTTCGAAAGATGGTATGAGTTATGAATAGTGCAAAGATAAGCCTTCATATTCAGAATTAAGCCTAACTCCACATGCTAACATTGTCCTTGTTGATACTAGTAGAAGATGTTACACCGTAGTGAAAGTTAGGCCTAAATATTTTTAGGAATTTACTCACTCCACATTGTTACCTGCAAAAGATGAAGAAGATTAATGTATGTTTCCCCTTGAAGATCAAGAACTTGGTTTTCTCAATATTTACTGTTAAATTCATTTGCATACAGGAAGATTGCAAGGCAAGCAATTTCCACTGGAGATCTATTAGAATATAATCCTTTGGAAGAAGATCATCAGCATACAATGGACAAAAAACTTGAGTCCCACCCATTTTTGGTAAAAATAAAAAAGTTTGGTACCCGAAATGTATATATTATTTCCACCAAATATAAGCCAAATAACCTCGGGAACAGGTGACAGCCCTGTATAAGTCCATTCAGACTCTCAATATTTTGCAAAGCTGACACAAAAGGTCTAATGTCACCTACACCCAATTAGAGGCATGGAAGGCACAGAGAATGAAAAGGAGGCCGGGTGAGATGTTATAATCCGTTCATTTCTAGCAATGGTGTTCTCTGTCCACCAAATTGAATGCCACACAAAAGTCAACACAACAGCAACGTAAACATCCAACTTGTTTCATTGACTTTTACGCTACTGTCCAAATGGCCTAACGACGATCACCATCAAGTGATCCTCTCTTAAGCCATCCGGGTCTAGCTGGATTAGGCTGTTTTCATCAACCCAACTATTTAGATGTTAAAGAATAATTTTTTATCTTAGCTTGAATAGTTCTATTATTTCTATGGGCGCTAAAAAAGAGGCTTCCACACCAATATTTCAATGAAAGTCATAAAGATGACTCAGGTAAGCAATCCAAATCTCTTTAGGTACTACATGTAGCAAATAACTAACTGTCTACAGACTGCTGTTTCTGACTAAAAGCCAGAATTCCTGCAATCACTTCAATTTATTGCATTTATCACACGCAGGCAAATAGAAGCATTATACTTTTGTTTTTTTCCCATTACCAAGCACCTACATTTTAATAAGACCTCATTACTTTTCCACTGACTGACACACTGTGTTCACCTTTTGCCCATTTCTTCAACTTTCTCAATTTGCATTTTAATTGTTTACAAGTTTTTTTAGGCATTTTAAGAAAGTCTAACTGGTTTGCCTTTGATTTCCATTCCTACCTTTAGGGGAAATGAGAGACATGCAACTAATGTTTTGATTTTGTTATCAGTAAAATTGCCCTCTGAACTTTCAAAATCCTCCTCTTTAGAGGGCAAAGCTCGCATCTGGAATAAATCCATAAAAAAGTGTCATCCAATTGTGTGGTTAATCTTCTAGGATATTCCATCAGAATGGAGATCATGTGGTCATCTGACAGGAAGAAATCAGATGCAAGTAAACATAAAATGGCCAATGGTTTCTGACTTCTTGATTGAGTATTTTAAAACAATTACACAACAATTAATTAAGAGCTTGGATAAAGATATAATCAAATGAGCATCCTTGTGAACTGAAACTAAATGTTGGCCAACGGATTATAAAGTAGACTGCCACTGCTTAAAATAATCAGTACAAAGTGTTACTCATCTGGGCAGCAAATTTCGAGTTAACACAAGAGGGAAATTGAGAAAGGCCAATGGAATGTTATTTGCTTCCACTAAATCTGACATAGCTACCAAAGTCTACTGTTAATGGATGTAATTTTAAGTTAAAATCACCTGCGACGATTTAGAAGTGACAATGGAAACTGCATAGGGAAGAGATTGTCCAGTTGGTTAATAAGGGTTATTGGAACAGAAGAGTACCTCTTTGATTTCCCTTCAAGACAATTGGGAGACAAGCTTAGGTAGAGCTTTCCATGATGAAAAGGAGGCTGCATACTTGCCCATCTGCATAAGTATCACATACCTCCAAGATTAAGTATATGCAGTTCGATATGTTACACTTAATCCACATAAAGTCAATAGGATATGCCAAGGAGTTCACTCTACATACCCTAGATGCTATGAATTGCATGCAGGATTCAAGCATATTATGTGAGACTGTCACACGCTAACATTATTTTGGAAAGCAGTGTTAGATTTGCTAGCTAAAATAAATGGGAACCTGGAAGACTATTTCTGTGGCTTCTACTACACCCTAAAGCACAAGGGCGGAAGCAAAATTCACAGATCTAAACTTGGTTCTAGATAAAAGGTCCATAACAATCCATTGGAAGGCCCCAAACTCCCCTCAGCTGGTTAAATATTGGAAAGTTCTTAAACACTGGGCTGCAGCAGAAAGTACAATAATTAGATATTTGTTATAAAGACACCTTATCCCCCACCATACTAACCCCAAGGCGGCCACTACTAAACGTGTCCCTACCCCTGAATTCAATTAAATTCCACTCTCAAAAACGGTGAGAAACATCTCTACCATCTAATCTGCATGTCTCAACTTTTCCCTACTTTTCCCTACTTTATTCACTTGAAAACATGAAGGATGATGGCTCTCCTCACTGTTTATATATTATGCCTCACCTGCTAAGTTATGTTAAGTTCAGTAAGTTGCATATAGAGCTGCAATGCTGGACATATGTCTACAATGTATAAACGTCTATTAGGAATCACTGATTATCCGTAATGTCAAAATGCACAATACGATATGAGGTAATGAATAAGTGTGATATATTACATAATCAAACTCACTGTCATATGTACTATATTAATTCAAAACCAATAAAGACAATTTTGTTTTAAATAATAGAATGGAAATTTCGTAAAGATTCGAGTTAAATTCATTTTGATATGTTCCAAGAAACTGTCAATAGAGATTAGATCCATAAGATTATTATACACATTTGTGAAAGTCATTACGAGTATTAAGCCAGGAATGGAAGGTCTTGATGGTAACTTCGTCACCTCTCCAGATTACAAGGATATCATCAATGTATCTCTTCCATACACGGATGTTAACCGAAAAAGGATTATCGGAAGAGAATACAGTGTTCTGCTCAAACGAATGCATGAACAGATTAGCTAGACTCGGCGCGAAGGTGCTTCCCATGGAAGTTCCGGACACCTGGAGAAACAGTTGAGTTTCAAACAAGAAAAAGTTCTCCTTCATGGCCATAGGTCCCGACACGAGGAGGCACCCCTATGATGAAGCATGACACCTTCGGGTGTGTGAGGGGAGTCGTCCTTTAAAAGGGATATTCCCTATTCTACTCCTATCGACATTGTTCTGGTTCACATTTATTCTCTGATTGCAATTCCGGACCCGTGGGTTCTTAGTGTATTCATGATTGAGAGTGGGGAGTGTACCCACGCTGGTCCTTAAACCTCCTCTTGCCCTCTTGTGTGTGCTACTATTATACACATTTACCAGAATTAAGAGTGCATTCTTTGAGCACAAAGAAAAACTACTAACTAGAATCCAAGGACATTCAGACGAAATGATTTTTCAAACACTTTTTTCAAGCTAGAATTAACATGACTCCTGATGGACACCCCCATTGTTTCCTGGTTGTCTTCTTTGCTTATGACAAAACCTTTGACATCAGGAAACCGTCACATCAAAGTCCCCTTAAGCAACATACCGTAATTTTGCATCACATTGCCACTTTTTAAAATGTGGCCATTCTATGAGACTTATTTGAGAGAGCTCCTTGCATACTAGGCAAAATCACTTAGACAAGAATGATCATACATATGTGAACTATTTTGTGTTAAAACTGCACATTGATTATTGCTAATGTCCAATTCTCTGAAGGATGAAAAATGTATCCCTGTTTTCAATTAGTATGTTCAGATATCCTTTCCTGGTCCTTATCGAGCATGAATATACTTAGAGCTAGAGTCATAATTGCCAGTGGTTCAGATTATTTCAAGACTTTCCATTCATCAATTTTTACTATTGCAGAAATTCGAAACATTTCCAGACCTAGACATATATAGAGTAAACACCAATTCTGAAAAGACAGTCTATTCATTTTAATATTAAAAAATTATAGGAGTTCCAGAGAACCAAAGGCTATCATGTCATGATATATGATCTTTAGTATGGAATCTACTGTGTGCAGTGCAATCAGGTTTAATGTCATGATCAGATATGTAATTGTCAAATGTTAACGGTTGTCGTTGGTTTATAACAAGAAAAACATTATTTGTATACCAAGTACCTAACAATAACTAGCCTTCAAAAAAGTTTTTGATCATTGAATTGTTGGGTTTTGTGATGAAGTACTTTAATCTCTTGACAAAGCAAACAACCACTGCATATTGCCTTTGGCCATGCAAATAGGGCTTTGGGGGCTACCGGACATCACCTTTTTACCTAGTGCGCATGTTCATCAGCCGTACATGCAGCACCTAGCCGTCAGCCAGGCCCTGCATACTGTTGATGTGCTACATCATGGGCAACACTTTCAGTGTATTTGTCTGCTGTGAAATTGAATATATTAATGTTCACAAACAAATGCAAGGTAAAGAAGATATGTACCCTGTGAAAAAGACTGAGATAGATTCCAACCAATCCCATTCTGTGGTGTTCATAAAAACTTAAGCCAATTAGAATGCTTCTTTTTTGCTTTCAGCTCCAAGAACCGATGACAAGCACAGACAAAATACATAGGGAAGAAAGGGAGAAAAAGAACCACAAAGTTTGGACAAGGAAATGAAGACGTGATGAGTTCATTGATTGATTACATTTCTAAAGTGCACGCTACAAAAAAAGTCTCTTTCAGTGTGCTGCATGAGAGGGGGCAGGCCAGACGCTAAATGATTTTTTTGTGACTATTTTTTATTTACTTTTTGCAATGTTCCCATTTACTAGTAGGCTCACGCATTTCATTGTGTTTACAAATTCAGTATTATTTATTGTTAATACATATGATGCCAATTCTGAGCTACAGCACCACTACTCCATTGTCTTAAACACACTTATGAATCTTTCTCTAGTCTGTTACAATATCTTTCTTATAAGGCAATGAATCCCTTCTAGTTGCTGATATTATCCAGTGTACTCAAAGTGTCTATCAAATGCTTCAGACTTTGGATCACTACATAGAAATGTCAGTTTTAACTCTTTTTGCAAGTGACCATTCAAATACATCTTTTCTTTTGAGTATATTCTGGTCCTGCCGCCCATTTACGATGTATCACTATCAATCTATGTGCCAGGATAGGCCAAAGAGCCACAAATCTATATTGCATACGTTTTCCCTTTGGGTGTACGTGTAATTATAATATGCAATGTTTGGGGTCTAATTCTATCATGGATCCCACCGATCTTTCACCTACCGATCTTTTACAATAGAGTCCCAGTAATCAGCCACCCCAGGGCATGACCGGATCATATGCATACATTCAGAAATCTCGTTATTGCATTTGTGGCAGTTGAGAAAAGCTCCTTGGGTTTGTTTTACTGAGAACTACTAGTGCCAGGCATTGTATATTTTTATATGTATGTGTTTAATCTTGAATTGCTTGATATTTTCCATGTGTCGTCCAATATATTTTTAATTCCACGTTAGTCAGGATACTATCTATATCTCATTCCTGTTTCTCTTTAACCTTCAGTGTCTGTTTTGAGTATCCGCATTTTTAATGCCTTGATATGATGCTGTCAGTGGTCTCCTTCCCTCTTCAGCACTGCTGCTGCTAATATAGTTGATTCCAGGGGCTACCTGGGAACCCTCCACAAGTATACCTTGCTGCTTTCCCCAGTCTGGCGCATTGTAGGAGGTGTCCCCAATTCATACTGAAGCACGTTTTTACCTCACCTTCATATATAGCTCTCATTTGATGCATGCCTGACATGAGCCTGTTCGCAGCTTCGGCCATGGGAGTAGTTTTTCAAATTCTTTAAGTCCCCACAGTGGGGCTTGCACAGCAAATGGGGCCTATTTTATCACACGTTTTATCACA
Source organism: Calotriton arnoldi (assembly GCA_963921515.1). Lineage (NCBI taxonomy): Eukaryota > Metazoa > Chordata > Amphibia > Caudata > Salamandridae > Calotriton > Calotriton arnoldi. The sequence continues at coordinate 509,155 of CAWUFW010009018.1, forward strand.
TGTTTAGTAAGACACTCCCATACCTCTGTCATTAGCGTAATCAAATAGGGGGGGTTCAGTGTGCATGGGTTTGCAAGGCCCATATGCTGCAATTTATTGTTCTTGTGACATCCTTTCATTAATCTTTTTTCCATGTTAACTGATCTGCCCACCACTGTGGTAGGTGTTGCTTTTGAGCAGCTCCATATCAGGGACTCCCGTGTCTCCTTCCTTATTTGACAGCTGTAATATACTAAATCTGACTCACAGCCTTGCCTGACCAGACTACCATTGCAAATATTCTAATCAATTCCTGAAATATTCTCTGGGCCAGGAGTATAAGCATCTTGGCACAATAATACTTTTTACTATGGCAACACTGCCCATCATGGAGAGTGTCAATATCGTACTAACCTCTACCTGTTGCCAGGTGTCTGTAATTATTTTGCCTATATTTTGTTTGATGGTTCTTTAAGGCTCATGTTTCACTATAATTCCTAAATATTTTCGTTGTGCTGAGCTCCATGTTATTCCTAAAGTTGGGTAGATGTTATCTGCATTAATGCACCCACCTTCCCATAGGGAGCAAACTTGACTTATTCCATCTAGTTTGGATTCCTGATACTACTTTAAAATCTCCCAGTATTTGGAGCATTCACAATTCCTATTCAGTGAGGTCCCTCAGGTATACTAATGTGTCATCAGCATATTGTCAATTAATATATGTGGTGTCTACTTTTATGAGTTACCATTATTTTACTCCTTCTCTACATATTTATTCCAGGGGGTTCTACTGCTAAGGTAAACAGTGTCGGCGATAGGGGACACCCTGCCAGGTGCCCTGTTCCAATCTCCATCTTCCAATCTCCATCTATCTAACATATATCTACCAATTTTAACTCATGCCATTTGTCTACTATTATAGGAGCCTTATCCATTGCATTATATAGGGGTCAAAAATATTTCCAGTGCCTGGAAGAGGTCACTGTGTTGTTGTAGGGATTCTGCACATACACAGAGCTATGCACAGGATAATAGAACCTCGGAATATAGTGGTGAGCCAACCATACACCTTAGCACCTAACACCCCAATCCGACTAGCTTTAGCGTCTCATTAGCAACAATGCTACCAATGATTAGACAACCCAGAACACGGTATCTCTCTCTCAGGACTCGCAGGAGCAAGAACACCCTTTCATAACTCACTCATACCTGTCCACAACGTGTGTAAGAAGAGACACTGTATAGTTTAAAATGTTTATTTCAACTACTGTGCTCTAAGATACAGTACACGTGCCAGTACTATCAGCATAATGCATAAGGATAATATAAGCAGCATAGTTACAACTCCATAGAATACAAACGGGGAAAGCATTTCATAAAGCAGTGGATATATGGCTAAATGACAATACCACCCTCCCCGTGTTAGTTGCTAGTTTATTATAAAAACAGAAGACCTCTGGGCTTTGTCGAGCGAACCCCCATACCTCAATATCTAGATGTAAGGTTTACATCATCAGACAAGCACAGCTCTTCTCTCTGGAAAGGTTTGTCTCCAAGTGTGTCTAACAGTGAAAATCACAATATTAAAAGCACACGAATTTCTCCAGGGCAGCTGTACATAGTGTTATGTCTAAGTGCGAGGGACTGGCCAAATCAGCAGGAACAAGGGACGTTGTTTTTCGACCTTGTACATGGTGTGCAGACGTAGCCCAAAAGGGAACAGGAGAAAAGGTGAATGATAGAAAATGCAGACAGTGCTAAAATAGCCAGGCAGAAGCAGAGGCTGGAAAAACAACGGCACAAAGTAACGTGCGCAAAAAGGCCTCATGGCAGCCAGGCCTAAGTCAACGTAGCAAGGCAGACCAGGAGGCCACAAACCACACGACACCCTCCCCTGGGCACCCTGCCATGCTTTGGAGCCCCAAATAGATTTCAAATCAATGGTGTCACGCCAATGTTCATACCCACCCACAGCTAAGGCGCTTAAAAAGGAGCCTGAATATAGCAATTTGATATGGGTCAACATGATTTTCTGAGTAGATGAAGTGTTTAATTTAAAGAAATAGGACCCAGGGTTCGATCTATTAAAATCTGTAAAATAAGTAAACTTATTTCTAAGAGTTTGGGAGCTACCTGGCAAAGGGGTCGGACAATGTTCCCATAGGGTGTAATTAAAAAGACCCCGAAGGGTACTGGGTTTATGGAGAAAGTGGTTGCCCCAATGCTGGTAACAATACAAATCAGCATAACTTGCAAAACAACGGCACAAAGTAACGTGCGCAAAAAGGCCTCATGGCAGCCAGGCCTAAGTCAACGTAGCAAGGCAGACCAGGAGGCCACAAACCACACGACACCCTCCCCTGGGCAGTCCATCGGCCAAGTCATAGGATGAGGACAGAGTTCAAAGAGACGGAGCAGAACAGAAACGTCCGTTGTGGAGCGGTCCCCATGAAGGACAACGAACGGGAGATGAAAAAATAATTGCAGAGGTAAAAAAAATCCAGTGAGGTAGGTCGAAGTACGCGAAGGCCCTGTCAATCCAACAGAGTGTAAGTGCAGAAATACGCCACACCTTCCAAGAGGACATCATTGGAATCGTCGGAAAAAAGCGACGCCATCCAGTCCAGTAAATCAAAGCTGCAGTCATGTTCCTCGCAAGAGGGAGCAGCGAACAGCATTGCGGGACAACTTGCGTGGTACTCAATATAACTTTGTTGTAGGAGATTCTGAGCAGGCGCCCAGATATCCCATTGTGCCAAAATCCCCAGTGCAGTCGCACGCGCCATGTAGCCTGCACCGGAACAGTCCCGTTCATGGGCCTCTAAGGGACCCACCAGCAGGACAAAATCCGGTCAAGACAGAGACGTATTGGAGAGGCAATAATCCAAGGACCACGAGAAAGGACATCTGATGCAAGACATCACAGGTTGCACGCAAGTGAAATACGCAAAGCGAAAAAAAAGTCTATAGGACACACTGAGCGTCGCTAACAGCAGGATGCCGAAACCAGCGAGAATGCGCTCACGGAGCATCTGGAGACGACCTGGGTCGAGAAGGGCCCAAGGAGGTGCAGCCATTGCGTAGCAAACAGACCAAAAGCAGTATACCAGCCGCTAAGGCGAGGATCAATGGAAAGCCACCAAAGACGCTGGAAAAAATGGAATGAATAAAAGCTGGGATTACACCAAAAATAGTCTGAAAAGAGGTCACAAGGCCAGAGCCCACAACTTTAAAAAAGTGCACCAGACCTTCAGTGCGTGATGCATTAAAAACACGGTGAATCAGTTCACCGAAATGTTGTGGGAGGTTAGTGTTCAAAAGGGCCTGTATTTCACTGTGGGTACTCGCCACCTGGAGAATGAATGTCTCCCGGGCGGACGTGAGCATAACCTCCTGGTTCAATAATAGTGCCTTTATTCTGCTCAATTTATTGAAATCCGCCCTCAGAGTAGGAATGGAAGGCCAAACGTAACTATCTATGATGTCGTGCGGGGGAGGAAAAAGCACATTTTTGCAGCAGACAACCCTGTGTGAAACTGTAACAATATAGGGTATGCCGGCCAGCATGCCACAGCAGTCTTGGTTATTCAAAAGTAGATAGCTACCATTTGCAAGCACAGTGAAAGTAGGAGAAATAGCAGGAGCAGGAATGCCCTTCAACACACAAGCAAGATTCGGAGCCGAAACGTTACAAGCCCTGTGCAATTGAATGTGTTTGCAAACAAGGGAATGACCCACAGTTGAATCGCATGACTCCCCCGTGAGAAAAACCTCCCTTCCGTCTCTAAGGCATTTAAACATGAAAGGCAGGGACCAAAGTTCATGCTGGAAGGCACTGCCCAAAGGCTGGAAACGGCCTACAGGTTAATGCTTCATGCACAAACTAAATTCAAACAATGAAAAAGGCAAAGCGATAACCCCGTGTACTAGCCACACAGCAGAATCCAATTCTGAAACAGAGAATGGTAAGGGCTCTATTTTTTCGATATGTAACAGAGTGTATGCTGCATCTTTCATGGACATGAACCGCTGTTTTTCAGTTAAATTAAAAGGTAAGAATAAGGCAGAGGTGTTCAAAAATTGCCAAGGAACTTTCCCCATTTTAAGTGTTTGCAAAGTCCATGCAAACTGCATTACTGAACGCAATTGATTTTGACCATGATATAACACAAACATCATCTTGTACAATATCAACAACAGATGAAATAATATTCTCTAATGTGTAAATGCGGGAAGACAGGGTATTAATACTATTGTCAACAACAGCAAGCACTTTTTCTAAATTTGCTTGATCGATTTCCCGAAGACGGGAAGCAGCTTCAATTTGCGAAAGCTTCCAGAGTTCATTGTAAGTCTCATATATGAATCTCTTCGGTCGAGGAGCACGAGGCCCTAGAACAAAGTCGGACAGATCAATGTTGCCTGATAGGAGGGATAAATGTTGTTTAACAGAATCTAAGGAAGAGTGCTGCAACCACTGTTTACACAATTTACCAACAGAATACGTTGTAACAGTACGAGAGTCAGAAAACCTTGGATCTGGCCTCTCCTGTTTGTAGTCAGAATCCGTGTCATGAAAACGCAGTTGGCAGGCATTAGATGCAATGGGCCAAGCCAACCAGGGTGACTGAACAAACGTAGAGACATTAAACGAATTGTTCTGAAACAAAACCTGCAATTCGGTAAGGGACATATTAAAGTACAAGCTTTCGTTGGGAGTGGAAGACAAGACAGGAAAGGATGGGGCATTCAATTGTTTGGACGTAGCCAAACCCCAACATGTCGTTTGATAGATGGTCTGATTTAAAAATAGAATTTGGGCCGGGATGAGGCAAGCACGGTGCAAGGCTTCTGTGCCCTGCACCTGCCATGCTTTGGAGCCCCAAATAGATTTCAAATCAATGGTATCACGCCAATGTTCATACCCACCCACAGCTAAGGCGCTTAAAAAGGAGCCTGAATATAGCAATTTGGTATGGGTCAACATGATTTTCTGAGTAGATGAAGTGTTTAATTTAAAAAAATAGGACCCAGGGTTCAATCTATTAAAATCTGTAAAATAAGTAAACTTATTTCTAAGAGTTTGGGAGCTACCTGGCAAAGGGGTCGGACAACGTTCCCATTGGGTGTAATTAAAAAGACCCCGAAGGGTACTGGGTTTATGGAGAAAGTGGTTGCCCCAATGCTGGTAACAATACAAATCAGCATAACTTGCAGAATTCAGGTACAAATCCTCAGCATTAAAAGCAGCATAATATTTCAGATCAGTAAATAATGCTTCAACTGCATGCACATCCCAATCGTCAGAATGAATATTACTTTTTACGACATCACCCATTGAAACACGAAGGACATTTGGTACATTAATAATTTCGGTCGGTCCATGAATTTGGAAGTTTACCGCATCCCATACGATGCCATCAGCGACTGGAACAGCTGAAATGTTCACAAATGTGTGGTCTCCCTTCATGATGTGAGATGAAGAATGTGGAGCCAAAGTTCCAGCGACAGAGTTCACTGCAGAGCGTTCTGGCAAATAGTGTCCATTGATGAGCAGAAAAAACACGGTGACAAAGCCAATGGACATGAACAAAAAAATCAGGAAAAGTACCAACCAGATGTATGTCCATGGAGGGATCAAAAAATTGTCTCTGAACCAGGACACAAGAATACTGAATTTGGATGGGACAAGTGATGAAGTGGAATCCGAGTCAAAGGAATAACGTGTTGGGCTCAGTGGCGTTGTTGGTAGATGAGCCACGGACTCGGTTGCGGGGTAGGTATACTCGGTCTCCTCGTTGCCGGGGAATCCGGGTAGTCGTGCAGGTGATCAGGCAAATCTACCATCTCGAGAGCAACATCAGTGACCGTTCGGGCAGGAGGGCCACGAACATTTGTCCGGTAAATGACAGGACAAGAGACCGCTGGTGTAACACTATTCAGGATCGGCCAGATGTTGTAGCTTGACATTTTCCACTGAGATGTACCTGTTCTCTTTGCGACCAGGAAGCGGTGGTAAGATGACTGTACGAGTTCCCTTCAAGCCAAGGACTGGAACCGGTGCACGATAAGAGGGGCCAAATTCTTTTTTGTTCTCCACCTTCTCTCGGACCAGATCTCCAATCTTCGGAAGCCAGCCGGCAACCGGAATCTGCAGCGCAGCGTCTGTGGCTGAAGGTAAATGTGCGATTGCAAGTTTGTCTCGGGCTTCTTGTAAGTCCTGTAACATAGTAGAATGATTATCTACATCAAAGATGGCGGATTGCGCCGCCATGTCTAGACCATCAAGGTCAGGCACAAACATTCTTATGCCAAAAAGCATTTCGTATGGGGTCCGCCCACCCAGAGGTCTTCTAGGGAGATTATTAAGTGCACGTTGTACGGTATACAAGTCTGCCAGCCAGTTCCTGCCAGTACCTAAGACTCTAGCTGTCAAGGATTGCTTTAAGTCACGGTTCATTCGTTCAACAATTGAATTGCCCTCAGGCCGATATGGTGATGAAAATTTCACCCGCACCCCCAGTGAACCCATTGCGTCCTTGTAAGCCTTAGAGGCGAACGCTGGACCTTGGTCAGAATGGAAGGTGCCACAGGCGAAAATTCCCACAAAGACACGCAAATCCCTTATGACATTTCGAGCGTCAGCACTTCGTTGTGGCCAAACCCAGATGAAACGTGTGCACGAATCCACTGCAACGAAGATATATTTATATGCAGTGTCTGAAGAGAATGGACCGCAGTGATCCAGGTAAACACACCCAAAAGGTCTGTTAGAAATGCAAAGCGGGGTCTGTGGTGGCCTTGTAACCGTGGAAGGCTTAATCTGCTGACAAACGTCACAAGAAAGCACATAAGTACGGGTTTGTTTGTATAAACCACGCCACCAGTAACGCTGTTGCACGATGGAAACCGTCGCAGACACCCCAGCATGAGCCGAAGCCATGCCTTCGTGTGCTGCCGTTATCAAGGAAAGTCTGCGGTCCGCGTTGGGAATCAGCCGATCACCAACGTTTGGAATTCTTACGTAAGGAGCCTGTTCGGGACCTAATTGATAAGAGTATTTTGAAGGGAAACCCCTAGGGTAATTAGCACCTTCCTTTGTCGCAGCAATAGCTGCTAGAATATCAGTATCTATTTTAGACATGGATCTGGTAAATGCTGCGACTGAGCACGTGGCTACTGCTGATTTGGCAGCTTCGTCTGCCAAACCGTTACCGACAGCGTGTGCGCCCACACGCTGGTGGCCAAGAGTGTGTACCACCTGTGTGAGAGGCAGACATTGTTGTAGATCTGCCACTCGAACCCAAAGCATTTTATGCTTGATTGTGCTGCCTTTTGCATCTCTATAGTCATTTTGTGACCAAAAGAATAGATTGTCATTGTAAGACTGGACACAGTAGTAAGAATCGCATACAATAAGAGTGGTCACATCCGGATTAGCGAACTCAAGTGCTAGCACCAACGCGCGCAGCTCGGCCAATTGTGCAGTACTGTCTCCCAGTGCCTGAGTATGCACTACAGTTGATTTGAACTTTCCGTTCACAAAGGAACCTGCAACAATAGCACATGCTGATGAATAAGCATGCTTGGAACCCGTGGCCGGCTGTGCCGAACCATCGGTATAGATAATACATTTGTATTCCTCAAGCGGTAGCAAAGACAGAGGAGGAGGATGAACGAATTCATACTGCAAAAACTCCTGAGTCTGAAGAGAAGAATCAAAGATAAAAGTGACATCCGGAGAAGTCAAAGATGTTGCCCATTGTATCCAACGGGGGTGCAAAGCTTTAGAGTTCGGAACACTTGCTTTCGTCACTGCCTCAAGGGCAGGATAGGGTGTTACCACCAACATGCGTTTTCCCTGTGCCAGTGCGCGTTCCTTCAGAATCGCCATCTGCACTGCAGTCAAAACTTTCTCCACAGAGGAAAAGCGCAGTTCTGCAGAAGTGTAAAGATGTGACTTGTATGCAATCGGTACTGTGTCACCTTCGTTAAAGGTCAAGTACGTGAAACCCACTGCCCCTGGAATGATTCTAATCACCAGGTTTGTGCGGTTGTCACGAGTCAACAAGAATTGAGATTCAAGCAGGTCTGTCTGCAATGACTGCAGAATGGAAGAATGCTCCGGAAGCCAGCATGACTTCGAAAAGCTAGGTTGTATCAAGGCATACAGTGGCTTGATACGCTGGGCATATTCGGGAATGTAAGTACGCCCGAAATTCAGAAAACCCAGTAAAGACTGAAGTTTCTTCAGAGTGGTCGGAGGGCACAAAAGTGCAGATTTCTCCAGGAAATGGGGGGCTAAGCCCTTACCTTCATTGTTGAGCTCATAGCCCAGAAACAACACGGTAAATTCAGCAATGTGTTATTTGGCAAAGTTAAACTTATAACCTAAAACCGCAAAGTCGAGAATAATGCGGTCCACTTGGGAAAGATGCGGGTATAACTCGTCGTCTGTTAGATAGATATCATCGACGTACGAACATGCATCTGGGTCTATGCCGTCTAACAAAGAGACAACACGGGCAGCGAATGCGCCTGTACTGTTTTTGTAGCCCATAGGTAAATGCCGAAATTTGAATAATTTACCACCGGAGGTAAAAGCGCTCCATTGGCTACTCTCCGGGGCCAAGTTGTGCGGTTAGAATCCATTGGATAGGTCAAGTGTAGTTTTATATTTTTTACGAACAAGACTGTCTACTAGCGCAGAACTATGTGTGTTTTGCACCGCAAAGGTCCGACAATGTGAGTTCAAATGTCGGTAATCCAAAACTAAGCGGTACGATCCATCGGGTTTAGAAACCGCGAAAAGGGGATTATTCATTGGTGATACGCATGTTTCAATTACTCCCTGATATTCCAACTGAGTCAGAATTTCGGAAACGGGGCCTTTTGCTTCCAGTTTTATGGGATATTGGGGTTGTGGCTGTGGCAGCGACCGCAAAGGAATTTCATGGGGTGGTGAATCTTCATCCCAGCCCACGTGGTTGCGGTATAATGCTGGAGCCAGGGACACAGCCCATTCAGCTGCAAGAGCCTCCGCTTTGTCCTTGGGGACATGACAAGAAAAGCTCGGAAGGATTACCTCCTCCCCTTTACGCGCAGCAAGTACGAATGGGGCGGCCAATCCGCCTCCGCTAACAAAATGTCGTACGAAGAGGTCATATTTTCCCAAAAAATCCCTTTCATAACACGCTGTATGTCACCTCCAATTTGAATGACAATATTATATAGTCTGTCAGGGGGTGCCACTCTGGTATCTGCTGTCTCGACAGTAATGAATGTTTCAGTTGCTGTCGCCTCCACATGAGGACGTAGCGCATCCCGCACTATGGTAACTTCCGCGGCGCTGTCTAGGAGTGTCACTGCCCACGTCCAATTCAGGAGTCTCGTTCTCACCGTCTGTGGCATATCTCGCTGTTACAGCGGCAACTTTCTTCTTCTGAAACTGTGGGCGAGAACGTTGAAATTCTTCTGTTTTCCCTCTGACTTGTTGTCGAGGTTGGTCTCGTCCCTGTGGAGCCTCTCGACCCCTTCCTCTATCCTGGCGATCTCCTCCACCAGCCTGCGAAGGTGTTGGTGCCTGTGAAGAACGAGGAGAACGCGAATCAGGGACTTGAAATCTCTCTGGAGATTTAATTCTCGCCCTATCACGCAAATCATATGTGCGTTCAGAAGAGATGGAAACCGGGGATGCGCCTCGCGACCCCGGCTTCTTCTGTTGCTTATCCTGTTTCTTCAACCTCCAGCTCTTTTTAGTAAAAACTGGTTTCTCATCTTTCTCAGACGGAGTTTTTGGTTGTTGTTGCGATTGTGTTTGCGATTTAGAAAAAGGCTTAACTCCTAGGCTATTGCGGCCAATTGTTTTGTAAGCCTGTGCAATAATTTTCGGTAATTCGCGCGGCTTGTCCAGATCTGGGACCAAAGCCAAAGCATTAGCTACTTGAAAGTTAACTGCATCGCCCTTGACATTCGCAAGGATCAAATCAGCTACTACGTTGAACACTCCCACCAGTCTCATCCCTAATTCCACAGCCGCTTCAGGGCCATGTTCATCCTGCACTCGTTTAATCACAGAGGGGAGAACCGTCATGGAAGGAGTGCCGAAACACTTCGCATATACTGCGGCGAATACCCTACCCCAGTTGTTGCATTCTGCCAACTCGGGGACTAAGTCTTTGGCAAACTAATCATCAAAATCCTGTGTTTTTCCACGGGAGATGTATTTGGAAAAACTGCCTCCAGCTGGTCAAATTTCTCTGCAAGCCAATAAGGGAAATCGTCCTTATTTTGTGGGCGCTTGCCCATCACCGAATTAACCATGACAGGACTTATGGTTATACCGCCTGCTCCAGCTGGATGGGCTGCAACTCCAGGCGGGACTCCCTGGATGTTGCCTGTAACATACTGTACTAAAGCTCTATGCACTTGTATTAAAGACGAATGCAAATTACGCAGTTCACCGACTGCCACCGTCATATAACGCGGATGTGGGGTATACCCGGCCAAGACAGGCCAAGTGGCCCCTTCAATTGATAAGGGGCCTAACCGAACCGCGGTAACCGGTTGGGGGAGGGCGCCATCAAACCAAACACGGTGTTGCCAAGCCGTGAGCGGTACTTCAAGATTCCTATACGGTCAAGACAAGTCAACGCCGTCTCATCTTCATGCTTCAACACCCTGCGCATGCTCCGCAAGATCTTCAGATGGATCCCCACTGAAACCAGGAAGACCGTCACCCAGGCACTCGTCACCAGCCGACTGGACTATGGGAACACCCTCTACGCCGGAACCACAGCCAAACTTCAAAAAGACTCCAGCGCATCCAGAACGCCTCCGCACGACTCATCCTGGACATCCCCCGACACAGCCACATCACCGGACACCTGAAAGACCTGCACTGGCTCCCCGTCAGCAAGAGAATCACGTTCAGACTCCTCACCCACGCACACAAGGCCCTCCACGACCTGGGCCCAAAGTACCTCAACGACCGCGTGACCTTCTACACGCCCACACGCCAGCTACGATCAACCAGCCACGCCCTCGCCACCGTACCACGAATCCGCAGAACCACCGCCGGAGGAAGATCCTTCTCCTACCTGGCAGCCAAGACCTGGAACTCCCTCCCCACTCACCTTCGGCGAACCCAGGACCATCTCTCCTTCAGGAAGCAGCTCAAGACCTGGCTGTTCGAGCAGTAACTTACCCCCTCCCCCAGCGCCTTGAGACCCTCCCGGGTGAGTAGCGCGCTCTATAAATGCCGTGATTGATTGATTGATTGATTGACGGTCTATAGTGATTAGGAACAGCGGTGGCCGTATATTCATGGAACAAATTATCAGCCCCATCCACCGCAGGAAAGGTGATCCATGAGTAAAACACCTCAAAGTGGTAAGCTGGATCTGCTTGTACCACAAAGATCAAATCGACACCCGCGTCAGGCACTCCATACACTGTCAAGTGAGCTCGGAGCGCTGCGCGGCTATGTGCCGCAATTTGAGTAGCCATTTTAGGCTACAAGTTTTTGACAACCTAATATGTTGCAGCACAATAGAGGGTAATAATTTAAAAAACCTTTTAACAACTTCAAGCTTGAAAGAACCTATAAAAACGTCAATATAGGAGGTATCACCGTCACACACGCTTCCGGAAGCCTCTGTGAAGGGAGTTGTGGACAAGCACAAATACTACTCAAGCGTCTCGCAGATAAGCAGCCCCACGTTGGTTGCGCCATGTTGTAGGGATTCTGCACATACACAGAGCTATGCACAGGATAATAGGACCTCGGAATATAGTGGTGAGCCAACCATACACCTTAGCACCTAACACCCCAATCCGACTAGCTTTAGCGTCTCATTAGCAACAATGCTACCAATGATTAGACAACCAAGAACACGGTATCTCTCTCTCAGGACTCGCAGGAGCAAGAACACCCTTTCATAACTCACTCATACCTGTCCACAACGTGCGTAAGAAGAGACACTGTATAGTTTAAAATGTTTATTTCAACTACCGTGCTCTAAGATACAGTACACGTGCCAGTACTATCAGCATAATGCATAAGGATAATATAAGCAGCATAATTACAACTCCATAGAATACAAACGGGAAAAGCATTTCATAAAGCAGTGGATATATGGCTAAATGACAATACCACCCTCCCCGTGCTAGTTGCTAGTTTATTATAAAAACAGAAGACCTCTGGGCTTTGTCGAGCGAACCCCCATACCTCAATATCTAGATGTAAGGTTTACATCATCAGACAAGCATAGCTCTTCTCTCTGGAAAGGTTTGTCTCCAAGTGTGTCTAACAGTGAAAATCACAATATTAAAAGCACACGAATTTCTCCAGGGCAGCTGTACATAGTGTTATGTCTAAGTGCGAGGGACTGGCCAAATCAGCAGGAACAAGGGACGTTGTTTTTCGACCTTGTACATGGTGTGCAGACGTAGCCCAAAAGGAAACAGGAGAAAAGGTGAATGATAGAAAATGCAGACAGTGCTAAAATAGCCAGGCAGAAGCAGAGGCTGGAAAAACAACGGCACAAAGTAACGTGCGCAAAAAGGCCTCATGGCAGCCAGGCCTAAGTCAACGTAGCAAGGCAGACCAGGAGGCCACAAACCACACGACAGTGTCAAATGTCTTTTTAACGTCCAAGGCCACCATTACAAATTCCCCAACCGTTTCATCTACATTACATTGTACATTTGCCATCTGTTTTAGGGATGAATCCAGACTGGTCCTAATGGTTTAGTGAGAGGATCACTGCCCGTATTCTTGCAAGGAAATGGTTTCCAGGAGTCGGGCCTCTGTGGCTGATCTTGAAATTTCTACAGACTCTCTACCTATGTATCTAGCACTTTCCCATCTTTGATGTTTCACCCTAGTTCCATAAACTGCTGCAGGTGAGGAAGATTGCATTCTCGGATCTCTAGAGGATGTTATTTACCTTTATTGGTTGTGTCCCCACTGTTTTTCTACACATTTTATTTAAGCAATAGGTCTCTTTAACACACGTGTACAAAGTGTCAATGTTTGTCTTCAAAGTCTTGCTGCATTTTGCCTTGGAATCCACTGGATTGACCCAACTCACCACCCACATGCCCAGCCCTGAGAATGTGAAGGGCTTCTGGTTGAGCACATGGAAATATGAAGCGTGTTGTTCATCTTGTGAACCATATGGCAATCCCTCCTTCATGGCATATTATATTATGATAATTTTTATTTTTGAAGCACAAGAATGCCAAAGTTTTTTGGTGCCGAGTTGACAGAATCAACACACTAGCCCACAAGTCAGAATTGCAGAAGGTACAACCAAGTTATGAGTGGATGTCCAAATATTAGAAATGATGGTTTATCCCACTGTTGAAAAACCTTTCTTCGGATGTAAAACCTTTGAAGAATTATCGGCCCATCTTATTACTACCATTCATTGCCAAGGTCACAGCGAATGAGAAAAACGCCCAATGTGGGGCATTTATCTCCTCTAATTACCTTTTGGAAATTTCATATGCAGGTTTCCATCTAGCTCAAAGTACGAAGGTGACACTCACTGAAGTACAAGACGGGCTGAGAATGATTTTTGACCAGGGAGGGGTAAGCGCCCATGTCCTATTGAACCTATCTGCTGTTTTTGATACAGTATACCACACAAAACTGATCACTAGATTACATGCAGCAGGCATTAGAGGCCTGGCTCTAGGCTTGATTGCCTAATTTGTTCCGACCATAGTCAGGAAGTACACCCAACCCCTTTCTGCTCGTCTTCGATTTCCTTGTCCTCCAGAGTTCCTTTGGGATCTTCCCTGAGACCCACATCATTTAATTTGTATGTGGCTTCCCTATCCAATCTCATTCGTTTTTGGTCTGTCTACTATGTGCTATGCAGATGACACCCAGCTATTCCTAAGACTGGGTGGGAATTCTGAGGTTGTTTGGCTGAATTTTCGAACTTCTTGTTGAAGTAGCTTCATGGATTAACAACAACTGCCTGAAACTCAATGCAGACAAAACAGAGCATTCGTCATGGGGGGCCCTCCCAAGATCTGTTCGGCTACCTGGTAGTCAGAGTCTTTAGGATTTAGCCACCATCTTCTGCAGCGGTAAAAAAAAATTAAACTATAAGTTGCCAAGTTAGTTGATACTTAATGTTTCAACTTAAAAACCTTAAAGAAAGCACTTCCTTTTATCCCACAATGCTGTCATTTTAATGGAACTCAATCCATTATGCACATGCTCTGTACTGGGGCCTTTCAGCAGCCACTACTCATCCTCTTCAGCTGGTGCAGAACATAGCCGCAAGGCTCTTTCTCAAGCGTTCCCACCCTACTTCCATAAAAAGTCATTTAAAAAATGTACATTGGCTTCCTGTCCATAAGTGTGCTATGTTTAAGAGCCTCTGTCTTTATTTTAAAGTTCTAAACAATGCCTGCCCAGTGTCTCTTGAGTGTTTGTTTAAATGCTATGTTTCTGTCCACACCCTTATATTAGCACAGGCCTCCTTGCTTCTCTTAACTCAAACTAAAATATTTCTTCAAGGCCGCTGGGACTTCTCATTTGAGGTGGGGTCTCTTTAGAACTCTCGCCTGTTGAAAATGTGCTTTATAACTGGTTATATGGGATTTTGGAGAGCATTAAGAACCTGGCTTTTCCAGATTCAGATCCTTCTTCTAATCTTTCAAGCCAGTGCGTCTTTGGTCATCTGCACACTTTATAAACCTGACATAAACATAGGCATGGTTGCACACAAAACTAAACATGGAGAGAATTCCAAAGCCTGGTAGCAACAACAAAGAAAGCTCAGCCTTACATTCAAACTGTGCCCGTAGTTGGAATTTAGAGGAAGGTGAGGTTGCGACAGATTCTGTAGACTGGCATCACAAACAATTATAACTTTGTGCCATGTTCGTACTTTGCCTTTTGCTGGAACTTTAAATAATGTTATGTTGCCTTATTTGAGACATTAACCATGTTTATCTCAACTACATTTTGACCACATGAAATCTGAAGAGTGTGAGCACATGAGTCTATGGACCATATTAAGAGCCTTAAATTGAACCCAGCTCCAGACAGGCAATCAGCACACAGAGAGTAGTATCGCACAGATGTGATCTAGTTTCCTGAAACCTGACATAAATCAGACAGTGACATTTTGGATAGTAGGAAAAAGTCTTTGGTCTACCCATAGTAAATCACAGATTCTATCAGGGTATTGACTACTCTGACATACAGATGAAGGTCCACTAAAGCTAGAATTGGGTGCAAACCCATCAAATATGACAAGAGCTGGCGACAGAAAGAACAAGATACAGTTTCTGATCAAGTTATAAATACTAGGTGCCGGTGCCCCTATGTTTCAAGAACTGGGCGGTTACAGGTGTTACTGGGCAAGCTGAAGAAGTCCTGGTGTGAAGGTGGTGTTACTCAATGGAGTTTGTTTAGATTTCTCCATTCTAGCCTGGTTGAATATCATCTTTGTGTCATCTCTATCCATGTAAAAGCACAATAGAGTGTACAGAGAAGACATCGCTTCATAATGATATTGAACATCAAAATGGAAAGTTATCAATCCTTCGGGTACCCACTTAGAATCATGGGCAGGAGAAACAAATGGGGATTGTGCTACCATTTGATTCTGGCCTGTGAAAAGATTTTAGCCTGTTCAGAACTGGTTCACAACAGCTGTCACTATGGAGGCTTTTAACCAGTAAGGGTGGTGATCAATGGTGCCAACAACATCCACTTATCTAAAGCTTTGCTGAGCAGAACCAAAATACTATGAGATTATTAACTCACACCTACACCCGCCTCTTCAATTGTCCAATGAATGTCAAGCTGGTGTCATCATTCAGCCGCTACCTAACACTTGGATCAAAATAAGAGGCTAGAATGAAGCTCGGAGCCCAGCTGCAGTCTCTGGAAACATTCATATATGCCATCTCCATAGAGTACAATTACTAACGGTCCTTGCCTCCACTCCTTCAGTAAACTAAAAGGACTTGGAGATATTCAGGTGAGAATAATGAGCCACAGGAGTTTTGCTCCTTCCTAGATTGCATACTTATACTTTTATGCCAGGACTATCTGCAGGATGAGTTAGCACAACAAGTTCTATCACCAAATGCCAAGTTCTTTTACAAAAAAGTTGTAACTATAAGTGTCAGGAAAGTATGGAGTGGGAGAGTGAGGTGCAACACTTGTTAAGTACATTTTTCAAATGCAGTGTCCTCAAGGCGCCCATCAGCAATAGATGCAAACCTTTTAAAAGGCTACCTAAGATGGTCCAATTTTTCCATGGCAAAAATTCTCTAGATTTAAACGGCGAACATTCATGACATCGCATGCATTACATCGCATGCCTTTACGTCGCATGCGTTACAACGCAAGCGACGTTACGACACGTACACATTGCGACGCGTCCCATTACATCGCATGCGCTTTTAAAACGCATGCGCTTTTAAATCGCATGTGGTGTAATGGACGCGAGGCGGAGCACCGGGACAGAGGCGGACGAGCACCGGGACAGAGGCGAGGAAGAGACGACGCGAGGAGAGAGAGGTAAGAGGTGCTTAGAGTGTAGTTTAGGGGTCTTACTGTAGGGTAGTGTATTAGGGTTTAGGGCTAAGGGTTTAGGGAAGTGTTAGGGGGTCGTACTGTAGGGTACTGTTTTAGGGTTCAGGGTTTAGGGTCGGATCAGGGGGTCCTAGTGTAAGGTAGTAATTAAGGTTTTAGGGTTTAGGGCTTAGGGTTTAGAGAAGTGTTAGGGGGTCGTACTGTAGGGCACTGTTTTAGGGTTCAGGGTCGGGTCAGGGGGTCCTAGTGTAAGGTAGTAATTAAGGTTTTAGGGTTTAGGGCTTAGGGAAGTGTTAGGGGGTCGTATTGTAGGGTACTGTTTTAAGGTTCAGGGTTTAGGGTCGGTTCAGGGGGTCCTAGTGTAAGGTAGTAATTAAGGATTTAGGATTTCGGGTTTAGGGGAGTGGGCGTAGGGGTAAAAATCGCGATGTAAAAGCATGCGGGGTGTTTGTGTGCATTGTAAATGTATTTTGTATGCATTTCAATGGGAATGCGACGTAATGGTTTGCGTGGTGGATACTTGCGTTGTAAAAGAGCATGCGATGCGAAAACTGCGATGTCAAGGCATGCGATGTAAACGTTTGCGATGTAGCATCATACATCCGATTTAAACAGACTGATTTTGATGAAGGTGTGAAAATTCTAGTGATTAGGGCCGTCAAACAGAAAAAAACTTCGCTACTATATATGATAGCCTTAAGAATATATTTCTTTATTTAGCTGATTGTCACAGTGTTCTGAGTTCAAAATATTTTATTGAATTTTCATAATAAACAAGTAACAGACAATACAGAAAACAATATTCTAAAGCGAAAATACCTAGTTATAATAAAGAAGATTAACAGGAATATCAGTTGAATTACTTTAGGTAAGAAAAAATAAGTATTCTTGGAAAACATAAAAAGGAAAGGGGGAAAGGGATCAATAATGAAGCCATTACATTATCTATAAATAGAGCTACAATATTAAATCAGTAAATATACTATATTATCAATAAAAAGCAAAATTAGTTATAAATATACCGTTTAAGAAGATACATATACATCACCAGGTATCCAAAAAGAGTGAAAAGAATTGGAATTATGATTGAGCCCAGTTAAGGACAATTGAGCTCCTCTTCGTGTAAAAATAACCCATGACCACCAAGCATGCACTGATAATAACGAGACATCTTTCCAACAAAATGTAATAGATTTTAAAGCAGCTGATATTAGGAAATTAAAAAGTTTACCTTCTAAGTCATTTAAACTATGTGAAAGAAGAGGAGATTTGCAAATTAACATATTGTAAGAAACATCATCATGGATATTTAATATCTTTTTTATAATATCCCAAACATCAGTCCAAAATTTTAAAATTAAAGGGCATTTAAAAAGCATATGCTGTAATGTACCAGGGTGCGATTTACAGTGCCAACAAGATACAGATTGAAGAGGTTTAGCTTGGAAAAGACGTAATGGAGTCCATAAACAATTAAATAAAATATAAGAGTTAGTTTGATAAAGCGAAACAGGTAACCAACCAGAAATACTATTAAGCCAAATATCTTTCCATATATCAATGGACAGTGAAAGTGAAAGTTCATTATTCCAAAATACTGAAAGGATATTAATGTTGCTACCTAAAGAATTAGATAATTTTTTATATAAAATAGAAACACCATGTAATGAAGTAGAGACAGTTTGAATGTAAATTGATAAATCAGCTTTAACATTAGAAGGAATATCTTGAGGAAAAGAATCTAAAATGGAATTACATAAATATTCATATTTAGAAAAATCAGATTGAGGTAAATTAAATCTTGTTCGTAAAATCTCAAATGATATAAAAGCATTGTTTGAATATATATCTTTAAGATAAAAAATACCAGCATTAATCCATGAATACCAGAAACTAACATTCCAATTCAATTTAATAACATTGCTATACCATAGTGACAGGTCTTCAGTAATAGACATAGGGGATAGGAAAATTGAATCTATATCATTAAAAATCATTTTAGTGGACTTAAGGATAACGGATTTATGAAAAAATGATGACCTATTAGACATAGTTAACAAAGTGGGGAGTGGAAATGGATTTACCAATGATTTCTCAATATCAAGCCAAATAGGAGAATTGTTTAAATAGGACTGATTAAGCCATTTGGAACTTTGTTTTAAATTAAAGGCTTTGTGGTAAAGAAAAAAGTCAGGTAATCCAAACCCAGCATTACATTTAGGCATTTTTAATTTTTTATAACTGATACGAGGCGGTTTACAGTTCCAAAGAAATTTGGATAAAATTCTATCAACATCTTTGTAAAACTTTAATGGAAATTGAGTAGGAATCATGGCGAGGGTGTAGAAAATTTTAGGAGCAATTGTCATTTTAATGGAATCCATTCTACCCCACCATGAAAGATGTAATGAAGACCATTTAGACGATTTATCTTTGATATAATTTAAAATAAAGTTACAGTTCAATGTTATTGTTGATTTTATAGAGGATGAGAATAAAATACCAAGATATTTCAATTTATCCTTTTGCCAAATAATATCAGTCATAGGTATCATATCAGGGGTACAATAAATGTTTAAGGGGAAAAATTCAGTTTTGTTAGTATTTAATTTATATCCAGAGACTGTGGAATAGTTTTTGATAATCTCTAATAGGGAAGGGAATGAGGATATAGGGTCACTAATAAATAGGAGTACATCATCAGCATAAGCTAAGGCTTTAATAGTAACATCTTTAATATTAATTCCTTTAATATCATCACATTTTCTTATAGCATTGAGAAAGGGTTCAATACCAATAAGGAATAAAAGTGGGGAAAGAGGGCAACCTTGTCTTGTACCTCTAAAAAGTGAAAATTGATTCGAGATTTGGCCATTGATAAATAAACGAGCAGTAGAAGCAGAATAAAGAGCAGAAATCATGCGAATAAATGTCTCACCAAAATTAAATGACAATAAGGTATTAAATAAGAATTGCCAATGAATTTTATCAAAAGCTTTCTCAGCGTCCAAGGCCAGAATTCCTGAAGGTAAAGTTAAAGTGGGAGCTTGTTCGATAACATGTAGCAAGGCTCTTGTATTGTTTGCAGAATACCTATTTTTCATAAAGCCAGATTGGTCTGGGTGTATAATAGAATGCATTACAGGAGCTAATCTAGAAGCCAATATTTTAGCATATAATTTACAATCTTGATTAATTAGAGATATAGGCCGGTAATTTGACACAATAGTGGGGTCCTTATCTGGTTTGGGAAGCAGGACAATTAAAGCCTCAGTAAAAGAGCCTGAAGTAATTCCTGAAGAGCCAAAAGAGGTAAAAAGTTGAAATAAAAAGGGCAAAAGTTGTACTTGAAATTCTTTATAAAACTCAGCCGAAATACCATCTGGACCAGGAGACTTATTTTTTTAAGAGATTTTATGGCTGATAAAATTTCATCTGTAGTAATGGGAGAATCTAACCCAATTTTATCTGATTGAGAAATGCTGGGTAAACCACATGTAGTTAAAAAGGAATCAATTAAAGAGGCATCATGAAAATCAGGCTTGTTATATAGATTAGAGTAAAAATCCAAAAATTCATTAACGATATCATTGTGAGATAAAGCAATTTTGCCACTAGGGCCATGAATAGAGTTTATTTGAGTTTTGTCCTTTTTTATACGTAAATAATTAGCTAAAAGTTTCCCAGATCTGTTGGCATTAAAACGAAATTTGGCTTTAGAGTTAGAAATCTGAATGCCAGCTCTTCTGCTAAGGATTGAATTAAATTCATACCGAAGCTTTTGCAGTTTAAGTCTATATTGAGGATCATTAGACGTAATGAAAAGTCTCTCAAATTTCGCAATTTGTTTTTCTATGTTTTTAATATTAGTATTGAAGGATTTATTTTCATGAGCCATAATGGAAATAGTTACACCTCTAATGTATGCTTTAAAAGCATCCCATCTATTAACCATAGAAGTGGAACCTTCAGGATTAAGTAGGAAATAATCTTGAATTGCAGTTAAGAGCTTTGGTTTATTATGTTCATTAAGAACAATATCAGTATTCATTCGCCATCGGGATTGTTTTGTAAAAGATGAATTTAAATTCAAAACAAAAGAAATTAAAGCATGATCTGAAATATCAATGTTACCAATGTTAGGAGAAATCACGGATTGAATTAATTGTCTAGAGACCAATAAATAATCAATCCTAGAATGAGAATTATGTGGGTTTGAAAAAAATGTAAAACTTTTTTCTGTAGGAAAATGTAGGCGCCAAATATCAACTAACTTAGTGGTTTGAATAAATAATCTGAAAGCATGAAAAACCTTAGGAGGGTGAAATTTAGTACAAGATAATCTATCTAATAGAGGATCAGATATGACATTAAAATCACCTCCTACAATTAACGGAACTGTACCCAACTTCAGAACCTCAGTAGTAAGATTAGACCAAAAAAGAGGGTCGTCCGCCGTAGGGCCGTAAACATTAAGTAAAAATATGACTGAATCATGTATTTTAATTTTAACTATAATATATCTCCCATCAGCATCTGAAGTTTTATTCAAAATTTGGCAGTGTAATTTTTTTGCAAAAAAGATAGCAACCCCATTTTTTTTCCATTAGCAGGAGATGAAACAATAATATCGAACCACTTTTTCTTCATATAATCTAAGATTTTGTCATCTATATGAGTCTCCTGAATAAAACAAATATCTGCCTTGCAACTACCTAGATAATCTAAAATCTTTGTGCGCTTAACTGGATGACGTAAACCTTTAACATTTAATGAAACTACTTTAATATTATGTATGTTAGCAATAATGAAAGAAAGAAAGAGAAAAGATGAAGAGGAGGAGAGTGAAAAATACAAAAAGATTGTGAGAAAGTAGTAGCTCTAGAACAGGGAAGATGAAAGGAAAAAAATAAAACATGTTTAAAACGACAAACAGAATACATTAATATCAGAAATGAAACGCACACACGCTCAACAAGCATGACCGGCACCGTTGGAGCCCGATGAAGAATAACTCAGTAATTTGTCAGAAAATACATAACTGGAAACAATCAAGTAGTAGAGTCATGAGTATCCATTAAATGCTGTGACTGTTGATCCAGAAATTGTTTCAGTTCTTGAGGACGCTGAAAGGATTTCGAAAAGTTATCTTTCCAAATACGCATTGTTGAAGGATCAAAAAGACCATACTTGAAACCAAGACTTCTTAGTTGAGGACGAAGAGCAGTGAATTCTTTGCGAACAGAAACAGTCTCCTTGGCGAAATCTTGATGGATAAATATTTTATTCCCATTGACCATCAGCGAAGGAATTTCTCGTGCTGCTTTCCTAATCAAAACCAAATGGTGATGACGGAGAACTTTAAAGATCATTTGTCGAGGTTTTGTGTGTTGAGGGTTGCGATGAGAAGGAATCCTGTGAGCCTTATCAATTTCAAAATTTTCTGGAAAACTGATTTTCAAAAGGCCAGGAATCAAAGTTTCCAAATATAATCTGCAGTTGGCCCCTTCAACATCTTCTGGTAGATTGAAAATGCGTAGGTTATATTGTCTATTGCGGTTTTCCATATCTAAAAGGAGTGCAGACATGGGTGATATTTTCGCCATAAGTTGGGTAAAAGCGTCTATTTTAACCTTATTATCTTGTATTTTAATTGAGTTGTCAGAAATTTTCATTGATAAGCAAGCCATTTCTTTGCGCACATTTTTAATCTCTGACGCAATGGTATCTGTATTAACACGAAGTGCTTGAATTTCTTCTAAAATTAAAGATAAGGAAGGTTCAGATGACTCTACCACTTTTGATTTAATTGGCGGAGGTGAAACCTGCTGTCTCCTTTTATTATGTAGAGAATTTTTATTTTCCATTTTGATGTAAAAAGGATCCAATTTGCAATTAAATACAATGTTTGTAGGAAGGTATAGTATTATTGGTGATCAAATCCTTCAAATAACTGGTGCAGCAGCTAAAATGGTCTGTGGGAGTGGCTAGGCCCAAGCCAGGCCCTTTCTTACGTGCTTACTCCGCCCCCCTGACAGACAAGCCTGGCAGTACCTGAAGGCAGACTGGGAGCAGGAGCCTGACGAGAGAAAACACCACTTTCGCCGTCCAGAAGCACCCAAAAACGACCCCACAACGCAGGTACCGGCTTCAAATCCACAGCGACATCATTTCAGCACTAATGTTTGTATAATTTTGTCGTTTTTAACGCAAAACGGGCGAAAACGCGGAGGAGCTCACCGGGAGGCGGCCATCTTGTTTCGCGCGGTCGCGCGTCTCCTTCACAGTGTTCTGCCTGAGGCGTTATTGAAGACATAAGCTTTTTGGGCCCGGTCAAACAGCATTTTGCGCACAAAGGTTGAACATAGGTGAGCAAAATAACCACTTAGCACACATAAATTCAAAGACGTTTATGGCCCCAAAGTGCAGTTGCTAAGGCACAAATTATGCAATTACGGTGGAATTTCCATGTTTAATGTGGAGCTATGCAACTGATTGTCAGTAGGCCTTCCTCCAAAAGCGGATGAATACTCACTAACAAGTTCATAGGTTTGGTGATATTCATGCATTTCTTACAGGTAGATTCCCACCCTGAAAATGTTCAACAATGTAGTAATGTCAAAGACACCAAGTGCATTTCCAGGATGGGACGGAGGGGGAACGTAAATGCATTTAATAGTGGTGTACAAAAAAAGAGTTTTCCATGAGAAAAAATGTTTTCCCCATGAAGCTACAAAAATAGATGTAAATGGAAAAGCGCATTTGGGCAGATTTCCACATACAGAATAACCGACTGGTGGAAAATCTGCATGAGCAAATTCTAGCTCAAATGGATCAAATGTTACTACAAACGTGGCAACATATGTTGCAGTGCAGTGGAAGGCCCTTCACAAACGTTGACTGGTCCCCTTTCTATTGCCAATTGCTGTATTTGAGTGCTGAACTGTTACTAATGAAGGGGAACCTTTGTTTAGACATTGTTAATGTGTAAAAAGACACAATAATGCGGCAAAACTGTCACAGAATGTGCCTCATTACTCCGCTTAATTTGTCTTTGCTTGCCGCATTATTTAGTCAGCTCTGCTGCATAATTTAGGTCTCCCCTTTCGCATTTTTCCAGTGACCCTGATTTAAGATAACCTATGACTGTTCTAAATTTCTTCTAGTACTCTTCAGATCCTTTGTAAATTCCATGAAAATCAAAAATGTGTTTCATGCTTGCCGCATTATTTAGTCAGCTCTGCTGCATAATTTAGGTCTCCCCTTTCGCATTTTTCCAGTGACCCTGATTTAAGATAACCTATGACTGTTCTAAATTTCTTCTAGTACTCTTCAGATCCTTTGTAAATTCCATGAAAATCAAAAATGTGTTTCAAACGCTGTAGAAATCATACAGGAGAAAATATTCAACTTGCCAGAGCTTGTAAACTGGGACCTCTTGACTAAGCTAGTGATTCAATTTTTTTCTAATAACCAAAGGGATAAGGGACAGGAAAAAAGATTAATTTTAAAGTATATAAATTAACGAGGCAGCATAATACTGTCACAACATCTCATCGACTTGAGGGAATTAGAAATGACGGCAGATGGCGTGGTACTGTATGAATATGTCACAGTGTTATTAACTTACTGGATATGTTTGTCCCACGTGCCCGTGATATAACCAGTACCAAATCCTCTCTACTCAAGTCACTTAGTTGAGTTAATTTGTGTGAGCGGTTGCACTATGCACAAAACCTGTTGCACTATGCACAAACCCCGTTGCACTATGCACAAAATCTGTTCAGAATATGGCTCACTTTCTAAAAGCTGTACAACACTGACAGCCTTAAAAATAAATACACAGAACAAAATAAAAATGAGAGATAAGAGACACACACAAACCTTGCCAAGAAATGGGGCTCTCTGGTTAACTTCCTTGAATTGAGACCTTGACTGTATAAAAAGAAGTGAAATGACGCAAGCACCAGGCTCCACCTGTGAGCTGTCTAGAGCTTGCAGTGTTTCAAGGAATTTCTCGATGCGCTGCACAGATAGCGCGCCAGACCTTGCCCAAAGTAACAGAGTCACAAACTTTAAGACTTATCACAGGAATACAAAAAAAGCCAGTTACATTGAGAGGTCACGTTAAAATCTAGTCCGAATATAAATGCGTTAGCATGATGAATTTTACGCTTGTCATGGATCTGTAACGTCCTTGTTAGTACCAGGCCGCTATCCATCTAGGGTTTAGCATCATTGTGAAGCGAACAGGCATTTAAGCATGTACGTTAAGTCAAACGGACTTCCCCAGTTTTGCAGCTGCGGTAAAAGCAATGGGAATAAAGACCGGTCGTAGAATCGGATCCGCTTTCTCAAACAAGCAAAGGCAAAGCCAGAATGAATGGCGCTGGCTACCGGCCTTTTGGCTTTGTCAATGCTTGCTTTGCCAAGGTTTTTTCAAAACTGAGTTGGCGAAGATTGTGGGACTCTCGTTACTCGGAATTAAACACACATTGCCATAGTAGTCCCTGCCACTGAAGGGAATTACATTGCATGATTGTTATCGTTGTGGAAGAACAGAATGCCATCACTCCCAGTGACGTCAGCTAACGGATGAAGTGGGCTGAGCCCACTGCTTAATTTGTATTAAAAACAAAAAAAGTGCCTGGGCTCTCGTAAGGAGGCCACTGCAACTTGCACCACACATTGCCCTTGCCAGCACTGCCAATGACAGAACCAACATACCTACTAACCATCACACTCCTACAAGTGTGACAATTTGGACTATTTCAGGCCCCCAAAGCTATAAGAATGGCTTTGGCAGCAGGTAACAGTCGTTTTAAAGATATATTGAATAAATATTTAACTGTTGTTGTGGTCATCTCTATATTAGCCAGACACCGTGACCTTGTGGCAGACTGTCCCAAGCGCCGGTGTTGACAATTAAGTGCCAGTGCCTGGCACTAGAAACCACCAGCTCAAATTAAGCACTGGCTGAGCCACTACCCTGTGCTGTAGTAGGTGCAAATGTGAATGACTCAATAACAGATTAATGGGTGAAGAGGGTTGGCTGAAAGCCCCCTAGAAGTATATTAAATACATAATAGTAAAATCAAGAGGTTTTGGCTAACAGAAGACCTAAAAAGATGACAGCTTTAAAATGCTGCAAGAAGCTCACCTTCACTAAACTCTGTGAAAGAAAGCTGACA
Organism: Calotriton arnoldi; assembly: GCA_963921515.1. NCBI lineage: Eukaryota > Metazoa > Chordata > Amphibia > Caudata > Salamandridae > Calotriton > Calotriton arnoldi. The sequence continues at coordinate 534,901 of CAWUFW010009018.1, forward strand.
AAGTGGACAACTACCAGTTGCCCATCTATGATATGCTCTTTACACAACCCCTTTCCAGGCACATTGCTACACCTTTTATTTGAATGGACATTAATTTTGCTTTTGTGTCGGGGCAGGGATGGGGTTGGTAAAAAGATTTCTATACATTTCATTAGGATTTTAGTACACTTGCTTTTCTATTGAGGAGAGAAGTGGGCACAGTTTATTTGTAGAGAGACAGAGTGGATGTGCCTTATTTGGAGATTCTGCCCCCCCCCCCAAAAAAAAAGGCTTGACAAATGGTGGAAAGCCACGGTACATTAAGAGGAATTATTATTAAAAGACAAAACAAAAAATTCTTTACAAGAATAGATAAACTGATCGTTTGACTTGAGCCGTGTCTCTGTTGGCCTTAGTCCATCTTGAGGTGCAGCCAGTGTCTGTGGCTGTGACTTTTCCTTGACGTCTGTTCCCCATCTTCCGCCAATCTCTCACTTCCAGAGTTTGCAGACCTTTTTCCTCCGTTCACTCATTTCTGATGTTTGTGGCCATACTTCATCCTAAAACTCACTCTTTGCGGCCGATTCACAAAAGTATTCACCATCGCACCCATGCTCCGCCACACCATCAACCGCTCCCTGGCGACCGCCTCGTTCACCGACGACTGGAAACACGCCGAGGTCAACCCCTCCTAAAGAAACCCTCAGCGGACCCCACCGACCTCAAAAACTACAGACCCATCTCCCTGCTCCCGTTCCCAGCGAAAGTCATCGAGAAAGCCATCAACAGCCAACTCGCCACATTCATTGAAGAACACAACATCCTCGACTCCTCCCAATCCGGCTTCAGAAAAAACCACAGTACGGAAACCGCCCTCCTCGCCGCAACAGACGACATCCGCACCCTACTGGACAAAGGAGAAACAGTAGCCCTCATCCTCCTCGACCTATCAGCGGCGTTCGACACAGTCTCCCACCGCACCCTAATACGCAGACTCTACGACGCAGGAATCCAGGACAAGGCCCTCAACTGGATCCGCTCCTTCCTCTCCGGCAGGATGCAGCGGGTCAGACTCCCCCTTTCCTCTCGGACCCCACACCTACCACCTGCGGAGTCCCCCAGGGCTCCTCCCTCAGCCCGACGCTCTTCAACGTCTACATGGCTCCACTCGCCCCCATCGTCAGAACCTACGGACTCAACATCGTGTCATACGCAGACGACACCCAGCTCATCCTCTCCCTATCCAACGAGCCCAACACCGCGAGACGCAACTTTCGAGAAGGCATGGAAGCCGTCACCAAATGGATGAAAAACAGCTGCCTACAACTAAACACCAACAAAACAGAAGTACTCATCATGGGCCCAAACCCCGATGCCTGGAGCGACACCTGGTGGCCCCCCGCCCTCGGAAACCCGCCAACCCCCACGGACCACGCACGCAACCTGGGAATCATCCTGGACTCCGAGCTCAAAATGGACCGCCAGATCAACTCTGTCTCGTCTTCCTGCTTCCACACCCTCCGCCTCCTTCGTAAGACCTTCAAATGGATCCCCTCGAACACCGAAAGACCGTCACTCACGCCCTGGTCACCAGCAGACTCGACTACGGCAACGCACTCTACGCCGGAATAAACAAAAATCTCACCCGCAAGCTACAGAACATCCAGAACGCCGCCGCAAGACTGGTCCTCAACCTGCCAAAACACTGCCACATCTCCCAGCACCTGCGCACACTCCACTGGCTCCCTGTCGAGGTGAGAATCACCTTCAAGATGCTCACCCACGCACACAAGGCCCTCCACGGCACCGGACCAGCATACCTGAACAGCCGACTCAAATTCCACGCACCCCAAAGGACCCTACGATCAGCCCAGCTCTCCTACGCCGTGGTCCCCCGCACCAGAAAGACCAGATCGGGAGGCCACTCCTTCTCCTTCCTCGTGGCCAAAGCATGGAACGCCCTTCCGCTCCACCTCAGACAGACAACATCGCTCCCCAACTTCGCAAGAACCCTCAAAACCTGTCTCTTCAACAGACCCCTCCTTGATGGATGGAACCTGCACCCCCCCACCCCTAGCGCCTTGAGACCCTTACGGGTGAGTAGTCGCGCTTTAACAAACCCCTGATTGATTGATTGATTCATGAGTATTGGAAGTAGTGCTGTTTTATGTAATCCCAATTAGAACAAGCATTGGCAATGCAATTGGACTCGCATTTACGCGAGACCTATTGCATTGAAACCGGGAGTGCGGGGGCTCGAGAAAGCACGAGCACGACCGGGAGTGCGCAGGAGGGGGGCGGGGGGGGCCCCAAGAAGTCACGGACTGCGGGAGGGGGGTAGGGATGGACGGGAAGAAAGTAGTCTGTGCAGTGAAGGGGCCAGTAGCCATGGAAGGATACAAATGACTGACATGGTTGTCATGGGGAGGGACTAACACGCTTAAAACCAATCGGAAGGCAGCATTTATAACCTAAGCCAATAAAGAAGATGGGCCGGAGAGTGGGCGGAGCTTCCATGAAGCTTCCACACTATAGTGTATACTGCATGCCTCGCAAAGCGATGCCAGCGCATTCGCGCTGCAACGCTATGCGAGACCTAAAAAGTGCTAAGAGGACACAGTCCTTTCTATTTGCCCGAATTATATATGAACACTCCCTGAATATTTATATTTTTGATATTTTGGGGAAAATTCACGAAGGCATGTGAGAAAGAGCATTAGACGAATGCTGCTTAATGTACCCCAAAATGCCTTTGGGTGTCGAAAGCTCCTCATGCTCAGCGTGCATATCCTCCATGTCTGAGGCACTAATGTTCATTCTTCTTCCTCAGTATCTGTGACCCCCCCCCCCTTTCTGTGTCCGCTCACTCATGGGGTCTTCCACACCTCTGCATTTGCTTATAATGGAGCAAAATAAAGAACATAAAGCACAAGTGTCAGAATGCAAAGTGTTTTTGGCTGAAAAGCCAAAGGTGACTGAAGGTGTGTCTCCTTTACTATTTCCTGCTCACTTCCAGTTATAAGGAGTGCCTGTTGCTTAAGACTCTTGGTCGAACTTGTCATTTCCATTAAACCACATAGGACTACAGGAATATTCGAGAGGTTAACAACAGAAATTCAGCCACATTTTTAAACAAATGAAGGTGTAAAATCGGGGTGGAAGGAGTGTCTTTCTCTCCAAACTGCGAGCAGACAGATATCAATTTGGAGTGTCTGAAGTTCATTAAGACACAGGCAGGAGTGGTTCTTCTATCATTCAGCCTTCCATGGGTCCAGGTGGAAAGTTACACATCAGCTTGCCTCTGATTTTGGCACAGGGTTCAGTAAGTAGAAGGTTCTCCTTTTATCATTATATCATAATCTGACCCCAGTGCCTGAAGGAGAGAATAGACTTCTCCCGCCTCATGTAAGCTGTTATTTTTAGGGAGTCATGCGTTTGAATTTTAGGAACCTATTGATGGAGCTTTTCCTCATGAGGTAATTCGAATATATCGTGAATACCCTGGAATGTTTTCGGATGTATGAATAAGCTCAGAAATGTGCGCTCACATTCATTTATCAATGAACATCAACCACACTCTTTGTATAAAAGAGAAATGCGTGATTGCACACGTTTACACTACCTTCCACTTTCCCACTTTCCTTAACAAATGCCAAGAAATATGCCAGTTGTGACGTTAGCCTTTTCTAACTTAATACTGTATTTGATTACTAGGGACATACCATCCTATTTCTTTGATTGCCAATATGAAAATGTGTTGAAGTAGAAGTGGTATGGAATCGATGTTGTTGGGTTACCCATGAAGGTCCTGACTTAAAAATGAAGGTCTTGGCAGTTCTACAAAATCTCAAATAATCTTTGAGGGAGATCTGAATGTAACATATGAACACCCAACATGGTAAGATCCTGACTGTGAGCTTTATTTTACTGGGGTGGTACTCCCATTCGAGTAACTTCTTCCTATGAGTTACCCAAATGGGAATACCACTTAGAGTTCAGTTTAGTTTGGTTAATGGCAGTACTTATTAAAATAATAAGTGTCAGGGCCCTTGTCAGGAGCTATAAGAATGCCTTGGGCGGCAGGCATTAGTAATTTTAATGTGCATTAAATTGATAAAAAACTGTTATTGTGCTCATCTCTATACTAGACAAACAGCGCCAACATATGGCATACTGTCATAATTGCTGGTGTCGACAATTATGAGCTGTGCCAAGCACAGGAAAGCACCAGCTCAAATTAAACACTGGTTAATGGGCATAAACTGAATCACCGACTGAACCATCCTTCAGAGTTCTTAACACATCTTATCTGTAATGTAATCAATGTAAAATCAATGGATGAACACAGCAGAATAATGAGGGTTAAGTATGGAGTTTTTAAATAAGTTCACCAATAACCTAGAGATAGAGAGTAATTTTGAAGAATTATGAGGGATTTAAAGAAAAAGGCATGATGGTGTCACGGTAGAGCTGGAAAAACAACCACAGAGAATTTCTCTGTTAAGTTAATTAAGGCTAGCTAAAGACTTCAGACTCAAATATTACAGATATTACAGAGCCTCCCAGGCTTGGCTTGGCCAATAGGTTACCTGAGGCAAGATCTGGTAATAAAGCACTGTTTATGAGGAAACAAGCAGTCTGTAAGGTTTTTGAAGAGATGCATCTAGCCACTAAAACGCAAGACTCTGAAATGTGGAGTAATCTATTTATTCGTTACTACTAATTTCCCAAAAACAATAAGTGTCACTATCATAATTGAAATGTCTTACATCAAGTGCCATTATAATGGAATTATATTGAAATGTCTGTGGTTGCCCCGGGGCCTGATTGAATACCAACTGATTTTTATATGCACAAACTATTAAGTTGGAATCTATCTCGTACACATGTATGCAATGTTGTGTTAAGTCAGGGTGAGACACCTCCTTCTTGGAGAAGGGACAAGATCATCTCAATTTGCATGGAAGTGCTGAAGTCTGGCATTGGTAATAATATGTTCATCACTTTATTGAACTCTGTAGCTAAGAGTTCTTCAAGGATGCACTGTCCATGAGCCAGTTCGGAAAGGAAGGATTTTGCCATCCTCTAGTAGGCACAGGAAGGGTTTTGTGGTGGATTAAGTAACATGGATTAGTATTTCAGGACTTTCATTAACCTCACTAAATATTTTGAGGACAAGAGAGCTTTATTTGTGGCACATTTCGACCCCAAATCAGCCATTGATGAAACTGACCACTAGAAACATGTCATGACCCTTTTGGATTTAGGGTCTAATAGTGGTCATGTGGAGAACATTAAAATTCTACATATAAAAAACACACAAGGGTGAAATATGCCCTTAACTGTGAGATGAGATATGGAAATATTTTCTATGTATTATTTTGTATTTGCAACTATTATATGATTTTTATGTCATATGTTTTTTTTATTTTAATGATTGATTTATACATTTGTTTTATGGGTAATTTCTTGATACAAAACATGAATTGGTGGAAAGTCAAGATAACTGATACCTTTAGTCTGTTCCGGCTTTTTAAATAGATCGTATGATGGTACATGTAAGCCTATGCAATTGAGAAATTAAAGCTAAAAGTCACAGAAAGCAAAATGTGGTTGACCAAAAAGTAGCAATGGGTTAAATATGCACATATGAGGAAGATAGTCCCTCGATGTCCCTCTTTCCTCAGTGCCCTTTCACAGGCCATCATTCTGTACACCACTGTAATGTAGGATCACACAAATGTGCTATCAATAGCTTTTATTAAACATGTTAATTAGTTTCCACAATTAGATACTAGGAACACTAGAACAAAATGACATTCAGCAATATTGACGGTATTGACTAGATTTTTTACATTCAGAGTTGAACTTCAGGGTTTTACACTGATGTGGCAGATTATTAACTGTGAATGACGCAAACGTGTTTTGAATAGATTATTGAAACAATTCATGAATGAATTAATGTGGCTCCAAACTTGATTATTATCATGTTCTGAATCCAACTAATGAAGTGTTGAAACCTAATTGGGAACTAAAAGGCAGTGCGATGGGAAACACTGCACCAGCCCGGTTCAGTGCATGATTGATAAGTTTTGAGGATACTCAGGATCAGTGAGAGTACCCCATCTGCACCCAACCAGTTTACCTACGATTTAAGTCAAGTGTTACATGTTATTTCTGATCCCAATCCAGGAGCACCCCTACAAATAATGTCTTTTGAAGAAATAGCTAACCTTACTGACAACAGAGGGGCCGATTCCGATTCCGGCCGGAAATCTCTCCGACCGAGCCGGACCCGGAGAGAATTCCGACCGAATCAGACCCTAGCAGTCCGACCGAACGAGTACGATGCGCACGCATGCCATCGGACTCGAGTCGGTCGGACTCCCATTGAAGTCAATGGGAGCCTGTCGTACAACGCGTACGCGGGCTCCCATTGACTCAATGGGTGCGAGGCGGACAAGGGCGCCCCCTACAGCGTATACGCGTCCATGCGCATCGCGGCATACATGCACAGGTAGGGGGGACCCATGGGTCCCCCCTGTGTGCGACTCGCGTGCCTACGCATACAGGGGGTCCGACGCGGACCCCAAAGTCCGGCTCCGACAGCTTTTTCGAGCCGGACGGCGCGAGTCGGTCGGACTGCTCGCGGCGCGCATCGTACTACCCGGCCGGGAAACGTCTCCCATAGCGCGGTGCGAGTCGTGTCCCTGCGAGTCGGTCGGAGCGTGTTGAAGCCGCGTTCGAGTCGGTCGGAGATTTCGCGGGTGCCTGCATCGTACTCGCTCGGCCGGACCCGCGTACGATTCGGTCGGGAAACAGGGCTCCGAATCGGATCCGGTAAATCCGAATCCGATTCGGAGCACTACCGGCCGAGATCGGAATCGGCCCCAGAGTGTTGACCTTTGGATTTTCCAATGAAGAAGCTCACCATATTTACGCATTGATTAAAGAGACAAACATCACCTCCAAAAGTACCAAAACGATTGAAAACAATCCATGACAATTATTGTACATCTACAAAAGAGAAATAAATCAACGATTACATGTGGCGACACTCATTAAAATACCCAGCCGTAGTCCGTGCAAGTAACCGCGGTGGGGCCGTGTAAGGGGGGATTTCGAGGTACGATGCAGAGGGAAAATTAATTATTTATTACATTTTTCCTCAGCATCGTGCCTCGAAATCCCCCCTTACACGGCCCCAAGGCCCCACCGCGGTTACCAGCACGGACCGCGGCTGCAAATACCACAGAGCACAGAGAATACCAAGGGGGTTACGAATAGCACTTAAGCTCACATTATGCAAGAACAACCAGTGATTCCAGAGAAAGATGGTATGCAATCTAAAATAAATGTTCACTAGACTTTATTTTACTAATTGCGGAGGAATTATCCAGGACACTGGAGGAACTACCTCTGGAAATAGAACAAACTAAATTAGGAATCAAACTGACTCTGAAAATTGGAAAAAAGTAATCAATGACATCAACATCCAACTAGATCGTTACACCAATGAGATTAAGGAGAGGAAAATCAAAAACAATTCAAAAGAGATCAAATAATTATAAACTTGAGGAGGTTTCTAACTGGGCTGAAATCTATGTGAGACAGAGACAATCTATGATGACTTTGCAAACTCAAGATAGTGATACTTCAACCTCAGATGAAGATCTGAGTAGATGGAGTGTTCCCAATAAATTCATTCAAACCAACAGGACCGATGTGACAACTCAAGAAAAAATATCACAGAGGGCATCTACCTCCAATGAACCCACAACAACTGACGTGTCTTTTTACAAACAAGGCCTGCCGAATACTCAAGACCCACAGGGGACACTGCTCACAAAAAAATCAGGCAGAGTAACCAGAAGTCAAACAAGGAGTTAACAGCTTAAAACTTGGTCATAAATATGTCACAGTGGACCTTTACTTACACACAACTAGCAATATTTAAAAAGGGAACTTCGCATGTTCCAACATATCACATCAATGAGTTAGAGGCAGAGATTAGTGTTTTCAAATTGCTACGTACTTTAGATAGAGACACTTCTTTGAAAATGTAGTGGGTGAACAACTTTCAAGAAAAGAGGAGAAAGGGACACTGATGAATCTAAAGATTAAGAGCACTTTTTAAGCCCCTATCAGTCAAGACATTTGACACTTTTGAAACCATGATAAAGAAAGAAATTAAAGACACCCTAAGCTACAAGAAAGTGTATCATTCCAACATGACCAAGAAAGAACTGGCATTGATAAGATAGATGGCTTTTGATCCCTCTATCGAATTTTGCTCCGCCAACAAGGGTAGAGCATTGGTAATCATGGATAAAACATTTTACGATTACAATGTGAGGGACTACGTGTCTAACAGATCCACGTACATGATGGTAGATGATAATCCAATGAGGAAATTCACAAAAGTGTTGGGAACCATATTAAAAACAGCCTTGGATAAAGGAACCATCACTGAGCAAGACAATCAATTTCTAACACAATCCAATTCCCAAACTCCCTCTATACACATGCTACCCAAAATTCATAAGGACATTAAGAACCCCCCGTTCAGACCTATTGTATCCACCAAGGGGTCGATCCATGAACCCATTGGAAAATATATTGATCAGTATGTACAACCCAGCGTTCAATCCATGAACTCATATATCAGAGACACCACTGATTTTCCCAACACACTTGGATTGATTCCAATTACCAAGCAAGAGAATATCCTATTATGTACCATTGACGTGAAATATTTACATACTTTAATACCACACGACTTGGGGTCATCAGAAATTGAAAGAGAATTGACATACATGACAATAGATGAAGATCTGAAAGTATTCCTATTGGAATTGAAGCACTTTACATTATATCACAGTTTGTTTCAATAGGATAATAGGTATTACATTCATTTGACAGGCACTTTCATGGGCAATTGTCCAGCACCTTTGTTATGCAAATTTATTCATGCACATGCTTGAAGAGGAACACATTTTTGCATATAACCTGTGGGAAAACAAACTAAATGCCTACTATAGATTCATTGATGACATTTTTCTTCTAAGGACAGGCACGAAGGACGAGTTGGAAACCGCAATCAAACATCTTAATTCAATCGACGGTCAAGTACAATTTACACATGAAGCGAGTGATACACAGATAACTTTCTTGGATGTGAAAGTTTCTCTGATGAACAAAATGTAACCACTGACATCTTTGTAAAGCCCACCAACCGGAACAATTTATTACATTCTTCCAGTTTGCACCAATTTTCTTAGAAAAACCATTTGCTTTATTCCCAACTACTAAGAGTCAGGAGAATAACGTCAGACAACGACACATACAACAAAACCAAATCAATATGTGATAAGTTCACCAGCAGAGGATAGCCACCAGACATCACAAGTTATGATTGATAAGTTGAGAGGATACTCCAGATCAAAGAGAGTACCCCCAACTGCATCCAACCAGTTTACCTACGATTTATCTTTAATTAACAGGGGAGTGCATGGATTAAGTCAAGTGTATCAATAGCTTTTATCCAATATTAGGGTCTATTTTTCTATTGTTTTTTAACCTACAATGCTTCAAAGAATAATGATAAATTGCTAATGGAATACTAATGTTTTTACATACCATGATACCCCTCCTACCAGGATGTTCCTGTGCGGCATGAACCTACCCAGCCTATGCTAATGTCGGGATGTGACAAACATTCATGGCCATAGTGCCTGAACACCAACTACTACTACACCTTGTAATATGTAGCCTGTGTGAATTTAGTGGAATGCAACTGTACCCAAAGCATGCCAGTGGTTATGATTAATTCAAGTGTTCCGTTAATCCCATTTTTTTAATTTACCCGTCTCCACTGTTAGTGGCCATGAAGAAATACATTGAAAATGTCTTTATACTGGCTTATCCATGCATCCATATGGATTCTTGGAAAGGTCAAGTGATATGCCAACTGGGATCCCATTCCCGCTGTCCAGAGTTTTCCAGGGGATAGCAGCTTTCCCATGGAAAAACCTCTTCCCTTACAGCCACATCAAATCTCAGGTGAGTCATTCCCCTTCCCACACTGGAAAGGGATTTCAGCCAGCACTGTGTAGGAGTAAAAATCAGACCCTGTGAAGAGCCTGTGAATACCCACAAACATAGTTTTTAGGCCTTTCCAAACTTCTTTGGCTAACCCCGCATTGAAACTCCTCAGAATACCCATCCCTTTAGTGGGATTTACAAGAGTTGAGCACTCCACAATTGTGAGAGAGTTCTCTACATCTTTAAATGGACTTATGCCTGTCATGAAACCATTTGGGAATTCCAGTCTGATGTAAATAAGGCTTACAACCAAATTTACTTTTGTGAATTGGACCAAGGCAAATTACTCCACCCAGCCAGAGATCAGCCAAAATAAAATCATCTTTAAAGTAAGAATATGCAAAATTTGCAAGAAGTGTAAATGCTTCAGCTTTCATCATTATGTGTAGAAACTTGGGAAGTTAAAAATACAGTGTATACTTCTTTGATTTGGGCACTTCTGCATTTCTTACAGGAAGCAATTAAGGCACTGTCTGACCCATCTTTACTACTTTGAGGGCATGAATTCCTTTAACAGCATACTTCAACAGCATTTGAAAAAGCCAAATGCTAACAATGCAGTTATGTTGCTACATACTAAAAGCATGAGAAAATGCTCTGTAGTAATGGTTCAATAGTGGTTCTTCAACAATCACCAACCAGAAAGCCTATAATTCACCAATCCCCATCAGGTTCAATTGGACTAAATTGTTCTAATGAACTATTAAATTCAAACCTGAATACCATGCATCCAAAATGCTAATGCTGAAATCAGTATCATCTTATGGCTGTTTGTCACACGTGATCTAACTTTTCCCATCAGACTCAACTTATGCTTAGAGAGAAAAATGTCTGTCCTAAACAGTAAACAATGTAAAACTACAAGTAGGTCAAGAGTAATCAACAGATATCCGCTGATATGATTACAAATGTAATTGAATCAGATATTACGTCAGGTAATGGCTTGCGAGACAAATTGAATAGAATGTCTTAAACTTTTAGAACTAGTGCCATCTTTTTTTATCGGGAGAGGTTTTTTTTTGCATGGTGAGTCCAGCGAGTTTTATCAAAGGTAGAAGACTTCCTGGCAAAGTTAAATCAAATTGTAATTATGAAATAAAAATAGATATGAAAACTAATGCCCAAAACATTGTAAAGATTTGCATATGCTGCTTGCCCGTAGCAAAGATGGCAGCCCAGTAATGGCAGCCAGGAAGGAAATGGAGCTGCAGAAGTTGCACTTGTGTAAGTGGTAAGAAAATAAATACTAGGTAAACAGCTTAAATAGCCCCCAAGAATAGCTTTTTAGTCAAACATTTGGTGAACTTAATACGAGAGAAGTTTTATGGCTCACAAAAACCGTGATTTGTATAAACGGTGATGATAACTTAAAACATTATGTAAGGCAATAAATAAACATTTTGACAATCCCATTCCCTCCCACCATCTGAAAGAGATCCACCAATCTGTTGCTCCCTTTATGGACAAAAATCGTAAACACATCTCACCATCAGGGATCCCTCCAAAAATGCCTGAAGATGGGCTAAGTATCTCCCCTTCTAAAAAAATAACAGGCACTGACAAGAAAGACTTAAACAATTTCTGACCAGTATCCAGTCTGCCTTTCCTGACTAAATTGATAGAGAAATGCACCCACGGTCAGCTATGCGAACACATCAAGAATTCTGACCTATTAGACAAACATCAATCAAGTTTCAGGCCTGGACACATTACCGAGGTCACCATTCTAAACATCCTAGATGATATACAAACATCAGTAGACTTAAACGAATCCTGTCTCCTAATACTTCTAGATTTATTAGCGGCGTTCGACATGGTCAGCCAAAAACGCCTTGGAGAAACTGAGAATGGGCCTATCAGGAGGCGTCCTTAACTTGTTCACCTTCTTCTTGCAGAACCGACAGCAAAGAGTTAAACTAGGCACCACCCTATATGAGGTAGCGGACATTGACAGGGGTGTTCCTCAAGGATTTACAATTTCACCATTGCTCTTCAATCTATACATGGAACCACTCACTGAAATCCTTACACAAACAAAAGTCTCATACCACAGGTATGCTTATGTTACTAAGCTCTACATCAAACTCTCCTCTCAAGAGAATATCCGGAGACAGGACGACATCCTGAGGAAAACACAAGACTGGCTGTCACACAACCATCTAAAACTAAATCTGCCAAAAACTGAATTCATTCTTTTCACCCCATCTCTTAGATCCCAACAACCAAAACCATACTCTGTTAACATCAAATTGCTAAACTGCACCCCAACCATCTAGGACTCCATAAAATCACTAGGCATCACACTAGACTCCAATCTTAACATGCAAGCTCAAATACAAGCTGCAACCAGAAGCGTTACCCTACATATGCGCCTTCTAAAAAGACTAAAACCCTTCATACCACTAGGAGACCTCAAAACAATCTCTAGTGCTCTCAAGACTAGACTATGGGAATACCACACTCATAGGGCTACCTAAAGCCAGCCTAGCCCCAATGAAAGTGACAATAAATGAATCAGCAAGACTTTTTAAAATACACACGCCCTTATGTTTCCATCTCCCCATCACTCAGAGCCCTCAGCTGGCTCCCAGTTGGAGCTAGGATCCAACTGAGTGGTTGCATGCCTAACGCACAAAGTCCTACACAACCCTGGTCCTAAGTACACGGCGCATAGGATCAAGCTTTCTGGAGGTGGAAGGGATTCCCAAATCCCTCATACTAGACACCCAAATTCAAAAAAAGGAAAACTCACAGCCGCACTTTCACTGGATCTGCCCCAAACATTTCGAACTCCTACCACCCTCAACGACAGTAATTACCTCACTCAGGCTTTTCAAGAAAGAAGTAAAAGCCATACTATAAAAACGTGTGCCTTAAGAGAACTATTTTGAAACTGTCATCTCACTCTATTTGATATTGCATCCTACTGTGTTACTTTGCTCTTCAAATTCCATGTACAGCATAGTCTAAGTGACAGGTGCTGTACTGCAACCCTCATCAGCTCTTTCGTTGTACAGCGCTCTGATACAGTGATGGTCATGTTTGCACTTTATAAAACATAATAAATAAATAAACATATAAAAAAGTTAAATAACAAAACTTTTCTAAAAAGTGATTGACCAAACACTTGACTTTTTCGTGCCCCATCCCATAAACTTTCTTAAGGAAAGAGATTAGTGAAAAAAGGAATTGACTTGCTTTGTTAACAGAGGTATGCCCTTGCGTTGCTCCCTTACAGCTGTGCAGGTCTTTTGTCTTTACAATGTTGCTGTGGGAAATGTTATATGTTACCAGGCACTTCCCTGATACATCCACCTGAAAGAAAAAAAACAAAATAAGAAATAACATAAATCAAACCCCAAATGATCTATGAACAGTTGATGGATATTCAAGGGCGGGAGAGGAGACAACACCAAAAGGATCTGATTTTTGCAGACAAGAGGGTCAAAGCATGATGCCAATTAGAATGACATGCGAATTAAAGAGACATTTGAGCATATTGTCAATGCATCAATATAGTGTCATTTGAATAAGTTTATCTCATATGATCTGCAATCAAAGAAACCATTACCTTTACTCTTTCAGCCTCATCACTTCAATTATAATTGGTAATTTTTAAGCAAAAATGGCAAACAAAATAATCTCTAGGCACTTACATGCAGCCAAAGTATGATATAAAATGACACTTTTGCATGCTTGTGCATGGGACTCAAAGCTACATAACTACACCTAAAAGGAAAATGGAAATGTATTTAATTTCAATTAAAAGTTGAAAAATAGTGGTGATCATTCGTGACTGGCACTACGAGGGGACTGCGCAGCCTGGAGTGGTGGTCCTATCATTAAGGTCCACTTGCATGGACACACATGTTGTGGACTGACTGACCTGTTCCCCTTAGATTGGCACACTAGTGAGGAACAGCGCTGGGGCACCACTGTGTCGACATGCTGATAACCTTCCTAGGTAACAGGCAAGGCCCAAAAGTTGCTGACTGCTCTAGGCTTTCGGAGGCCTTGCAACATTAAAAAGTCACATGTAACCCGCCATGCTCAATGAAAACAAAAGCTATGACTGGCTGCAGCCCCATTGATTGAGTTGTTCTGTAGGGGGGAGGGAGGGGCGTAGGGGGGGCTCCCTCACTCTTTTTTTGTGCTTTTGTATTCCTCTTCTACAGTTCTTTGTTTGCTGCTGGGAGTTTCCAGCTGCCACCATTGGGAAGACACTGGCTGCCCCATCATCTCAACAGAATAAGATTGACAAATACACCAAACCAGCTACTCACTCGCATTGCCCAGAAGATGGAACAGCTGTAGTAGAGTCAGATCAGTCATCGATGACTCCTGAAAGAATATTTCAAGCCACCTGTGGCACCCGGACAACACTTAAAGTCCAGAGGGTGGGTATGGAAGTGAGCCTCGTGCTTAAGGAACAGTGTGGATAGAGTTAAAGAGGCATAGACTAGTATCTCCATGGTGGAGGAATATATATAATATATATATATATATATATTCACTGAAAAAACCATAGGTTTTAGGGACAGTTATAGTTAGTTGGACATTGCACTCGTACAAAACCCGTGAAATTCCCCGTTATAGTTAGTTCAGCTAACTATAACTCGCGCCCCGCAATGCACTGCTGATGACGTCACATATTACATCACTCATGACATGGTCAGTGACATCACTGATGACATCACTGATGACATCTCAAATGACATCACTGATGACATCATCCAGTGACTGTGTGTTTCTGTAAAGTTTAAATATTTTTTATATATATAGGGAAAGGCGTATTGAAGAATGAGTGGGTGTATAAGTGTCTGTATGGATGATTTAGTAGGTGCGTGACTAATTCTATAAGTGAGTGATTAAACGTATCTTACTGAATGCATGGGTTAGTGACTAAACTGGGTGAATGTCTGTATCTGTCTGTTGCTGTGTAAGTGGCTGCATGGGTTTGTGAATAGCTACATGAGTGTCTATAAGAGTTATTGATTTGTTGTCTGAGTATCTGTATGGGTGCCTGAGTGTTTGTGTGGATGGGGTGTGTGCGACTGTGCATAGATGTGTGAGTGGGTGATTCACTGGGTGGATGGTTTCAAGAGTGCATCTGTGATAGACTGTATGGGTGGGTAAGTGTGTGTAAGAGTGTGTTAGTGAGTGAATGTATGTCCCAGTGGTACATGTGTGAGTAACTACATATGTGAAAGGCAGTATATATGTGTGTTGGAGTATATAAATAGCTATAAGCGAGAGTGAGTGATTGTGATAGTGGCTGTATGGATGAGTGTGTGCTTGTATCAGTGATTGTATAAGAGCGTAACAATGTGCTAGTATTTGTATGATTAAGTGAGCTGGTGTGTGTATAACTGTATAGGTGAGTAAATGGCAGTGTGTTTAATTATTTGCATGACTGACTAGGTGTGTGAGTACCTCTATGGATGAGTGGCGGTGTTTGAGTGTCTATATAGGAGTAAGAGTGCATATGATAGTCCTGTATTGAGTGACCATAAGTATGAGTGACTGTACGGGTGAGTGAGTGGATGTGTGTGTGTAGACCTAAGAATCAGTGAGTGGGTATGTAGTTATTGGTGTTGGAGTGTCTATGGTTTTGCGAATGGCAGTCTGTAATTTAGATTGGGTGTATCAAAGGTTATATTAGGGTGTGAAGAGCTGCATCAGATTATCACGTGGATGATGTCATCAGTGATGTCATTTGAGATGTCATCAGTGATGTCATCAGTGATGTCACTGACCATGTCATGAGTGATGTAATATGTGACGTCATCAGCAGTGCATTGCGGGGCGCGAGTTATAGTTAGCTGAACTAACTATAACGGGGGAATTTCACGGGTTTTGTACGAGTGCAATGTCCAACTAACTATAACTGTCCCTAAAACCTATGGTTTTTTCAGTGAATTTCAAAGGTTTTTTAAATGCTAATTTGTAACTATAACGTCCCTAAAACCTATGGTTTTTTCAGTGAATTTCAAAGGTTTTTTAAATGCTAATTTGTAACTATAACATGTCTGAAACCTACGGTTTTTTCAGTGAATTTCAAAGGTTTTGTAAATGACAATTTTTAAATGTATTAATTGTTATATAAAAAATTTTCATACTGATTTCGAAATTTTTTAGAAAACATTTTTTTACATATTTTATTTTTAAATTACATTGTAATTATATTATACATTACAAAAAATACTTTCTCAGAATGAATTACTTTAGTTTAAATACTTTGCACATAGGCAATAGACTTTTAAGTACAGTAGTTACAGTTGTTGCAATGGGCAACACATTTTCAAACACAATGCAACATTCAGCTCAATGTGAATTTCTAGTTAAATGCAATTAGTTACTTTATGGATTACTTTTCTAACCACAGGACTGGATCCTAGATTCAGTCCTGGGACATCTCCTGTAAACAGTTGAGTAAAAGCGTTTTGGTTACAGTCGTGATTTTTAAGGAATATTATTGTACTTTAAAAGTTGACACTTAGAAACTTTTTCTCATAGAATGACCAATGTTATCCTATGGAAGGAAATTCACTTAGGAGGTAAAAACTGTTATCGTTACTTTTTGTTACTCAGTGTTGGATCCTGGATCCAGCACTGGTGCATCTCCTGTAAACAGTTGAAAGAATGCGTTTAAGTCATACAGGCGATTTTTAAGGAATATTTGTAGTTTGTGAAAATCGACACTTTGAAACTTTTCTGCTGAAAACCAGACAAAGGATTCCTATGGAAGAAAATATAAGTTACTGGTAAGTACGGTTAAAATTACTTTTCAGGGTCAGTGCTGGGCTAAAAGATGCAGCACTGGGTTCTCTCCTGATAACAGGTGAGTAAATTGGAATTCGTACTTTGGTTGATTTTAGAGGAATATTATAAAGTTCCAAAACTCCACACTTAGAAGAATTTCCAAGTGAAACCAGTCAATGTTAGCCTATGGAAGGAAATTCAAGTTACTGGTAAGTACGGTTAAAATTACTTTTCAGGACCAGTACTGGGCTGAAAGATGCAGCACTGAGGTCTCTCCTGATAACAGGTGAGTAAATCAGAATTCGGATTTCGGCTGATTTTAGAGGAATATTTGTATGTTTCAAAAATCAACACTTAGAAGAATTTCCAAGTGAAACCAGTCAATGTTAGCCTATGAAGGAAATTCAAGTTACCGGTAAGTACGGTTAAAATTACTTTTCAGGATCAGTACTGGGCTGAAAGATGCAGCACTGAGGTCTCTCCTGATAACAGGTGAGTAAATCGGAATTCGTATTTCGGCTGATTTTAGAGGAATATTTTAAAGTTCCAAAACTCCACACTTAGAAGAATTTCCAAGTGAAACCAGTCAATGTTAGCCTATGAAGGAAATTCAAGTTACCGGTAAGTACGGTTAAAATTACTTTTCAGGATCAGTACTGGGCTGAAAGATGCAGCACTGAGGTCTCTCCTGATAACAGGTGAGTAAATCGGAATTCGTATTTCGGCTGATTTTAGAGGAATATTTTAAAGTTCCAAAACTCCACACTTAGAAGAATTTCCAAGTGAAACCAGTCAATGTTAGCCTATGAAGGAAATTCAAGTTACCGGTAAGTACGGTTAAAATTACTTTTCAGGACCAGTACTGGGCTGAAAGATGCATCACTGAGGTCTCTCCTGATAACAGGTGAGTAAATCGGAATTCGTATTTCGGCTGATTTTACAGGAATATTTTAAAGTTCCAAAACTCCACACTTAGAAGAATTTCCAATTGAAACCAGTCAATGTTAGCCTATGGAAGGAAATTCAAGTTACTGGTAAGTACGGTTAAAATTACTTTTCAGGACCAGTACTGGGCTGAAAGATACAGCACTGAGGTCTCTCCTTATAACAGGTGAGTAAATCGGAATTCGTATTTCGGCTGATTTTAGAGGAATATTTGCACAATGGTGAAGGGAGGGGCGGGGCCTGAGGTGACATCTGTGCAAACGCGCCCCGTGGCGCGTTTTAAGTTGGGGGATTAAGTCCCCTTGAATCCCGAGGGTCCCTAGGGGCCAACTAGCCCACCAGGAACCTCCAATATGCGCCAGGGGCTGCGTTGCAGAGACGTGTAGAGAGGCCACACCCCTTTTAAACCTCTCTGCAACGCAGCTCTGTGGCGCTTTCTGGATGTACCTGTTGGGCTAGTTGGCCCCCAGGGACCCTCAGGATTGAAGGGGATTTCATTCCCCATCTTAAAACGCGCCACGGGGCCTGTTTGCACACATGTCACCTGAAGCCCCGCCCTCCCTTCACCACTGTGCAAACGCGCCCCGTGGTGCGTTTTAAGTTGGGGGATTAAGTCCCCTTGAATCCTGAGGGTCCCCGGAGTCCAACTAGCCCACCATATACCTCCAAAAAGCGCCACAGAGCTGCGTTGCAGAGAGGTGTAAAAGGGGTGTGGCCTCTCTACACGTCTCTGCAAGGCAGCCCCTGGCGCATACTGGAGGTTCCTGGTGGGCTAGTTGGCCCCAGGGACCCCCAGTATTCAAGGGGAATTTGTTCCCCCTCTGCAAACACGCCAGGGGGCGCGTTTGCAGAGTGGTGAAGGAAGGGGGCGGGGCCTGCGGGCCCGATCGTTTTTTTTTTTGTTTTTTGTTTTTTTCGTCCCCTGAAGGGGAGCTGTGTGGCCCCCTTCCTTTTTCTCTTTTTGGGCCCTGGGGACCCCATCCCCCAGGGCCTTACCCCTTTTTAAATTACAAAAAAAAAAAAAACGGGAAGGGGCCGCGTGGCCCCCTTCCCTGGGCCTGTATTGGCCCCGGGACCCCATCCCCGGGGCATGGCCTCTATATTTATTATTTTGAGGGGGCAGCGTGGCCCCCTCCTCTGGCCATTTTAAGGCCCCGGGGACCCCATCCCCGGGGCCGGCCTTTCCATTTTTTTTTACATTTGTTTTTCTCTTTTTTGGAGAGGGGGCTGCGTGGCCCCCTCCCGGGCCACTACTTGCCCGGGGACCCCATCCCCGGGGCTGGCCCTCTCCGTTGGGGACTGTGGGGGGTCCCCAATCCCCCACAGTCCCGCCGGCTCCCCACGTCCCTTGGGAGCCGGCATTGCTGTTCCACATGGGGAGCAGCTGACATGCTGCTCCCCATGTGGAAAAGCAATCGCTTTGGATATTGGAAGAGAGAGCAGGTTTCCCTGCTCTCTTCCAATATCCAAGCAGTTTGCTATGGCAGGACGGGAGCCGCGAGGCTCCCGTCCTGCCATAGCAAACTACAGTGTCCCGGGGGTAGGCACCCCGGGACACTGCAGGAGCCGGCCCTGGGGGTGGTGGTCCCCAGGGCCATCAAGGGCTCCAGGAGGGGGCCGCGCGGCCCCCTCCCATTCAGTACACAGCCCCGGGAGGTGGTGGTCCCGGGGCTCTGGGGTCCGTAACGGACCCCCATATTAAAATGTTTAGTGCCCCGGGAGGTGGCGGTCCCGGGGCGTGTGGGGGGGCTGGAGCCCCCCCCACACTGGTTTTATTTTTAAATTAAAAAAAGCCCCGGGGAGGTGGTGGTCCCCGGGGCTGCGGGAGGGCTCAGAGCCCTCCCGCACCATTTTTCAAAAAGCCCCGGGGGTGGCGGTCCCCGGGGCTTGGGGGACCCTTTGAGGCCCCCACACATTAAATTATCCCCCCACCATGCCCCCGGGACTTGGGCCACCCGGGGGCCAATTAACATTTTTTTTTTTTCGGCAGGATTCGCGCACCCTGAGAATAATTTCTGCATACAGGAGTAACTGTTTGGACCACGGTCCTTTTAATATGAGGTTTTCTGAATCTATATGCTCTATCTGTTTTTATTATTGTTTTTTTATTTTTTCTTCTTTTTCTTCTTCTCTGGTAAGGGTATTTACCTCTGAATAAAGTTTTTATATTGGGTGCACATACATATTAGGTCAGGAGTGGGGGCCTTTAGTACCTATATACTTTTGGGCACTGGCCCGGAATTGTATCCATACATAACAACCCTTCACCATTATTGAGTTGAGATATCAATCATTTAAAATAGGCGGCCTATTGGCCTGTCCATTAGTTTAGGTTCTGATATCTGTTGGGCTGCAGTCCATTCTATATATGAAGAATGGTAAAGTACCTAATCGCCCTTTCCTAGATCTACATTTGCATATATATTTTTCTTACATATCTTTTCGTACACTAATGAGGAACATAGAAGTTGGCACGCACATATTTTTGAGCATTTCATCTATTTCCCCTTTCACCTTTTTCCATTTTTGTTTATTTCAAGCCTGTCCTCCAGGTCAATAAAAAGTATGGGGCATTTGCCGGTCATATCAATATCGTGATATTGCTGCAAGGTTAACGTTGTGGTTAAGTATAACTGCAGGATGTGCGTTATCGAATTTAGAATTATCTAACTGTTTAAAATACATGGGTGTGCAATGGTTCATTTTTGAGAGGTTGGGTTTTACAAATACGCATGATGCGTATGATTGGTTATACATCCCCTTGATCCAAATCACGTGACCACCAGTATTCGAGTAGCGGAAATGCCGCAATCCTGTTGCTATGCTTACGGGCATCAGCGATACATAATGTGTATACAGCACTGGCTATACGCACTCAAGAAGTTTCAAGACATGATGATAATAAATCAATATGTTAAATACGGTGGATTGTGGCATAGAATAATAATGGATGATATTGTCACGATGATTTAATGTATTAATTTTTTAGTACTATTAATTAATTAATTTATTTAATGAGTTTATTAAAAGCACCAGGGTCAGATCACACTGCAATGGGTATAAATTCGGTTATGCTGATTGAATTCCAATGAATTACAATTGAATATTGAATTTTGTGTATTTTTCATGCTGCAGTAACTTTTCTATGTCCATAATGATATCACGATTATTTAAGGGTGGACCAAGAGCGGCTTGGGTAACTTGACAAAGGCCGTTCCGGCTGAAACGCAGTGTTACTTTGCAAATAAATCACTCGTTGTGAATTTGGTGTGCCGCTTCATTCCTTGGAGTGTGGAAAGTTTTTGAATCATTGTGGCTGTCTGCCACCACAGCTGGCACCGACACGTAAAGGCAGGCTCACGGCGTTTCCTTGCGGAGACTTGGAATATATATATATAGTCCCAAATTGCCACTGAAATCATGCTGAACTCTTGCGAACGGGTGCATCCTTCGTGCGAGTGGCAGCACGTATTATATTCCAAACAAAAACTCTTCACAGAGCAGTCGGAGCACTCATCGGGTTTACAGCAGTTTTATTGTCAGCCCAACAGATGCGTTTCGGCATTCTTGCCTTTATCAATGTTGTTGAAATGCAATGTACCACCTGTCAATTGTTTAAAAACAGTCCTGGCTTAGCTCCCATTGGACAATTGTAGTCAGCAAGTGAAGACAGACTATCTTCAACATTGTTTTATACTCGCATGCCGTAATAATGACTCGTTTTTACATAGTTGATTTTTTCATTGGTAACGCTCAGATACTATCACAGTCTTTAGTAGATGTTTTTACCTTACTGGTTTAGAGCTGTTACATTCATCAGGCACGCTGATTCTTTTCAATACATTTCTCTTTTTCCAACCAGGAAGTGACACAATAAAATCATTAAATTCACTATGTCCCTCGTTCTGCTGCAATTGCCGTATCATAAACCGCCTTCCCGCTGGTAAAGGTTTCGTAACCCATAACCTATCATTGTAGTAATGATTGACTTCCTGTCAATGGGTGCAATATTATCCTCAGCAGCAGTGGTTCAAGCAATCCATAGTTAAACACATTGTCCCAAATTGCCACTGAAATCATGCTGAACTCTTGCGAACGGGTGCATCCTTCATGCGAGTGGCAGCACGTATTATATTCCAAACAAAAACTCTTCACAGAGCAGTCGGAGCACTCATCGGGTTTACAGCAGTTTTATTGTCAGCCTAACAGACATTCTTAAACTTTTAAAAAACACTCAGTCACTGGATGATGTCATTTGAGATGTCATCAGTGATGTCATCAGTGATGTCATCAGTGATGCCACTGACCATGTCATGAGTGATGTAATATGTGACATCATCAGCAGTGCATTGCGGGGGCGCAAGTTATAGTTAGCTCAGCTAACTAGAACAGCTGAATTTCTCTGGTTTTGTATGAGTGAAATGTCAGCCTAACTATAATGTCCCTGAAACCTGTGGTTTTTCAGTTAATATCTAAGGTTTTTTAAATGCTAATTCCCAACTATAAAGTCCCTGAAACCTGTGGTTCTTTCAGTGAATTTCTAAGGTTTTTAAAATGCTAATTCCCAACTATAACGTTCCTGAAACCTGTGTTTTTTTTACCGAATTTTCAAGGTTTTTTAAATGCTAATCCCTAACTATAACGTCCCTGAAACCTGTGTTTTTTCAGTGATTTTCTAAGGTTTTTTAAATGCTAATTTCTAACTATGTCTACATAGGTAGAACATGTACAGAAAGAGGAAGAAAAGCACAGAAAGAAGCAAGAGAAGTGCAGAAAGAGGGAAGAGAGGTGCAGAAAGAGGAAGAAAGGTGCAGAAAGAAGCAAGAGAAATGCAGAAAGAGGCAACAGAAGTCCTGAAAGAGGAAGAAAGGAGGAGAACAAAGCAAGAGAAGTGCAGAAAGAAGCAACAGAGGTGCAGAAAGAGGCCTACTTTGACTGTACCTTTCCATGGACTCATACAAAGTAGACTAATCACTAATCCTTCTCCCAAGATGTCTTAAACCTCACTTTTCTGTTGAAGGCTCATTATTCAATGACTGCTCAGAATGTTAGCCCTACTAGATGTAAAATAGCAATCCTAACCATATCACTGTTGTAAGTCTCACCAACTTTGTGAAGGTATGAATGCATGTGTCTGTGCTTTTACCTAGTGGCATGTTCCATAAGAATAAACATACAAATAGTTGAATACCTGTGTTTCAAACACCATACTCTGTAAATTTGTGTACAAAAAGGTGTATGTATTTCTTTCTGCTCATAATACAGGGCACAGGGGTATTCAATAGTATATTTGAGGGGCTCTATAACACCTATATACATAAGACATGTCTGCCTATGCAACCAAATAACAGATCAGAACTAAGAAGATTTGACCACCTATAAGAGAAGCTACCCGCTTTTTAAGCTACCATCTTCAGATGCATAACACATATGAGAATACAAGTACAAATAGACATAGACCTCAGTCACAAGAGCACGCAGACCTTTAAACTTGGAAGCTTGCACTTCCCATTTGAATATAGAAACAGGAGAGAGAAGTACAGAAAGAAGCAAGAGAATTGCAGAAAGAGGCAACAGGGGTGCAGAAAGAGGCAAGAGGGGTGCAGAAAGAGGCAAGAGAACTGCAGAAAGAGGCAAGAGATGTGCACAAAGAGGCAAGAGAGGTGCAGAAAGAGGCAAGAGAGGTGCAGAAAGAGGGATGGGAGGTGCAGGAAGAGGGGTACAGAAAGAGGCAGGAGGGGTGCAGAAAGCAGCAACAGAGGTACAGAAAGAGGCAAGAGAAGTGCAGAAAGAGGCAAGAGAAGTGCAGAAAGAGGTAAGAGAAGTGCAGAAAGAGGCAAGAGAGGTGCAGAAACAGGCAGGAGAGGTGCAGAGAGAGTGAAGAGGGGTGCATAAAGAGGCAAGGGGGTACAGAACGAAGTAAGAGAGGTACAGAAAGAAGCAAGAGAAGTGCAGAAAGAAGCAACAGGGGTGCAGAAAGAGGCAACAGGGGTACAGAAAGATGCAAGAGAAGTGCAGAAAGAGGCAAGAGAGGTGCGGGAAGAGGGGTGCAGAAAGAGTGAAGAGGGGTGCATAAAGAGGCAAGGGGGTACAGAACGAAGTAAGAGAGGTACAGAAAGAAGCAAGAGAAGTGCAGAAAGAAGCAACAGGGGTGCAGAAAGAGGCAACAGGGGTGTAGAAAGAGGTAAGAGACGTGCACAAAGAAGCAACAGAGGTGCAGAAGGAGGCAAGAGGACTGCAGAAAGAGGCAAGAAAGTTGCACAAACAGGCAAACAAGGTGCAGAAAGATGGAACAGGGGTGCAGATAGAGGCAAGAGAGGTGCAGAAAGAGCGAAGAGGTGTGCAGAACGAGGCAAGAGGGTGCAGAAATTTGCAAGAGAGGTGCCGAAAGAAGCAAGAGGAGTGCAGAAAGAACCAACAGAGGTGCAGAACGAGGCAAGAGGAATGCAGAAAGAGGCAAGAGAAGTGCAGAAAGAAGCAACAGAGGGGCAGAAAGAGGCAAGGGAACTGCAGAAAAAGGCAAGAGAGGTGCAGAAAGCGGGAAGAGAGGTGCAGAAGAGAGAACCAAGAGAGGTGCAGCAAGAAGCAAGAGAGGTGTAGAAAGAAGCAAGGAAGTGCAGAAAGAAGCAACAGAGGTGCAGAAAGAGGCAAGAGGGGTGCAATAAGAGGCAAGAGAAGTACAGAAAGAACCAACAGAAGTGCAGAAAGAGGCAAGAGATGTGCAGAAAGAGGCAAGAAAGTTGCACAAACAGGCAAACAAGGTGCAGAAAGAGGGAACAGGGGTGCAGAAAGAGCCAAGAGAGGTGCAGAAAGAGGGAAGAGGGTGGAGAAAGAGGCAAGAGGGGTGCAAAAAGAAGCAACAGAGGTGCGGAAAGAAACAAGAGAAGTGATGAAAGAGACAAGAAAGTTTCATAACCAGGCAAAAGAAGTGCAGAAAGAGGCAACAGAAGCGCTGAAAGAAGCAACAGAGGTGCAGAAAGAAGCAAGAGAAGTGATGAAACAGACACAAGAGTTGCAGAAAGAAACAAGAAAGGTGCAGAAAACCAAAGAGAAGTGCAGAAAGATGCAAGTGAGATGCAGAAAGAGGCAAGACAGGTGCAGAAAGAGGTAAGACAGGTGCAGAAAGAGGTAAGACAGGTGCAGAAAGAGGCAAGTGAGGTGCAGAAAGAGGCAAGAGAACTACAGAAAGAGGCAATAGAGGTGCAGAAAGAGGCAAGACAGGTGCAGAAAGAGGTAAGACAGGTGCAGAAAGAGGTAAGACAGGTGCAGAAAGAGGCAAGTGAGGTGCAGAAAGAGGCAAGAGGGGTGCAGAAAGAGGCAAGTGAAGTGCAGAAAGAAGCAACAGAGGTGCAGAAAGAGGCAAGAGAACTGCAGAAAGAGGCAAGAGAACTACAGAAAGAGGCAATAGAGGTGCAGAAAGAGGCAAGAGAGGTGCAGAAAGAGGCAAGAGAAGTACAGAAAGAGGCAAGAGAGATGCAGAAAGAGGGAAAAGGGGTGCAGAAAGACAAGAGGGGTGCAGAAAGAAGAAAGAGAGGCAGAAAGAAGAAAGAGAAGTGCAGAAAAAAACAACAGCAGTGCAGAAAGAGGCAAGAGAAGTGCAGAAAGAGGCAAGAGAGGTGCAGGAAGAGGGTGCGGGAAGAGGGATGCAGAAAGAGGGAAGAGGGGTGCAGAAAGAGGCAAGAGGGGTGCAGAAAGAGGCAAGAGGGATGCATAAAGAGGCAAGAGGGGTGCAGAAAGAGGCAAGAGAGGTGCAGGAAGAGGGGTGCAGAAAGAGGGAAGAGGAGTGCAGAAAGAGGGAAGAAGGGTGCAGAAAGAGGCAAGGGGGTGCAGAAAGAAGCAAGAGAGTTACAGAAAGAAGCAACAGGGGTGCAGAAAGAGGCAACAGGGGTGCAGAAAGAGGAAAGAGAAGTGCACAAAGAAGCAACAGAGGTGCGGAAGGAGGTAAAAGAACTGCAGAAAGAGGCAAGAAAGTAGCACAAACAGGCAAACAAGGTGCAGAAAGATGGAACAGGAGTGCAGACAGAAGCAAGAGAGGTGCAGAAAAAGGGAAGACGTGTGCAGAAAGAGGCAAGAGGGGTGTAGAAATTTGCAAGAGAGGTGCCGAAAGAAGCAAGAGGAGTGCATAAAGAACCAACAGAGGTGCAGAAAGATGCAAGAGGAGTGCAGAAAGAGGCAAGAGGAGTGCAGAAAGAAACAACAGAGGTGCAGAAAGAGGCAAGAGAACAGCAGAAAAAGGCAAGAGAGGTGCAGAAAGAGGGAAGAGGGGTGCATAACAAGGCAAGAGGGGTGCAGAAAGAAGCAAGAGAAGTGCAGAAAGAAGCAACAGGGGTGCAGAAAGAGTCAAGAGGGGTGCAGAAAGAGGCAAGAGATGTGCAGAAACAGGCAAGAGAGGTGCAGAACGAGGAAAGAGGGGTGCAGAAAGAGGCAAGAGAGGTGCAGAAAGAGGGATGGGAGGTGCAGGAAGAGGGGTACAGAAAGAGGCAGGAGGGGTGCAGAAAGCAGCAACAGAGGTACAGAAAGAGGCAAGAGAAGTGCAGAAAGAGGCAAGAGAAGTGCAGAAAGAGGTAAGAGAAGTGCAGAAAGAGGCAAGAGAGGTGCAGAAACAGGCAGGAGAGGTGCAGAGAGAGTGAAGAGGGGTGCATAAAGAGGCAAGGGGGTACAGAACGAAGTAAGAGAGGTACAGAAAGAAGCAAGAGAAGTGCAGAAAGAAGCAACAGGGGTGCAGAAAGAGGCAACAGGGGTACAGAAAGATGCAAGAGAAGTGCAGAAAGAGGCAAGAGAGGTGCGGGAAGAGGGGTGCAGAAAGAGTGAAGAGGGGTGCATAAAGAGGCAAGGGGGTACAGAACGAAGTAAGAGAGGTACAGAAAGAAGCAAGAGAAGTGCAGAAAGAAGCAACAGGGGTGCAGAAAGAGGCAACAGGGGTGTAGAAAGAGGTAAGAGACGTGCACAAAGAAGCAACAGAGGTGCAGAAGGAGGCAAGAGGACTGCAGAAAGAGGCAAGAAAGTTGCACAAACAGGCAAACAAGGTGCAGAAAGATGGAACAGGGGTGCAGATAGAGGCAAGAGAGGTGCAGAAAGAGCGAAGAGGTGTGCAGAAAGAGGCAAGAGGGTGCAGAAATTTGCAAGAGAGGTGCCGAAAGAAGCAAGAGGAGTGCAGAAAGAACCAACAGAGGTGCAGAAAGAGGCAAGAGGAATGCAGAAAGAGGCAAGAGAAGTGCAGAAAGAAGCAACAGAGGGGCAGAAAGAGGCAAGGGAACTGCAGAAAAAGGCAAGAGAGGTGCAGAAAGCGGGAAGAGAGGTGCAGAAGAGAGAACCAAGAGAGGTGCAGCAAGAAGCAAGAGAGGTGTAGAAAGAAGCAAGGGAAGTGCAGAAAGAAGCAACAGAGGTGCAGAAAGAGGCAAGAGGGGTGCAATAAGAGGCAAGAGAAGTACAGAAAGAACCAACAGAAGTGCAGAAAGAGGCAAGAAATGTGCAGAAAGAGGCAAGAAAGTTGCACAAACAGGCAAACAAGGTGCAGAAAGAGGGAACAGGGGTGCAGAAAGAGCCAAGAGAGGTGCAGAAAGAGGGAAGAGGGTGGAGAAAGAGGCAAGAGGGGTGCAAAAAGAAGCAACAGAGGTGCGGAAAGAAACAAGAGAAGTGATGAAAGAGACAAGAAAGTTTCATAACCAGGCAAAAGAAGTGCAGAAAGAGGCAACAGAAGCGCTGAAAGAAGCAACAGAGGTGCAGAAAGAAGCAAGAGAAGTGATGAAACAGACACAAGAGTTGCAGAAAGAAACAAGAAAGGTGCAGAAAACCAAAGAGAAGTGCAGAAAGATGCAAGTGAGATGCAGAAAGAGGCAAGACAGGTGCAGAAAGAGGTAAGACAGGTGCAGAAAGAGGTAAGACAGGTGCAGAAAGAGGCAAGTGAGGTGCAGAAAGAGGCAAGAGAACTACAGAAAGAGGCAATAGAGGTGCAGAAAGAGGCAAGACAGGTGCAGAAAGAGGTAAGACAGGTGCAGAAAGAGGTAAGACAGGTGCAGAAAGAGGCAAGTGAGGTGCAGAAAGAGGCAAGAGGGGTGCAGAAAGAGGCAAGTGAAGTGCAGAAAGAAGCAACAGAGGTGCAGAAAGAGGCAAGAGAACTGCAGAAAGAGGCAAGAGAACTACAGAAAGAGGCAATAGAGGTGCAGAAAGAGGCAAGAGAGGTGCAGAAAGAGGCAAGAGAAGTACAGAAAGAGGCAAGAGAGATGCAGAAAGAGGGAAAAGGGGTGCAGAAAGACAAGAGGGGTGCAGAAAGAAGAAAGAGAGGCAGAAAGAAGAAAGAGAAGTGCAGAAAAAAACAACAGCAGTGCAGAAAGAGGCAAGAGAAGTGCAGAAAGAGGCAAGAGAGGTGCAGGAAGAGGGGTGCGGGAAGAGGGATGCAGAAAGAGGGAAGAGGGGTGCAGAAAGAGGCAAGAGGGGTGCAGAAAGAGGCAAGAGGGATGCATAAAGAGGCAAGAGGGGTGCAGAAAGAGGCAAGAGAGGTGCGGGAAGAGGGGTGCAGAAAGAGGGAAGAGGAGTGCAGAAAGAGGGAAGAAGGGTGCAGAAAGAGGCAAGGGGTGCAGAAAGAAGCAAGAGAGTTACAGAAAGAAGCAACAGGGGTGCAGAAAGAGGCAACAGGGGTGCAGAAAGAGGAAAGAGAAGTGCACAAAGAAGCAACAGAGGTGCGGAAGGAGGTAAAAGAACTGCAGAAAGAGGCAAGAAAGTAGCACAAACAGGCAAACAAGGTGCAGAAAGATGGAACAGGAGTGCAGACAGAAGCAAGAGAGGTGCAGAAAAAGGGAAGACGTGTGCAGAAAGAGGCAAGAGGGGTGTAGAAATTTGCAAGAGAGGTGCCGAAAGAAGCAAGAGGAGTGCATAAAGAACCAACAGAGGTGCAGAAAGATGCAAGAGGAGTGCAGAAAGAGGCAAGAGGAGTGCAGAAAGAAACAACAGAGGTGCAGAAAGAGGCAAGAGAACAGCAGAAAAAGGCAAGAGAGGTGCAGAAAGAGGGAAGAGGGGTGCATAACAAGGCAAGAGGGGTGCAGAAAGAAGCAAGAGAAGTGCAGAAAGAAGCAACAGGGGTGCAGAAAGAGTCAAGAGGGGTGCAGAAAGAGGCAAGAGATGTGCAGAAACAGGCAAGAGAGGTGCAGAACGAGGAAAGAGGGGTGCAGAAAGAGGCAAGAGGGGTGCAGAAAGAGGCAAGAGGGGTGCAGAAAGAAACAACAGAGGTGCAGAAACAAGCAAGAGAAGTGATGAAACATAAAAAGAGGCAGAAAGAAACAAGAAAGGTGCAGAAAAAGGAAAAGAAGTGAAGAAAGGCAAGTGAGATGCAGAAAGAGGCAAGACAGGTGCAGAAAGAAGCAACAGAGGTGCAGAAAGAAGCAACAGAGGTGCAGAAAGAGGCAAGAACTGCAGAAAGAGGCAAGAGAGGTACAGAAAGGGGCAAGAGAGGTGCAGAAAGAGGGAAGAGAGGTGCAGAAAGAAGGAAGAGGGGTACAGAAAAAGGTAAGGGGGTGCAGAAAGAAGCAACATAGATGCAGAAAGAGGCAAGAGAAGTGCAGAAAGATGCAAGAGAGGTGCAGAAACAGGCAGGAGAGGTGCAGAAAGAGGGAACAGGGGTGCAGAAAGAAGCAACAGAGGTGCAGAAAGAGGCAAGAGAAGTGCAGAAAGAGGCAAGAGAGGTGCAGAAACAGGCAAGAGAGGTCCAGAAACAGGCAAGAGAGGTGCAGAAACAGGCAAGAGAGGTGCAGAAAGAGGGAACATGGGTACAGAAAGGGGCATGAGAGGTACAGAAAGAGGAAAGAGTGGTGCAGAAAGAGGCAAGAGTGGTGCAGAAAGAGGCAAGAGTGGTGCAGAAAGTGGCAAGAGGGGTGCAGAAAGAGCAAGAGGGGTACAGAAAGTAGCAACAGAGGTGCAGAAAGAGGCAAGAGAGGTGCAGAAATAAGCAAGAGAAGTGCAGAAAGAGGCAAGAGAGGTACAGAAACAGGCAACATATGTGCAGAAAGAGGGAAGATGGTGCAGAAAGAGGTAAGAGAATTTCAGAACGAAGCAACAGAGGTGCAGAAAGAAGCAACAGAGGTGCAGAAAGAGGCAAGAGAGGTGCAGAAGAGAGAACCAAGAGAGGTGCAGAAAGAAGCAAGAGAGGTGCAGAAAGAAGGAAGGTGCAGAAAGAGGCAAGAGAAGTGCAGAAAAAGGAAGAAAGGTGCACAAAGAAGCAAGAGAAATCCAGAAAGAGGCAAGAGAGGCGCAGAAAGAAGCAAGAGTGGTTTGCGCACCATTATAACCAATTTAACACCCACATTTAGCAATAAATAACAGGTGACCATTCCAGGTTTGCAAAGGGCCTACCACCACGCTGTAACACTTGTCGCTGCATTTTTGGTAACCTTGAGCTGTTTGAGCTAGAAACAAGGTTGTTTTTTTTATCAAATCTGCAGATTATGCAGCAGATGATGGATTATGTGGCAAATGCGGAAAATGTCTAATTATGCGAAAATCAGTGCAGCCGAACAGTCGCATAATTCCAGTGGCCCTGCTCATACCTCCGATTAGGTCCAGAAGTGCTCCTCAGTGGTTCCTTTTTTTTTTTGTCTCATTGAGTTTATAGTTCAGCTTCTATGGAAACGAGGAAGACTAAACCTGAGGTTACCACTCCACAACACACACTACCATACCACATAACTACTCTCCATAACACATAATCCCACTCTACATAATTCCTATATACCAAATACCACATACTTTCTATCCACATAATTTCACTGCACAACATACCATATAATTCCACCACACACAACGTACATCCACTCCAAAAAACATTAGTAAAAAACCTTTATATTTACAACGTCAATAGCCCTAACTTTCGCAAATGCTAGACCTATTACATTGCAAATGCTTCTTTAACTTTTGCAGAGTGGGGGACAAAGGGGGCTGGCCCTCCGAACAGCGCTCAGGGATTCCGCTGCATAGCACTTACAGGAGGTACCAGGAGGGCTTCTTGGCCCCCAAAGTCCCTCAGGAGTAAAGTGGACTTCATCCCCCAACCAGTAGTGTGCCAGGAGGTGCATTTGCAGAGTGGTGGAGAAAGGGGGGTGTGGCCTCCAAAGACCTCTAAGCAATTCCACTGTGTGGGACTTACTGGAGGTAACAGGAGTGGTAGTTCGCTCCCAAGGACATCCTTGGGGGCCAACTACCCCTCCTATTACCTCCAGTAAGCCCCACAAAGCAGGATTGCTAAGTTCTCATAGCAGGGCATGCCCCCTTTGCCCACCACTCTGCAAACGCGCTCCCTGGCATGCTCTTGCATGGGGATTGAAGTCCCCTTTGCTGCTGGGGGTCCTTAGGGGCCAACTAGCCTACCTGTTACCTCCAGTAAGCCCCACACAGTGGGATTGCTGAGAGGTGGACACGGGCCATGCCCCCTTTCTCCACCACTCTGCAAACGCACCTCCCCGCGTGCTCTTGGTTGGGGGATGAAGTCCCCTTCCCTCCTGAGGGTCCCTGGGGGCCAACTAGCCCTCTTGTTACCTCTAGTAAGCCCCACACAGCTGGATTGCTGAGAGTGGTCAAAGGCCACACCCCTTTTTCACACCACTCTGCAAACGCGCCTCCTGGCACACTGCTGCTTGGGGTATGATTTGTATACTGGTGACCAGCGATAATACCAATATGGGGAAATAACTACTGTGCTTAAAACGATGGTTCACTTCAAATATCTTGGTATGTAGATAGCCTTGACCCACCACTGAGCCTGAGAGCTCAATGTGGAACCTTTGCTGTCCCGAATCAAACAGGACATGGTGGCATGGGGATTCTCACCACTTAGAGTCACTGGTAAGGGAACAATATTCAAAATGCTGTTGCTTCCCCGCTATTGCTGAGTAATGCAGAATTACCAATATGCAATCCCAACCACCATATTTGGATTACTACACTCCATAAAGGGATTTTTCTTATGGGCGGGCAGACCTGCCCGTATGTCTAACAGTAAGTGCATTCTTTCACCATATGAAGGAGAATTGGCAGATGTTGAACTCTATTATCTGGCCAGCCAAAAGATATCCATGAACGACTAGCTCTTGGCAAATTGAGAAAATCCAAAGTGGTTTCCGAGTTGGAATGCATTGAGACACACAGCTTGTTCAACTTGCTCTATAGCCCAGATAAGCGTTGAAACCTTCCACAGGCCACAAATATTACACTGGCATGCTGGAACCAAGCGTTCAGGTGTTAAGTATTGCGAATAGTCCAAAAAATGTATTCAAAAGACAAATGTATTCAATTCATACAAGAGAAACACCAAACAGTGGTATTCACTTCAACTAAATAGATTTAGTGAGTTGCTTGTAGGCTTGGTGTCTTGTTTACAAATATTATATCACACTTGCAGATGACACGAAAATAGCATCCTCGATATTCATGACTAACACGTGACCCAAAGCATTTCGGGTGGGAATCACTCTTCATTAGGGGTAACTGTAATTTTAAAAATGACTGAATTACTGATTACATATAGGAAATATGTGAAATAGCTACACAGGTTCAAACACAAACAGACATGAGAAAAAGACAGGACTTGCATGAGCATAGAACCAACTGCCAGATTGTTGCATGCTATGTACAATAAATCAAAACTGAAGTGCCAGCATCAAAAATAGAGGCAGCTATTGTGTGGGTGCTCTATGCAATTCCTAATACAAAAGTGACCCAATAAGCTCAATGAGGCATGAGAAAAAAAGAAGCAAGGAAGAAGGAAAAGGAAGAGAGACAAAAACAAAACGAAAAGAACACAAGACAACACCATGTCCCAGCATGCACTTGTGCTGGTGTACCAAACTGTGGTTGACCCACCATGAGCAGTAAAAAGCGCAAACCTAAAAGCATGCAGTCAAAGACTCCGAGTGTACAGTGAGGGGTGTGCTAAGCAACTTTTCCTTTGATGTACCATGAATAGCGCCGATGCGCCAATGTGACGGATTATAGTGCTTCCATAACTCTATACTTTGGACCACTTAGTATTTCATCTATTTTGGGGCATGCTGTGCGTACGCTGACTTCACTGGCTGTTCACGTCACTGTTTGTTAGATTTATGGCCATTTTTGCTTACTGCTTGAGACACACTATCCCGTTTCGGTGTCACGTAGGCGCAGGCGGCTTTGGGGTTCCATGAATTGTCCGGTACGTCCAGTTAATTTTTGTTCACATTGTTGGAACTAGTGCATCATGGTTACTTTACTCACATTCACTCTGTCTTTAACTTCTAGGGCAACTGGTTCATAACAGCGTGGTCAGTTGGAGGCGACAGCCGTTTGCATATTCTCTCAGATACATGTTTTCCGCCTTATCACTTGGATGCTGGTATTCTTCTACTACCCTATTTTAAACACTGTAACCCTCACAGAGTGTTTGATGCTTTTCTTGACCCATAGGGATTTTGTTTAGTTTGTTTTGCATTTTGTTCAGTGTGACTCACATGACTTTGCGCATTGCGTACTATTCATGGTACATCAGAGGTAAAGTTGCTTAGCACAACCCTCACTGTACACTCGAAGTCTTTGACTGCATGCTTTTACGTTTGCGCTTTTCACTGCTAACGGTGGGTCAACCACAGCTTGGTATACCAGCACAAGTGCATGCTGGGATTTGGTGTTGGTTTGAGTTCTTTTCTTTTTGTTTTTGTCTCTTTTCCTTTTTCCTTGCTTCTTTTCTCTAACTTCTCATTGAGCAAATTGGTCAATTTTGTATTAGGAATTGCCCAGAGCACTCACACAATAGCCTCCTCTATTGTTGATGCTGGTATGTAGGTTTTCATTTACTGTACATAGCATGCAACAATCCGGCAGTTGGTTCTTTGCTCATGCAAGTCCTATCTTTTTTCTTATGTCTGTTGTCTGTTTTTGAACCTGCGTAGCTATTTCCCATATTTCCTGTATGTCATCAGTAATTCAGTAATTTTTAAATTACAGTCACCCCTGATGAAGGGTCATTCACACCAGAAATGCATTGGGTCATGTGTTACAGTCAGGAATATGCTTTCCTATTGAGGATGCTATTTTTATGTCGTCTGCAAGTGTGATGTGACATCTGTAAACAAAACACCAAGCCTACAACCAACTCATTAAATCTCTTCAATTGAAGTGAAAACCACTGTTTTGTGTTTCTCTTGTATGAATTGTATAAATTTGCTTTTTGAATATTTTTTTACTATTCGCAATACACTTGGTTTGACATTGTGAACTTGGAAGCCTTAGGGCGCCTGCAGTGCGTGCTGTGTCTAGTCCACTTCGGTGATCTAGCTTTTCCCCGAGATGCCTGCCCAGGCTTGGGCAGGGCCTACTACAGCACTGCACGCTAAGTTTGTATATATTTATTGTAAATTTGAATAGATTGTATAGTCGAGTGAATTACCGCCACTGGTCCTAATATCAACAAGTTACCATCTGCGGCTCTGTATTTCCTCTGTATCTGTAACTGTGTCCATAGTATGGTGTACCAATGTATCACCAGTTTCAACACTGAAGTTGTGATATTTCTCGTTTTCCAAAGATCACTTATTCCATATGAATAAATGATATACAACATGTTTGTTCCAGTTGAAGGGATAGAGTAAACCCCCAGTGTTCACTGCAAGTAACTGTCAAATTGGTTCCCATTTCCCCTCGGACTCAGTTGCAGCAATGTTGTCTACCGGGGAATATCGGATGAAAAACATACAAAATTTAGTGGCTGACTTGGTGACAGAAAGTATGACCAGATCATTGCTGGCCTACCAGGGCCAAGTCCACCTATCAGCGAGGTACTGATCCGAGCTCTCTCCCTCAGCCAAGCTGCAGTCTATGATCAGGGCCCACCCTTCATTGGTGCTCAATTGACTTCTTATCTCCCTCACCTTTAAAAAGACCTTTGACTATCCCACTCTCTAAAAAACGCCTATACTAGAGGTCAGGCCGATTTTATGACCAATGCCATAAACTCTGAAACCACTTCGCTTTCCAACTTGCCATTTTTACATATATTGTGGGCCCCACATTTTTTCCAAAGCTTATAAATTGCCATGAAATTACTTTTGTTATGTTAGCACAGTTTTATAAAGAGCTGTGTGACTTAGGTGCACCTACATAGGATAGGTAGGTGCCCTTATATAGGACCTAAATAGGATGTAGATTTACGTGCCTGAATATTCATGTTTCTTGTTACTTTGAAAAACAGAGAGCAAAAGGTACCCATTTTACAATGTAATCCCTGGAGTAGACTTAGGTTTGACATAATAAACAATGCATTCACCATCGTTTTTGCTTTACATGACCACCTACCTCAATGCCTGCATGCAGCTGGAGCTGAAACAGACTGATGAGGCCACGTTTCAGATCCAAGGTCTGGCTGCCGCCCTCCGAGGCTCCATAGAAGCCCTCCACCTGGAAGAAAGGATGTGCAATCAGAGATTACAAGTGCTGATCACCCTGACCTTGTGAGCACCACTGTAAATTGTGCTGTAGAATGCGCTTAATTTCAATCTCAAGGTTATGAAGGTGAAAAAGTCTGACGGAACACACGAGAAGGAGAAACCAATAAATTATTTAAAGATACAAACTACACAGAAATAGCCGAGGCTATAAAACACCACTGTGCACGTACACCAGAGGGTATTATTGCCCTGGTGAAGTCTGTCCTCCATAACCAACGGATCCCTTTTATTATGTGAAAATAGCATTCAGGCAGTCAAGCACAGTTATCTTTCATGCAGCAACCACAGCAGCTCTAGAGAACAAGTATCATCATTTTCTCCGTAGATTAAAAAGGTCCTTCATTTATTGATTGCTGTCAAATGTTATGATCAGTGCGAACTGAAACAGAAAATAGGCCTGGACACAGAAATAAAAGTGGCCGCATTAATGAATTAGAAAGCTAAAAGTTTTCCATGTTTGCATACTAGGGCAGTTTTGAACTTGTAAAAACAGGCTGTCGAAGTGTTTTACAATGTATAGAAGAGTGCATGGATTTGAACTTGCAGCAGGCAATGTTTGATTAAATATCAGAGTCGTCAACAATAAAAAACAGCCCGGCAGATAATAAAACGGGCCTAAAAACCGGCCCACACACTGACCTGTCAGACTAGCCCGTCCGTCACTGCCTGATTGCCATATGGGCCAATCCGAACTTGGCTGTGATCCAGGATTCAAGACCATTTTAAAGATGGCTGAAGCTGCCCACTCGCTTTGTAAACAACAGTGCTGCACCGTGGACTACAGCCAAAGGAAATCTTGTACAGGTTTCTGCACTGTGTATGTTATATTTGTGGACCTTCCTTTAGGTGAGCCTTCGTGATCTATTAAACTTCTACCTACATACCTACCTGGGTACAAAAACTACAGCCGAGGTAGTGCAGGTGCACTCTTTCTAAGTGTTCTCTTTAACACCAGAGAGAGCAGCAAACCTTTAGGGAGTGGCCGTGCTTACTTTAACCCATGTAGTGTGTTAGAGAGTCCCGGGCCTTCATGCCAGAACACATGGTCGCATTTGTTGGATGCTTGTAGTCTGGGATTACTCCTTTGTTATGGAGGCCTCAGCCACTTAGAAGCTGGATGATACCAAAGGGGATGATGGACGGAGCGTTAGAGCAAATCAAACACTCACCCCCAGTCTACTGATCTGGATTTAATCCATCATCATTCTTTAGCTCACTCCACCACCCCAGTTCAGACATGGCCATATGCAAATCAGTCTGACCCTGTGCCTCATGGGAACAGTCCAGCCCGAACTGCCAAGCCATGTCTTCCCTGGACCGGAAACAAGCATCCTGGGACCGGTTTCGGGTTCAAAACCCTCATCAGCCAGGCTATCTTGAATCCAGTGGCAAAGTGAGCAAGGGACCCACGTCTGGGCATACCCTGCCAATTTAGGGCGAACAAAGCGATACCATAGGGGATGATGGACGGAGCGTTAGAGCAAATCAAACACTCACCCCCAGTCAACTGATCTGGGTTTAATCCATCATCATTCTTTAGCTCACTCCCACCACCCCAGTTCAGACATGGCCATATGCAAATCAGTCTGACCCTGTGCCTCATGGGAACAGTCCAGCCCGAACTGCCAAGCCATGTCTTCCCTGGACCGGAAACAAGCATCCTGGGACCGGTTTCGGGTTCAAAACCCTCATCAGCCAGGCTATCTTGAATCCAGTGGCAAAGTGAGCAAGGGACCCATGTCTGGGCATACCCTGCCAACTTAGGGCGAACAAAGCGATACCAAAGGGGATGATGGACGGAGCGTTAGAGCAAATCAAACACTCACCCCCAGTCAACTGATCTGGGTTTAATCCATCATCATTCTTTAGCTCACTCCACCACCCCAGTTCAGACATGGCCATATGCAAATCAGTCTGACCCTGTGACTCATGGGAACAGTTCACATTTAACCACATGACGTCATCATCTCTCTATCTGTAGCTTTTAGGTAATATTAAAGCCTTGCTATGTTGGCGCAAGAGTTGTATGTTCGACTGACATATCAATTTTTTAACTGAGGTATATATATGTAACTGCTATTGTGCTTGTCTGCACTTTGAGGCGCCGTGTGATGGTGACTTTTCACATATTGCTGCTAGTTGTTGAGCGTGAGCAAAGTAGTAGTGTGTTGATGTTGTTTTCCATGTTACTCGCGGGCACTCGTCTTCCTTCTGCCTTTTTACAGTGGGACCATGCAATTGTGCTCCCCTGGGTTCTGCACTATCTTTCAAGCATAGGTTTATCTGGTGCTTAACCTTTAACCTTGCTTGCATTGCACTTCTTTTGCCCTTTTTAGAGGCCTCTTTTACACACGTTTTGTCTAACCCTTGCTTTCTGTTCATTGGCAGGTGGGCCGGGACAGTTGGGCAGATATATCATATTAAGGCAGCTGGTCGAGTGGGGTGCTGTAACTGTTCAGACGTTCAGCAGTTTGGGTATCTTTTGATGGAGGAGGTTGTTGCATCCCATCCTTGTCACCGGTGCTTAGGTGTTTGCACACGGGCACAGTGGTATGTGGTATTACGCTAACAAATGACTTGGTGGTGAATTAAATCTACCTGCACACAAGCTGCCTGCTGATGCTGTTACTGAGCCTGCAACGTACAGCAGGACAAACCATGTATGCTTTACTGGCGGGAGAATTTTCGGGTCGACTTTAACATAAAAATGTATCTTGTTTTTTTCTTTCTTTTTTTTTCTTTTGCTGTAGTGTAATGTACTGCACTAAGGTGCATGTCAATCTGTTGCATGTACATACAAGTGAGACCAAAATGAAAAAAAAGGATCTTTGCACTTAATATTTTGATAAAGCCTTACGAACAAGAATTTACCTTTGGTAACACCTTTTCTGGGGGAGACTCTATCTAACCGCAGAATCCTCACCATGTAAATTTCCTTAGGCACCAGATTGGATCTGGAAAATTTTGATAGCAATTCCCTCGCGCATCGGCAGGTGGCTTCATGCAGTTCTGTGTCAAATCCATCCCGCCCCGGTTGTGATGTAGGTGCAAATATATCTGTGCCACCTTTACGCACCGACGTCAGTTTCTTTCTGGCCTCTGTCCGCACCATCAAATGCAGAGCCAATAGAAATCAGAATTCCAGTGTGCAGATCTGCAAACTGGTATATTATTAATGAACTGTATGAACCCATTCCACTAAACATGCAAAGGGAGGAGGAGGTCGGTGAGGAATCTGTGGGTATATAGAGTCTCTACCAAAAAAAGCATCACCAAAGTAAGTAACTTGTTCTTCTGATAGAGACTTCTAACCCCAGATTCCTCACCTTGTGAATAGATACCAAAGCAGTACCTCCCGAGGTGGTGGGTCTGTGGAATGGGCCAAACCAGGAAATCCTGCTGGACAGATGGGGCTCAACTGAGGTACGGTAACAAGGACCCCCTGCAAAGGGTAGATTCCTAGGGCAGGGCAATATACAATTGAAAGGAAAAATCTCTAGGCAACTCAAGGTCTATATAGACCTTGAGTTGCCTAGGGATTTTTCCTTTCAATTGCAGATGGGGCGCAATGCCCTTCCCGCCGGACCTGGCTGTTCAGGCAGTAGTGCTTCATGGACATATGGAGGGACACCCACATAGCAGCCTAGCAAATGTTCACGCTAGGGCAGTGGTATCAGCCTTTACCCTGGTGGAATACATGTGTAAGCCTTCTTCTTGGCAAGCCCATGGCAGATCTCAATGCATAATACAATTAAGATATGGTTATCTTCTGCCCTTTTTAGCTCCAGAGAAACCAACAGAAAGTTGGTTGTCCAGTTGATGATCCCTTGTCCGATCTATATAGAAAATAAGGGTCCTCTTAGGGCCACGCAGTGGAGCCATTCTTCCTCCTTGGGGAGGTGAGGTGGAGCATAGAAAGCCATCAAGGTAAGAGATTGTCCTATGTGAAAGGGCATGACTACCTTCAGCAGGAATGCTGCTTTTGTCCATAAGACAAGTTTATCTGGAAAGAATTAAATGTATAGCTTCTGCACACACAAAGCCTGAAGTTCACTCACTTGCCTGGCAGATGATAAGGAATGCCTTCTTGATGGTGAGTAGGCGGAGAGGACAGGTGAGGACCAAATTAAGGTCCCACTGTGGCATTACAAAAGGTGTTGGCAGGAACATGTGGATCAGCACTTTTAAGAAATGCATAGCAACAGGCGATCTAAAAAGGGAGGGCTGATCCGGTAAACATATGAAAGCCAAAATGGCCGAAAGACAGCCCTAACAGTTGCCCATGGCATGGCCTTGCTGGGCTAATGAAAGACAACTTTGCGTTCAAGGGCTGGATGTTACGGGAGGGACACCAAAACCACAAACTTCTCTCAGCGTCCTGCATAAACAGTTTTGGTAGATGGATGCCTGGCTGCCAAGATGATGCCAATCACTTCGGGAGGAAGATCGAAAGCCATCAACTGTCGTTGTTCAATCTCTATGCATGGTGGTGTAGGTTGTGCAGGCTCAGGTGTAGAACCTGGCCGAGCTGCAGCAACAGGAGGTCCTCCCAAAGGGGCAGCCGGATCGGAGGACCAATGCTAATGGCCAGAAGGACTGGGTATCACACTCACATCTCCCAGTCCAGTGTAACTAAGACAACTTTCTTGATCTTTTGCAGTGCTCTGGTTAAGAGAGGTAGGGGCAAAAATGCGTACAGGAGTCCTGAGCCACAGGTCAGGTTAAAGGCATCTCAGAGAGAGAACCGCCTTGGGAACTCCAACCAGTAAAAGGTTTTGGCACTGTATGTTCTCTGCTGTAGCGAAGGGATTGAAATAGGGTTCTCCCCACTGTTGGAAGATGCCCTGTGCCACCTGTGTGCAACTGCCATTCATAATCCACTAGGCACAGTCAGCTGAGTTTGTCTGACCTGGCATTTAAAGATCTTGTCAGGTGTTGGGTGACTAGAGAGATACCCTGAGCATTTGCAGAGGTGTAGAGCTTCCTAGCAAAGGACCCATGACCTCGGGCAGCCCAGTTTGTTGCAATACCATATGGCAGTCGTGTAATCTGTGAGCACCTGAACCTATTCCCCCTTGATCGTCTGGAGGAATGCCTTGAGCGTCAAAAGAATCAATCGCAACTCCAGCAAGCTGATATAGAGGCCAGTCCCCACCAAAGACCAGAGTCCTCTAATATCCACCTCTCCCAGATGACCTCTCCAACCCAGCAACAAAGCATACATCACAACTGTTAGCCTGGGTGCGGTAGGGAGCGGGGCCTGCTGTCGGTCCACTTGCAGTCGAGCAGCTCCAACTGCAGGTCTTGTGCAGTCTCCTTCAACAACTGGATGAATTCTGACAAGCCCACTGAGACTTCAGATCCCACTGCAGAGCCTGTATGTACCAACTGGAGTGGTCCACAAGTATGCAGGAGGCCAAAATGCCCAGCAGCCTCAGAGTCACCCTCACTGAGACCCAGGTCAAGGGTTGAAACATCAGGATTATAGTCTGAGTATCCTGGACATTCGTTGAGATAGAGGGAAGGCTTGGAAGAGCACCATATCCAGGATTCCAAGAAGAAGGGGAGCCATTGTTAAGGACTCAGGTGTGACTTTGGCACATTGATGGAGAAACCCTACAATGTCAACAGGTCAGCCATTGTTTGGAGGTGGCTTACGAATGTTTGACTAAATCTTGCAAGGGCAACCCTTACTCCAATGGGAACCTGGATATACAATATTTGCAAAAAATAGTGGTTCTCATTGACATCACTAAGCATCACAATGTTAATGTTGTCAGCAATAATGGCTGTAAACAATTAAAGTTAATAAGAGCATGAAAGAGACCATCCCGCCATAGTGCAAGTATCATAGTACTTTATAAGATAGTGAAGTGTACATATAGAAAAGAGACAAGTGCATCATGTCCCAAGTGAAGGTGAACCACCTTATAACAATAATGAACAAACAATTACAGGTATGAGAAAACAGTAAGTGTGTTCCAAAATAACAAACTACTATGAATTTTTGAGTCCTTAGTTATAATGATCCTGAGCCTGTTCCTGAGTTAGGCTTGTTAGGTTTTTTGTACTCATGGCGTCAACGACATTTCAACCCTGTATTAAATATTAAATGTAGGGTCTCATTACAATAACATTAATTGTTTACATCTATTACTGCCGAGAAAATTTACATTGTGATGCTTAATGACGCCAATGAGAACAAACTGTTTTTTGCAAATATTATGACCGTTTGAGACAAACTCGCTTTCAGTAGCCAGTCGACAAGGTATAGGAAGACTGGTATACCCAACCTCAGTAGATAGGCTGCAACAACCACCATAACCTTTCTGAACACCCAAGGTGCACTGGTAAGGCATAAGGGGAGCACAGAGAATTGAAAGAGCTTGTGGACTACCTGAAACTACAGTTAACATCTGTGGGATTTCAGGATGGGAATGTGAAAATAGGCGACCTGCAAATACAGTGCCACTATAGTATGCTGGGTCCAGGGCATACACGACTTTGGCAAGAGTGACCATTTTAAACTTGTCCTTCGGGAGGAAGAAGTTTAGAGGGTGAAGATCGAGGTTGGGGTGGTGGCCCCCACACTTTTCTGCACCAGAAAATAACAGGAATAATGGCCAGTCCCAATCTCTGGTTCCGGCACCCTCTCTATTGGTCCCTTGGCCAAGAGAGCCTGAACCTCTCAGCAGAGTATGGACAGGTAGACAGGTAGTCCTCCAGGAGGTGTTCTGGTGTTAGAGGTATGTCCGGGTGACAGGATGGGGAGGGAAGGGATTTGGAGCAACCATTGATCAGATGTGATGCTGCTCCACCCAGGGAGGTAAAAGGTAATCTGTCCTTGCACTGGGCAATTGTGAGCTGCCGAGGGTAAATTAAAGTGGTTTTGGGGCAGCTGCAGGAGGTGGGGCTGGGGTTAGGGTAGAGTGTTGTCACTGAGTGCCTGGACACGGTCTGCCTGATCCCTTACCTCTACCCCAAAAGGACTGAGAGGTTTGTTGGTGGTGAGGTCCGTATTGGTTCTGCCTCTGCTGGTATAACCTTCCAAAGCTTTAAAAGGGGATAACTTGATGGGGGTCAGCCAAACCGGTAGGTTTAGGCCTAGAGAACAAGCAGTAGATTTGCTCTCTTTGAATATTCATAAATCTGAGTCCTCTTTAAGGTCCAAACAGACCAGAGCTGTCAAAGGGACTGTTGAACATCATTAGCGAAGCCCATGGAGCAAATCCAGGCAAGGCGCTGAAGCAACATGATGATTCCAACTGCCCTTCCAAGAC
The DNA here is from genome assembly GCA_963921515.1 of Calotriton arnoldi. Taxonomy (NCBI): domain Eukaryota; kingdom Metazoa; phylum Chordata; class Amphibia; order Caudata; family Salamandridae; genus Calotriton; species Calotriton arnoldi. Next base: position 577,433 of record CAWUFW010009018.1, read on the forward strand.
AGTCAGTCGTGTCCAGAAATGACTGAATGGAATACTTCACCGCATCCTGACCATCCATGATGAGGCGCTGCAAAGTTGGATCAGTGTCATCTGGCAAGATATTCACCACTATGTCCCACAATGCATGCGAGTATCTGCACAGGAGGCGAGATGTATTGATGGGCCTAAGTGCAAGGCTGGCAGAAGAAAACATGTTTATTAAAATTTCTCTATTTGCTTTGCTTCTCTATAAGGTGGTGCTGTTGGAACAGCATTTGGATTAAGGAGACTTGTGGACACCTGCCCCACCAAGCTCTCCGGAGTTGAAGCTAGAGAATAAAATCTGGATCTCAGGGAGCAAGCCTGTGCCACCTTGTTACTTGCCTATATACTGGTGGGCATGATCTTGGCTTTGCCCAGGTAGTCAACAGGACATCTGTGAGGGCTTCATTAAGGGGAAGAAGAGATTCCTGATTTGTTTGCCAATGGTTAAGCACCTTTGTCAAGACATATGTCTTTCACCTCTGCAGTAGGCAGAGTGAGGTCTAACACTTCTGCACACTTCTTATAACTGCTGCAAAAGAGGCGGACTCTGTCACCATAGTTGTTTTCGGGGGAAAATAAACCACTGTCTGGTGAGGAGGCCAAACCACTGGAATCCTGCAAGTACAGGAAATGGTTATCATCATAGAAGTATATATGTACACAACAGCACCTCCCACTCGACCAACACTGAATATACTATGGCTAGTTAAAGCTCCATTGGGCTATCCCTAGTTTTAGATCATCGCAAATAGTAAACAAAAACATCAATTCATATTTGTTTATTATTTTTTTGTTATTTGGTTTTTCATCTTTTTTTAGGGGAATATATTTTTATATAATAAAAACCCCATCAACTTTCTTCTTTTTTCATTTGTACAGTACAAAACTTGAATGACGCAACATTGATATAATCCTTATTTGATGTACAGATTTAAACAAATAATGCAATAAATACATACATAATGTCAAACTTAAACTAGTCCCCATGCCATGATGACACTTGCACTCATACAATCATTGCATACCATACATACTCATACACACTACACAACACATACATTAATTTCCAGCTACAGAGTGGCTTGCAACTAAGAAACTCATGGGGAAATTTCTTCCTTTATTTCCATGGTTATGCCGCCAGCTGGAAAAGGATCAGGCCGACGCACGTTTAAGTGGATGCAATTGATTCAATCCACCTTCATCAGGACCGCTTGCTATCTTTCATTTAATGCATCAGAGGTTTTAAAAAGGGGGATCAATAGTTCCGTATCTGGCTATTTTTCTCTTTTCTGAATGTCACGCCCATATGTCCTTCAGAAGTTTCGCATAGGTAAAAACTCCATCTTATAGTTACTAGTGCTCCAACTTCTTTTAGTCACTAGAACACTTTTATTTTCTGTGTTTTCCTCTTTGTGGCATAAATTTGGTGTCACATTAATGGAGTGGGTGTTTTCAACAGCTATGCGGGGTCCTCGGTTATATTTCAACTCTCTTGTTTTATATAATATCTTGTTTTATGTGATGCGCAACGCTATCCGGACTCCCAACTGACTGCTGACCCGCTTGCCAGGAACGGATACGGAACTATTGATCCCCCTTTTTAAAACCTCCGATGCATTAAATGAAAGATAGCAAGCGGTCCTGATGAAGGTGGATTGAATCAATTGCATCCACTGAAACGTGCGTCGGCCTGATCCTTTTCCAGCTGGCGGCATAACCATGGAAATAAAGGAAGAAATTTCCCCATGAGTTTCTTAGTTGCAAGCCACTCTGTAGCTGGAAATTAATGTATGTGTTGTGTAGTGTGTATGAGTATGTATGGTATGCAATGATTGTATGAGAGGTGAGTGCAAGTGTCATCATGGCATGGGGACTAGTTTAAGTTTGACATTATGTATGTATTTATTGCATTATTTGTTTAAATCTGTACATCAAATAAGGATTATATCAATGTTGCTTCATTCAAGTTTTGTACTGTACAAATGAAAAAGAAGAAAGTTGATGGTGTTTTTATTATATAAAAAAATATTCCCCTAAAAAAAGATGAAAAACGAAATAACAAAAAAAATAATAAACAAATATGAATTGATGTTTTTGTTTACTATTTGCGATGATCTAAAACCTAGGGATAGCCCAATGGAGCTTTAACTAGCCATAGTTTATTCAGTGTTGGTCGAGTGGGAGGTGCTGTTGTGTACATATATATTTCAGTTTTTCCCCTTTTTCTCCCAGAGCTCCAAATTAAAAAATAAGGGGTACCTTTGTTCCTAGAGTATCATCATAGAAGTGCCATAAATACTGTCATCATCATCATCATACAGTTAATGAGAGGTTTCAGGTATGAGCAGGAGAATAGGTGATAAGGCTATGACCTCATGGGAGGAGGATTCCAACCTTCAAAGTTTGATAAAACGGTTGGGTCTCTGTCCGTGTCAGTGACATAGGAATCGGCGTTGAGAACCTGGGTTGCCACATCAGCAGGGGTGCCGCAGGTGGTTTTGGGTATGGTGCAGGAACTGAATTTGGTGGAGCTGGGCGCAAAGGAGGGGCTGGCCTGAAAGCGTGGTTGAGGGAGCAGTTGGGGCTGGATCAGCCAGCAGTAACCCAACTTGAGGCCACCTTGGATTCTTAGGGTCTGAAGGTGCTACAGAGGGATCTGGTTGGGCTCCAATGAAAGTGTCTAAGGCCTGCTTGAACTCACAGAGATTTTGAGGAGTCACCAATGGCCTGAGAAAGTAGGAGAGCATCAGGACATGTGTCGGAACTGGGTCTGAAACAGGGGCCCGTCTCTGTGGCAATGGAGGTGCCCAGGGTGTCACGCAACTGTAAGTGGCGGGAAGAGGGATAACCATGTTTTGACCTCATGTTTTTTACTTTTCTTAGACTTACCTGAACTGCATGACTTCGACGATGTTGCACCCTCGACTTTGACTGAGACCGCACAACTTCTTTGATTTCCTCCAAAATTCCTAGATGGTAAGTTTGTTTTTTTGGTTCCTGATGGCCTTTTTATTCATCTTGGTGCAGCAGTCGGAAGACACTGAGTTGTGACTGGAGTGGAGGCACCAGAGACAGACATTTTAGATGTCTGTCACCACCATATGACAGTTGCAGTCATGGCTTAAACCCTGTAGTTTTAGGAGACATGATGCACAATGAAAAAATCTTTGAGGGTACAAAATCTCTATCAGTGTTGACAGGATTTGAGGAGCTCCGGATCCACGTCAGACATGGTAAGAAAGGAACTGACGCCAGCAAGCGGAAGTGGCGTAGATATAGTTGTGCCAACAACACATCCAGGGTGGGTAGGACGCGTAGCCTCATGATGCCACCTACTGACGCGTGAGGGAATTGCTATTGAAAACTTTCAGATCCAGTCTTGTGCCTTGGGAAATTCAAAAAGTGAGAAACTGCGGTTAGAAGTCTCTATTAGAATGTAAGGTTTGATGGTTGTTACAGATTTATATTTGCCATTCGAGCTTCACCCATTAGACATATATTGCCACTGTTGGCACATAAGTCTTCTCTAACATGGCGATATTCTTAAATAGTTTATGTGGCTTTGTCTTTTTCTGCCCCATTTCACCTTTATATGTGGATTATAATGTTATAATGTTGCTCGAGTTCGAATATCTTAGTAAAAACCAGAAGACAAGAGGAGTTTGGCAAAACAGGAACAGTTTTGTTTAATTAAATAATGTGGCCAGGAGAACAGTTACAGGCTTGAGGTCTGAGGACTGTCTCAATTTACATTGGGTTTGCAGAAGTCTTTCATACATTTTCTCATCAACCCATAAACTCATCCGGAATCCCATATAAGATGAGGAATGTTGGTTGCTGCCTTAGAGTCATAAATTAATGGTCAAACGTAACTACAGGTGGGGCTCGACCTTGCGTGGACACAGTGTGGCCAGTGGTGAATGTGTCCAGATGTCTGGTGTGGGGAGCGCATGATCACTACATGTGCTAAGTCCTGATTGGCTATGTGTTCCTAACTCATGTGGCATCTGACTTTATGGTGTTTTTCCAAGCGCCTGTACCCCCTCGGGACATGTGTGCTTTATTTGGGTGCAATCTCCCCTGACCACTGTGATGTTGCTGCGCCTATCTGTGGCATTGATCAAGAGTTTCCTGCCCGCGTGTTTGCCTGCCAGCTGCGCACCCTCCCACCTGTGACCTATCAATTAGTGATGCCGGGCCTAGTTTGCAGGGCCTACCCAACTACATACTTGCGTGTCGAGGTAGCTGTGGAGTTTGGGATGCGGGATTCTATTAATAAGGACGATAGTTCATTTTTGTCGACAAATGCATCAATATCCATATTAACAATAAGATAACCCATTCAAACCTAAATTCATCCTCTGAGATTAGCTCTTTTAGCCCTGGCTGTATTCAAAGCCTTGGATCCATACCAAGGCTTCCTTGCAGAGCTTGGAAGCGCGAGGATGTGAGAAAAGGGTGGCAGGTAAGTGGAGGGAAGTTTTTGTGTTAAAGTTGGAAGAATGCTTGTGGTTGGAAAGAAGAGAAATCATGTCTGTTTCATTAAAGGCAATAGACTTAATGATAGATGTATCATTTTTTATATACTCGAGTTACAATGCACTGTGTGTAGTCTTTTTTAAAATAAAGCATAGCTGCTCCTGTGATGAGTCACTACTGTTTATCATCTCACCTTACAAATCACTCAGTTTCTATATGGCATGTGTTGTAAAATATACATACATGCATTAGCTTAGGATAGATAAACGCATCGTTAATATAGCCAGCGTATTCTACAGATGTACAGGGTCACATGAACCTTTGGGGTGGTTTTAGCTTCTAGCCATTGATGGGCTACTAGAATAAAATTAAGATCTGGAACATTTAATGTATGTGTTTTCAAAAAAACGAAACATATCTTCGACATAATAAGTATACATTTTCAAGACATAGAGGCAAATTAATGCCAGTTTGCGAATACATTAACCATAAAATGAAGACCATCTTGAAGGTTAACAACAGGCATAAAAAGAGAAATTAATAATTCACTGCTGCTAAATCAGGAACAATAAGGACTAAAAGGCTGGAAAACAGGGATCAATTTTAGTTTTCAATTGATATAGCTCTAAACCCAACCTGGTCAATATGGAACTTTTTCTAATCCAAAAGAATTAGAGATATCATACCTTTCCTGAATTCCAGTGGAAGATGACCGGCAGTGCGATATGTCCGAAGTCCTCTCTACCCAGCAGTTCTTCAGGGGACAGACCCATGGAGACATTTCCAGTTTTCTCGTGTTCTGGCACATGGTGTATTTTAAAATCATGAATCTGAAGATGAAATGAAATAGAAGCGAAGGGCCGTTATCCACACAAAGTGCCTCAGGACGGTAACCTAAGGGAAAGCATTCACCATCTAAGTGCTGCATGTGTAAAACGTGAAATGTTATTGAAGCAACTTAACATTGCGGGTGACCACAAATAATGAAGAAGTGGAGCTCTATTATACTTGTTTATAATATGAAACAGCCCACAAAACAGGGTTAATAAATGTAACATATTTCATGCTCTAGAATACAGACCTATGTCTTCTGTAGCACAGCTCACTTTGTTGGAATGAGTATGGAGCCTGATTTAGAGTATGGGTACTCCTTTACAAATGTTGTGGGTACCCTGTCCATCTACCCTTGGTCCGCCCTCACTATTTGGGGTCAGGCGGACTGTCATCTTTCCAATGACGAGACCCTTACTGGTTCCCCCATCCGTAAGCTTACTCCGATAGACGGACGGAGTAGGGCCCACCTGAGTAAGAACATCAGATCACCTGCACTACCCTATTTAGAGCAGGTTGTCTGATGGGGTTTTATTTTCCTATCCTTCATATCTGGGAAAAATCTAGCGGTACCAGACAGAAAAAAAATGACCACACCCTGACTGAAAACTTCAAGAATAAGAGTCATTATTTTCTTGTTTTTCAAAAACAAAGTCCCACTTTAGGAGTTTGTTTTTGAAAAACAAAAAAGTCTGGTGTGTGGCCACCTGAAAGACGGCCGCCGTGCTCCAAACTTGCAGTGCTTTTAGAGGAACTGCCATGATGTCAGTGATAAATGGTAAATATGGCAAGTGGTAGTCTGCTAGGGCAGCAGACCAAATACCCTCCACCACTCTGACAGATGGTGGGCCACTCATCAAACTTCAAATCATACCCATGGTCTTCTGCTACTAGTGAAATAGAAAGGCTTAGGTGCTCTGCAGGTCAACACTTCTCTTAAATGAGTATGCCAAAAAAAACTGGATTCTGATTATGTAAATTACATTAGGACCAGACAACAATGGCAATTTTAACTTAATACAAATGTACGTATTTAATACAATCAATCAATCGGTACTTGTTGAGCGCGGCTACTCACCCGTGAGGGTCTCAAAACACTGAGGGGGGTGCCTGTTTGCAGGTCCGACTGTGTGCTGTGGTTCATTTGAAGAGCCAGGCCTTGAGATCCTTTCTGAATTGTGTCAGAGACAGGGAGAGCCTGAGGTGGAGAGGCATGTCATTCCGGGGTTTGGCAGTGAGGTAGGAGAAGTAGGAGAAGGACCTTCCTCCTGTCCTGGTCTTGTGGATCCGAGGGACGGTGGCGTGGGCCAGTTGGGCGGAACGGAGGTGTCTGGTGGGTACATGGAATGAGAGTCAGTGGTTCATGCATGCTAGTTCGGCGTCGTGGAGGGCTTTGTAGGTATGTGTGAGGAGCTTGAAGGTGACTCTTTTGTTGACTGGGAGCCAGTGGAGTTCTCGAAGGTGTTCAGAGATGTGGTGGGGGAAGTTGAGGACCAGTCTGGCTATGGCATTCTGCACGTTCTGAAATTTCCTGAGGAGTTTCTGGGTGGCGCCTGCATAGAGTGCGTTGCCGTAGTCGAGTCTGCTGCTGATGAGTGCGTGGGTGACCGTCTTCCTGGTCTCAGTGGGGATGCTCATGGGATGTTTATGGGATGCTCATTTAAGGAGCAGTGAATACAAACCGACAGCTCCTGCCACGCATTTATTCTTCTTCTTTTTTTTTCTTCAATATTTTTGTCGTAGTTCACCTAGGACACTGCCATTTTAAATTTTGTTTTGGGGTTGTGGGGAAGCCCCAGGGCCCTCACGGCCCCAGCCGACTCCCCAGTTGGCACCCATTGTGGGTACCATCGGGATTAGTTATTTTTGGTTCCATGGTGCCTACCCAGGGCCCACATGGCTCAACTTTTGTTGTGGGTCATGGGGTGAGCCTCAGGGCCCCGGCAGCCCCAGCCAGCAGCATATTGGGTGCTGGCGGAAGCCGGCACCTTTCATTTGGTTCAGCCCAGGCGGGAGAAACATTTTTTAACTTCTCCCGCCCGGGTGGGAGCATTGTTCTCTTCCCTGTCTGAGGGAGTACAGGCAGAGTATGCCTGCACTCTCCCAGGCAGGGAACTACAGTGTCCTGGGGGTGTGCTCCTCCGGTCACTGTTAATTATCGGGCCTTGGAGAAGGGGTCCCCAGGGCCGATATGGGTTAGGGGGCGCACGCCCCTCCCTTTAAAAATTATAACAGCCCCGGGGGATGGGGTCCTCAGTGCTTACAAAAAGTAGGGGAGTGGGGCACACACCCCCTCGCATTTATGTTGATGCAGCCCTGGAAAATGGGGTCCCCATTGGCTTGAATAGGCTCGGGAGGGGGACTGCATGCCCCCCACCCATTGAAAATCATTTAAACCATCCCCCTAGACCCCCCACCCAGCCCAGGTCAACCCTGAGGGGTTCATTTTTTTAATGCACTGGAGCCCGGTCCTTTTTTCTATTTTTTTTGTGTTACGGTTCTACTGCAAATTCACGGCAACATTTTTAAAAAGTATGCGTTGGCCCCTCTGGAACACACACACCAAACCTAGGGGGGCAGGGTACCTCTACCTTGCCCTCTCATATCTTTTTTAATTATTTTCCCTAGGACTCAGGACCATGTCCCGAGTCCTAAGATGACTTCCACCATATTGTTGTTGATGTGGTGGCATCCAATTAGATCTCGTCTCGAGACCGGTCTGCTCTGCAGATCCTCTGCGGCATGAAATATACGATTGTTTTTAGCCATCATTTTTCAAAAACTACTGAATGGATATACACCAAATCACAAAAAGAACGCTATCTGGATGAAGATCTAGCTTTCTGCCAAATTTGGTGTAAATCCATTCAGTCGTTTGTGCTGGAGCTGTGCCTAACATTTCTCGGCCCCCGCTTGACAGATCACCCAGAAACTTCCCAAGAAGGAGGTGAACTGGATGAGACTTTTGTTTGGAAAGTTTCATGAAGATTCATCAACTGGTGCAAAGTTTTAAGCAAACCTAAAAATTAATTTTCTATAGAAACACAATCCTAACTATAACTACCCAGTGGCGACTGCCACTGGATAATTAATAAACAAGTTTTGATTTTAGCATTATGCTTTTACATTGGATGTATGTGGTTAAAAACATTTCAAAGAACAGTTAAATCAGAAATATTTATGTCCTTGATGGATTAGGCAATTGAAAGCATAATTTTCAATGAGGTGCTAACGACATTATATTCCTGGTAAGGAAATGAGTTATGTAGAGTCCTCAATTTAAAAGGCAAGCCTGGTTGCTTGGCTTGTAAGGGCACATACACTTCATTGCAGTGCAGATGGTGATATCAGAAAGAGTTAGGGCCTTATTATGAGTTTGGCGGTCCTCCTGCAGCACTGCCACTGCTGCCCTTGCAGGAGGACTGCCAAGCCCGTGGTACGCCCACCCTCCGGATTCTGAGTTGAATCCAGGGCGGGCAGGTGGTGCTGCAGTGGTCTAACGGCGGCGGCTGTGTTAAGCTTATAGGAGAGCCTTAACAGCAGACCGCTGCTGTGACAGCCCCTGCAGCACGTTCCTGGACGATTTGGCATGCACCATGTTGTGCATGCCACACCGGGCAGGAATGGGGTTGCAATTCCAGGCAGGCACAACATGTGCCCCCCACATGCCTCCCCAGGCCCAGAAGTGGCAGGGGGCCTTAGTTGCAACTCCGTCACCCTTTTCATGGCAGGCTCACCTCCATGAAATGGGCGGTGGAAATGCAACTCAGAATGCGCTTGGCGATGCCGCAGCGGCACCACCAGCATATTCCTGCCCCTTTCCGCTGCGCCACCACCGCGGGATCCTGGCGGCAGAGTGGTCCGACCGCCGCACTCGAAATCAGCAGGCGGACCCGCAGTGGTGGTGGTGGTTGGACTGCCACCAAGAGTACGGAGGTCATAGAATGATGTACTCGTAATAAGGCCCTAAGACTGTGTAATGAAGACTACCTGAAAGTAATTCAGGCATTGTCTGTGGATACTATTTTTAAAGTTCTCCCTTACTGGATTCAGGAAATAGGAATTACTGTACGTGTCAACAGATTAAAAACCTGAATTTACGTATTTTATTAGAAAACATATGCTTCCTTCAAACCTTCATTTTTATGCAACAAAATCGTAACTTTAACAATACTAGAGTCAAACAAATATGATGATTTATTACTGCATCTAGGAGTGATTTTATTATTAGTTTAGCTCCCAAACAGTGCTCACATTATTGGTATCAAATGTAAGAAAATTCTGTATCTGAGACCTACAGAATCGATAATAGCAGCAGACCACCTAAACAACTGAGAGAGCTATTAAATGCAGCAGTTATCTCCTTAGCAGTTTTTACGCAATTTTGCATCACAATGTATAGTTTAAAGAGCCAGATCTCGACTGCAATTCCTGCCTGCCTAACATTCATTTTCCTTCTTCCAATAAGACGTCTTGATTGCGAGGACGTGCTCAAATTTATTTAACCTGGGATTTTGTTGCATATAGTGCATATGATAAGGCTAACGATGTACTTTTTATCAAAAGCATGTTTATGATGTATATGTTTTTTAATGGATAACACTAGTTTAAGAGCCCTTTCCGCCTCAGCTGGTATGGAATTCTCTGCCGATACATCTTCGGCTAGACTCTAGAGTCTTGCTTATTTCCACTAAAAACATGGCTTTTTAACCATGAAGTGCTGTTTTTATGTGATGGCAATATAATTACCCCTTCTCAGTTCCATGAAGCTTCATTGTTAGGGTGCTATACAAATAATGAATTAACATAACAATGTGAAATTAATGTAAAATTCACAAATTACTGCAACACCTGCAAATATTATTTAAATGGACTTTGAGCTTGAAATTATTATTATACTATTAGTCAATGTTTACCCTACTTCCCAAATACATTCTAATGGCATATTGGCAAAATCCAATTGAAATGTACAAAACTCCACCCAAAATCCTCCACTTATGTTTTGAATTGGAATTTGGAAAGAAAAAGGGTTGATCGATATTTCTAGATACAGGATGGGGAGACTTTAAGCTGGAAGAATAAACCACACTAAATAAATACACCCAGATTTAAATACGCTAACATCAGCTCATTCAAGCTGCAGCCTCATGCCTCACATATTTTTCCAAGTCTGACTGCTGACTAGCAGTATTCTTATTATTTATGGTTGGGGGCACACTACACCTACCTGATCAATCTTCGCAGATGTTTTTGTTACTTACCTAGGTTGAGGAGAGGAGTTCGATTTAAAGCCTCCCGAAAATACGGTCATGCCATCTCCAACAGGTAGGTCAGGAGAAATCACCATGACACAAACAGTACCTGACGTTATGTCAAGGGTAGTCAGGGTTGAACAAGCTGCTCTGCACAAAACATGAAGTAAGGCTCCTCTAGTAATGACTCTGAGGTATGACTTCATGGGAGACACAAATATAATTGACTTCCAACTCCACAGCTCCCTGGAGAATAACTGTCCAAACGCAACAGTACAGCTTAACACCAACATTCCATCATAGAGCTCGCTATGTCACAATAGGTGACATAGAGCTGTAAACAACCATAGAGTACAGCATACTACAGCTCCGTGCCTGGCTGCATAGGAGTCTTTGTGAATATGTTAAAAGGGAGCTATTCCTCTCTAGAAATTGAGCAAATAAGAAATAAGGGGCAAGGAATGCTGGGTGGGTAGCAAAATGTTGCCTTGCTTTTAGTATTATCATCATTAAGGTTCTAAAGAGGTGTAGTATGGGCCCTTTCTATCAGTAAAGGATCTTTCTGCATTTCCAGTACGTAACAAGCAGGGAGAAGGTGGGAGGAAGCGGTGCAATAGAGATAGCTACAACACTCACCTTAACATGGACTAGCTGTTCACCTGGATGGCTTGCGTTTCTCCACAAGAGGTGGACCTGAATGGCTGCTTCCACTTTCAGGCTGCTTTTTCTCACCGACGGCTGAGAAAGGTGTCCTATCTGGAAGTCCACTGTGTAGTGGTACTGATGCAGAACTCCAGGCTGAAAGGAAGGTGGGTCCAACTGTCCTACAAAGAAAATGACAAGCAATGCCTCACGTGGTTTTTAAGGTAGCTAAAGAAAGACCATCAAACGCTCACCTGCTTAACAGGATACACGCAAAGCCAATTTTGATCAACCAAAGATCGAGTCCACAATTTTTTTATCTAAATGTATTCATGCATTGAGATCAGTAATATATCATACAACAAATTGTTGTGTAGATTCTAAGCTGTGGAATTTAAATTACAGTGTGCCCCTTTCATTTATTAATTTACTAATAACTGCCCTTTCCATTCATGCAAATTTTAATTAACAACTCGCAAAAATTTTCTACTGGACCCAGTTGCTGGCATGTGGGTATCTGGAATGGCTATGAGGAAAGATCCATTAGATTCCAATTTTCCTCAGTTGTCTATTGGGATCAACTGGTATCTCTTTCACCTTCTGAAATGAAGGGATGAGGAACTTAAAAATCAATCAAGGAGGTTGAACCCGAGACTTTGAGAAACCTAGAACTATAAGAACTGTATTTAAAGAATGAAATATGCCTCTCAACTTGAATCAAACATATTATGCTTCCAAAGTAAATTTATCAAGGGCACAGGCACAACCTGTACCCATTGCAAGGGACTTTCAACTGATAGTTTTGGCATAGCTGTAAAACGAAACAGTTCATCATTCTAATGCCTCTCTCTATTGCCAGTGGGAGGGCACAGTAAGAATATGCTTGTAGCTTAGCTGAATAATGACATTCAGGTAACATTTTTTAATCCTGGCAAAGCTGACTCAGGCTTTCATCCTTCACTATTTGCTAAATAAAATGCCAATAAATTGGGCAATTTGAACACCTGTTATTACAGTGTTTAGAAATGGTAGGAGTGCTGTATGAAGTGTTATTCAAAAACAAGTTCAATCAATCAATTAAAAAACATCAAAGTGTACGAAAGTCAAGAAAAAATAAAACAATAAAAATAATCTCATACTAGGTTATTACATTTGGCATTAATGCACAGCAGCTTTACAGATTTAATTTGCTGTCTATAAATAATTTCTAGCAGAGAAAACAATACTTACATCTGATAAAAACATTTTAGGTTAAAACTTCCACGAAGATCATGCATTAAAAACAAAAACAGTTTTTAGAATACAAAGATATAAGATATATATATATTCACTGAAAAAACCACAGGTTTCAGGGATGTTATAGTTAGGAATTAGCATTTTAAAAACCTTAGATACTCACTGAAAAAACCACAGGTTTCAGGGACGTTATAGTTAGGCTGACATTTCACTCGTACAAAACCAGAGAAATTCAGCCGTTATACTTAGCTGAGCTAACTATAACTTGCGCCCCCGCAATGCACTGCTGATGGCGTCGCATATTACATCACTCATGACATGGTCAGTGACATCACTGATGACATCACTGATGACATCTCAAATGACATTACTGATGACATCACTGATGACATCATCCTGTGAGTGTGTGTTTCTAAAAAGTTTAAGAATGTTATATATATATATACGCCAAGGTGTATTCGAAGAATGAGTGGGTGTATGAGTGTCTGTATGGATGATTTGTTGGCTGCGTGACTGACTGTATGAGTGAGTGATTAAACATGTCTTAGTGAGTGTATGGTGAGTGAATAATCTGTGTAAAAGTGTGTATCAGTCTGTCAGTTGGTGTGTAAGTGGCTGCATGGGTTAGTGAGTAGATACATGAGTGTCTATATGGGTTACTGATTAGTTGTCTGAGTACCTGTATGGGTGCCTGAGTGTCTGTGTGGGTGGGTGAGGGGCTGTGTGACTCCATGCATGGATGTATGAGTGGGTGAATCCCTGGGTGTATGGGTTCATGATTGCATCTGTGAGGGACGTATGGTTGAGTGAGTGTGCGTATGGCTTTGTCGGTGAGTGTATGGATGTCTCAGTGGTATATGGGTGAGTCCCTGCATATGTGAAAGGCAGTATATGTGAGTATTGGAGTATATAAGTGACTGTATGTGTGTGTGAGTGAGTGTGAGAGTGGCTATATGGGTGAGTGTGTGCTTGTGTCAGTGATTGTAGAAGAGAGTAAGTATGTGTCACTATCTGTATGAATAAGTGAGGTGGTGTGTGTATAACTGTATAGGTGAGTAAATGGCAGTGTGATTGATTCATTAGGTGACTGACTAGGTGTGTGAGTAACTCTATGGGTGAGTGGTGGTGTGTGAGTGTCTGTATGGGTGTATGAGTGCATATATCAGTGGCAGTATTGATGAGTGACTGCGTGTATGAGTGACTGTATGGGTGAGTGAGTGGATGTGTGTGTAGATGTATGAATCAGAGAGTGGGTATGTACTAACTGGTATTGGTGTGTCTATGGTTTAAAAAATGGTAGTCTGTATTTTAGAGTAGGTGTATGAAAGGTTATATTAGGGTGTGAGGAGGTGCATCAGATATTAAGTGGATGATGTAATCAGTGGTCATTTGAGATGTCATCAGTGATGTCATCAGTGATGTCACTGACCATGTCATGGGTGATGTAATATGTGACGTCATCAGCAGTGCATTGCGGGGGCGCGAGTTATAGTTATCTCAGCTAAGTATAACGGCTGAATTTCTCTGGTTTTGTACGAGTGAAATGTCAGCTTAACTATAAAGTCCCTGAAACCTGTGGTTTTTTTCAGTGAATATCTAAGGTTTTTTAAATGCTAATTCCTAACTATAACGTCCCTGAAACCTGTGGTTTTTACAGTGAATTTCTAAGGTTTTTTAAATGCTAATTTCTAACTCTGCCTACATAGGTAGGACATGTACAGAAAGAGGAAGAAAGGCGCACAAAGAAGCAAGAGAAGTGCAGAAAGAGGCAACAGAAGTCCAGAAAGAGGAAGAAAGGTACAAAAAGAAGCAAGAGAAGTGCAGAAAGAAGCAACAGAGGTGCAGAAAGAGGTCTACTTTGACTGTACCTTTCCACAGACTCATACAAAGTAGCCTAATCACTACTCCTTCTCCAAAGATGTCTTAAACCTAACTTTTCTCGTGAAGGTTCACTATTCATCGACTGCTCAGAATATTAGGCCTACCAAATGTAAAACAGAAATCCTAACCATATCACTGTTGTAAGTCTGGCCAAGTTTGTGAAGGTATGCATGCGTGTGTCTCTGCTTTTACCTGGTGACATGTTACATAAAAATAAACATACAAATACTTGAATGCCCGTGTTTCAAACAGCATACTCTGTAAATTTGTGTAAAAGAAGGTGTATGTATTTTTTCTGCTCATAATACAGGGCACATGCGTATTCAATAGTATATTTGAGGGGCTCTATAGCACCTATATACATAAGATATGTCTGCCTGTGCAACCGAAAGACAGATCAGAACTAAGAAGATTTGACCACCTATAAGAGAAGCTACCCGCTTTTTAAGCTACCATCTTCAGATGCATAACACATGTGAGAATACATGTACAAGTAGACATATACCTCAGTTACGAGAGCACGCAGACCTTTAAACTTGACAGCTTGCACTTCCCATTTCAATATAGAAACAGGGAGAGAAGTACAGAAAGAAGCAAGAGAATTGTAGAAAAAAAACAAGAGAGGTGCAGAAAGAGTAAGAAATGTGCAGAAAGAGGCAAGAGAAGTGCAGAAAGTGGCAAGAGAAGTGTAGAAAGAGACAAGAGAAGTGCAGAAAGAGGCAAGAGAGGAGCAGAAAGAGGCAAGAGAGGTGCAGAAACAGGAAATAAAACTGCAGACAGAGGCAAGAGAGTTGCAGAAACAGGCAAGAGGGGTGCAGAAAGAGGGAACAGGGGTGCAGAAAGAGGCAAGAGAAGTGCTGAAAGAAGTAACAGAGGTGCAGAAAGAGAAGTGCAGAAAGAAGGAACAGATGTACAGAAAGAGGCAACAGAAGTGCAGAAAGAGGCAAGAGAGGTGAAGAAAGAGGGAAGAGGGGTGCAGAAAGGGGGAAGAGGGGTGCAGAAAGAGGCAAAAGAGGTGAAGAAAGGGAAGAAGGGGGCAGAAAGAGGGAAGAGGGGTGCAGAAAGAAGGAAGGGAGTACAGAAAGAAGCAAGGGAGGTACAGAAAGAAGCAAGAGAAGTGCAGAAAGAAACAACAGGGGTGCAGAAAGAGGTAAGCGGGGTGCAGAGAGAGGCAAGAGAAGTGCACAAAGAAGCAACAGAGGTGCAGAAGGAGGCAACGGGGTGCAGAAAGAAGCAAGAGAGGTGCAGAAAGAGGCAAGAGGATTACAGAAAGAGGCAAGAGCAGTCCAGAAAGAAGCAACAGAAATGTAGAAAGAGGCAAGAGAAGTGCAGAAAGAGGCAAGAGAAGTGCAGAAAGAGGCAAGAGAAGTGCAGAAAAAGGTAAGAGATGTGCAGAAAAAGGTAAGAGAGTTGCAGAAAGTAGCAAGGGGTACAGAAAGAAGCAAAAGAGGTACAGAAAGAAGCAAGAGAAGTGCAGAAAGAAGCAACAAGGGTGCAGAAAGAGGCAAGAGGGGTGCAGAAAGAGGCAAGAGAAGTGCACAAAGAAGCAACAGCGTTGCAGAAGGAGCCAAGAGAACTGCAGAAAGAGGCAAGAAAGTTGCACAAACAGGCAAACAAGGTGCAGAAAGATGGAACAGGGGTGCAGACAGAGGCAAGAGAGATGCAGAAGGAGGGAAGAGGGGTGCAGAAAGAGGCATGCAGAAATTTGCAAGGGAGGTGCCGAAAGAAGCAAGAGGAGTGCAGAAAGAACCAACAGAGGTGCAGAAAGAGGCAAGTGAAGTGCAGAAAGAAGCAACAGAGGTGCAGAAAGAGGCAAGAGAACTGCAGAAAAAGGCAAGAGAGGTGCAGAAAGAGGGAAGAGGGGTGCAGAAAGAGGCAAGAGGGGTGCAGAAAGATGCAAGAGAGGTGCAGAAAGAAGCAAGAGAAGAGCAGAATGAAGCAACAGAGGTGCAGAAAGAGGCAAGAGGGATGCAGAAAGAGGCAAGAAAGTTGCACAAACAGGCAAACAAGGTGCAGAAAGATGGAACAGGGGTGCAGACAGAGGCAAGAGAGGTGCAGAAAGAGGCAGGAGGGGTGCAGAAAGAAGCAATAGAGGTGCAGAAAGAGGCAATAGGGGTACACAAAGGGGCAAGAGAAGTGCTGAAAAAAGCAACAGATGTGCAGAAAGAGGCAGGAGAAGTGCAGAAAGAAGCAACAGAGTTGCAGAAAGAGACAACAGAAGTGAAGAAAAAGGCAAGAGAGGTACACAAAGAGACAAGAGAGGTGCACAAGGAGACAAGAGATGTGCAGAAAGAGGGAAGACGAGTGCAGAAAAAGGCAACAGGGGTGCAGAAAGAAGCAAGAGAGGTGAAGAAAGAGGGAAGGGGTGCAGGAAGAGGGGTGCAGAAAGAGGCAAGAGAAGTGCAGAAAGAGGCAAGAGGTAAAGAAAGAGGGAAGAGGGGTGCAGAAAGAGGGAGGAGGGGTGAAGAAAGAGGCAAGGGGTGCAGAAAAAAGCAAGAGAGGTACAGAAAGAAGCAAGAGAAGTGCAGAAAGAAGCAACAGGGGTGCAGAAAGAGGCAAGAGGTGTGCAGAAAGAGGCAAGAGAAGTGCACAAAGAAGCAACAGAGGTACAGAAGGAAGTAACAGGGGTGCAGAAAGAAGCAAGAGAGGTGCAGAAAGAAGCAAGAGAAGTGCAGAAAGAGGGAACAGGGGTACAGAAAGAGGCAAGAGAAGTGCTGAAAGAAGTAACAGAGGTACAGAAAGAAGCAAGAGAAGTGCAGAAAGAAACAACAGGGGTGCAGAAAGAGGCAAGAGGGATGCAGAGAGAGGCAAGAGAAGTGCACAAAGAAGCAACAGAGGTGCAGAAGGAGGCAACGGGGTGCATAAAGAAGCAAGAGAGGTGCAGAAAGAAGCAAGAGAAGTACAAAAAGAAGCAACAGAGGTGCAGAAAGAGGCAAGTGGATTGCAGAAAGAGGCAAGAGCAGTCCAGAAAGAAGCAACAGAAATGTAGAAAGAGGCAAGAGAAGTGCAGAAAGAGGCAAGAGAAGTGCAGAAAGAGGCAAGAGATGTGCAGAAAAAGGCAAGAGAGGTGCATAAAGAGGCAAGAGAACTGTAGAAAGAGGGAAGAGGGGTGCAGAAAGAGGCAAGGGGGTGCAGAAAGAAGCAAGAGGTACAGAAAGAAGCGAGAGAAGTGCAGAAAGAAGCAACAAGGGTGCAGAAAGAGGCAAGAGGGGTGCAGAAAGAGGCAAGAGAAGTGCACAAAGAAGCAACAGAGGTGCAGAAGGCGGCAAGAGAACTGCAGAAAGAGGCAAGAAAGTTGCACAAACAGGCAAACAAGGTGCAGAAAGATGGAACAGGGGTGCAGACAGAGGCAAGAGAGGTGCAGAAGGAGGGAAGAGGGGTGCAGAAAGAGGCATGCAGAAATTTGCAAGAGAGGTGCCGAAAGAAGCAAGAGGAGTGCAGAAAGAACCAACAGAGGTGCAGAAAGAGGCAAGAGGAGTGCAGAAAGAGGCAAGAGAAGTACAGAAAGAAGCAACAGAGGTGCAGAAAGAGGCAAGAGAACTGCAGAAAAAGGCAAGAGAGGTGCAGAAAGAGGGAAGAGGGGTGCAGAAAGAGGCAAGAGGGGTGCAGAAAGAGGCAAGAGAGGTGTAGAAAGAAGCAAGAGAAGAGCAGAAAGAAGCAACAGAGATGCAGAAAGAGGCAAGAGGGGTGCAGAAAGAGGCAAGAGAAGCACACAAAGAACCAACAGAGTTGCAGAAAGAGGCAAGAGAAGTGCAGAAAGAGGCAAGAACATTGCACAAACAGGCAAACAAGGTGCAGAAAGATGGAACAGGGGTGCAGACAGAGGCAAGAGAGGTGCAGAAAGAGGCAGGAGGGGTGCAGAAAGAAGCAATAGAGGTGCAGAAAGAGGCAAGAGGGGTACACAAAGGGGCAAGAGAAATGCTGGAACAAAAAGCAACAGATGTGCAGAAAGAGGCAAGAGAAGTGCAGAAAGAAGCAACAGAGGTGCAGAAAGAGACAACAGAAGTGCAGAAAAAGGCAAGAGAGGTACACAAAGAGACAAGAGAGGTGCACAAGGAGACAAGAAATGTGCAGAAAGAGGGAAGACGAGTGCAGAAAAAGGCAACAGGGATGCAGAAAGAAGCAAGAGAGGTGAAAAAAGAGGGAAGGGGTGCAGAAAGAGGGAAGAGGGGTGCAGAAAGAGGCAATAGAAGTGCAGAAAGAGGCAAGAGAGGTAAAGAAAGAGGGAGGAGGGGTGCAGAAAGAGGCAAGGGGGTGCAGAGAAAAGCAAGAGAGGTACAGAAAGAAGCTAGAGAAGTGCAGAAAGAGGCAAGAGAAGTACACAAAGAAGCAACAGAGGTGCAGAAGGAAGCAACAGTGGTGCAGAAAGAAGTAAGAGAAGTGCAGAAAGAAGCAACAGAGGTGAAGAAAGAGGCAATAGGGTTGCAGAAAGAGGCAAGAGCAGTCCAGAAAGAAGCAACAGAAATGTAGAAAGAGGCAAGAGAAGTGCAGAAAGAGGCAAGAGATACGCACAAAAAGACAAGAGAGGTGCAAAAAGAGGCAAGAGAACTGCAGAAAGAGGGAAGAGGGGTGCAGAAAGAGGGAAGAGGGGTGCAGAAAGAGGCAAGGGGGTGCAGAAAGAGGCAAGGGGGGTGCAGAAAGAAGCAAGAGAGGTACAGAAAGAAGCAAGAGAAGTGCAGAAAGAAGCAACAGGGGTGCAGAAAGAGGCAAGAGGGGTGCAGAAAGAGGCAAGAGAAGTGCACAAAGAAGCAACAGAGGTGCAGAAGGAGGCAAGAGAACTGCAGAAAGAGGCAAGAAAGTTGCACAAACAGGCAAACAAGGGGCAGAAAGATGGAACACGGGTGCAGACAGAGGCAAGAGAGGTGCAGAAGGAAGGAAGAGGGGTGCAGAAAGAGGCATGCAGAAATTTGCAAGAGAGGTGCCGAAAGAAGCAAGAGGAGTGCAGAAAGAACCAACAGAGGTGCAGAAAAAGGCAAGAGAACTGCGGAAAAAGGCAAGAGAGGTGCAGAAAGAGGGAAGAGGGGAGCAGAAAGAGGCAAGAGGGGAGTAGCAAGAGGGGAGCAGAAAGATGCAAGAGGGGTGCAGAAAGAAGCAAGAGAAGAGCAGAAAGAAGCAACAGAGATGCAGAAAGAGGCAAGAGGGGTGCAGAAAGAGGCAAGAGAAGCACACAAAGAACCAACAGAGTTGCAGAAAGAGGCAAGAGAAGTGCAGAAAGAGGCAAGAACATTGCACAAACAGGCAAACAAGGTGCAGAAAGATGGAACAGGGGTGCAGACAGAGGCAAGAGAGGTGCAGAAAGAGGCAGGAGGGGTGCAGAAAGAAGCAATAGAGGTGCAGAAAGAGGCAAGAGGGGTACACAAAGGGGCAAGAGAAATGCTGGAAAAAAAAGCAACAGATGTGCAGAAAGAGGCAAGAGAAGTGCAGAAAGAAGCAACAGAGGTGCAGAAAGAGACAACAGAAGTGCAGAAAAAGGCAAGAGAGGTACACAAAGAGACAAGAGAGGTGCACAAGGAGACAAGAAATGTGCAGAAAGAGGGAAGACGAGTGCAGAAAAAGGCAACAGGGATGCAGAAAGAAGCAAGAGAGGTGAAAAAAGAGGGAAGGGGTGCAGAAAGAGGGAAGAGGGGTGCAGAAAGAGGCAATAGAAGTGCAGAAAGAGGCAAGAGAGGTAAAGAAAGAGGGAGGAGGGGTGCAGAAAGAGGGAGGAGGGGTGCAGAAAGAGGCAAGGGGGTTCAGAGAAAAGCAAGAGAGGTACAGAAAGAAGCTAGAGAAGTGCAGAAAGAGGCAAGAGAAGTGCACAAAGAAGCAACAGAGGTGCAGAAGGAAGCAACAGTGGTGCAGAAAGAAGTAAGAGAAGTGCAGAAAGAAGCAACAGAGGTGAAGAAAGAGGCAATAGGGTTGCAGAAAGAGGCAAGAGCAGTCCAGAAAGAAGCAACAGAAATGTAGAAAGAGGCAAGAGAAGTGCAGAAAGAGGCAAGAGATACGCACAAAAAGACAAGAGAGGTGCAAAAAGAGGCAAGAGAACTGCAGAAAGAGGGAAGAGGGGTGCAGAAAGAGGGAAGAGGGGTGCAGAAAGAGGCAAGGGGGTGCAGAAAGAGGCAAGGGGGTGCAGAAAGAAGCAAGAGAGGTACAGAAAGAAGCAAGAGAAGTGCAGAAAGAAGCAACAGGGGTGCAGAAAGAGGCAAGAGGGGTGCAGAAAGAGGCAAGAGAAGTGCACAAAGAAGCAACAGAGGTGCAGAAGAAGGCAAGAGAACTGCAGAAAGAGGCAAGAAAGTTGCACAAACAGGCAAACAAGGGGCAGAAAGATGGAACACGGGTGCAGACAGAGGCAAGAGAGGTGCAGAAGGAAGGAAGAGGGGTGCAGAAAGAGGCATGCAGAAATTTGCAAGAGAGGTGCCGAAAGAAGCAAGAGGAGTGCAGAAAGAACCAACAGAGGTGCAGAAAAAGGCAAGAGAACTGCGGAAAAAGGCAAGAGAGGTGCAGAAAGAGGGAAGAGGGGAGCAGAAAGAGGCAAGAGGGGAGTAGCAAGAGGGGAGCAGAAAGATGCAAGAGGGGTGCAGAAAGAAGCAAGAGAAGTGATGAAAGAGACAAGAGAGTTGCAGAAACAGGCAAAAGAAGTGCAGAAACAGGCAAAAGAAGTGCAGAAAGAGGCAAGAGAAGTGCTGAAAGAAGCAACAGAAGCAGAGGTGCAGAAAGAAGCAAGAGAAGTGATGAAACAGAGCCATTGTTTTTTTAAAAACAAAAATGGAAAAGGGAGGGGGGTGCGAGGCCCCCCTCTCGATGCCGATTATGGCCCCGGGGACCCCATCCCTCAGGGCCCGGCCTTTTTAAAAAATATATTTTATTAATCTTTTAAGGAAGGGGGGTCGCGTGGCCCTCCTTTCCTGAGGCCATTTTTGGCCCCATGGACCCCATCCCCCGGGGCTTGGCCTCTTCGTTGGGGACCGTGGGGGAAGCCTCAAGGCCCCCGCAGTCCCAGCCGGCTCCCCGCATCCTGCGGGAGCCAGCATTGCTTTTGGGCAAAGGGAGCTGCTTACATGCAGTTCCCTTTGCCCAAAAGCAATAATGCTTCGCTTCATGGAAGCGAGAGCAGTTTTTCTGCTCTCGCTTCCATGAAGCGAAGCAGATGTTTGCTATGGCAGGGCGGGAGCAGTGTTCCCGCCCTGCCATAGCAAACTGCAATGTCCCGGTGGTGGGCACCCCGGAACATTGCTGGAGCCGGCCCTGGGGGGGTGGCGGTCAATAGGGCCATGAAGATCCAGGGAGGTGGTGGTTCCCGGGCCGAGGGTCCGCTACGGACCCCGGTATTTGAATTAATCAATGCCCTGGGGAGGTGGTGGTCCCTGGGGCCCGTGAGGCCCCCCAACTTTAATTAAGCAGTGCCCTGGGGAGGTGGTTGTCCCCGGGGCAGGATGGGGGGCAGGAGCCCCCCCACGATTTTTCATTTAAAAAAAGCCCCGGGGAGGTGGCGGTCATCGGGGCTTGGGGGCCCGCGAGGCCCCCGAATACTAATTAAGGAATGCCACAGGGAGGTGGTGGTCCCCGGGGCAGTGTGGGGGGCAGGAGCCCCCCCCACACTTTTGATTATTAAGGGAGGTGGCGGTCCCATACCGGTAAAAGTATGGTAACCTATTTTTAATATTATTATTTTTGCACAACCTAAGCAGAGTGACATAGTGAACGGTCCTGAGGAATGCCAAGAACCTTTCCGGTCTACTAAGGCAGAAACATGTCGACCTGATCCTAATAGGGAATATCCATATCTCTATTCTCACTGAACTTATTTTAATCTGTCACTGGGGACACTAATAAAGATTAATCTTGCCCACCAGGAGATAGTTTTAACTCACATTTAACTCTATTTTTTGTTTGCACTCTGCCCTACATTGGAGGACACAAAACACCTCATGCTCCTCAGCTACGGGGGATTTGTAGCCCACACTGGGTACCTTGCGGTCCCAGTGCCTAAGAGGGAACCCAATGATAAAGCATGTCACCTTAGGGTGAGTGAGGGTTCTCGTCTTAACACATGAGTGCGTCTGTCCCTCCCTCCCTCTCTTTAGCTTTTTGGTTAAGTTGTTCAGATACACCATTCGGTTACCTTTTGTGAGTATAGATTATATGGAGTGGTACCGTAGATGGTAATAATTCCTCCCTCTAGAACCCCTATAGTGAGATTATAAAGTGAAAACACCACCTCTGCACATGACAGATTCAATGAAG